>JAHSPW020000012.1:11917500-12647500 GCA_019985065.2 Arctostaphylos glauca | reverse complement strand
GTTGGGCACAAAATTCATCAAATGGTGATTCATACTCACCACCTCGATCACTTCTTAACACCTTAATTTTTCTACCAAGTTGATTTTCAACTTCATTCTTATAAAGAATGAATTTATCAATGGCTTCATCTTTGCTCTTTAGCAAATACACATAGCAAAACCTTGTGCTATCATCAACAAAAGTAATAAAATACTTATTACCACCCCGTGTTTGTACGAATTTTAAATCATACACATCGCTGTGGACTAATTCGAGGGGTTCTGTACTTTTTTCAATCGATTGAAACGAAGTTCTTGTTAATTTTGCTTCAACACAAGTCTCGCACTTGTGATTCAAATTAACTTGAAAAGCTGGAATATGGTCTAGGTTAATTAATCTACGCAATGCATCGTAATTAACATGACCTAGTCTACCATGCCACAAAAAGGAAGACTCAAGCAAGTAAGCAGAAGGGATTTTCACTTTATTAATAGTAGGGACAACAGTTACAACATTAAGCTTAAACAGCCCATTACAAAGATAACCTTTCCCTACATACATCCCAGCTTTGGTCAACACGACTTTATCTGCTTCAAACACCATACGAAATCCGTGCTTGCTAAGGAGTGACCCTGACACCAGGTTCTTTCGAATGTCCGGCACATAGAGGACATTGTTCAGAGTCAGCTCTTTTCCAGATGTCATCTTCAAGATGACCTTGCCTTCTCCCTTCACCTCTGACGTCGCAGAGTTTCCCATAAACAGTTTCTCACCGTTTGTAACCGGCTCAAAAATGGTGAACATCTTCTTCTCTGAGCAGATGTGGCGAGTAGCTCCAGTATCCACCCACCATTCCTTAGGGTTAGACCCTACCAGATTCACCTCCGAGACCACCGGTGAGAGATTGATGTCTGACACATCTCTCTCTAGCGTCTCCACCTCAGTCACATGTGCCTGAGGGCGCTTGTTCCGTTGTGGCTGGCGGCATTCCGATGACTTGTGACCCATCTTGTCACAGTTGAAGCATTTGCCTTGAAACTGAAATTTTGGTTTCTTGGCAATTCCTCCCTTAGGTCCCAGATTGGACTCTTTAGCCGCTAGCTTTCCTTTCTGCTTCTTCTTATAGCCATAATTCTGGCCATTCTCCACCACATTAGCCTTCGAGGCAAAGGAGCTCCTCAGCTTTTTGTCAGCACTCCTGTTATCTTCCTCGATTCGGAGCCTGATGATGAGATCCTCGATCTTCATCTCCTTTCGCTTGTGCTTCAAGTAATTCTTGAAGTTACTCCAAGCAGGGGGTAAATTCTCTATCATGCAAGCCACCTGGAAGGTCTCACTCAATACCATTCCCTCAGCAAAGATCTCATGCAAGATCACCTGGAGTTCCTGGACTTGACCAATCACAGTCCTTGAGTCCACCATCATAAAGTCCAAAAACCGACCGACAACAAATTTCTTTGATCCGGCATCCTCGGTTTTGTACCTTTTATCCAAGGACTCCCACAGTTCCTTGGCTGTTTTCTTGACACTATACACGTTGTAAAGTGTATCGTGCAAGCAATTTAGAACATAGTTCCGACACAAGAAGTCAGAATCACCCCAAGCTAGTGCAACGACTATTTTCTGCATGTCATGTTCATTCTCATCAATGACAGGAGCATCTTCTGTGAGATACCTTACGAGACCCAGCGTGGTCAAGTAGAACAACATCTTCTGTTGCCACCTCTTGAAGTCCACACCGTGGAATTTTTCCGGTTTCTCAGCATGGCTGACCGGAATGGAAGGACCCACTCTTGGCATCACAGCCGGAGTGTTCACAACCGTAGGAATACCCCCAACAGTAGGGTTCTCATTGCCACTATTGTCTCCAGTTGACTTTTCAGGTTGTTTTTCCATTATTGAAAAATAGATCACAAACCAAGTTAGTGACCAAATTAAAAGATAATCGTAGATATCAAGCAAACTTGTAACTAAAATAAGATCACACAAGAAACAATTTTTTTTTTCCCCAAAAAGGACTCTGGAAAACAAAAATGGAGAAACCCTAACTCTTAAAAATATTTTTGCAATGTAAATTAACAAAAGCAACTAGTAATCTCAATTTTGATACCATAGGAAAAAAAAGATCAAAAGGGAGTCTATCCTCGGTAAATAGAAGTAATAGTATAAAATTGCTATCAGATATTATATATGCCCACTAACAATATAGTCTACTTTACCAGAGATATTCTTGAAAATCAACAAGGTTTTATAAAGAATCTGTCCAATATATGGAATAAAACTTGAGTCAATGAAAACAGTAACACCAAAATATTATCCGTTATATAAACAAGTAAGATAATATCATGTTCGCCAAAACCGTGGAAAACCAACCAGTATCCAAATTTGAGAACCTTCAAGACAGTACAAACAGTTCTAAAAAAAAACAAAGGTTCAATTCTTAATGAAATTTTCTCAAAAGAATTTCAGAATTAGTTTTATAAATAAAAATAATTTGTCTTAAGATTGTAAAAATAAACAAATTCTGGAATTTATTTAATTTTTGAAAAATACAATAGTGCGTAAAATTTAACGACAATAAAATTGAAAAACGCAAACCGAGGCCCGTGAATCTCACGGTGTCCTTAAGACAAATTGCGCCGCCTCACCGGAGTGCTTGAGGATATGCTCGGCGTTCGTCTCCCAGGATACAACGATTGAATTCGTATTCGGTAGCACCTCCCGAAGACCGGCTTTTGAACTAATTCGCCTTGTACTCTCTCTTGATCGAAGAACACGAAGAACACTCGAAGAATTGAGGAGACTTGTATCAATTGTTGGCGTATCAAAACCAAAGAAGGGGTGCTCAATTTATAGGACTAAGGGGGAGCCAAAATATTAATTTCATAATAAACCAAAATTAAATTCTAAGATTTATTTTCAAAATAAATTCTATGGTTACAAATCTAGAAATAAAATCTAGATTTAAAATCAGAATAAATTTTATGCAATAAATCAAAAATTGAATTTGGTTTTAAATTAGAAATTAATTTTTGTTTTCAAATTGATCTCTCTTCTTAAATACACACCTATATGGGCTCAAGCCCATTACGTGGCTCAAGCGAGTAAACCCAACCTTTTGGGCTTAAGGGCCCAAGGACCACACCACACCAAGCCAAGCCAAGCCAAGCCCAAATATAGACCCATGACCCATGGACCAAGGTAGGCGGTGGCGGCGGCGGCGTGCGCGACCTAGCTATCACCCTCTCGCATACTACACATGGTGCATACTTAGAGAATCAATTTCTCATTCAAACCTTAATGGATTTTAACCATTCTTTTCAAGGTTTAAACTCCTCATATGGGAGTACACAAACCCACTAAGACTCACCTCAAGTGGTCTTAAGGGACCCCTTAATCTTTGGGATAAAGTCACCAAAATTATGGATTAAAATCCATTTTTTTCCAACATATTTTACTCACTTGCCACCGAGATTCCCTCAAAATTCTAATTCCTAAACCCGATACTTAAAATCCTAAACTCGAATTTCGAATCTCAAATCTCTAAACTCAAAACCCTAAACATATAATGATTTATTGTTTTATGATTAACTCCCGATAGACTTGCCGCTACAACAAATTACCGCCACAACAAATTAGACAAAAGAAGACCAGAATAGCGCCAGATTAAAAAATGTTCAATCATTTTGGCCAATTTTGGATCTGGCAACTACATTTTTTATTTGCCAATTTTTTTACATTTTGGGACCCAATCATTTTGGCCGTTGAAATATTAAAAATAAATATACTCCGATGATGTAGTTATTGAAATGGTTAACTAATTAATATGTTGTATGAATAATTCAGTTTTACGATTCCTCATGGAATAATTCACTTTATTTTGGACAAATTGCTAAACTCCAGATCCTAAACACTATACTTTATACCCTAAATCCAAAACCTCGAGACTTGAAATCGGATCCGGGGGGCCTGCTGTGCAGCCCCGCACAGCAGCTCCCGCTGTGCGCTTATACGACGTAGTTTAGCGTAAAACGACGTCGTTTTGATATATGCTTTGAGGGGTGTGTTTGGCTAAAATTTTAAGACTTCACCCACTTAAAAAAAGTCATTTTTAGTGGAAAAAACACATAAAAACGTTACTACAAACTTAACAAATGAAACATAGTTAGTGTCTATTTAGAATGTGTTAATTATTAAATTATTGTTTGATTTTTTTTCTTTCTTTGATTATATTTTTCAAATTTTCAGTTTTGTTTCAATTTTTTGGACTGTGGTAATTATTGAATTATTGTTTTCTTGTTTTCTTGTTCTTATTTGATTATTTTTTCTTATTTTTAAGTTTGAGTTAATTTTTTTTATGGTTATTGCTTCGTCTCAACTCTCAACAACAGAGTTCAAAAAAGTATAAAAATATTTTGAAAAAGTTAAAAACATTCAGTAAAAACAAAAAAATAAGTCAAACAACATATCTTTTTGCTTATTTTTGGTCTTTAGTAAAAATAAATTTAACTTTAGACATAATTTCATACTTTTTAAATTATTTTTGTCGAAATGAACCAATAAATTATAAAAACACAATGGAACACATGAAAAAAATGAGAGGGTTAATTTTGTTATGGCTCTATTTGGCCTAACTTATGTTGAAAAATATGGAATTATATTTAAAAGTTAAAAAAAATAAAAAAATAAGTCTAAACAAACATCATTAAAATGATTCAAAAATAACAAATAATTTTTTTATATAAAGATAAAAAATAATTCATTTACGTAAGTTAGGCCTAATAACGAAAAATAAGCCTTAAAAGACCTTGTTTTGATTTACTTTTTTGTCTTTTATAATTTTTTTTAATTTTTCAAAATATTTTTATACTTTTTTAAAATCTATTTGGCCATGAATCAATAATCATCAAAAAATTGAAACAAAACTGAAAATTTGGAAAAAAAAAAAATCAAACAATAATTTAATAATTAACACATTTTAAATAGACACTAACTACGTTTCATTTGTTAAGTTTGTTGTGACGTTTTTATGTGTTTTTTTCCACTAAAAATGACTTTATTTTAAGTGGGTGAAGTCTTAAAATTTTAGCCAAACACACTCCTCAAAGCATATATCAAAACGACATCGTTTTATGCTAAACTACGTCGTATAGGCGCGCAGCGGGAGCTGCACAGCAGGCCCCCGGATCCCTTGAAATCCTACATATGAAATCTGAAATCCTGAATTTTAAAATCCTAAACCCCAAAATCCCAAAACCCAAGACCCCAAAGCCCAAAATCCCAAACCCAAAATCCTAGAACGTAAAACCTTTCCTAAGTCCTAAACTCAAAGCTCAAAACCCTAATGGCATATCTCAAAATCATACCATGAAAGTTGTTATGTCTCCCTCTATTGATTAGATATGAAGAATTGATACTAAACATAAGTTGTCTCAGAGTAGGCATCACCTACCACACACACTCCCACTTTCTATTTTAATGGGATGATAAAATATTTCCTCGCAAAATATACAATAGAAAACCGCACAATACAAAAAATAGGATGTTGAACAACCCCTAACTAGTTAACTTTCTCTACTTTGAACCATTGTAATAAAAAAATAATCATAAATTTTGAATTTTATAAAATAATCATATTTTTTTTCAATTTACTTAAGTTTATATATTTATGAGAGACTCGTGGGAATATGGTGAAGATGACGGACCAAGTTAATTTCAAAAAAAAGTGAAAAGTATTAGCTTTTGAAAAATAATTATAAAAATCTTCTCGTTTTAAATTAATTTCGTCTTTTAGGTGTATTTTTTAATTTTTAGATATAATTTTTAATTTTGTTTGGTCAATACAAATCAATAAATCACAATAACTAGAGGTAAAATTAACAAATATAAAAAAAAAATTGAATTAAAAACATATATATTTCCACACACTGTTACACCTACTGCTAGATTAATTTGATCCAACGTTTATTGAGATTGATTCGATCCACACTGAGATCTCTTTTGTGATAATAGTGTGCTTAGGTGTGCTCCGTGTGTGTTGTTTTCTGTGTGGGGTTTACTTTCAGAGAAGCATGATAACCCATAGTGCCTCTCTCTCACAATCGTCCTACTTTACCCTACAAAGAGGGCTGGCCTTGAACTTTTGGAGACTCCAGGCGATTCATTAATATGGAGACTCTCACACTTAAACATACTTGATGATTTCAAAATATATATATATATATATATATATATATATATATATATATATATATCGTTAAAGAAAAACACAAAATTGAAAAAGTAAAGGCCCAAATACTTTATCATTACAATAACTTGAACATCCTTCTTCTTGCATTTCTAGAAGCAAATATATCAATTAAACTTGTATAATCTATATTTTTCTACAAAATTATTTTCAAAAGATAACATGGCTAATCCATTCAACCTTTCTTGACATAGTTGAGCAAAGGTAGGTCTTGATCAATTTCAACTTTGAAAAGTTTCGTTCACTGGAAGCAACTGTAACCAGAATAATCAAAAGAATTTCTATAAGCAATCCATGAGTTTGGAAAGCTATCTTCCATGTACTTCAAATGATTGAGTACTTCAATTGATGTATTTACTTCTTTTGGCAGTACAGTTTTCAAGACTTACAATTCCATAGACAAATCGCTTCCATCAATATTTGAAACTCCATTATGCTTCAAAAAATCTTCAAGATTGGCACAACATGTCCTCAAACATACATTACTGAACTTTTTCAAGTCAAGCAAGAACCCAAAATTTGCCTCATACACTTTAAATTATTTGAACCTACTCTTTAGTGAAGAAATAGCTTGATCTACTATATACAAGAAGTAATTTTGTCACGACCCGTTCCAATTTGGAATAGATTAGTGACCGGCCAACGAGCTAATCCCGTTAAGGCCTATAACAAACACAGTTAAGGATCTCCAATCTGCCACGCAAAAATCTAAGCCAAAACTAATCAGAGTAAATGGAAACGTGTATTTACAACCTCAAAACAAACACCAGGGAAGTGTACGTGTTAAACTGAGCATACAGATATTCTATAACTGTCATCCTCAAAAATATCAGCCTAACAGGTGGCCGAACAAGTCCTAGCGATCAAACAAAATAAAACATACTATTTATGCAATATATACAACCAAGAGTCCTTTATCTCTCTACTGTCCATGGCTCGCCTCCTCAGAACCTGGTATGTTGTTTAACAACATCATTAGCACAACGCTAGTGTGAATTCAAATATGAAATTCTACGTATTTGCCATGTTATCCATATGCACAATGCATGTAACATAATGATCTTGGTAAACATAATTAACAGCATAGTCCAAAAGGTCAAGCCTAGGACTTTGTTCAAGCTTATCTCATTCAGTTCAATTTAAACGGTTGCCAATTGTTCGTAGGTGGGAGCTACCCCCTTATGCATCATCGCATACGTGGAATGACGTCATCCATAAACCACATTGGCCGTGGTTAACAACCTTGTTTCGCACCTCTCGCTATATTCTAATCCCCTAGCGGTCGGGGTACCGTTTGAACCACTTTTCAACGTATTAATCAATGTTTTCTTAATTAACGCATGGTCTAAGTATGAACAATTCAATATGATCTAGCATGGCATTTTCATGCTTAAAACAACATATAACATTGAAATATCTCATGCTTTCATGCTTTTAAAATTATACACGTAACAAGTCATATTTGAACTCACCTTCTGTCTTGTTTGAGTAATTAACTATCTTGCCAATCTCCTACAATAAATCAATGATATCTTATTTAATATCGATGTTTAACGGTCAATGATATTAATAAAAATCCTAATATTTTATCGGTAATAAAACCCAAACTACCGGTAATAACTGACCCAAACTACCGGTAATAACTGCCCCAAACTACCGGTAATAGAAGGCAAAGATCCACCTGAAGAAAAGTCAGTGCCCCAAACTACCGGTAATAGACCCCGAACTACCGGTAGTTATAGGCACTGGTCCAGTTGAAGAATGACCGGACAAACCAGTGTCCCGAACTACCGGTAGTAAAACACGAACTACCGGTAATAAAAGGCACTGCCCAGAAGTGCAGAACCCCAAATTCAGCCATGGCTTCTCTCTAATACCTCAACTAACACCTCTGTTTTTCATTGTACACTTCTATAATCATTATCCAAAGTCTAGACTAGTTCATTCCATGTTTATATTACTATATAAACCATTAAACTAAGAGAAGCAAGGAAATATACCCAAAACTAAGGTACTTCTTCAATGGCTTCTTCTTCTTCTTCCTCTTCTTCTTCTTCTTCTTCTTTCTCTCTCTCTCACTAATCTCACGCCTGACTCCTTTCTTCTTCTCCTTGTCCTCTTCTCTCTCTCTCTCTATTTCTCCCGGCTGAAGCTGTATTGTGAGAGGTGCTTATGACTTGTACATACTTCGAAGAGGCAAGGTGGTGGTGGCTTAAGCTTCTCTCTGTCAACTAACCAAACAACACAACTGATGACTAAGCCTAAGCTAGTCTCTATCCACGTCCAAAATATCCAGCCCCCTTAGGAAACAAATATATTTATATGGTGTATTAACTCACCCCAATTCTACAAAAACATATAATTCTCTTATTAGTATTATTTCTTTAAAATCACCCGTGTTTTAACTACGCCCAATCAAGTTCCGGAATTAAAACACGTTCTAACATATTTCGGAATTAATTCGACCGAATTTTCAAATTTACAAATTATATATATATATATTTTTCCTTTTTATTTTTATTTTCTTTATTTCGGGTCGGGGTCTCACAAATTTACTCTGAAAGATTCTTCCTGACGTGTCACCTCTTCACCAACATTCTCATAAAAATTTTTTTTCTACAAATGATACGTTTTTCAATAAAGATAGGTTCAACTCCCATTTCACTTGCTATTTCGTTAGCTTCAACCTTTGAAGCCACCAAACCAACTTCTCTATACTTTTGAAGGAGCTTGCTAACTATGTTAACATCAAACAACACATTATACCAAATAACAATCCTAAAAAAGAATTCAAAATTCTCAAGTCCACGAGTTACTAAAGACTCGGCTTTACTTTTTGCCATCGCCTCTTTTTTGGTATATGCCAAGTCAACTAATGCATCTCTTATTCGTGAAACTTGATATCTTATTGGTTTAGTACTTTCAACAAGATTTTCCCAACGTGTTTGCGAGAAAGACTTAAGCATAAGACCTTCCACATTATCTTTCAAAATTGTCCATATTTGAACGGAAGATGAAAGCAAGACATGTAACCGCTGCACCACACCAAAAAAAGATCTCACTTTAGAACAAGAGTTGACCATATCACAAAAATCGAGGTTGAGACTATGACAATCACACGGTGTATAAAATGTTCTAGGATTTAATTCAAGTACACTTGTTTGCACACCCTTATTTTTTCCTATTATGTTTGAGCCATTGTCGTATCCTTGTCCTCATAAGTCATCAATATCAAGTTCAAGGCCAACTAATGCTTGTTGAAGTTCACCAAATAGTCTAATTCCCGATGTATCATCCACCTTAAAAAAAAAAAAAAAAACTCTCTCACTGTAATTGGACTTGTTGAAACGTCCACACACTAAGCAACGAGAGACATTTGTTCTTCGGGACTTATATCCGGTGTACAATCAAGTATGATCGAAAAATATTTTACTTCTTTGATTCTTGTCACAATTATACTTTTGACTTCCCCGACCAACAATTGGATCAATTTGTTTTGAATTTTATGACTAGGATAATGGAAATAAATCTCACCCTTTTCAATTCGCCTCAAGTGCTCTTGTATTGTTGGTTCAAACTTGGCAATCATTTGAACTATGCTTAAAACATTCCATTACTCTCTTGATAAATCTTCTCATAGCCTCCACGAAATACCAAATTATTCTTTGCAAGTGTCTTTACAACAAAAATTATCATCAATAAGACTCATCTCCAATGTTCTCTCTCTTTGTTAACTTTCTCTTGTGCACTTTTATCTATTATTTGATTCTTTCCCAATTTTTTCTTCAATTCAATCCATTTGCGCATGCACGTAAATGCTCGTTACTACTTTCATGGCTTTTAAATCTATCACCAATAATTTTCCAATCTTTAAATCTTTCAGTAGCCAATTGAATCTTATTTTCTTCTTGCTTAAACAACTTACAACAAAAGCAAAATGCTCTCTGAATATATTAGCCACTTTCTATCTTTCAGTAGCCAATTCAATCTTTCATTATTTACCAAATCTTTAAATTCTTAAGTTTCTCAAGTCCCCAATTGAACCTGTTTGTCTGTCACTTGTAATGAACTTATCAATATCTGACTAATAATTCAACCTTTTACTTTTTCTTTCTTTTTTCATATCCAGAGAGATATCTTCTAGGAGGCATGACAAGCAGAGTAAAAAATAAAATAAATTAAAAAGAAGATTATTAGTTTAATGTTTTTTAAGGGGAACAATCTTAGTAATTGCACATCAATACGTGAGAACATGGCACAAGCATAATTGGGCAAAACCAATGCTAAATATTCAAATATTTTAATATTATTAGCACCAACATTCCAACAGCCAAGTATTAAAAACAAAAGCCCCAAATTATATATAACATTTAGAACACACAAATCGAGAATCCAAGATCATATATGCCACATATTCGGTGCCTCCTGTGGGCTGTGCAGGGCTTAGCCGCTCAGTGGCTTTGTCGTGTTCCACACTTCCACTTTCAACTGGTCAATGTAGAATTCAAATATTCAATGCTTCACTTTAAATTTGTTAACACTGTGTTTGGAACTTAGGGAAAGAAAGGGAAAAGAAAGGAAAATAAGAAATTTTTCCTCTTCCTTGTTTGGTTTTCAATGCAAAAGAGAAAGAAAAAATGCAAGAGAAAAACAAAAAGAATTTCCTAAAAATGACAAAAGAAAGTAGGAGAGAAAATATAAAATGAATCTTCTTAAAATTCTCTAACATTTAGTTCATTTTATTTTTTTTCTTCTCCATTTTCTTCTTGAAACCAAACAAAGAAAAATATTTTTCCCTCATACTTTCTCTTATTTACTTTTGAAATCAAACAATGAAAAGTAATTAATTTTCTTCACAAATTTCCCCTCAATTACTTTTCCTTCTTTTCTCTTCCTTTCGTTCCAAACAAAGCCTAAGGCTTCAACTTTCAAGGGACAAGGCTTTTAGCCTTCCTCTGTTCCTCATTAACTTTTTTAATTTTTTTAACTTTTTGACTTCTGCCTTTTAGAGAGAGAGAGAGATTAATACCAGATTAGAAAGTTACGGAAGAAAGCGAGGAAGCCGAAGGTAATCCGATTGCCGTTCCGACCTCCGAGCATTTTGAAAGCACTGAAGCAGAAGTTGGCTCTCTCATCTCAGACCCTTCTTGAGATTTCTTTTTTGGGAAAATTAGTAAAAAGGACAAATGTGGGGTGAATTAGCTTATTAAGTTTTGGTTAATTTGACATTTGAATTAAGGTCTACTATTTTAAAACTGGTAATAGTTAAGGTCCATTGTTTTAAAAGTATTAGTCAGTCGCAGACATACAATGAGGGGGGAGGTGTCATGTGACACCCCCCAATGCTCCACTACAAGTAATTTTTTTTTTTTAAGATTTTAAGAGTAAATCAAAGTTTACTGCGTAACACTATGACACCCCCAAATCCTTTTGCTCAGTCAAACTTTCTGCAATCTGGTTAGTTAAATTTTGAACATCTATATTTTTTTTGGTTATTGAATACAAATTTATTTCTTAGTTGTTTATTTATTTTGATGGTGACACTCCCAAATTTGAATTCTGGGTCCGCCCCTAGTATTAGTTGATTAGGTCGGATAAAATTATCCTTATTGATTTATCTTTATTTTTTAATATTTTTTTCCTCGTTTTCTCCCCGATGATCTCTCTTTCTCTTCCTAACGATAGATAAGTTAGGTCCATGTTATTTTTTCGATCTTTTATCTTTCTCTCTCTCTTTCTAACCGCTTCAACTCTCTGCCTATCATCCGCCATTTTGCATGGATGGATCATAAATTGGACTATATAAGTCGGCTGGTCGTGGAAGGTTGCCCATAATCTGGAGGTGCGGTGGGTCGTCTTATTTTGGAGACCAATTTGGGTGTTGTCTGTTTTGGAATGCTCTCAAGCCTTTCAGTTTTCCTCTTGCTGGGGGGCCTCCCTTCTTTAAGGGTCTTGGTGTCTCTTGGGTTAATCTTTGCATTAAGGGCCTGATTGGATAGGGCCTTAGGTGGTGTATTAGTTAACACAAGCCTTAGTTAAGGCTGGGCCCACCTCTAACCCGTTGATTGGCAAAAAATTCTGAGGCGTGTTAGTTAGCCCGTGGGCTAATTAAAGCCCCCATTGATGTCTTAATTAGCCTCACCCTCCCCCCTAAGGCTAACTAAGGCATTGCCTTAGCCTTAACCAATTACCAAAATACCCACCCTTTTATATACACACTTATCTTTATTAAACATAATATAAGTATATATAATAGACGTATATTATATTATTATTATTATTATATATATATATATATACTGATAATATTTATACACACATACATATATACGTATATAATATATAATACGTATTTATAAACATACGTATATTTTATAAATACATACATATAAACATATATATATAATACATATATATACACTATATATTATCCGTATACATTATACGTGTATATATATGTGTGTGTGTGTGTGTCTCTCTCTCTCTCTCTATATATATATATATATATATTATATTTATATTATAAGTGTATATATATATAAGCGTGTGTATATTTTGTATGTATATATACGTATATTTTTAAATATATATACATATGTATAAATATCAATACATACATATAAACATATATATATATAATACATATATATACACTATATATTATCCGTATATATTATACGTGTATATATATGTCTCTTTCTCTTTCTCTCTCTCTCTCTCTCTCTCTCTCTCTATATATATATATATATATATATATAAGCGTGTGTGTATTTTTTATGTATATATACGTATATTTTTAAATATATATACATATATACATATGTATGTATATTTTTTTAAGTATATATACATATATGTATATATTTTAAGTCTATATATGTACATATATATGTATATATTTTTTATGTATATTTTTTAAGTATATTATACTTATATTGTAAGTATAATATAAATATAAGTATAATATATACATATATAATATAATTATAATGTATATGGATATATAAATATAACTATATGTAAGTGTGTGTAATGTACTTATAATATACGTATATATACATATATATGTTATTTTTGAAATAATTCATTAAATCCATAACAAGGGGCAAAAATGTCTTTTGATAGTTTAATACACATTCTCCTTTTCAAACATACCCTTCATCCAATCACTATATTATTTAACACACCCTTCTTAAAAATCACATCAATGTGGGCCATCCCATTTTATTTAACACACTTGACTATTTAACACACCCCTCTTATTTAACACACCAAAAACTAAAGCGGCATCCAATCGGGCCCTAAGGCTTTTGTCATTTTTTGTGTTGTCTTGTCTTGCACTTGTTTGGATCCTTGCCAACTTATGTCTACCTTGTATATGATATCGACATAATAGTACGTACAATATATAATTTATGTATGAATGAAATACGCGCCAACAGATAAAGTTATCTGATAACATCTTGACATAGTTAAAACATGATAATAAACCAAAATAGATAAAGTTATCTATTGTAATTTGTTCTCTGTATCTCTGCATAAGATAACATTAAATAAGATTATCTGTTCTAATTTTTACTCTGTATTTTGACATAATATAAAAACAGATGTTATCTGTTGTAAATTGACATCTATGTTTATACATAACATATTAACAGATAATGTTATCTGTTTTACTTTCAACTTTGTATCTCTACATAATAGTGAAAACGCAATAATAAATCAAAACAGATAAGATTATCTGTTGTAATTAATTTGTTATTTGTATCTCTGCATAATATAACATCAGATAAGATTATCTGTTATAATTTAACTCTGTATTTGACATGATATAATAACAAATAATGTTATTTAATAATATTATTAGTTGGATTAGTGCTATATGATAACATTTTTTGTATTTTTGTTCTCAATCTTTTATAACGTGTGGAATTGATTAAAATTTGGATATTTAAACCCCAAACACAATCTTGTTGCATATATTGTACAGTCTATACAAAATTCCTCGATGCCATAGTTTTACTTACAAAAGCCATCACATTTCTCCTCCCAAATTCTCATTCTTACCCCTCGCCCCCCTCTCTCTCCACTCGCATAAATGAATCTCGCAATGGATAAGCTTAAAAAAAAAGGACTTCAACTACAGTCACGAATCCTACACTATCTATGTCGGCGGTCATCGCATCCTCACCATCTCCTACAAGACCGCAACCAAATGGATCAAGGAGGTCCAAAAGTTATTTGTGTGTTTTGCTTCCATGGTGAGAACAGGGAGGCACTATCTACAGAGAGAGATAAGCGAACTACAAAAGGTTATTTTCGAAATTGATGTGTCAAAAAGACTTCTCACTGAGCTTTATTATTATATAGACTAATTGCACTAGAAATCCCTTGCTTTGGACTCTTGGCCGAGAGATCCTTATTTTTTATTACCTAATAAATTTTTCCTTTTTTAAAATTGTTAATAGTTTTTTTAAATCTGATTATTGGACTCAAAATTTGCTTTGGGCTAGTTTTTATTAGGGCCCTGTTTAGTAGGTGTTAAAAAAATTGGGGTGTTTTTTCTAAGAGCAAAAAATATTGGGGGCCCTGAATTTGGGCTATTTTTGGGGCCGGTTGGCTTGTGGCCTTCAATTGAGGGCCGGCCCTGCCTAGAAACACCAGTGTCAAGTGGCAAGAAGCCAAGAAGAGCAGTACGCTGCCGATATCCGATATCTAGGAACCTTCGACACCGCGGCGTTAAAGCTAGAACGAATATCTCAACCTCTTCCGAACTCATATCCATCGTTAAAATCACAAATCGGAGCCCTAGCCAGGGCAGCACCGTCGAATCCGCTACGCGGCAGCGTCGATGACTGCTGTTTGTCTTCCTCTGCCGTCGCTCGACCTCAACCTGGCGTATCTCGGCGGTGGCGGATTCACCGGGTTTATATTTCGAGCTCTGAAGCTTTGTTCCAAGCCCTCTTTTCACTATTAAGGAGAAGCAAAGCAAGCCCTAAACTTCCACGAGGGACAGTCCCGCTTCCGGTCATGCCCTCATTTCGCTCCATGACTCCCTTTTTTTGGTTTGATGACTTTAGTTCGAAAGCCGTTGAAGTTTTTACTGGGTCTCTTCACTGGTTAACAGTAACCTATTTGATTGACATTTACCCTCTAATTCAGAAATTTCTAACTGATATAATTTCGGTTATGGCTATGGCCATGTCTACTGACGGAGAAAAGGTATACTGTGACCACTTTGCTTGATTGTTCATGGCCCATTGATGAGTTCGAAACTGGGACAAAAACCACGGTGAAAGAAGTCCTGCTTTTACTGATACTAGCGGTCGAACACACGCAAGTCAGTTATTAAATAAAAAATAAGTAGTTATTAAATTATAGAGTGTAGTGATAAAGGTAGGTAGTTACTAAAATATCTATTTACTTGTTTGTCCATGGTAGTTAAAATGAGAGTGATTTGTTTTGAGACTTCTTTAAGGATAATAATGGAAATCACTTTTGTGACACAGCTTCAATTTTTTGTTCATGCCAAAAGGGATAGCCCCTTTCTATATTAGTATAGATTCCATATTACTCTAGAAAATTAATTTATGGATGTCTAGAAAATTAAATTCTGTTTTAGATCCTTTTTCAATTTTATTGAATTTTGGTTTACTATGGTGAGAGGATTTGGACATTCATGGAAAAGAAAAGAAGAAGATTGTGTTTCGAAAACTCAACTAAAAAACGTACTCATTTTTAAGATTTGTCTCTTCCCTAATTGAGGCTCGACTTTGTCACTGGAACAATGTAAGCACTATATCTTTGTTTCTCTTTCAACAATGCAGTTCACCAAATCTTCACGATAGTATTATAAAATGCCCTGGAGGTGAAACCTACTTAAGGAGTATATTTTTCGGTAGGGAGTAGATTTTTCAATAGCTGGGTAGGCAACCAGTAGGTGGTCTTCAATGCATACATCCAGAGGAAGGGGCTAGACAAAACTTCAACATGGAAAGAGTGTGTGCATCTGTGTTACCAACGAGTTTTGATGCTCCAGTCTTTTAGTCACTGAACTAAACAAAGTGGGAAAAGACTATGGAATATCTATTACTAGTTTCCTGTTTTGGAAGCTTAGTCTTAGATGGTTTAGGAAGTCTCTAAGGGGCCGATTGGATGTCATTTTAATTTTTGGTGTGTTAAGTAAAGAGGGTGTGTTAAATAAGATGTGGTGGCCCATATTGATGTGATTTTTAAGAAGGGTGTGTTAAATAATATAGTGATTGGATGAAGGGTATGTTTGAAAAGGAGAATGTGTATTAAACTATCAAAAGACATTTTTGCCCCTCGCTATGGATTTAATGAATTATTTCAAAAAATAACATATATATGTATATATACGTATATTATAAGTACATAACTACACACACTTACATATAGTTATATTTATATATCCGTATACATTATAATTATATTATATATGTACATATATACTTACAATAGTATAATATATACTTAATATATATATACATTTTTAAAAAATATATATATATACAAACACACATTATATATACTTAAAATATATACATATATGTATATATACTTAAAACAATATACATATATATGTATATATGTATATATATTTAAAAAATATACGTATATATATACGCTTATAATATAAGTATAATATATATATATATGTATGTATGTATAGAGAGAGAGAGACACACACACATATATACATACACATAAAATATATAGTGTATATATATGTATTATATATATATGTTTATATTTTATATGTATGTATTTATATTTATACTTTTATATACACACACTTATAATATAAGTATAATGTATACATATTATATATTATATAAGTATATATGTATAGAGAGAGAGAGAGAGACACACACACACATATACATACATGTATAATGTATACGTATAATTAATATATAGTGTATATATATGTATTATATATATATGTTTATATTTTATATGTATGTATTTATATTTATACTTTTATATACACACACTTATAATATAAGTATAATGTATACATATTATATATATATATAAGTATATATGTATAGAGAGAGAGACACACACACACATATATACATACACGTATAATGTATACATATAATATATAGTGTATATATATGTATTATATATATATATGTTTATATTTTATATGTATGTATTTATATTTATACTTTTATATACACACATACATATACATTATACTTATATTATAAGTGTGTGTAAATATTATCAGTATATATATATATATATATATATATATATATATATATATAATATATAATATACGCATATTATATATACTTATATTATATTTAATAAAGATAAGTGTGTATATAAAAGGGTGGGTATTTTGGTAATTTGTTAAGACTAAGACAATACCTTAGTTAGCCTTAGGGGGGGTGAGGCTAATTAAGAATTTTTTGGGGGCTTTAATTAGCTCACGGGCTAACTAACACACCTCAGAATTTTTTGTCAATCAACGGGTTAGAGATGGGCCCAGCCTTAACTAAGGCTTGTGTTAACTAACGCGCCACCTAAGGCCCCATACAATCAGGGCATGTCTATACAAATCGATGTATTATGACCAAATACATTGAGTTGATGTTTTGTATCTTTTAAAAGTTCTTTGATGCAGTCAGACCCTAGTGCGATGCCTAGGGCCTCTAGGAATGATTCCTAGAACAATCATTTTTTTTTGTTTATACTTTTTCATTTTTCTCCACAAAAACAGTCCTACGTACTGTTCATGGATAGTGTTCACAATACCCAGAACAACACATATTTCGTCATGTGTATCCTATTTATTTAAGCCATGACCCTAATACTTCCATTGGATACGAACAACGCGGTTTTTGTTCTATGTATCCATATTGTCCGACATCACCAAGAACCACACAATCCATGCTTGACGTGGCTCATTGTACTAATGAGAAACTGGTTGCATGGAGTAAAAACAAAAATAGATGGCGTGTACATTTACTTGACCCAAAGATACCACGTTGGATTCAAAATTTTGAGTTGCTTATGATTTTGAGAGTAGAGTGAAATTAGAAGCAGCCCAAATGCCAATAAAAGAAATGGAATAGCAGAGAAGGGTTCAAAAGAAAAATGCCTCAGACCTGATTCTATTAAAAAAAACGCCAGTCAAAATAATGTGAGACGTTGATTCTGATTAACAACAACTGAACAAAAAATACGAACAGAAAAATAGAAAACCCTAGCGATCGAGTTAGAAAATTAAAGAGAAACGCGAGACTTGATGCAGATTAACAACTGAACAATAAATACGAACAGAAAAAATAGAAAACTCTAGCGATTGAGTTAGAAAATTAAAGAGAAACGCAATGACGATCATTGAAATTGAAACTGATCGTGGCAACACCTTCACTTCGTATTATTTATTGTTCAGTTACATCAATGTCTCGCGTTATTTTGATTGGTTTTTTTCTTTTAATGGAATCAAGTCAGAGGCATTTTTCTTTTGACCCTTCTCTGCCACTCCATTTTTTTTTGTTGGCATTTGGGCTGCTTCTGATTTCACTCAACTCTCAAAATCATAAGCAACCCAAAATCTTGAATCCAATGTGGTATATTTGGGTCAAGTAAATGTACACGTCATCTTTTTTTGTTTCTACTCCATGCCACCGGTTCCTCATCAGTACAATGAGCCACATCAAACATGGATTGTGTGGTTCTTGTGAGGTCAGACAGTATGGATACACATGATGAAAATCGTGTTGTTCGTAGCCAATGGAAGGATTAGGGTCATGGCTTAAATAAATAGGATACACAGGACGAAAACCGTGTTGGTCTGGATATTGTGAACGCTACCCATGAACAGTAAGTAGGACTATTTTTGTGTAGAAAAATGAAAAAATAGAACCAAAAAAGATAATAGTTCTAGGAATCATTTCTAGAGGCTCTAGGCATCATACTCGGGGTTTGAGTGCATCGCAGAACTTTTAAAAGATATATCAAAAGCTCTGAATTTCTGTGAACACTAAACATCGACGACTCAATGTATTTGGTCATAATACATATATTTGTATAGACTTGGAGACTTCCTAAACCATCCAAGACTAGGCTTCTAATTCCACACAATACCATATAAGAAATAAAGTAAATAACTTGAGCTACTTGACCAATGGGTGACCCCTATAGCCCATGTCCAACAACGATTGAAATTATGAAAATAACCCCTCTTCTTTTTCCTTCATTTCATTATTATTATTACTTTCTTTTCTCTCCTGCCAAGTTAACCGTATACCATTTTGTGATAATAGTTTTGCTGCTTGGTTAGAAAATGAGAGAGAGAGGGGAACAATACCTATGTATGCGGTAACCAATTCAAAGAAAGAACTTGTTAGGAAGGATGGAAAGAAGAATACCTGTGTATGTGGTAACCATTTCAAAGGAAGAATATTACATAGATATCATAACCAATTCAAAGTAAGAACTTGTTAGGAAGGATATAATTAAACAAATATTAGATATAAGCATTTATCAATGACATGAATAAGCAGTGCAAACTGTAATAAGCTCCTAGAACCTAGAAACTGAGAGAATTGTAATTAGAATACCATAAAGTTAAGAAGATTAGAAGGAAACAATACCGATGACCCTTGGAATCTTCTTGTCAACACAATGGTTGCTTTGTTTTTGTCATGATAGCTTCGTTGCGCTATCAGAAAATGAGAGAGAGGGAACTGTTAGAAAGAAAAGAAACGAGAGAGAGGGAAAAGCTAGAAAGAAATGAATATTAGATATACACATTTATCAATAGAATTAAGAAGAAGTGGAAACTGTAATAAGTATCTAGAACTCAAAAATGAGATAATTCCATAAAGTTAAGAAGATTACAAGAACACAAATACCGATGACCTTTGGAATCTTCTTCGCAACTCAATTGTCGCTTTGTTTTGTGATGATAGCTTCGTTACTCGGTTAGAAAATGAGAGAGGGGGGGGGGGGGGGGGGGGAACAATGCCTATGTATGTGGTAACCAATTCATATAAAGAACTTGTTAGAAAGGCTAGAAAAAAGAATACTTGTGTATTTGGTAACCATTTCAAAAGTAAGATTACATAGATGCCTTAACCAATACTGATGACCCTTGGAATCTTCTTGGCAACTCAATGGTCGCTTTGTTTTCGTCATGATAGCTTCGTTGCGCTGTCAGAAAATGAGAGAGAGGGTAAAGTTAGAAAGAAACGAATATTACACATACACATTTATCAATGGAATTAATAAGACGTGGAAACTCTAATAAGCATCTAGAGCCCAAAAAATGAGATAATTGTAAAAATCAATCTGAATACCATGAAGTTAAAAAGATTATAAGGAAACAAATAACCGATTGACCTTTGGAATCTTCTTCCCAACTCAATTGTTGCTTTGTTTTCATGATAATAGCTTTGCTGCTCGGTTAGAAAATGAAAGAGGAGGGGTGGGGGAGAGAGGAGAACAATACCTATGTATGTGGTAACCAATTCAAATAAAGAACTTCTTAGGAATGCTGGAAAAATGAATACATGTGTATGTGGTAACCATTTCAAAGTAATATTACATAGATATTGTAACTAATTCAAGTAAGAACTTGTTAGGAAGGCTAAAATTAAACAAATATTCAATATAAGCATTGATCAATGACATGAATAAGCAGTAAAAACTGTAATAAGCTCCTAGAACCAAGAATATGAGATAATTGTGGAAACCAATCAGAATATCATGAAGTTAATAAGATTAAAAGGGAACAATACGGATGACGCTTGGAATCTTCTTTGCAACTCAATGGTTGCTTTGTTTTCGTGATAATAGCTTTGCAGCATTGTCAGAAATGTGTGTGTGTGTGTGAGAGAGAGAGAGATGAGTAGTAAATATACACATTTATCAGTGCCATGAATAAGCACTGAAAACTCTAATAAGCATCTAAAACCTAGAAATTGAGATAATTGTAGAAATCATTAAGAATACCATGAAGTTAAGAAGATTAGAAGGAAACAAATACCGATGACCTTTGTAATCTTCTTCGCAGCTCAATTGTCGTTTTGTTTTTGTTATGATAACTTTGTTGCTCTGTTAGAAAATGTGGCAGAGAGAGAGGGAGAGACACAGAGAGAGGGAGGAACAATACCTATGTATGCGGTAACAGTTCAAAACACGAACTTGTTAAGAAGGCTAGAAAGAACAATACCTGTGTATGTGGTAACCAGTTCAAAGTAAAGATTACATAGATGTTGTACTCAATTCAAAGCAAGAACTTGTTAGGAATGCGAGAAAGAACAATCCTTGTATATGTAGTAACTAGTTCAAAGTAAGATTACATAGATGTCATAATCAATTCAAATCAAGAACTTGCTAGGAAGGCTAGAAGGAAACGGATATTAGCTATATGCATTTATCAATGACGTGAATAAGTAGAGGAAATTGTAATAAACTTCTAGAACCCATAAAATAAGATAATTGTAGAAACCAATTAGAATGCCATGAAGTTTAGCAAATTAGAAGGAAACGATAGCGATGCCTTGAAATCTTCTTTGCAACTCAGTGGCCGCTTTGTTTTCTTGATGATAGATTCGCTGCTCCGTTAGAAAATGAGAGAGAGGGAGAGAGTGAGAGGCTAGAAAGAAACGAATATTAGATATACACATTTTTTGTGGAATTAATAGCGGCGGAAACTCCAATAAGCAATCTGGAACCCAGAAAATGAGATAATTGTAGAGACCAATCAGAATACCATGAAAAGTTAAGAATATTCAAAGGAAACTAATACTGAGGAACTTTGGAAGTTCGCTGCTTATTCATGCCATTGATAAATGTCTATATTTAATACTTTTCTCTTTCTCTCTCTTTGACAGCGCAGTGAAGCTATCATCACTAAAATAAAGCAACCATTGGGTTGCAAAAAAGATTTCAAGGGTCATTGGTATTGTTTCCTTCTAATCTTCTTAACTTTATGGTATTCAGATTGATTTCTATAGTTTTTTCATTTTTTGGGTTCTATGAGTTTATTATAGTTCACTGCTTATTCATGCCATTGATAAATGCTTATATTTAATATTCATTTAATTATAGCCTTCCTAACAAGTTCTTACTTTGAATTGGTTACGATATCTATATGATTTGACTTTGAACTTGTGACCACATACACAAGTATTGTTCTTTCCAGTCTTCCTAGCAAGTTCTTTTTCTTTATATGAATTGGTTACCACGTAATAGGTATTGTCCCCCCCCACCCCGTGAGCAGCGAAGATATCATCAGAAAAACAAAGCCACAATTTAGTTGCGAAGAAGATTTAAAAGGTCATCGATATTTGTTTTCTTCTAATCTTCTTAACTTCATGGTATTCTGATTGGTTTCTACAATAATCTCATTTTTTGGGGTTTTAGATGCTTATTAGAGTTTTTGTTGCTTATTCATGGCATTGATAAATGTGTATATTTATATATTCATCTCTCTCTCTCTCTCATTTTCTAATAGCGCAACGAAGCTATCATCACGAAAACAAAGCGATCATGCTGTTGCAAAGAAGATTCCAAGGGTCATCGGTATTGTTTCCGTCTAATTTTCTTAACTTCATGGTATTCTGATTGGTTTATACAATTTTTGAAGTTTTTGGGTTCTAGGAGCTTATTATAGTTTGTACTGCGTATTCATGCCATTGATAAATTCTTATATCTAATATTCTTTTAATTCTAGCTTAACAAGTTCTTACTTTGAATTGGTTACAAAATCTATGTAATCTTACTTTGAAATGGTTAGCACATACACAGGTATTATTCTTTCCAGACTTCCTAACAAGTTCTTTCTTTGAATTGGTTACCACATAAAATAGATATTGTTTTCCCCTGTGTGTCTCTCTCTCGCTCTCTCTCATTTTCTAACTGAGTAGCGAAGCTATCATCATGAAAACAAAGCGGCAATTGAGTTGAGAAGAAGATTTCGAAGGTCATCGGTATTTGTTTCCTTCTAATCTTCTTAACGTCATGGTGTTTTGATTGGTTTTTGCAATTATCTCATTTTCCGCGTTCTACATGCTTATTATAGTTTCCACTACTTATTCATTTCATTTATACATTTGTATATCTAATATTCATTTCTATCTAGCCTCTCTCCCTCTTTCTCATTTTTTGACAAAGCAGCAAAGCTATCATCACGAAAATAAAGCAACCATTGAGTTGCAAAGAAGATTTCAAGGCATCGGTATTGTTTTTTTCTAATCTTCTAAATTTCATGGTTTTCGTTTCATTCGAATAAGGTAGGATTTCATGTTGATTTACATTGAATTATTGCGTAGATCTTGTTCGTTTCATTGGTATTTGCGTTGTAGTTGGTATGTGATCGAGTCATGCATGTTGTGTGAAGATTTCGAGCATATTGGACTGCCTGGTTGCAGAAATAAAGGTAAAAAATGAGGTTTGTTCGACAGAGCAAATTCTGAAAATTTACCTAGGCTGCTTGAGCGCCTTAAATTTTCGACGGTCTGTTTTGGACAGTAGGCTTTGTTTTGGTTGCTTGAGAGATTTCTTGGCCGCTCGAGCGACCTGTAGAAAAATAGAAAGTCTATTTTTAAAGTTCTGACCTGTTTATTGCCTTTTGGTCCATTTATGGCTACTGTTTAAGTCTGGAATTGGGTAATAAGCATCAGAGTGCTTTTTGGCTTTACTCCGGCTAGTAAAGTGCTAACACTTGTTGGTGGTTGTAGGTTCAGGTACTTGACTTATTGTTTCAAACTTGGAGTCGCGAGTGAAATCGCAACGTGAATTAAAAAACTCCACTGTGCAATTTAACAAAATTTTATTTTATCAATTAGGACCCTTGTTGTTATCAATTATAGTTTTGCTCCAAAAGTTACTAGATTATAAAAAAGATATTTATGATTTTAATTGCATTAGCTACGCACGCCTTTAGGGTATTTATAGTAACGTCATTTAAGACATAATTTACGTCAAATTATATTATTGTTAAACTAAATGAGATTATAGTTGTACCTTAAATTTGATTACATCGAGACCTTTATGTGATGATATAATTTATGCATTTATTTCTTTACACTATATTACCAAATAAAATCATTTAAGAAATAGATTTTAAAAATCATATTAAATTATAACTCGCATTAAAATATACTTACCTTGTATTATATTATTAAATAATTTTTTAGACTTATTTGAATCAATAAATTAATGCATTCACATATAAATCTTATTGTTACGTGGTTTCTTCTATTTCAATTGTTTAAATACTAGTCGAGCATGAAATATTATGAATACACTTTGATTATTTGAATGATGATTGATTGTTGATATTCATGGTGCATCGTGGATATCCGAATGTTAAACACACTGACAACTGTATAACGATTAGTTGTTGTGGAAAATATTCCCATGATATTCCCCGTGAGAATATTTATTCGTGTCTTGTAGCCGTGATGCAACTTAAGTCGACTTTTGACTTTAACCATAGGTGTGATGGACCCAAGCAGTGTATTACCAAGCGCTGTATTTAATCATGTCATGCGTTTAGCCAAGTTACGCTTGAATCAAAATTATATCTAGTCCTATCCTTTTTAGACTTATAGTCTTCTTGCATAAACTTAAATTTATTATGTTCCGGCACGATCAAAGGGATATAATGCTAGGAAAAGCATACTGATTGGGAACATGACGAATGAGAACGGTGTGGAAAGCATACTTGGTGATTTTGAGTTTTTATTATTTTCACTATGCTACAGATATTCTATTTGTTTTGGTTTGTGCATAAATAAACGACATAAGTTCGGATTTCATTGTATTTGTGAGGTAGATTTGTTGCGACTCATACATACCGTTTGAAGAGAGAGCAAATACTATCTTTACAAACTGTAACACGCCTCGAATTGTTATTGTTTCTTTACATTTGCAGCAGATTTTGTTGCTGATATTCAATCACGAGAAGACTTTCAGCAACCAAGAGGAAGATACCAGTATTCCTGTTTGTTGCTGTCCATATTGTGATGGGAGTAAACCACCTTGACTAAGTTGTTAATTGTTATTACTTCAATTTCATAGAGAAGTTCTGGTACAGTTCTGTTCATTTTAGGGTGTGAACAAATTTTATTCACTTTTCAGCGTGTGGGATTACTTCAAGATTTCATTACGATAATCGAAATCGTCTATTTTGTTCTGATTAGTTTCTTTATTTATCACGAAAAAATTCACCTCAATCAGATATTAGTACGTGCTTGACTTAAAAATATAGTTTTTAAGCTTTAAAAATAAAAAACTTCGAAGTAAAAAATTAGGTATTTAGGTCGAATGCTTACCGATTCCGATTGAGTTGATTTTTTCGTGATAATTAAAGAAACTAATCAGAACAAATTAAAAAATTAGGTATTTTGTTCTTATTAGTTTATTTATTTATCACGAAAAAAGTCACCTCAATCAAATATTAGTACGTGCTTGACTTAAAAATATAGTTTTTAAGCTTTAAAAATTTCGAAGTAAAAAATTAGGTATTTAGGTCGAACGGTTACCGATTCCGTTTGAGTTGATTTTTTCATGATAATTAAAAAAACTAATCAGAACAAAAAATAGACGATTTCGATAATTAAAGTAAGATCTTGAAGTGGTTCTACACGAGGGAAGGTGAATAAAACTAGGCTGAAAGTTTTGGGATGCTATAGAGGTGCAGTTGACGTGATTGGTGAACAAATTGTAATGGAAATCTAAGATAATTTTGAAGGTCGAAATGCATGTTTAGTGGACTCTCCTAAGTCTTGAATGGAGTAGAGGCCTATTAGTTTGGTAGGGTCTGTGCGTGGAGAATCTTATAACAAACCAACAGGATGAAAAAGGTGCTGAAGGAAGTCATTCATTTACTCAGCTTTTATGGAAGGAAGCTAAATAACCAATGATTCGGGATATAGATTATGGCATCCAATCCCGACGGATCTTCACTGTGAATCGACGTCGGTTCGGTCTCAATCGATTTCTGTCGGTTTTTTAGATTTTCAGAATGGACTTCTATTTTGGGTCAAAAAAAAATTGGACTCTAAGAATCGTATACAAGGGGATACCAGGAATATAATTTACCCAGAGCTAAAAAATACATTGGAGTGCATATAATAAGGGGGCTAAAATTATTTTGAGTAAAACTTTACATGTAAAAAACTAAATTTTTGTTTTCTCACCTGGGCTATAACCCAATGGAAACCAAAGGTAGTTCCGCCCTTGACCGTATATGATATTTTTTTCGGGTTTTTTTTTTTTACATGTTCCATGTTCTCAGGTTCCAATTAAAGCCTATGTTCTCGGGTTCCAGTTGAAAATGATAATAGCATTTCTCATTCAATCAAAATGGGATTGTATTCCTGATTCATCTTGTTCAGAAAGTGTTCTGTTATAAACACCATTGTCCAGATAAGATTGAGCGATCTATAACATGCATGAACTCCAGGAAGTATATACGTACAGGCCCAACACAGCCCAATCTGTAACACACCCTCAAGCCCAACTGAGAGAGGCGAAAGGTGCCGAACCCCCATTTCACCTAACTTTTTGACTTTAATTTTTTGTGAATTATTAGTTCGTCTCGATCAAAAGGATTTAAAAAATATAAAATTGTGTTCAAAAATTAAAAAAATATCACTAAAGACAATAAATAAACACAAAAGGATACTATTTTTTGATTATTTTTATCTTTTCTAAAAAAATTAAATTAAATTTAGTTTGTTATTTATAACTTCTTAAAATCTCTCGTCAAGACGAACCAATAATCTGTAAAAAGTTGTCAAACGACAAAAACTTAAAAATAAATTTCACATAAGAATGGAAAAATAATTCAATAAAAGAAAGGCCAAATGAGGCTCTACCACTCTAAATTAAATAGAAAAAAATCAATTTGGTTAGGTCGGTGAAAAAAAAAGATGGGACCAAAACCAAACCGAACGAATTTCGATTGATCTTTTTGATGGATTCGATTTTTTTGCTTTCACCTTTAGTTGATGGCTTCAAGAGTACTGAGAAACAGGCTGGGGTAAATGGCATATCTGCTGACTATATATGCACAAGTTTTAATGGGCTTCGATCATACACGATCTTATTGGATTATAGAGTGCATCACTCCAGCTATTAGTCCTGAATAATGATGATCAGTCACAAACACAAATTGGCCTCATAGAAAGGACTGATAAAAGACCACTAATTCCTGTACGAAATTTATAACTGATAATCACACTCACCAACAGTTTGTTTTAGGAATGAGGAATATTAATTCCAAAGTAAAGTCACGTAACAAACAGTATCAACACAACATCTGGAATTACTTGTAAAGCAAAGAGGACTTGGAATGGCAATAATCAAAGTTAATTTCTAATTAGGACAAAGAATCAACTAAGGGGATGTTTGAAAGCTCCTTTTTTGTATTTTCTCATTCGTATTTTTGAATTTTGGCCGGTTGATAGTCACATTAATTTTCAGAATGAGTACTTCTATTTTGGACTTTAGAAGCAAAAACTCAAAAGAAGGTCTAGAGTTTCTTTTTATATTTTCATTCTCATTTTCTATTCTACTACTTTTGCAAAATACATTCTGCACATTTTTCTCAAACACTCTTTCTAAATTCAAAATTCATTTGGTCATAATTCACAAAGCCAAAAAACCAAAAATAAAAAACTGAAAAATAAGCTCTCAAACAAAACCAAGTCTGAGGAAGATGAGATGAATATATTTTTGGTTGGAATACTGTGGTTGAAAAAGAAAAAGAGGCACGTGGAGAGGATGAAGATGGAAGCAATCAGAAAAACCAATTAGGTCGAAGAAGCAACTTAATGTGCGGTCTTTTCGGCAAAAAATATGTGTTCTGAAAAATCTGTACTCAATGGCATTGGCTTTAGGAAGTGCTATCAATGCAATTGGCATAAGGATCTCTAGTTTCTTCATGACGATTCCACTAATCAACTAATTCAAAATAAGGTAAAAGTACAACACTTGGTACTAGCCAAACAAGGCACAACCGCAACAAAAATGCAAAAGTCTTACAAGTCTTAACCCAAAAGCACAGTCTTAAACCAACTAATTCAAAATATCTAAAGAACACACCAACAACAGCTAATCATACCCATCATCGTCTTCATCACCTGAAAATGTTGGTTTTATAAAATCTTTATTAGCACATAGGTAGTGTGAGAACAAGTTATACCAAGTTTTACTAGTTTGCCATGAATTAGCATTTATGTCAGTACATATTTCCTTCAATGTAGCCATGCTACTAAATCATAATGTGTCAAACTTTCTGCAGGTCCAAGACCTAGCGTTAACACACTTTATATAATTTGTAACACATTTCTCATAAATGATCATTCATACCATTTGTTCAATATACGACTGTTAGTCATGCTTAAGTAGTGACCCTAGATATACAAATAGCTGATGTGACATCTCTCGTATGATCACCTTGGCCATGATCCCTCTCTTATGCCTCCTTGCTATTTACAATCCTCCTAGTGAGTCGGATTTTACCTCTTAAATTGTGTACTCTGAGATCATATCTTCATATTCAAAATCTATATAGATTAACTCATGGCTTATTAAACATAAAGCATTTCAGGATTCATGAACTTATCACATGCAATCACGCTTTGTTCATATTTCCAAACTTCAACATATTTCATGTTCAATTGCCAAAATCAATTTATTTGTACCAAAGGTAGCATGCTTGTACATCAAAATAGGTATATTTCAAGCCTGTTATGTCCGTAAAAATCATACTTCAGTTATCATCATGCTTACAAAAACAACATTGCCAAAATACGAGAAAAGGTGGTTTAAAGACTCACCTCGTTGCGTCAGAACGCCCGATGAGTCACGACTTGTTCGTCCACGAGTTCATCCCTTGCATAGTTAAATGGAGCGGTTTCAAGATCATAATTAAGTCAAGAACCTCAACTTAAGGATTAACTTTTTGCCAACCCCGTCCCAACTCGTGGGACAACCATTTTCCAAACCATGTCTTAAGTCTTGTATCAGGGTAACATTAATTTATATGACGACGTTATGAAACAGTAATGTGAAAGTCCTAAGCCCAAAAGGTAACCCAAACCATTTCCCTGTTTCTGTTTGTTATCTAGTCGTCCGATACAGGTGGTGGTCGACTGATCCCAAACGATCGACTAGTTGGCATTGGCAGTTGACCGGCTCTGTCAAGTGGTCGATCAATCATTTTTCTAATTTGAAAATCAAAACCCAAAACCTCTGGAGATGAATTCCAAAAGTCCCAAATCCCTTCATAACTCATCAGCAACAAGAACAACAACGAAGATCTCATTTGATCTAATTATGCTCAAGGAAATCAAATTGTTTGAGAATATAATCAAACCAAGAAGGAATTGCTCTTGGAAGGAAAAATTAGTACGTTACCTGAACTTGAACTTGGAAGAGATGATGAAGATGACAATGGAGCTACATGATCACTCCTGATTTCCTTTCCTCCCTCGGAACTGATCCCAGATGTAAATTCTCAAAAGGTGCAAAATAAAGTGAAAGAAGAAGTTTATAAAGTGTAGGGAGAACTTCACAGTGAAGTAAGCGGCTAAAGGAAGTCATGGTAAAACACAACTGCGGATCAGCCGTAGTTTATTAAGGCTGTCACCCCTGAATTCGTGTGGGTTCAAATACGAACGCGTATTAATGTATTCATGTGCGTATAAATATGTCTCCAATGCCAATTTAATATTTCGGTCAATATTGAGCCCCACCCTATACTTAGGCCCGCACAATTAATTCTTTTGTGTACTCATTGACTATTCAAACATAATTTATATGCTCGCAGATAATTTCACAAAATCCTCGGATTAGTTATAATAAACCAATATTTTACTAGGTACGCCCGATATTATATTACTTAAGTATTTATAATTTTGGCTAGGGGTCTCACACGTAGCACAATTGTGAACATAGCACGACTCAAAACAGTGACACGACTCAAGACAATGACACGGCTCAAGACTTAGTATGACTCGATGGCTGGCACGACCGAGTCATCCCCCAAACTTAGGTTCCATACCCTATAACTTTCTCAAAATCATCACTAGTTTAACATCATTTGCATAGCATGCAACATGCATCAACGTAACACAACAAATGATCAAGAACATTATAAGATCCATATAACCTATGCCTCATGTATAATTGGGCGGTATTATATTTCATATAAGTTCCATGCACATATTTCATAAAAACCCAATGCACTATGTCATGCGAGTTTGAGAGTCAAAGTCAATCAACACAGCATGCTATGGTATGTAAACAATCAACTCTAATACTTAGTTCGTGAGAGATTAAGTATGTAAAATCTTAGAATTGAGTGGCGCAACGAACTTGTCTAAGTACAATTGTGATTAGGGGCTAAAAATAAGAGGTTCTGCAACTAAGCAAGATATACGCCAAATATTAAAAAAGACGTTATTTTTGGTCCACCCCTATTTTTTGAATTTGTCCTTGGTAGTGAAGTTTGAGTTTTTATTTGTTTAGAATTTCAAGGTTTTGACGTCACCATTATTTCTAAACGGAGAGTACTTTTTTATTTATATATAATATCTTAAGTAAATAAGATTAATGTACAACTTTTAAAATGTAGCATGTACTTCCAGACAGACATTGCAGACAGAGCTATATTTTCAATGTCAAATGGGTTTTCTAATTTTTGAGATCTAGTGCTCGATTGGCCCATACACTAACACTATCAAAGTTTCTATATACAAAACGTAATAGTTAAAATATGCATTGATTGATGAAAAATACGATCAAATGAAGTGATCAACAAAAAATGTGATTGTCTACCTCTTGTCTGGTGATCTAAGTATGGTGGCGGCCAACAGGCATCACGGTAACTCCGATGAGTGTTAGAGAATGTAGAGTATAGTTTGTGTGGCTGGATTGAGGTTTAGTGCAAATATCGGAGCATAGAGCTTAGCGTGTGTTGGTTATTGGCGTTAAGATGTTAGGAAAAGAAGTTGACAAAGGAGAAAAAGGGACATCGGATTGATTGTAGTTCAAATTTAGAGGGAGAGATAGAGTGTGTATAAGTACATGTGAGAGTGTAAGAGTATTTATATGGTGAGGTTGAGTGAAAGAGTGGTTGGTGGGGTTGGATGAGGTGACAGTTGAGTGAAATGGTGGAGTATGAATTTGGATATATAAATGACGAAGTAAGAGTATAGATGAGGGTGGTGGGGGAGTATAGGGAACGGAAGGGGTTCGAGTGTGGGGCAGTGTGCGTGTGTTATTGTGTATTGGTTGAGTTGACTAATTGCAGTGGCACTTTTTTTAATTTATACATATAGGTATAAAACTCTTTCAAATTGTATAAGTTTGTACATCCAATATCTTTTTGAAAAATATATACTGAGTCATCCACTATTTTTTTGAAAATTTTGGAAGCCTTCCTCCTAACATTTGTACATAGGCATCTATTAAAAAAACCTAACACGAGGTTTTATTTGACATTTTATGATAAATATAGATGCACAAAATTGTATAGGTTTAAAATAATTGTGGCAATTTTTTTTGTAATATTTTTCGTACAAAATCTCTCTTGAGGTTTCTGACAAACGCTTTTTTTCAATAATTAAGTTTAAATTTAGAAGGAGCTAAGCAAATATATAAGTTTACAAGAGGCATAACTTAAAACATAAAAATAAAAAAAATAAAGAAAATTGTCTAGTTCTTGTACAACCAACATGGAGGGAATATAGCAAATCTCATGAAATAGAGTATGTAAAAATCTAAATGATTTATCCTAAATCGCCAAGAGGAGGAAGGGGACAACTGGACCAAACACGCCCACATCATATCGTAACCTGGACGTATATAAATACTGCCTTATAGAACCCGTAGGTCTAGGAATATTACAAGTACCAAAAAGACAGGCCCAATAGTGCAGCCAACAAGGCCACCGTATAAAGCCCCCACAAAAAGCCCAAAATTAGGGCTTCTTATTACTTTTTCTTTTTTTAAGAAAAGCTCAAATTTTTCAGCCCAACTAGTTTACTAATTAGGGCCTTATCAAAAAAATGGACTAATTGATTAATTTTTAGTCCAATTATTGGATTTGAAAGAGAAACTTTCAAAAATAAAATAAGAAAGAAAAACAAAGATGCCATAGTGATTTCGTTTCATGTTATGTCCGATTAGCTCTTTGAAAGCTAATTTTAGGTCTCTTTTGGTTTGATTCACATTGCTTGTTTGTTTAGTATTTAATATTTATAAATATGCAATAAGCAAATCAATGAATTAAAAAAAAATGTTTGGCTCCTAATTATTTATTACTTTTTTCTTATTTGAAAATAATAAGCAAATAAGTAACAAATGTTCTCATATTTTTTAACCGTTCTTATTTTTTTGGCTTTTTAACAAATGTTCTCATATTTTCGACTAACAAAATTATTTTATTTCTTTGATCTGAATGTTTTACCGAAATAGTTAAAAAAAATACTTCAAAAACAAATCACTTAATTTTGTGTTGAGCATTTTTTTGCTAATATCATGAATGTTTTTCAGCCTTTCAATTCTACCATTAAATACGCACTAAATGAGTAAATTTATTTTAAAAAATAAGTCAATTTTAAGTTCTTTTGTCCAAGCAAGCTTAAATAGTGTACTAAAGATCATTGTTAATAATATTACTATATAAATGTCGTACATCACTAAAATATACAAAACAAATTTGTACAGAAACTTGACTTTTAATTTCAATTAACTAAATATAAACTATTATAAACCTACTTTATATCGTAAAATTCTTATTGATAATGTTATGTTGAAAATAATTTTATTGTTTATTTTTTGGAGAAAAAATATTTAAGGTCTAATTTTATAATTTTGTCCTGGCCCTCAAAATCTCGAGGCCGGCCCTGAGTACCAAAATACAATATAAATTAAGTGTTAGCTCTGGTGAAGAACGTAGGAACTAGAATTGGGCGAGTAGAGATGGTCGAAATCCTGTACTCCAACATTTTATAGGAACGAATCAGCCCCAAATAAAATTTAGGATCAATGAAAGTGTAGACCAACACACATGTACATACATCTCAAGAGGGTATATGCCATCGGACCCATCTCCCTAGCTGGCTACCTTCCCAACTCTAAGAAGGTAGCCGGCTAGGGACGGAAGGAACCCTTAACTCACATAGCCTGAAAGAACAAATCAACCGCAAAGTAAGAACTTCGGATTGAAGAGAGTCCAGCAACTTTCAGAAAACTAGCACCCCTATCAACACCCCAGATACCAAACCAATCTTTACCATCAATGCACATCATCAATAGTCTTAGCAGTAACAACAAATCTAGGCCTAGAGGTAGATGACCTTACTTGTAATAACCTAGTATTTTTAATTAATTTTAATTAATAATAATGAATTTTCTATTAATAGTTTAATTTTATTTACTTTAGTTCGGGCTTTGTTGATCTGGATCTCGCACGATTGAGCTATAGGCCGCTCGAGTGACCTTTATTTTTGGACACCACTCGAGCGACCTGTTCAAATTCCTGAGCAAACAGATTGCTGATTAAGACCATTAATGGAGAAAAACGTTTACGAATTAAAATCTGATATCATATTATTTGATTGCGCGTTTAAGCGTAGAATCTCTACTTAAACTAAGAGAAATTTGTCGTTTTTCAATTGCTATTTCGTATCAAAGTTACAGAAAATTTTAGAGAGAGAGAGAGAGAGAAAGTTCTAGTGTTCTTGGAGTATTCTTGAAGAAATGAGTTCTATCAATACACAATCCGTTCATCCAAGGTGGCTTTTTTTGCTTAATCTTCAGGAGATAAGGTAGGGAGATTTGCTACTAACTCTTAGGTTAAGGATTACAGTAAAAGTTAATGTAGATTTTTTATTTTGGAAGCATTGTAGGTTTTAGGGTTTACTGTTCATTGTTGAAATGCATGAAATCAATCTTTGTTAGTTGTTGTTTTACTCGATTGATAAATGATTTTTTATCCATGATACGTGTAAGGTTGCAGTACGCAGGTTTAATTTTAGTTTTACTTCGTAAAATCACAGTTTAGGGTTTGATTCGAACACAATTTGTTAAAAGAACAAAAAATCAGAGATGTTGGAAAAGACAGCTCGCTCTAGCGAGCTATAGGGTGCTCGAGCGATTTCTTAAATTTCTAATAGATTCTGAAACTTTTAAAATCGGAATCCAGAACACGAGAATTAGACAGACCGCTCAAGTGAGCTTTAGGCCGCTCAAGCGACCTAGTGAAAAACAGAAAGTTGCAGATTTCTGTCCAAACTTTTTGGACAACAAATCTAGATCCTGACCTACACTTTTATGTATGTTCACACTGCATAGACATCCACAAGCATATTTTGTATGATCAAGAGTTCCTGTGGGGCTTCATGTACGCGTTTGACCATACTTTGACCATGAAGTGTAGTATGTTATAAACTATAAATATGATGAAGATGGTCGGATTGTAAGTTTCAAATGTTGTTGTAGTGGTGATATGGTCATGAGTAGGCCATCGTGCCAATGGATATATGTAACTGGGCCATCGTGACAATTGTTGGAATATTCTGACCGTCGTGTCAATAATTTCACATAGAATGGTTGATGTATTGTTAAAGTAGGTGGAACAAAGTATGACTTGGTGATTACATAAAAACCTAGAATCCACGTTAGAGACAGCGGTTCGAATGCCAACATAACACGAAAGCGAAGAATGTTAAATGATCATTATAAATAGTGGAACATGTAGAGAACAAGTAAGTTCGTTAATGGAAAGGTGGATAATTGGTGGCCGTCGTGCCAAATTTGTTGGTTGTCGTGCCTGTTCTGGGCGTCGTCCCAAGTGTGTGTTTCATGTGGGTTTGAGGCCCACCTGGCGTCGTCCCGTTTGATTAAGGACCCTATCTAGGAGATGAGTATATTCGATTGGAAGTGACTTCAGAGTGCGTCTACGTCAACAGCTCCGAGCTCCGAGGGAGTGACGGTCTTGTCTTGGGCGACTTTGAGTAGGTAAAGGGAAAGCGGCTAAGGATCGTTAGTATCTAATTTGGCGAAACCAAGTATTTGGTCGGGTCTAGATAGAGTGAAATAGGTATTGATTTGAAAAGACGACAGAAGGTCTCTTTCTTTGTTTCGGCAAAGACTTGTCAATATCAACCAAGTACTCTACTCTAGATAGTCGGCTAAGAAGGAATACTGAGGGAAAAGAAATTCTTAGAAACTTAAAAGAACGAGAGCAAAATGAACGAACGTGACTTTACTTATGCATTTTATTATTTTCCATGATTTACATGTTCTACTGTACATCTGCATCTCCGGGTTTGGTTTTTTTGTGACTTTTTCCCACTGCGTTTTACAACGCATCGGTGCAATTTCTCTGCCCCTGGTTTTTCATACCAGATGTTGCGGAGCATCAAGAGTACTCTCCCGAGCTTGAAGAGCCGGGACCTGTAGAAGAATATCGTGGTGACGTTTGGCTACCCTATCTATAATGGCTCTGCTTGGTTTTATTTTCAGAATAAACATATGTAAATCATAAGGAGTATTTCCGTCATTGTTTTTTCACTCTTAATAATTCTGATTAAACTTAATTTACCACTGTTCAATAATAAAAGGATATTTTATAATTTATATTTCAATTGATTTAATAATTGAATAAAAAATTTAAATAACATTTTAAAAAATCGAGGCATTACAGTGCTTAATATAAAAATTAGCCAGAGTTAGCCCTAAAGTAAACACCCTCCCCAAGCAGGGACGCATCCATACTTGCAAGTGAAGTCAACTGAGCCCGTTGATCTGAATTTTTTTTTAGAAATTATTATTATTTCTAAAAAAGAGAATAAGAAAAAAAAGTTTGACAATAGACTTTGCCCTTTCTACACTACACGACAAAGTACATTGAAAACAAGGAAGCTTTGACGGTAACTTTTGGATCAAAAGTGACTTTTTCCTTGCTCCAAAAGTCACTTTCTTTCTTACCAATTTTTTTCCACTTACCTTATCTTTCGGATGAAAATTTCCTGCTTTACCACTTACCTTTTTCTTAGGAAAATCAACTGAGATTTCTTCAGCTTTATCTCCCTCGTCATTTGTGTTCTCTTTGCCTGATCTCCTCCCTTCCATAACTTCCGAGCTTGAATTATAATTTCAAAACATTTTGAGTTGAAATGGAAAGTGATTTCCTCTTTTAAGATTGTGTCGCTGTTGTCTTTATTAAAGCAAATTAGGGGGGAATAAGACAGTGCCATAGTGGGTTAGTTAACTACTAGTAATGGAACAGTAAGTAATATAAACCCCAAACAAAGCTTCAAAAAGTTTTGGATTTGAATTGCGATACTCTCTCTATCTCTCCCCTCGTTTGTTCCTAAAAATTAAAAACCTAAAATTTGAATTGTTAAAATTTTTTGTTAGTATCTAACTATATTTATTTTATCTGTTTATCAAGTAGAGTGACAAAGTTATATAGATATAATACTTGACCCCACTAGTTATAAATCATGGATGCGCCTAAGGGATCCCAAATCACAAAAAATGGAGACATCACCCTCAAGAACCCATACCCATCAAACTCAAAGCCTAGCCTACATGACGATGATAAATAGCCACTTCTCAGCACTCAACAGTCATGGAGAGGTAAAATCCATCAATGCTTTAATTAAAAGATAAGGCACATATGTATGCACTCAAAGGAGATGCATGATGTCCGAAACAATCACCAATATGGAGTGGGTTCTATCACCAATTAACATCGGGCTATATTGACAAACCTGTGCACAAGGTTTGGCATACAAACCTGAATGCATAATGTTTTGTACTTCGCAAGTCTAAAAAATATTGTACAACAGATTTGAATGTGACTTGCATGTGAACAAAGTTTCAAGTATTTGGATATGCTGTGGATGATGCAGACCAAAACTAGTCAGAAAGGGAACAGGCTTTGCTCCTAAAAAGTTGACCCAGACCAAACTTATTTGACACTAACAATATTATCTGAAACCACTCGTCTCCACGCCTAAGATTAGGTTTGAATCCTAAAACAAGCCAGAGCTAGCTTGAACTCAGGTCAGAATAGATCAAATAAGAAGCCCTGAAACAGAGACTGGCGTGACACGGTTACTTTTAGTCTTACTTGATATGAGAAATTCTCTCATATTTATTAGCACGTTTTGTCCCTGTTATATTTATAAATTCTCTCAAATTTATAAACGTTTATAAGTGCATTTTGTTCCTGTTATATCTTCTTTTCTTTTTTGTTAACAGCAGTGGAACCAACGGTTGTTGTAATGCCCAACACCAGTGCCATACAACAAACTCCATCTTCATATGAAGAGAGGGAAGGGAGGAGAAGAAGATACAGAGGAGTGAGGCAGAGGCCATGGGGGAAATGGGCAGCGGAAATAAGAGACCCTCACAAAGCCATAAGGGTTTGGTTAGGTACATTCGACACAGCGGAGGCAGCAGCCAGAGCCTATGACGAAGCAGCTTTGAGGTTCAGAGGAAGCAGAGCCAAACTCAATTTCCCCGAAAACGTCAGATCATTGCCACCTGTGCAACCCCCTCCTCCTCCTCCTCCTCCTCCTCCGGCTGTTTTCCAAACCCAGATATTTCAGAACTCTGACATTGCTAATGCTAGGGGGAATTACCCGAAATTGCTTCAGAGCTCTAGTAATTTTTATGGACAACATCCCACAACCACCAGCTTGTTTGATCAAATGTATTTTGCTTCTTCATTTTACGCTTCACAATCTTCTTCCTCAACTTCCATTGCTTCTTCCTCATCCACCTTTTCAAATCCTCCCCTCTTTTCTACTCAACAAATGGGTTATTTTCAGCCACCGGGACCGGGGAATCAAAATCAGGGATCAAATACTCCGCCACCCTCGTGGACAGGTTCCACCCATTACCCTCCCTCTTCCACTTGACTTTTCATTTACATTGGATTTTTTTATACAGAAATACATATTTGTGATTTTTTTTTTTCTCCCTTTGATTGATTATCGTTATTAATGTTTTGTAAAACTCTGCGCTGCAAGTAGTTTTCGCTCCACTATTTGTAATTCCATCTTTCATCATTACAGAGAAGGGGGGTTGGACCTAACTTTGCGTGAAGAAACTCTATTTGCACCCACTTTCAATACACCTTGCGTAGCCCTGCAATCTATGCGATTGTGTGTATCATACTCTCAGGGAAGGAAACAAAGGTCGTTCATTGTTTTGCTATTACGGCCCCTTTTTTTAGCGATAAAAATTATGAAAAAAGTAGAGTCAATATAATAAGAGGATATATAGTAGAAAGAAAGATTTATTATAGAGGAGCGAATAATGGTAAATAACTTGTTTGAGTATTTTTCGAGCGATGAAATATTGGTTACGTTGATGCTATATTTAATGACTATTCTTGCTCCATACCATTATGTTGTTTAACAACTATAAGAACAACAAGAGTTACTTGAAGTTGTGATTTATCACTCCCACTAATTTCACCATGTTTAGAGAATATGAAAATTGTCGATTTTTATCATTCTCGTACTATGATTAGATAGTAAATTCATACCCTTTGAATTTTTTTGAGTAACCAATAATGTCACTTCAGATTATTCTAAAATTCAATATTTTTTTCATGAGACTTATAGACAACCAAATACATATAGATGTCTTAAGTTCGATTTTCTTCCTCTCTACAGTTCAAATGATTAATTAAAACTGACTTAATAGAAAATCGATTCACATATAAAGGGATAACGATATCCACAATATAATGAATATTTTAGATTTACTCATGTAATTCTAACCATGTCCATTAATGTACGATTATGCCTTTTAGCTAATACATTTAGGGTCCATTTGGCCTATGGTTTTTATTGGTTTATTTATTTATGATGTTTGGAATAAATATAAAAGTAGTTGATGCCATTTGGACTAATTTATTTATTGTGTTGTTTGACCGAATCAATTAAGTAATTTGTTTGACTTTGACGGGCAAATGACCATATTGTCCTTGTCCGTACGGAGTCTGATGGGAAAGGGCAGCAACGCTTGAAGGGTATTTTCGGTTTTTTGCTCACCGTACGGCTTGAAGGGTATTTCTGGGTCCAAAAAATAAATTAGCCCAAACCAATTACTTTCAAAACCCAACAAATAAATAAATAAACAAAAAAAAATCATAGGCCAAATACACCCTTAGTTTTGGTATTTCTGACATAGTACTACTGTACACATATGTCATCTTTTCAAGGAGCTTAGAAAATGATTTTGGACAATCCCCAAAATCAATAGACCTCTCATAATATTGACCACATATAAACTACATGAGTTGGCATTCGACCTCAACAATATGCATCTAAAAGAGCATTCATAACTTCAGATTTTTCTTACGATAGAAAAATGGTAACATAATGCAAGAGTCATCTATAGGTGGTAATTGGCCTCTCAATCAAAAGACAATGTCTATATCTATCACTTTAAGAAGCTAAATATACTTGGTCTGCTCGTACTTAATGCAATCCACAATAATAAAGATATAAATTTTTTAAAAAAATCCTTAATACATAATCTCTCAATATTTTTTTCTAAAATTAATTTTCAATCGTTCATACCACAAGATTGAAAAATTTTCATTCATGAGACTATGGTCAAAAAAACTAATACCAGGATATGGAGGGATTTTAACAAAATTGTCATCAAATATTAATTTGTACAAGTCACCATATAACTATACGTACCATAACTCTTAAGAGGTATCTTTGATCACAATAAAAAATTTATTTCCAAACTTAAAATAAAGATAGCATTTAAAATTACGTTTGGAGAAAACACAATAAACTTCTAAAAGATATAAGAAACATGAAGTGTTCGATACAAACATCAATGGTTACCAACTTTTAAGAAAAAAATGTATTTCAATAATAAGTCATAACAACTATGTACGGGGCTGATATATATCATTGTCCTTTTCCTTTTATTGAGTCTTAAAACCATTAGTAGACTCGTTTTCTTTTAGGGCTTCCTCCACATTAATTCTAAAAGAAATTTAATTGAGTAGCCAAATATAACGTTTCAATGAAATACTCAAACATTTCAGGCGCAACATCAAACTTGTAACATTAAATATGATCACAATGATTTAACCATAAGTGTCTCTACAAAGGACTTGATTGCTGTTCGAAAATGTTCGTTCATATTATATATTTATCCATTCTTATTGTCAGTTACCTTACAATAAACTTGATATTGCCCACTACGGTAATTCTCATAAACATAACACTTCGTTTGTTTGATTTCATTCAAAACACTTATTCTTTCAATGCTTGGATTAACAAGGCAAAGAATTTCTCAAATATAATTATTTTAATCAAAACTTGTAGAGTAAGAAAAAATAAATACATTCTTCTCCTATTTGAGAAATTAAATCGAAACAAACGAAGTATGAGAATGTGAAACAATTACAACTGACAACATTATACATAATTTATGCTCACAACATTATACATAAATTGACAACCAACGATTATGTCAGGATTTTAAACTATCATGATCTTACAAAACAAAATATTATGCATAAATAAAGTAATCAAGAATGGCGTACTTAGATTTATGAAGACGATAGACATATCCATATCTATCCGTGTAGAACTTGAACGATTCCATAATTAACAAAAGCATCCATGATTTTACAAAGAGCATTAAACGCTAGTTGGAAGATAGGTTTCTCTCACCTTATTGTCTAGCAATTAGTCATCTTAATTTGATGGAAGACAATATGTACTTTTACAGGTAGAGAGAGGACTAATTTTCTAATTGAACTGTAATTTCTATTTTCCATCAAAGTAGAAGTCTTATTGAAAACTATTTCATCTATTGACCAATTAGATAAAGATATGGAGTCCTAATAAACTTCTAATTCTATATGTGACACGCGTAGGCCTTGTTTGGTAACACTTCATGTTTTCTGTTTTCTATTTTTGTTCCCTAATTTTTGTTTTTGTTTTCAAAAAAACAAAAATAAAAAACTTGTTTGTGTTAACCTGTTTTTAGTTTGTTATATATATAAGTATATAAGTCTTATAATAATAATATATACTTATATATAATATAGTATATATTATATAATGTATAATATATGATAATATTATGTATATATAATATATATAAGTATATGTTATAATATATCTAAGTATACATATATTTATATAAGTATATCTGTATGTATATATAAGTGTATAATATATATAAGTATAAGTATATTAGATATACTATACTTATATACATACAGATATACTATAAGTATATTAGATATACTTATACTTATATATAATATACACTTATATATACATACAGATATACTTATATAAATATATGTATCATGTATATTACTTATATCTAATATACTTATATATATATATATGTTCGTGTGTGTGTGTATATATATATATGTGTGTGTGTGTGTGTATAAGTATATATATAAATATACATATAAGTATATACATGTATATAAGTATATATCAAAGTATATATATATTTATATAATATACATGTGTATAAATATATATCAAAGTATATAAGTACATACTTATATTTAAGTATATAGATACATGTACGTATCTATGTATGTATAAGTATAATATATACATATAATAATGTATATATTATAATATATCTAAGATTATATATATCATATATATATAAGTATATATTATCATTATCTAAGTGTATATATATATATATATATATATATATTATATTATACATATATACATGTATATATATACATATACTTATGTATTATATATTATACATATATATATACATGTATATATGTATAATTATATACACATATATATATATGTATATACTTATGTATTATATATGTATGTATAATGTATATATACATGTATATATGTCTAATTATATACACATATATATATGTATATATGTATAATTATATACACATATATACATGTATATATACATTATACATACATATATAATACATAAGTATATGTATATACATGTATATATGTATAATTATATACACATATATACATGTATATATACATTATACATATACAATTACATATATGTATATAATTATACATTTACATTATACAATTACATGTATAATTATATACATATATGTATAATGTGTGTGTGTGTGTATATATATATATATATATATATATGTATCATGTACATGTATAATTATACATGTACTACATATTCAATTACATATATGTATACATATACATATACACATAGTTCATTTTTGAAAATAATGAAAACTGTTTTTGAAATAAATGAAAACTCACTTTTCATACTTTCACTTTTTTTGAAAATAATGAAAACTGTTTTCAATTTTTTGGAAGTAAAACATCAACACAAACATGTTTTTTTCTCTAAAAACAGAAAATTTAGAAAATAAAAACAGAAAATAGAAAACGGAATGGTTATCAAACATGGCCGTAATAAGCGGGCAAATTTATCAACTAAATAAAAAATAGTCTTACATCAAGTACTCAATTCATAAAGAAATAGTCACTTCAAAAATTATTACTCAATGAAGTAATCTAATTAAAGATAATTAGGGTTATATCGAATAGATAAGCGAAAGTTGAGCTCGGCAAATAAGTATTCTTGTCATCAAATATATTGTCAAGCAAAAAATAATATTTGCTAACCTAAGAAATATGGTTAAATATTAAACAGACTGGATACATAATATGTATTGAGACTTAATACCTCGGAAAGAGTTCTAATCAAATAAGGATGAGAAATCCTAAGCTTTAATCAAATAAGGATGAAAAGTTCTAGACCGAATCGACTTGTAACGAGAAGTTAATAGTCAAATGGAATTCTACTTCTAAGAGAATAAGGTTATCTTGTTGATCAATAAGTGAGTACTTCTTCTAATCTTTTTCTAATGAGAATAGGAAACTAAATTAAGATTTAGACTATTGAGGGGAGAACCTCTGTCAATAAAGATACACCCCCATGATGAAAGGTACATGTTAACACGTTGTAAGTTGTTAGTCACTACAAGCAGCAGATTGAATTGTTCTCCATGATTAAGTACTAATTTAATCATTGCAGTGCCTCCGCCGCCTAAAGGCTGGGGGTCCTTTGACGGTTTATTATTTTATACGAATTAGGATTTCAAATGAATCAGAGCGAAAGTGTGTTCAGCCATAGGTGGGGTTTTTAACTTTTCAGGAATAAATTTTTACCCACTTACAATTGGCGCCGTCTGTAGAAAAATTTAAATCTCATAGCAGGAATACTAGAAATTCAGATCGAGGGGCAAACAAACGAGAAGTTTGTATCTAAATCCCTAAAGAAGGGGGAAAATCTAGATAGAGAGATCTAGAACCACACACAATTGCCATTACAATGGTGCTATTATTCAAACAAGTGCAATTTTTCTATTCGGTAAAGTATTGAGATTTTGAATTGGTGAATCCATTGTGTGTTTTAGGTGTGTAAAGTTTAATGTTTTATCCATTGTGTAATTTATTGCTTTTTAATCCAATGGCTAACTCATTGATAACCAAGTAAGGAGAAGCCCACAAGGCCTTTATATTCTTGAAATATGGAAATTATAGGCACAAAGATGAAAGCATTATGTCAAATATTATGCTGGATTAATGATAAAAATAAGGATTTTTTTATCAACGTCACATACACTCATAAGAGTATTGGCAACATTGATTACATTGTGGTTCCCTGACCTCACGCCCGACCTCTCATAGTTCAACTTCTGAAATCACTTGCGCCCTTTAGTCTAATCCCATTAAGCAAGTTTATACTTCTGATTCCCTGAACGCAGCCAAGAATGCTTTCGACACACTGTACTTCCACGAGTACGCCGACCAGTACTCCCTTGTCTACGGTAATTGTCTTTTGCAATTCAAGGTCGTCCGCAGTATACAACCTCGACGAGAAGTCTGATCAGTGTAACCACTTATGTGAATACTTGAAACTTCGATTTTTTGTTTTTATTATTTTTAATTTATTTGAGAACTCGTAGTTTTGAGTTTAATATGTAATTGTGACTTAATCGTAATAGATTAGAACGTTAGGACTCGATACTAGGGTTGTGGTAGCTCGAGCGGGGTTAATGTAATTAACTTAAATTGTAATATAATAGGATTTTCTTCCTAAATCAATTTTTTTTTTTTTATAAAAGTAGACAGATTTTCTAAAGTTCTCTAAACCATAATTTTGTTTGAGGAAGAAAAACGGGTGTCTAGACGGAAGATTCATGTAGTGAGATCAACTAAGAAGTCGTAGAGGGCATCGAGAGTTTCGCTTAGATCCCAAGAATAGCCGTGTACGCGGAGAGTTCGTGAGTCTTCTAAGCACTTTATCATTTTTGGGGTTTTTATCGATTGAGCTAGGATTTTATGTTAATTTATATTGAGATATTACATAGATCATATTTAATTCAATGGTATATATATGTTGTTTTTCATGTGTGAACGAGTCATGCATGTTTTATGTGAATTTCGGGATATTTTGGACAATTAGGCTACAGAAACGAAGGCCAAAAGAGGAATGTCCGAATTTTATTTATAAAGAACAAAATTTGAAAAAAACAAAACACAACAATAATTTGATTTAGGATCCATTTGGCCTCTGATAATTATTGGATTATTCACTGTTTAGTTTTTTGTCTTTATTTGAATTTTTTTTTAAATTTTTTATTTTTCATCAATTTTTTTTAGGTTGTTGGTTCGTCTCGACAAGAGATTTCAGAAAAATATAAAATTATGTTAAAAAATTTAAAAAAGTTCAAAAAAGACACAAAATAAGCCAAAAACAGCGTCTGTGTTGGCTTATTTTCGTCTTTAGTGACTTTTTTTAAAATTTTGGACATAATTTTATACTTTTTAGATTTCTTTCATCGATACGAATCAATAAGTTACGAAAAAATAATATAAAAATAACAAATATAAAAAAATTTGAATAAAGACAAAAAATAAGCCAGAAAAATAAGTTAGAGAAAATAGACCCTTAAAAAATTTCATTAGGGTTATTCTAAAACTCTAAAATTTTTGAAATTTTCACTAAGCATTGGTTTATGTGTCTAATGTGTTGGGTTAAAATTTCGAAACCTTATTCAAAGTATAAAATTCTACAAAAATTCGTGACTGAACTGCAACAGATTCACACCTGTTCTAGCTGCACTGATACACTTTAGAAAGACAAGCATAACTTTTAGTACGAATATTAAAATTGCGCACCGTTTATTTTATTTAAAAATAGATAAATAGAGCTTCACACAACACACACACACACACACACACACACACACACACACACACATCGTGTTTTATTTTTACTCGAGCAAATTAGTTTTTCGATTGAATTTGACGAAACAGTTTTAGTATTTCAAAATAAGGTATCCAAATTTGAAACGACACAACAGTGTCATTCGAACTCCATTTTTAACCTCTTACCTATTGTTTGAAAGCTTATAGAGTGTAGTTTCTATTAACATTAGACTCAATACCTCTATTGAGAAATTATAACGTTTTAGCATTTAAGGTTGAACCTAACTATATAACTTTGTCCACTCGAGCGGCCTACTGAAAAATAAAATATTCTATTTTTTGTTTTCGGCATGTTTCTGCTTTCCGGTCCATTTGGAGTTATTGTTTAAGTCTCAAATTGGTTATTGTTGGTAAATATGAGCATGTATGAATGTCAGATACTAGTAGGGCATGGCTTGTCGGTCTGGTAGCCTGAGAACTTTACTTCGAGTCCTTGTGATTCCTCTAGTAAAAGACCGTGAAACTACTAAATAGGAGATAGCCCGACGGTTGGAGCGACCCATGAACTCTACCTGGAGTCTTTGTGATTTTTCGGTGAAAGACCGTGAAACAATAGGATAAAGAAGTGTCTTGACGGTCGTAGCAACCTGTGAACTCTATAATAGGGTCCCCGATGTGGACAACCCGTACTACAAGACCGTCGAAATATTGCATGAGTCACATGTTGAGCATGATAGCATTATAATTATTTAGTCGGTTGTTTATTTTGTCGTTTATACATATTATATTGTTGATGCGAGCATACTTTATTTAATATGTTGATATTTTCAGTATGACTTCTTTCTCGAGTTCCGACTTATATTTTTCTGTAAATTAACAATTTACATGTGATAAAGTGGACCTGAGGACTTAGACCTCGTGTATGAAGATGTTTTAGCATGTTAGTTCAGGATTTATTTGGTAGTAGTACATCCATGTTTTTAGATATTTCAGACTTTATTTATTTATTCGAGCATTGTAGGCCTGTTTTGATCAGTTCTTGTTCAGATTAGGAGAGATGGTTTACTTGTTTACTTGACGATTGATTATTGGAGCTGGAGATTTATTTAATTCAATTGGAGTTATATTTATGATAAGTATTGGTTGTGTGTTCCATTGATTATTTTATACCCTAGAAAGTTTGGGGTGTGACAATTTATCCATCGGAAGACTATTTTCCTTAAGCATTGAACCTGTTGTGTGACGATAAGGAAAAAGAAGATTTTGATGATTGTGATTCCACCTCAAGTTATGGCTGCTCAGTTTCGTTTGTGATTGAGTGGTCGATTAAGAATTTGAGAGAGACAACTCACACTAATGGGAAAGTCAGTCAAGATTCACACTAGGAGGACGTAGGTTTTCCAGTTTTTTCTTTTCCATATTAATGGGGTTGCATCTGTAATTCATGCGTTTGGGTTCATGATCTATTTAGTGAAGGGTTCTAATTGGGCCGACCTGCTTCAAAATTAAGAACATGGCCCCATAATTTTCTCTCTAAAAATTCATCACAGCTGAAACGCACAACCAATTGACTGAGAGCTTCACCCTTTTTCAAGATTTGTTCAGTTTTGATTTTTCCATGGTGGTAGAGAAACGCAGGGATTTGAATATTCTGATTGACGTCGGCTTACTAGGTGTTGCTGCGTTTTATGGCATCAGATCTAAGAAGGATGCGGGTAGTCAAGGGACTCATCTCTACCTCACCGTCACCGATATCAGCAAGTGCTTTTGCGCATCGTCTCCGGCAGCAAGATAATGAACCATCAAAATGTGGTTACAGCTATACATATGTAGGCCTCCATGAAGATTATTGATACAAATCGTGCGAGGATTTCGAATTACATGTAGAACAGTAGAAGATTGTTGGTCTTCTCTATACTTCTTGCTAAATAGTTTTTTCCACGATATGGAATTGACTCCGAATTTGTTCCCTACAAGTTGATATTCTAGGCAATCTGTTCGTATTGCGTATAGATTGTTTCATGCATTGAGAATTTCTGCTATGTCTTGGGGCAGATTACGGGATCTCCCGTCACTTGTATATAAATGCATTGTTACTCAATTTTCTTTTGTTTATTGTTTATTTGGGGTTATGTATCGTGATTTCTTAATGGAGGTAGCAAAGAAGAGACATCATAGCATATGATGTTCCACCTTACTACTGTTTTTTGGACAGTATAATTATGTAATACTTGATCCCATAGATTGAGATGGAAAGAAAAAATAGATTTTGTTGCGTATATATGCTACGAAGCGATTAAGGAAATCACGTCATTGATCCTATGTAACCTCTAATACTTTCTTATTGGGTACCAACACCGGTGATTGTAAGCAGTGTGGGCTACGGTTTACTTAGAAGCAAGTTTGTCTCTTTCTGTTTAGGTTGTCAAAAGTCATATTTTGATGCTTTCTTTAAGATAATTTGTGTCCTGTGGCGAGTCAGATAATTGATAGTGGTTCTGGGCAAGGGAACTTCAAGAAAAATGCACCTCTCTCTTATTATACTAGAATCCTTGATATGCCCGATTTGACAACCTAGCTGGTTTTTTGTAAGGAAGGCTCTCCTAAGGAGGGAGAGTACGTTTTCTTTTCAGTTGTATCTGGTCAGCATGTTAATCATTTTGTAGAGTTAAATGTGTTATGTTGTCAGAAGCGATGGATCCGAATAAAGTCTAACTAGATATGGATAAAATGCTACATAATTATTATTGTTCTTCCTCTTTTGGTCAACAACCGAGACAAAGAGGGGACAATGGTCCCGGATGATGGTATTTTAGCAAGACAGTAAAAAGTCGAGCCTTCATTTCCTTGCTGGGGAGCAAGAGCCTTTCAGACAAGATGAAACATAATGGGATGAGAAATCCTGAGATATAATGGAATGGGATGAAAAATTCCGAGATCAAATAGAGGGATGAGAAGTTTTGAAATGGGTGATGATCCCGGGCTACAACCCAAAATGGGGTGAGAAATCCTGGACTTTTTTCGAAATTAGAGACATTAGTCTCACTGCAAAAGTAAAAGAAGACTAGAGTTTCTTGGCACGAACAGAAATGGGGACGAAGTCTCTCAATTGAGCATGATGGACGAGGGTCCTAGCAAGGCACTGCTAAGACCCTTGTCTTAGACTAACACTCGCAATGACTCAGATGTTCAGGCATTAGTAGGCATAGTAATTTGGGTGTATGCACTAGGGCCTAGCAAAAAACTTGAGAAAAGTTATACAAGTGAGGGAAGCCTAAGAAAGATTTTTAGAGAAAAAAAGCTTGAGAAGAGTTTCTAAATTCAAATTTGAGAATAGTTTCTTGAGAATTGAATTTGATAAAAAAAATTCGAGAAAGAATGTTTAATAGAAAATTGTCTAAGTGCTTGGTCACTTGACAATACAAGCTTGAACAGAAGCAAATCAGAAGAGATTCATGACCACTAGTGTTCGGTCCTATCACATACTCAAGAAAGGCTCTAGGGCCATGTATACCGAGAACAAATAGAAAGCAATCAAGAGCAAGCAGCAGACCCCGACATCAGATCTATGCAAGGCAAATGCCTGAGACATCAATGGCAATGGCAAGTTGGATAAAGTTTTTCAAGTACAGAAAGTTTACTCACATACAATGTTTTTCTTCAATAAATTTGTCTAAGTACAAAGTCACTTTCAAAAAACAAGCAAGAACATGGGCAAAGGTCCAAGACATAGCCTAAAACAAACCAAGGCAAAGGCACTCCAAGTATTTATGCATTCGCAAATATTCAGAGATGACAGGATCAAAGAGGACAAATGTCCTAATAAAAAAGTGCACATATTAATTTATACGTGCCCAAGCCAGAAGAAGATAAAGGGAAAAACGAAGAAAGAACAAGACAAGATAAACAAAGGAAAGAATAATGTTGTCCAACTTCACGCACTCGTGAATTGTTTGTTCATTTCCAACCTCAGCGTTCTCATCAGAATCTCTCTCGACATCGTCGTAGAGAAACCCTAACCCGGATGAACCATGGTGGTTTTCGAGCAAAAAATCTTAGATAAGAGGACACTAGAAATATTAAAAATTTATACTTTCTAATTTTTTTTCTTTAGTCAACTTTTTAAAACTTTTACTTATACTTTTTATTTTTTAATTTTATTTCATCAACACGAATTCTTAGTTCAATTTTTTTAATAAAAATAAAAAATAGTGACATTATAATAAAGTAATTTAGACGGCCTAACACTCGCCACTAAAAAAAGAGTAGATGTACATGTTGGAAAAAATGATTTTAGAAGATATATTGGTTTGTTCAAAATCATTAAGGAGTGAATAGAAAATTGACTCCTATTAATTTCCATTTAATATTGGTTGAAGAAATTCAATTAGAATTTATTTCTATTGATTTTATATAATTTTAATGGGTTATTTATTAGTATAAAGTCGTGTCTTGTCGTTGACATCTATTCGGATGAATAGTTATGTCACTTTCTTTCGTGACTATTGTAAATAGTCATGAATCCTTCTATATAAGAGTGTCCTCTCCATTTGTTAAATGAGGACTTTTGGGAGAGACACATATATAGAGTTTTGAATTGATTTTTTTAATTTATTGTTTCGAGTTTGAGTCTTCATATGAGAGAGTACAAATTCATTATTTGGTTCGCTAGGCCCCATCGATTGGAGTGCTACTTCGGTGGGAATTGATCATTTTATCCTGGGAGACAAGCGCCTATTCAAATCGTGAGCACCATAGCGAGAGCGAAATTTGTCTTAAGGACATAGTATTTACACTAGACTTGATCCTTTCCATGCGATTTTCAAGTTTTATCTTTCTATAATTTCGTTATTTATGTCACGGTAACACAAAAAGTATACACACATATATTTTTCTAACAATCTTAAGACAAATTTGCGTGAGTTTACTTTTTGTGTTTGTTGCGTAGACATTCTGTTTTGATGCAAAAGATTAATATTGAAATGGTGCTCTCATATTTTTCTTAATTAAAAAAAAAAAAAAAGACTTACAAATAACAAAATTATGATATTCATAAACTCAAGAAGTGCCGAAAAGGGATCACTGGAATGCTCAACACACTAGATGACTAATCTAGGCATGGTTTAACAGTAGAAGTGTAACTTTTGGAAAATGACATTTTTTCCGTATGGGTTTATGAAAGCGCTATATATGTTAGAAACTTAGATCTATGTTACCATTGTGTAGTATTTTGCATGAGAGACATTTTTCATTTTCTCGGAAAAATATGTTGGAATGGGCTCTTTTGAAGAGTCACGTCTTTTTATTAAAATGCATACTTTTTAAGGACATGACTTTTAATCTTAGAAAGTTTTAAATGAGTAGTCATACCTTTTCATCATAAGGGATTTAAATTTAAAGGTAATTTCAAAAGACATGGCCTTTTGTGAAGAGGCACAAAAAGTTCTATAAAAATAGGGTTGTTCCATTAGTTAACTTTCATGCGCAAAAAGTCACAGCCCTTAGAAAAAGCAAGTGCATAAACTTGGATGCTAATTGTTTGGCACTTGGTCCCATTGCCGGCAATAGGCTTGGATGCTAATTGATTTTATAAGTGTTTTGATTACGTATGAGTGGCAAATTAAACCACTTGCCATGTCTATTTGTTTTTATTCCCTGTGGTGCTTTAGACACATACAAGGCAGTAGACACCACTTCAAAATTCGTCACACGAGGATTTCACCATTTTTTTTTTTCAAATTTGAGATATTCTTATGTGAATAGTTCCATACTAGACACCCCTTCAAGATTTGGCAATATGACGTGATATGTGTCTCAAGGAAGTGGTAGTTTACCGTCTATTTGGCCTGTGGTTATTATTGGATTATTCACTGTTTAATTTTTTGTCTTTATTTGAAATTTTTTTTTAATTTTTTGTTTTTCATCAATTTTTTGATGATTGTTGGTTCGTCTCGACAAGAGCTTTCAGAAAAGTTATCAATCATCGGCTAAATTTGAAAAAAGTTCAGAAAAGACAAAAAATAAGCCAAAAACAGCGTCCGTGTTGGCTTATTTTCGTCTTTAGTGACTTTTTTTTAACTTTTGGACATAATTTTATACTTTTTAGATTCCTTTCGTCGATACGAACCAATAATTCACGAAAAAATGACATAAAAATAACAAATACAAAAAAATTTAAATAAAGACAAAAAATAAGCAAAAAAAAAATTTGGCCAAATAGACATGTCAGTGGTAATTAAATTTTAATTATTCTCCTATTTTTTTTACGAAATGACACACTTATTGGAAAAAGTCATAAGTTTTCTTTATTGATTCGAACGAACCGTTACGTTCGTCTAAAAATAAAGCGACACAAGATTTGGTTAATAGGTGTCTATTGAGAACCAACACACCCGTTGGGAAAGGTCATAATTTTCCTAACAGTTTTATAGTAATTTTATAAGCAATGCGTTGCTTTTCAAAATCCAAACATTGGCAATGGTACACATATGTACCGCTTGTTTTACGTACGATATTCTAGAAATTAGACTAAAAGTCTGTTTTTTGTGTGTTTTTGACGCATACATATGGTTCAAGTTCTTAAATTTCGCAATACTAGAAAATATATTACTTGTGTGTCATTGAATGTATCTAAATAACTTTGACATGGTGAATTTTGAATTTTAATGAGAATTCAGTTTTTTTTTTCCTTAGAAGCAACACAATGCTTGGTAAATACGTGTCCATTGGGAAATGGCACGCCCATTAGAAAAAGTCCTAATTTTCGTTAACTGGTTTTTGAATGGACCATTGTGCTCATTGAGAGGAAAAAAAAAATTTATTCGAGTCACCGGCCACTAGCCAAAAAGTCATATAAATTTGCGGTGGTTTCCTTTGTGTATTAGAATTGCCAGGAATTTGTTTTTCTTATGGGTTAAAGAAAATGACATTTGTTAGTTTCATATTTCTTACCCATTCTAATAAAGAGTTTAGAGTATTTGATATCATGTGTATGACTTTTTTGCTAGTCCCCATTTTGTATATTTGACGGCCTAGTGACTTTTTAACGATTGGTTCCGTTGTTGAGCAATAAACCTGGATCTCTCGGTAAGAGCCGACTATCCTAGTTGGTTTGGTGCCCCATGTTGTTGGATGTAAATCATGAGATAACCATTACTTGCCGATTGCAAGGTTCAATGTTTGAAAACGCTTAAAAGTTTTCAATATTTGGATCGAGTCTGGTTAATTTTTGGGCTTAACTACCAGAGTGTTTTTGTTTTTAAATCTTTTTTAATTGCACCATTCTATATTGTGAAAGAATTTGCAAATTCATTTCCATGGTATTTTATGTGAAAATTTATCTATTGGAGATAATTTCTTATTTTCGCCTCTTCTTAAAAAGAGATAGAGTGGCAAGTGGCACAATGGGTTGTCACAACTATATTTTTTAGTAAATACAAGTATGGGTAATTAATTGTGACTATGCTAGTTGTCTGGATGATTTGAAGAAGCAAAGTCACAAGTATTAATGATTATGCGACCAAATTCTAGATTCTCACATAATTGTGGGGGAAGAGGTGTTTTCGCCTCATCTTTTTTAATTGCACCATTCTATATTGTGAAAGAATTTGCAAATTCATTTCCAGGGTATTTTATGTGAAAATTTATCTATCGGAGATAATTTCTTATTTTCGCCTCTTCTTAAAAAGAGATAGAGTGGCAAGTGGCACAATGGGTTGTCACAACTATATTTTTTAGTAAATACAAGTATGGGTAATTAATTGTGACTATGCTAGTTGTCTGGATGATTTGAAGAAGCAAAGTCACAAGTATTAATGATTATGTGACCAAATTCTAGATTCTCACATAATTGTGGGGGAAGAGGTGTTTTCGTAATTACCTGCAATTGTATTATGAACTCTGTGCCAGAATTTATATTAATTATAATCTTCGATCAATAATATTTGAACGGGCATAAAGAAGTATGGTAAGTCTCGAAGTGATGATCGTAGACATAATTCCATATAACACTTGTTTTCATTTGAAGTTGGTATATGTAATACATAAGGTCAAAGATAAAATACGGATCCGTTACCTAAGGGGTGTTGACCAGAGAACAAGTGATGTGTCGAGGGGAATGAGATTTAAGCCTATTATTTAAGAGTTGCCTCAATGGAACCCTACCTAGTTGACTGAAGATCCCAAGATCTAGGTTCAAAGGGACAACGAAGTTGTGTGCGATTCAGTAGTATCACTGCTGAGATAACTTCTCCTACTCATTCCTATGATACAACAGTGATGCCTGCAGCGTTACTTAGGGTAAGCTATACTTTTAATGATTCTCATATCTTGAAAATTCAAGTGGGGGTATAGCAGGATACTCTTAATGGGAAGTCACCTATATGAGTGAGAAGGGGCCGCTTCTATGAGAACGATAAGGCTTAGTTCTCTAGAGCACTCATGAAACTAGGAATTGTCCATGGCCAAAATGGGCACAACCGTAAGAACCAAATGTGTTTGAAAGGATCCTGTGTGAATTTTATTGTCTTGGTTTACATAAAAAGCTAAACAGTTCAAGACATCACGTCCATTGATTAGCAAGTAAATCTGATAGTCTTTCACAAGGGAAGATTCAAAGCCAAAAACTACCTATCCTATGCAGGAGAATTTCATTTGTACTCTTCTCTCTGTCATCTGCATTATTTTGCATTGTTTATCCAGCCAATTTTTATTCATGTGGGGGATTGTTGGAAAAAATGATTTTAGAAGATATATTGGTTTGTTCAAAATCATTAAGGAGTGAATAGAAAATTGACTCCTATTAATTTCCATTTAATATTGGTTGAAGAAATTCAATTAGAATTTATTTCTATTGATATTATATAATTTTAATGGGTTATTTATTAGTGTAGAGTCGTGTCTTGTCGTTGACATCTATTCGGATGAATAGTTATGTCACTTCCTTTCGTGACTATTGTGAATAGTCACGAATCCTTCTATATAAGAGTGCCCTCTCCATTTGTTAAATGAGGACTTTTGGGAGAGACACATATATAGAGTTTTGAATTGATTTTTTTAATTTACTGTTTCGAGTTTGAGTCTTCATATGAGAGAGTACAAATTCATTATTTGGTTCGCTAGGCCCCATCGATTGGAGTGCTACTTCGGTGGGATTTGATCATTTTATCCTGGGAGACAAGCGCCTATTCAAATCGTGAGCACCATAGCGAGAGCGAAATTTGTCTTAAGGACATAGTGTTTACACTAGACTTGATCATTTCCATGCGATTTTCAGGTTTTATCTTTCTATGATTTCGTTATTTATGTCACGGTAACACAAAAAGTATACACACATATATTTTTCTAACAGTACAAGGCCCGAAGGCCTGAAAAAATAGGACTCGAACAGTCACCACCATAATCTCTCTGAAAATGGCAAAAGAATAAACTCCCGTTTTGATTTTTGAATGAATTGGGTTCATTGCTCTATTTTCAGCATCCTCATTATCTTTGTTATCATCTTATTCAAGATAAAAAGTGTATATATATATATATATATATATATATATATATATATATATATATATATATATATATTTTCAATTAATGCTTTGTGAGGCATTATAAGCAAAGTCCTAACTATCGGTATCCAAATTGTCTGATTATGAAAACACAACCTAACCTCTCATGCTTTTACCTCTGAGTACGCCAGTTGGCTTCTAATGCTACACCTGCTTGATTGAAAAATATGAATGCTTCCGGCCTCTGCCTAGGCATTATATTGCTCTTTTTTGCTCATTTAATTTTTGCAATTGACATCTATATTACAAGAAAGGACGGTATGAGCTCTCTATAGATATTTTCATAACATCAATTAATATTGTTTTAATCTAATGATCATCATATCTTTTCTTTGTATAGTTTTTTTCTCTTTCCTCCTTAATGCGCCGATTGGATGAAAGATTATTTTTAGAGGATAAATTATTGAGGGGGATAAGATAAGAGGGGGTATTATTTTTAAAGGGTTGGCCCACATTGATGTGATATTTATAGAGGGGGTGATAAAAAGTAAATAGTTTGGATAAAGTATTAAAAAATGGAAGATAAAATAGTACTAAATTTGAATGGAGGATAAAATAGGGGAATAAGGTTATTTTGTAGTTGTAATAAGAGAGAGGGACAGGGATAATTTTTGGGCATCCTTCACCCGGTCCAAAAATTATCCCCCTCTATCCCTCTTAGGGAGATTATTTTTGAAGGGGTAAAAAATTATCCCCCTGCATTTTTATGCTCTCAAACCATGCTAAACATGTCACGTCATTCCTTTTATCCCTCCAAAAATTATTCTCCTTCCTTTCTCCTCATCCAAATGGGCCCCAAAGGTGATAACTGAATATTATAAAAATTTATCACTACTTAAGTCTCTTTCTCTTTCCTCCCTAAAAGTGATAATTGAACGTTGTAAAAATTTAAGAAAAGGATATTCACACCCCCATTTTGTCCATTTGTATTTTTTTTGTCTCTATTATATAAAATTACTTAAATACTCTTCTATTTAATAAAAAATATTTACTAAAAGAATATTTCAATAATTTTGTATAATAGAGACAAAAAAAAAGTGCAAATGAATAAAAAATAGGTGTAATTACCAAATCCCAAAATTTATCACTATTTCAGTCTTTTTCTCTTTCCTCTTTAAATTTTTACAACTCCGAGTTCTGTTTTGCACCATTTGAGCTCTTTTCTAGATTTTGAATGTTTTTGTTTCTTGAGATAATTACCTTTATATCCCTTCGATTTTAGGTAGAATTTCGATTTGCTCTTTGTTGTTTCAATTTGAACACTAATCTACTCAATCTTTGACATTTAATTCAATGTGGCCTAGCCGTCTGGTTCCATCAACTTTTTAACGAAAATTGCTCATGTGCTCTGCAAATGACCTCCGAAGGGGGTATTTATGGTAATTCACTCCTCCTCCTCCTCCTCCTCCTCCTCTTTCAACTTCTGTAAACCATATTGTCTCTCTCTCACACACACGCACAAAAGCTCCATTGACCCCAGGAATAATCGCAAGACTAATGGGTCTAGACACATTGCCAGACTTCAATTGGGCTCCAAATCACAGAACTCTTAATTCCATTCTATGAAGCGGGTTAGTGAATTCAGTTAATTTGCCAGAATTTGATCTAACCCAATCTAATCATCGACGGGTCAGGACTCAAGTATCCTTTCGCGAAGAAAGCACAACCTTTTTGCAACGTAGAGATAGTGATTTCTTTGCTTTTCACTTTGAGGAAGTGGGTGGAAGCAGTAACTTGAGTTTGGGTTGTGGGAAATCTAAGATGGGTTTGGAACAATTGAAGCAGGGGAAAGTAGAAACAGAGAGAAACAAGGGAGATGCAACAGAGAAAAGTCACCTTGTGTGTTCGAAGGGGAAATATGAGATGGGTTTGGAGGAACTGAAAGAGGAAGTAGAAACAGAGGTAAACAAAGAGAATTCAGGAGAGAGAAAGTTTGAGAATAAGAAGGTTAGTGAGAGGGATTCAGAGAGTGAAATATTAAGGTCCATCTTTTGCACCTCCGCATGCTATTTTTGTCTATGATAAGGAATTAAGGGTCCGATTGGATGCCTTAGGGGGAAGGGTGCCTTCAAATAAGGCAATGGTTGGTGTGTTAATAAGCCCCATTGCTAATTAACACATCTCCAAAAATTTTGCCAATCAATACCTTATGGGTGGGCCCAGCTTTAACTAAGGCATGACTTAACTAAGACACCCCTTAAGGCATCATCCAATCAGCCCCTAAGTTTTGAATGACAAAAGATCGTTGCTATTTTTATTATTTTTGTATAGTTTTTTGTTAATAAAATTACATTTTCTCATTTGTCTCAATTAGAAACCATAAAAAAATATGAAAATTTAAATCGAAATTGAAAATTCTTAGATAAGAGGACACTACAAATATTAAAAATTTATACTTTTCAATTTTTTTTTTTGTCTGTAGTCAATTTTTTTAACTTTTACTTATATTTTTCATTTTCTAAATTTCTTGTGTCAAGACAAATTATTAATTCAACAATATTGATAAAAATTAAAAATGAATTTATAAAAATAGTGACATTGTCATATTGAGTAATTAAGATGGCCTAACACTCACCACTAAAAAATGAGTAGATGTATAAGGCCTAGAAAAGTAGGATTCGAATAGTCACCACCATAATCTCTCAAGAAATGGCAAAAGAAAAAAATCCCGTTTTGAATGAATTGGGTTCAAAGCTCTGTTTTCGAACATCCTGATTATCTCTTTCATCATCTTATTAAAGGTAAAATTTCTTTTTCTATTTTCACTTAATTCTTTGTGAGGCATTATAAGCAAAATCGCAACTAATAATTATTAGTATCTAAATTATCTGATTATGAAAACTCAAGGAGTAACCTCTCATGCTTTTCACCTCTGAGTACCCGAGTTGGCCTCTAAAGCTATACATCAACTTGATTGAAAAATAAGAATATGCTTCCGACCTCTGGGTAGCATCCTATTGCTCTTTCTTGCTCACTCAGTTTTTGCAGTTAATATCGATCATTCTAATTAACACTAACACTAAAAAAGAATAATTTTGAAGTTTTCTTTGTTAACTGATTTATTTCTGAATAAAAACACCCCTTAAGTACTGCACAACAAGTGTGACTAAAATTACTACTCCTTATACTTAAATAATGGTTCCTTCTCCCGAAAAACAAAAAGCTAATGGAGGAAGTTGACTTTACAAAAAGAATGTACACTAAAATATTGTTTATGATAAATGGTAAGATTTTTTTAAAATTTGTACTAACATGTCCAAAATTTATATTAATGTAATACAGGTCCAAATTAAATGTTAGGCATATGGGAGGAAGGGAGTAGAAATTTGTAAGATATACCCCAAACTCATCCCGTCGGTCACAGTAAACTCTGATATCAGCCACCATCTTCACCTTCCCCCTTGCTAACATGCTATCAACTGAGTTTAAAAGTCTTTTAATTTCTTCCCTTCTCTCTGCTGTTTACTGCTGCACATATATGAGCCAATTAACACTAAAAAATTGTTGTTTTCTTGCTCTTATGTCCTTCCTGTTTGGTTGCCATTTAGAATATCATAAACTTGATCTTGGATGCATGTAAAAATAAGCTTTATTATCAAAGTCGTGTGATGATTACTCATATATCAGATTTTAGTATCTCTTTCTCACACATTAGCATGGCCATGTGTTTCGATTTTATTGCTGCTTACTTCGCTCGTTTGGATAACGATACTAACATTCAACTATTGTCTGGGGAGACCAAGGTATAACATCTATGATGTCTTAGATATGAATTGTTAGTGTTGCTTCATCCGGTATTGCTTTATTGTTGTTGGTAGGAGGTCACACTCAACATTCAATATTTTCTATTCCATTGCATGTGTTTGGAAATTTATTTTGTTCGCTTAGTAAGCAATCCTTGCAAGCATAGTAGTTTTTAGTAATATGGGTGAAGTTGCTATGCAACATAAGTTGTAATAACTCAAAACTTTTAAGGGTTAATTACACAAAAACCCCTTAATCTATACCTGAGTATCATTTTACCCCCTTCATCTTCTAATTATCTCAGTGTACCCCCTTAACTTTTGATTTGTATCGATCGACTAACGACGTTAATAGAGTTGAGTATTTTACCATACTGACCCTCACTTAAGAGGGCCTAAAAACCCGCAACTCAATCGCTAATCCTAAATTATTCATCGTCAAGAAGGCCATGGAGAAGACAAATTGAGAATGACGATGATGCAGATCTGATCGTGGAGACATCTTAGACGCTGGGGTGGAAGACCCAAATTGGTGAGTAAAACACAATAGGTATTCACCCTTTATCCCTTTCCCTTATCCCTTTCACAATTTATGTCGAAGGGTTTTTGTTGAGTGTGTGGGAGTGTGTACATTTATATTGAAAATTTGATTTTTTGAATACTTCAAAATGTGGTCCCCCAGTTAGCATTTAAATATTGTTCTGTGCATGTCCTTACACATTATGAAAAGATAACTTCTTCGACTCTTTATTGCGCACATTTCCTTACTTTTTCAAATCTTCATTCTTCTTTGTCGGTATTCTATAGGGCAAATAAGATGGCTGATTCAAAGTTTGTGTTTGATCCACTATGGAGGTAAGTTTGTCAGTTTGCCTAAGGAGTATGTGTGGGTGGGGACCTAGCCACTAGTGTAATAGATCCAGATTTAATGTCGTACTTTGAGGTATTGAGAATTATTGAGGAAATAGAATGCCCTAGGGACTCTGTCATTTACCACAAAATTTCCAATTGTGATATGGAGTCCGGTTTAAAGATTTTATCGGGTGATATAGATATAATTGACATGTTTGATCATAATAGGGGTAGGTCTACAATAGAATTGTATGTGGAGTCAAGTATAACCCACCCATGGAAATGACACTGAGCTTGATGATTATCTGCATTTTGGTAGTGAATCTGAACATCATGAGTGTGGGAGTCAGTCAATTGGGTTTGAAATGACCACTAATAAGGAGGAAAATGCAGATGAAGGGGTTGACGTTCCTATTAAAAATGTGTGTGTACAGAGTATGCTAAACACTGCAACTGAGTCTAATTTTTCTGAAAGTGACATTGACTTATTTAGGAGCCCAAAAGTTAACTCAGATGGTGAGAATAAAGTAGCATACCCCCAATTCGATAAAGTCAAGGATATGATTAATCCTAAATTGATAAAAGCATGATGTTTAACAATGTGTATGATTTTAGAGACTTAGTGAGAGAGTACCATATCAAAAAGGGTGCTGACTATCGTTATGTGAAAAATGACAAGGATAGGGTAACAGTTGTTTGTAAACAAGATGGCGGTTTTAGAGTACATGCTTTTCAAATAAAGAGTTTCAGAGGACCTCATCAATGTGGGAGGACGTATGCCAATATTAAGGCTACTTCTACTTGGCTAGCGAAGAAGTATGTTAGTAGTTTTGGTGATGACCCAGGGTTAAAGGTGAAAGGGTATAGGAAAAAAAATAAGAAGAGATTGGATGGTGAACGTGTCTAAATGAAAACGCATAGAGCTAAAAGAAAAACAATTGAATTGATTGAGAGAAACTACAAAGAACAGTATCTCGGACTTTGGGATTATTGTGAAATGATTAGGAGGCAAAACCCAGGTAGTAGAGCTGTGATTAAGGTTGACAAACCATGGTTAGGATATGAACCAATGTTTGAAAGGATGTTCATTAGTTATAATGCTCAAGTTAGGAGATTTCTAGTTGGATGCAGGCCCTTAATACAACTTGATGCTTGTTTCTTGAAAGGACCCTATGGTGGACAACTGATTAATGCAGTGGCCAGGGATGGGAACAATCAGATGTTCCCCCTTGCCATGGTTGTTGTTGAGGCAGAGAACAAGATTTATTGGATACGATTTTTGGAGAATTTGGTTAGTGTACTAGGGACGGACACGGGTTTAGTTTTCATCTCAGATAGGCAGAAGGGGTTGTTAGAGGCAGTAAAGCATGTGAGTCCAGGTGTTGAGCATAGGTTTTGTATGTGACACTTGTATGCCAATTTTAAGCTGCTTTTCAAGGGCAAGGATGTGAAGGATTTGATGTGGGGGGCAACATGTGCATATACCCAACTCCAATATGTAGAGAAAATGAGTCAGTTGCATGCCTTGAACAAGGATGCCATGAATGGTTGACAAATAGTAGTGTGGAGAATTGGGCTAGGCACTATTTTATTGGTTTGGCCAAATCATCTATGATAGTTAATAACTTGGTAGAGTCATTCAACCAACTCATAATGGATGCAAGGGACAAGCCCATAGCGACCATGATGGAGATGCTTAGAAGACAATTTATGGTTAGATACCAGGAGAGGGTTCAGTTCATACACAAGTTCAGTGGGCTTTTGTGTCCATCAATTCGTAAGAAACTGGAGGTGCTCAAGACTAGGGCTAAGATGTGTGAGAGCTTGTACTCAGGTAGTAGGATTTTTGAGGTGACAAACGAGATGAAGACCTTTATTGTTGATCTGGATAATCATGTATGTAGTTGTAGGGAATGAGATGTCAAAAGATACCCTTGTATTCATACAACAGTTGCTATATATGCTGACAAGGACCAACCTGAGAAGTATGTGGATGAGTGCTATCACAAGACTACATTCCTTAGAGTATTGGTAGACAAATTTATCCAATTCCAAACCAGGCTACAGGGTGCATACTGAGTACGAACTTATACTACCCTCACCTTCCAGAAAGAAGTCAAACAGACCCACAAAAGCCAAGAAGAAGGGAGTGGATGAACCAAAGAATCCACATAATGTAAGAAAACAACACGAGTCCCTAAAGTGTGGGAAAGACAGACAATCCGGTCACAATGCTAGAACATGCAAAGCATCAAGTCAAGTACATATTATAGTTTTTGGCATACTCTAATTGTTAATTGCATATTATAGTTTTATTCTGATCCAGATGTTCTAAAATAACTATTGACTGCAAACTGGACAAGATATAGATAGGGGAGGACCATCACAAAGGGGTGAAACTGGAAGAGGAGGTCCTTTACTAGAGACTGGATAACTTGAGGTACCTAATGCACCCTGCACTTATGTAATCTATAATGTAATTGTTTTCTAATGACTTCTTATTACATACTGGAACTGCAAGAGAACATATTGACAGTGGAGGAACCAGGGGTGGGCTAGGAACCAAGGGTGGACACACTAGTGCAATGGGCCTGGTGGACACACTGAATTAGTTAGAACACAAGCTTTAGTGGTTGGAACATGGCCAATCAAAGGTGGACAACTTGTTATTGCGAGGAGAAGTAGTAGACCGATAAACAAGTTTCAGAAGATTGCCCCAACTTAAGAGTCATCAAGTACTCCGACTAATGAGATAATTGACTAAGAGTGTAATAGGAGCCTTGTGTAATTGACTTCGTTCAAATAGTAGGAACCTTGTGTAGTTTTGGTAAATCCTTGTTTGAATGGTAATATGTTTTCGTAAATCCAAATGGTTTGCTAAAAGTGTTTCATTGGTTTGTTGGGAAAGGCTATATGGACCAACAATTTTTTAGACCAATATTAGACAAACATATAAATTCTTCATTTTTGATTAAATTTTAACAATCCGAACTGTTCAATGTGTTTAAAAACATGTTTTTAAGGGTACCTGTGAGAAATCAACTCAAAATATTACTGAAAAGAGCTTGATCGAAATAGTGGTTCATAAAACAGTTCCTGTCAGCATTTTCAACCACTGAATGGATCAAGCCCTTTCCGGTAATATTTTGAACTGATTTCTCGTGGGTACCCTTAAAATATGTTTTAAACACATTGAACGGTTCGGATCGTTAAAATTTAATCAGGAATGAAGAGTTTAGATATTAGTTTAATATTGGTATAAAAAAGTATTGGTCCCTTGAGCCTTCTTATATTTATGTATGTGTGTATATATATAAACTATATTTTGATTGATTTCAAATACTCAAGTTTTGTATATTAAATAGCTTTCACTTTTAAAAAAATAGTTACTCTATCAAACATTTAACGTTCATATCTAGGGATATAAAACAAAGAATATTTTTCATGTAGAAAAAGTTAGCCCCAAAGATTTTCAGTTATCCTAGACAAGAGCTAACTACCGGACAGAAGGATCAATAACCGACAAACTGAACTAGTCGTCCGGCCAAGGCAAATGAAGACAGACTTAAAAAGATACAACTACTAGACAGTAAGAACAACAACCGGCAAACTAAACCAGTTGACCTACCAGTTATCCGACCAAGGCAAATGAAGACAATTTGGTGAAAATGCAACTACCGAATAGTAGGTTTAACTCCCGGCAACACTAACCAGTCGACCTGTCAGTCTATCAACCCTATGCAAATTCTGTCGTTGACAGTAAATCCAATGAGAAAAAATGCATTAAATGCACCCCCAACTAACACTAACGGATATATTGAAGAGAAGGGTATTTAGGAAACCCATTGGTGCATTTATGAAGATAGAACAACTATTCGATTAAGCAAGATTAAGCATTCAAGAGCTTTCAAAGGGATTCCAACACTTTCAATTTTCTCTCTCTAGAATCTCCTTGTATTGAGTTCCACCAACTAAGGAGTGAACATTGTATTAAGCTACAAAACCTTCATACACAAATCATTGTAAATCTTTGAGTGTTTGTACAAAACTATGTTCAAAAGGTAAACAAAAGGGATATGTTTTGTCTTATTTTTTGTTATTTTGAATTTTTTTAATTTTTGCCTATAATTTGTATTTTCAAGATTTTTTCCGTCGAAATAAATTAATAATCTATAAAAAATTGATACAAAACTAACAAATACAAAAAAAATTAAAAGAAAACTAACAAATGCAAAATTAGTAGTCATTTTTTAATTTTTTTAATTTGTATTTATTTTTAATTTTTGTTCATAATTCATAGCTATGAATTAATTTTTATCAAAGTTTATTTTAGAGGGGTGGGGGGGTGTGTTGGGGGTTTTGGGTGTGTGTGTGTGTGTGAATTGCGATGGAACTAGTAGACTAGAGTTTTTAGAAAAGTTATTAACCCATATATATGTTAGAGAGAGGGGGTGGTCAGATTTGTACCAGATCTGTTCCAAGGCATCTGTACCCCTAGCAATTCTCGTAATTTATGCCCAATTTGACGTAACTAATTTATTTTTTTGTCTATATATATATATTTTATATTTATTATTTTAATCTCAATGTTTTGTAGTTTATTGGTCCATCTTGATAAAAGAAATCTAAAAAGTATAAAATTATATCCAAAAGTTAAAAAAATTACTAACAACGACGAATAAGTTAAGAAAAACTCTGTTTGTGATTTATTTTTGTCTTTTTTAACCTTTTTCAAATTTGGCCAATTATTTATAATTTTTCTGAAAATTCTTGTCGAGATAAACTATTAAATCATAAAAAATAAAAAATTACAAAAAAATTTCATGAAAATAAATTCAATAAAATTTGGCCTGGATTAATCCAGGCTAGATTATCTGGCTTTTTTTTAATCTTTATTCAAATTTTTTTTTGTTATTTTTATGTCATTTTTTCGTGGATTATAGGTTCGTATCGACGAAATGAATCTAAAAAGTATAAAATTATGTCCAAAAGTTAAAAAAAAGTCACTAAAGACGAAAAATAAGCCAACACGGACGCTATTTTTAGCTTATTTTTTGTCTTTTCTGAACGTTTTTCAAATTTAGCCGATGATTGAGAACTTTTCTGAAAGCTCTTGTCGAGACGAACCAACAATCATAAAAAAAATGATGAAAAAAAAATTAAAGAAAAATTTCAAATAAAAATAAAAAACTAAACAGTGAATAATCCAATAATTTAGCCAGGCCAAATGTACACTAAATATCACAATCCAAATCAACTTTTTTATCTGTCCATTTCTTACGTCGTCATCGCTGTTCGCGAGACTATGGATGGAAAACTCCCCCCCATCCATTGGAAATTCAAATTCAAAACTTTGGAGCGGAAACGACGAGAATTTAAACCACAAAAAAGCGAAACTCTTTTAACTCTCTTCTTCTTCCTCTCTCATATTCGAGAGTTATATGAACGAACTCAACCCCAGGACCGTCTCGGGGTATTTTGCTCTCTCCCAAAATGCTATTTACCCTAATAACTTAGTTAAATTCAAGTGCATGGGCGGTGGGGTCTACATTCAAATTTCTCCAAAAATTATACATATGTTTTGATATTTTTCTGGTTTAGCTTCTCTGTATATCTCTCTAGTCTTTCTTACAAAATTCTGTTTTTCTTGTTTGTCCCTTTCTTACTCTTTCTTCGTTATCGATTTCCTTATTTTCCTTCTTTGTTTTGCAGAGATGGATTTCCAAAGCATGAAAAGGAAACAACTTCAAGCGCTGTGCAAGAAGCACAGCATTCCTGCAAATTTAACCAATTTGGAGATGGCGAAAAACCTTGCCTCTCTTCTTAAGGTGCCACTTCTCCATATGCCTCGTTCCTCCTTTCCATTTGATTTATATATGTATCAACTCTGTTTAAACTTAAATCTAACGACATTAATCTGGTTCTCTGATATATATTCAGGAGAAAGAAAAACCCATGGCCCGAGGCCGGTCTTGCTTGAAGGATATGGGTGAAATATTTAGTAAAAATGATTCCAAAAGACAGTTCAAGAAGGTTAGATTTAGCCCTGAGAATGAAACGATTGAGTTTGTGGATTCAAGGGCGGCAAGGAGGAGGAAGTCCATAACTAAGCCTATGACACAAAAGTGGGGGCTTGTTGTTAGTAGTACTGATGGCATTGAAGTCTCTAACGGAATTTTGGAGGACCAAGTTAGAATAACTAGGTCTAGGGCGCAAAAATTAGTGAGTGCAGGTGCTATAGAAGTAGTGGCGCCTGTGGTTGAGAAAAAGAGGAAAAGGATGAATGGAGAGAGATCTGATACTGTGGAGGGGGATGATGGTGAGAGAGGCAATAAGACAGATTTAATTTCCGACTTATCTGATAATTTGGTGTCTGAAAGTACTGATGCTGAAGAAATTAGAGTGCAAATGAAGAGACCATTGAGGAACAGAGAGATACCAATAAGCAAGAAGAGTGAAGAAGCCGAAAAGGATTGTAAAGATTTGAAGAATAATCAGAATAGTCTAAAGCAGAAAAATGTGGAAACAAATGATAAAATTTCTAAGGACACTGGCCTTGAAAGAGAACGTAAAATTGTTCAACCTGAGAGGACCTTGAGGCGCTCAAAGCGGAGAGTGAGAAATATTGAAGATTGTGGACAGCTGAGTAGGGCTTCGGTTGAAAATGAAATGGCTGGAAGGGGCAGGAAGGCACGGTCTAAGACACTATTAGTGGACAATGCTTCTGGACTAGAGAGTGAAATTAGGACTGAAACCAAGGTTGAGGTTCATGGAAAACCAGAAGAGGTTGTTCGACTTGAAGAACCTATAAGGTCCAGAGGCATAAATAGTGCTAGGCAAAAATCTGTCGTGCCTCAGATTGAGGAAGTGGAAAATAATGGACACAAGGTAGAAAATGAGAGCAGGAAACAATTACGGAATTCAGTCTTGGAAGATGAAACCAGAAGTGAAAAACTGGAAGGGAACGATATGAGATCAAGAAGGAGAACTAGAAACAAATCAATTTCGGATGGATTAGATCCGAATGGAAACCACAACAGAAAGAATGGGCTACGGAAGAGGAACAGAGACCCAAGTCTAGAGGAGATTGTTTTGACTGAGGGCGGTACCTTGGAAGAACCTCCTCCTAGACGGTCTACACGGAATGCTACTAAAACTGACACAACTGTTCAAAACAAAAAGCTTCCGAGTAGATTAAATGTTCCAAATCTAGAAAAACTTGAACCGTTGGCAAAGAGCAATGCCTTCAAAATGCCACCAGTTTTGGATGCAGAAGTATCAAAAGCGGAAATTACAGAAAGTGCAGTTCTGAACAGCAGCAAACCACCAAGTATTAGTGCTGCTAATGATATGAAGGAATTCGGCGAGAAATTTCTATCTAAGGAGGTCTCTGTTGAAACTTTTGCTATCGAAGAAGTCAAACCTCCGGACATGGCAAATTTAGTGGAGATTGGAGCTTCAAAGTCTGTGAGATTGAAGACTGATTATGCAGAAAAAGAACCCTTGGTTTCTGTAAGCGATTTTCTTGATGAAAAGAAGCCCCCTGAAGATGATACTAGCACCAATGAGGATGATCTGGAATCTCACTCCTGTAAAAGAAGCACGGAATTGGAATCCAGTATATTGGTTGAGCCTGAGGAAGACTTCAATGTGCCTATTGATGTAGGTTTCCCTCAAGTCACAGTTGGAGCTGATGGCTACTTAGTAATTGACCTAACAGATTGCATGGGTAAGGGTGCTTATTTACTCTTTGGATCATTCAGTTCTTATTTTCTTAATTTCTGCCGCAGCTGAGGTTTTATTTCATGATTTCACAGCTTTACCTTCGGATAACTTTGATATTTGGAAGGAAACGGAAAGAGATGAAGAGCAAGCAATTCGTCAATGCATAGACCCAAGTTGTAGTGTGGCCCATCATGGAGTTGACGATGACAAAGCTTCTGCAGTTAAAGAGCAGAATTTATTAGAACACAAAGACAGTGACAATGTGGGCGAAGCAGTTGAACCTGAATCGCTAGTTGATGACCATTTAGTTGAATCTAATGAAAGTGAATCAACAATTGTTGCTGATCTCTATAACAGGGAAAGAACCGAGCCTACTAACATGGAGGATAGAGACACAGATGAAGCTGAGAAATCTGCAGCGGGTGCTGAGGAACAGGAACCTGTAATTTGTATTCTTAGGACACAAAACAATGAAATGGAATCCCTGTTTACCAAGTCCATTTCAGCATGCAAAGGTCTATCAGTTACATACGGATTGTCAGAGCTTGAAGTGGCAGATGGCACCAGCAATTCAACATTGAGCAGCAGCTCAAAGTTGTCTGCATATACTAATGAAAGAGGAAAGGGGTCTAGCAGGAATTCTAGTTTGAAGAAGCAGCATCATCTGATCGAGGCTTGCACTGGAAGTGCAGACTTTAATGATATAAGGGGTCTGATGATGGTAAATTCAGAAAAAATCACCCCAGCTTCCAAGTCTGTGAAGTTGCAGTGTGATTCTGCTGAGCAAGAAGTACAGATCCTAGCCACTGAACCCTTGGTTGTTACAGAGAAGGAAAATATTGTACTGGTGGCTGGCAATCAATACTTGTTCCAGGGTGATATGCACCCTGGCAATAAATTTGACTTGGTTTCTCAGTCCGAGATGAAAATTGGGGGTTTTGATGACGAAGATAATATTCCAAATGCGGATGTTAATGTTACCACCTTCCGAGCTGTGGGCTTTTCACCCCTTCTCCAGGCAGAGCACGTGGGTAAGTAAACTTGTTTTCTTTTGGTGTTTTCCTTACCGTACCAGATTTTGTTTCTTTTTCTTTTCTTGTCTTGCAAGGGACTTAACTTTATTGGTCAATTAGTTGCAGTCAAACCCTCTAGTATGTTGACCTTGGGTGGACATTTGGAAGCGGAAAAGCTAGTCTCAGGCATATACACACAATCTGGAGGTTTTACTAAGGCTGATTATGCTGCTGAAGATGATAAAATTCATGTTCTTGAAGTGCAGAACATCATAGAGTTTCAAGAGGACTGCAGGTTTTCTAGACAAAACAAACAAAGCACACAAAAGAGAGTTTGTGAAGGACATTCAACTGGACCTGGTGAAAGTGAAAGCTCAGGGGAAGATTGTGCAATTACTTCCAAGAATGCTGCGAAAATGAGAACGTCTGCTCCTTTACATGGGGAAAGGATCAGTCCAAACATGGTAGAGCGAAACAATAATGAAGCTGAGTTAGTGGAAAATATCTCATCTTCCAATGTGGAAACTGCTAAAGTTGTTCCAGAAGAGATGACAAATTTCCAAACTACAATTAGCTACTGTACACCCCTTAATTCCCCAGAGTGTGAAGGTAAAAAAAAAGTTGAATTTCCTCTTCATGTAACTATCTGAGTTGCTTGTTATGCGCTAAACATTTTTTTGACGACCTTATCTCCGTATTATCTTCCTGTATTGGTGACCAAGAAAGTCATTTTACAAGACCTGCTCTTACAATTGCTGAGGGTGAGCAAGGTTTATATATCAATTTGTCGATAATTTCAATGCAATTAATCTCATATCTTTGAATTTCTTATGTGTTTCATTTGATGTAATTATTGGAGTCAATCCGAAGTTAACCTGTTCATCATTTGTGCAGGCCACACAAATCTTCTAGAAGTAGAAGAGAGGTCAAAGTACGGCAATCAATTCCATCAGGGAATAATGAGCGATTCTAATACCTCTAAAAGCGACACGAAGGATAAAATGTGCAGGCAAAAGAAAAGTGTAGCACTGGCCGATAATGAAACCATGTCTGAGGGGCCATTATGTGTGGAAAGAGCATCCTGTCCTGTCAATGATGAGACTGGTTATGAGCACTTAGAGGGAAATTCATTCAAAGGACATGTTTCTAGCTTAAATGAGTTAGACGATCTACTTACAGGGGAAAATGAAAATGCAGGCTCTGAGACAGATTCTAAACACCATTACAAGAACATTGAGGAGCCAAGCATGAGTATATTGACAAATGAGAAAAGAATACTTATCTGGGTGGAAAGGAATACTGATCAAACTCGAGATAGACTTGCACCTATCCGTGGTCCAGAATGTGAGCACTTCGTTGCCTTGCCAAGTTCTCAATTTTGTTTGTCTTTGCACCTGTCACTACTTCAGAATGTGATTAATTTTGTTGTCCTTCTCTTTCCTACCGTTAATCTGTGATTACGAGGCCAGCTCAACTATTTGAAACATTCTTGCTTGGTTGTTCACTTTGTTGCAGCATCTGTTCTTGTGAACAATGAAACTTCCTCTGAGTGCACTCCCTTGAAGGATGAAAATGAAACCGGACAGGGTTTGTATAATCCTTCCTTTCTATACATTTTATCCTATTCTGCAACGTTTGTAACTGCAGAATTTTATGTCTTGACTTGCAGAATTCAAAACTCTATTTGCTACACCAGCCAGTAGTGCAAGTCCTAGTGATGATTCAGCTTCCAGTCATGAAACTGAAACGAGTGATGCAAGAATACAAGAAAGCTCACCTATTTGCACTGTGAAGAATCGAAGGCTAAATCACGGGGAGCCTGGGAATTTTCTTGGTTTAACCGAAAATAGAGATGAAAATATGGCATACGAAAGGAATGTGTCACAAACTTCCAGTAAAGAGGTCGCTGGTGAAGGTTCTGATGGGAGTGCAGATGTTGAATTTACTGGGGTGGATTGCAGCAGCTATTCTGCTTTTGACTTGTTTACCTCCAATGATGTCCATGTTGATGATAAAGAAAGCGATGGCTCAAGAAATTGTGGAAATGCCTCAAAGGAAGATAGAAGTGTAGAAGTGCTTCCACTCAGAGTTGGGGCAGGGATTGATCCAATTATATTGGAGAAAAAAACAGATCAAACTGAGTATTCTAAAGAGGCTGGTGACAGACAGGAGTGTATTGCAAAATCTCATACAACCCAGAGTGGTTTAGAATACCATGGTGCGTGCTGGTTTTAATTCTTAAAAGCAGTCCTTTACTATTTTTACTAGCTGAGACACCTTCTATGGTCCTTTTACACAGAGTTACTGATGTTGTTTCCTTGCTGCAGCCTTTGGTGCTATTGCCAAAGAGCTGTCAGTAGGTGCGCTCAGACTCTCTGGTGACATTGAAATGCAAGACGAAGGTTTCACCCTTTGCTTTACTAGGATTCTGTTGGAATAAAAAAAATACAATTATTAAATATCTTGGGCTTTTTCCATCATCATGCAGGAATGAGATCCAGTTCTGATGACTTAGAGAATGTACCAGCTATTCAGTCTGCTACTGTAACTAAGGTCAACAATCATGATATGAGTATTAAAGGAGATCTTAATGTGAAGTACAGTAAACTCGTCACCAAGAAAAAGGATGCAGAGAATTTCCCTCGTGTTGGGATTTGGGATTCCAACGGCTGCAAGGACCGAGTTCCTCAAGTAAATGGCAGAAGTCATGCAGGTTCAGCTGAGACTGCGAGCAAAGAAAGTAAAGTTTCAGAGGAAAAAATTACGGCTGGGTTTGAAAAAAGCACTTCTAAATCGGTTGGTGGAACCAAAGTGCTGAAGGAGGGAGAGGAAGAAAGTGTTTTGGCACCATTTGGTGAACTGGGGATTGGCAAGGTTGTCTTAGATCATGGGGTTGAATATGGGACTAGTGATGCTAAAGGTGTAGATGCTTCAGGTATATTGTCCGATAAGGATGCAAAACAAAATGTGAGTTTTAATGGTACAAAGGCTGCTCTTGAACATAAGGACAGTGACGGTTTTCTGATGGAGAATAGGGAACGTGTTATGCACAATAATGATGAACTGAATGTTGACAAAAATGAGGTGGTTGCAGAGCTTGAGAAAAGCAATTCTGATGCTTTATTGAAGCTTGCAAACAGAAAAGAAGATGAGCATGTACTTGAAGTTCCAAATGAACTTGCTGGGACTAAGCTGCAAGTCAAGGAAATGAAGCTTCATGATTTTCATTGTCACAAAAATTGCGCAATAATGGAAGGAGATTTGGATGTTATAGATGGTAACTCTTATGCAGAAGAGGATGTTTCTCCAGGGTGCTCTGACAATTGTTGGGAGCATGAGAAAATTCTGGGGAAAGCTGGTTGTTCAGAATTAAATGTGTCAGATAATGATGGTAGGTTGATACATTCAGTGTTTAGGTTGATCTGTTACCGTAACAACTCTTTAATCTTTTCTGTAAGCTTGCTGTACAAAGGACATTGTTTCTTTTGTTTTTCTTTTCCCTAGTAGTCTTTGTATATGGTGTTGATTTGCGCTCCACACTTCGTGTGATAAAAAAATTTGGATATAAATTGCAGGACAAGGTAGTCAATGTCATGTGAGCCAACGTGACCTCAGTTCTGACGCAGAAAGAAGAGAGGTGTCTGAAATTGAGGAAGTTGACCTGTTTGATGATTTTGGTTTTACAGTCTCGTCTTGTGTTCCTATTAACTGCAAGGAAGACAGAGGTAAAAGCTTCCTGTTTTGAAGTTCCTTTTTTGTTGCAAATTTTATGACTCATGTAATGTGCTTGTCGACTTCGTACACCACACAATAAACCAATTTGCTGCATATTTACTCATACTTCAAACTGTCTCTGCTTCACTGTTTCATAGGCAATACTTGCAGTTCTATGGACAAGTCTTTTCAGGAGGATAAAGATGAAGGAAAGGAGAAAAAGGTTGGTGAAATAAGCAACCATTTTGCTGTTTGTGCTATAGATGACTCCAATGTTGAAGAATATATAAAATGCGAAGCAAAAGTTTCTAAAGAACAACTCGTTTGCAGTGAAGATGCACTAGCTGGTTATCATGGTCAGTGGCTACTGCTTTATGTACGTTAGGTCATAGGTGACTTAGGTCCAACTTGAATTCCACTTTTTTCTTGTCTGTAACCAAATAAATATCTTCCTCCCTAAGGATTTTATTTTGCAGGGACAATGCGTTGCGGAGCCTTGGAACTTAGTCTTGAATCCACCATGTTTAGCAGTTGGGAGATAAATCTGTATTTAGGAGATGAAGTTAGGAATTCAGAAATTTCAGTAACTGACTTCACACGTGAAGATAGTGATGTCGCCAATTTGTCAAGAGAAAATGGTAATGTTATTCTTCCTGAAGAGCAATTCGGCAGGCACAATCAACTCATGGAGGAAAATGTGAGAGAACCAAAAAGCAGTTGTTATGTTTCAGAGGAAGCAATCTTTGAAGGTGATGAAGTTTTGGAGGAGAAAGATTCAGCTAACATGTGCATTGGTTGCAGTTATTCTGAGAAGGGTGTAGTTGAGGTTGAGAAATCTATGATTCCTATAGATGATGGGATACTGAGGAAAGCTTCCAACTTTGAAGGCTGTGCCTCGGTTGATATGAGAGTAGAAGAAGGTGGATTCAAGTCTTGGGAAGGAGAAGCAGCCACAGAGCTGTGTGAAAATGCTATAAAATATAATCCAGCGATGGAATTTCAGCCATCACGATATGACTTAGCAGTTGATGGAGGTATATGTAGCCGCCACATTTATAATTGCTTCGTGGAGTTTTATCTGAATTTGTTATTTATGAACACATCCATCCGGATATCCACACATCAATACTGAATTCATTCTTGGTTAATTTGCTTCCCAGGTACTGCTAGTGCTGAAGAAGATTCACAACAGATATGGGAACCAAGATCAGAATTACTACGTAAAGAAGGCAGTAGCAATAGTGCAATTAAGCTGTTGAATTCCACAACAATAAAAAGGAAGAAAGCAGACACCAGTTGGATTCAAGGAACACCACTCAAAAAGCTGATGAAGGAGAATGAACCAAGCATCAAAAGACAGAATTTGGGTGGTACAACCGTGAGATCAATGACAAATAGACGTGCCCTAGAAGATCTTCAAAACCAATAGAGTGGGAGTGGCTCCTGGATCATCTAGTAAAAATATCTCATATGAGATCTCCTTTGCAAGCATATCTCATGCCAATGTAAAATCTATAACTTCCTGTTTATTGTTGTTATGGTCGTGATAATTGCAGATCTCGATCATGGGGTTTTAAAGATGAACTCTGATTGCCTCTGGTTTTTCTTGTTATTTTTATTCAGAAACAGTGAATGTATTGAACCTCTCTTTGAAGGTGTTACGGGAGCAATGCCCTATTTTTATGGTTCCACTTTGGAATGATTGGAAGATTTTGTTCAGGAATTAAAAAACAAATTCAAAATTTGCTTTACTAGTTCTTTTTTTTTTTAAAATTTTTCCTTTTCCTCTACAAATCTCATTAATCCCTTCCATTAACCCCTACCTAAAATCGTATAACTAAAAGGTAACTTCCTTCTCCGAGAATGTGCCGCCTCATCAATTTTTGTAAATCAACACTCTCCATCACAAGCCTAACATTCTATCCCAGCAAAATGCCCAACCCACATCACATCTGTTGTGACTAAAATTGTATAAATAATAGGCATTGGCCCAAGCTCAAAAACGTGATCCAAATTAATGTACATTTTATAAACCTCGACGCATTAACCACTTCTGGAAAAAAAAAAAAAATCAAATTGACAACATTATCGGCTCACATTCGTTATTGAATGGTTATCGATGTCTACAAAATAAAACCTAGAATATGTTTTGTTTACTAAATATTGATAACCAACGACCAATCAACTCATCTTTCCCATGTTTGATTGACTGATATTTTCCGAAATGTGTTTCATGTGTCAAACTTTACAAAATAAACTATTTGGATTATATCTTAAGCCCAATACAGATAGAAACGTAATTGTAGTTTTTGAATAATGGGTCCGAACATAGAATAAAAATAACCCCATTTAAATGTGATGGTACCAGGGGCAGAAGCAAGATTTGAAGTTTGGGAGGACCAAGATTTCTTTCTTGGAAGGAAGGAGCCGAATATAATTTGGGAGGACAGAAATGTATTTATTTTAGTAATTTTTAAAATTTATACCTAAGTTCTAAATTTTTTTGAAAATTTTTTTAGGTGGGAGAGGGCCAGGCCCCATAATCTCCATATAATTTCTCCCCTGACGGTTACTTTTTTCCCACTAGGAAGACGAATCATCTTTGGTTTAACAAAAGTGTTGACAAGGACGATTGTATTTAGCTTGGAACTGCACGGTGGAGTATGAAGGCTCTGAACAAGGACTGAAGGGAAAGCCTAATTCTTCAACTTCAGTTTTGTTCACCCTCCGCCTTATGAACCACTTTTGAAAACAATTCGGATTCTTTTTATGCAGATGATCAACTGACCTGGAAGTTAATCTTGATTCATGTAAAGATGCTCCTTTGAAATTAAAATATGTACAAGAGTCCTTCGTGCGACATCTATCATTTTTTCTCTTGTTCCCCGATGTACTCATTTTGCTTGGCTGCTGAACACTTTGATTAATTTTTTCAATTATCACCCAAAACTCTTATTCAATTGAATATTGATACGCACTTGACCTATAAGTCTAATTTTTTATTTTAGTACTTAAATACTAAATTTTTAAATCAAACACTTATTTATACTTTATCTTTATCCGGTTGAACTGAATTTTTTACGCTAGTTCAATTTTTTTGTACTTATCTTTATTTGATTGAACTGAATTTTTTCGTAATAACTAAAAAAATTAATTAAAACAAAACAAAAATAATTTTAATCATTGAAATAAAATTGCGAGATGGTCTAACTCGGTAAAGGATGAACAAAACAAAACTGGACTGCATCATCATATTAACGTAACACACGAGCAAGAAATTCAAGAAAAAAAATCAAATCCTAGTTATATGGGAATATTTAAAATGAGCGCTACAAAAATAACACATCCTTATAATTGGAACTCCTTATTCTAAAGAGATTACAAGTATGAAGGAAAGTGCAAGTGTTTTAAGTTCCCCTGGGAATTACAGAGAGATCCTCTGAATAAAATTCCTTCAAACCCACAAAAACCGAAATGTCTCAAAAGAATGAATTAAAACTTGTGCAGAACAAATATGAATGTATCAAGTCCCATTCCTTTCCTTATCTACAAAACCCATCACCAATATCATTCCCAACTCATCTTCGCCCCACTACATAGCAGCCCTCTTCTGTAATTTCCAGATTACCCTTTTTACAGACAACTCAAACCATCTAGACTTCTAATTTTGTGCATCTTTAGTCACAATTCAACCCACAAACTTCCAATACAATTCCACCTCTTGACAGGAACGGGTTGATCCGAACCCACAAAAGCGAGAAGATAGAAGCCAGAAGTATCGACCAAACCACAATAATGGTTGGAAGACCGTCTTGTTTCCCCATTAAACCTTTTAGGAAAGGGTAAAGATGGACAATGACCCACAGAGCAAAGAACAGCTTACCAAAAAGAGGTCCCCACGACTCGTACCCGTTGTTGATAGCATTTGAAACCCCAACTAGTACCCCAATTATGTTTATGATCAACAAAGTCATTGGAGGGAGCAACAAAGAGGTCCATTTAAAGAGGTAGAGCTCAGAATAGTCCCCATCATCTCCGCCTTTGGATGTGACCGTGAAGTTTGTATTGACACCAGCTAAAACCTTGAGAAGACCTTGGAAGAGAGCAAAAAGATGCGAGGAGGCACCACCAATTACCCAGAACTGCTCGTTTCTCCACCAGTCATCTATGGTAACGCCTCCCCACTGCATCTCTAGGATACTAGTTGCAGCGATAGACATGAACATGGCCATGAACACAATACTGGCATAGTTGCTAATCTGTGGATAATACAAAAAGATTGTCAGACGAAGATTTTGCTAACAGTATAAGATCACACTCTGGGATACAAATTTGCAAACGGTAGTATCACCAATGTTTTATAGTACAATTATAGAGCAAGAAGACAAGTTTCTATCTTTGGATCAAAAACCTTCACCATATTTCTGCTAGGCCCTAGAGTTGTGATGTATGATAGAAATCACTAGCATAAGCACCAAGTGTCATAATAGAAAACAAGCCATTCATTGGATTGTTTAAATGTTTCTTTTTGGCCAAGATACTGTAGAATTAACAAATCATAAACATGATCTGAATTGGCACGAAAAACACAAAGGTCTTCTTTTGTAGCAGTCACGGGGTCTATTTTCGAGATTCATTACTGAGAAATAGAACATGTGGTTGACAAAAATTGAGTTCATATGATTTAAAAAAAAAACCATTTTCAATAGCACCACCATAGTTTTCATGTTCTTGAAAAATGAGTAACACATACATCTTTTCTAAAACAAGTTTTTTTTTTTTTTTTTTGAAAATTTGAAGACAATGTCGATTGTCACAGTTGTGGCTGCAACCAAAGTGAAATTTGAACTTCAACTTCCCCTGCATTATGGGTCCAATTTAAAACCCAATTATTGGTAGTTTCACTGCTTGTTATGGTCCTCGAACATATTTGATAACCCCTCCCCCCACAAAGTAAGCCTGCTCCCAAAAAAAAAAAGTGAACAAACTTTCAGATGCAGTAGAGCTCACCTCAGGAACAATGAACTTCCCAGTAAGGAGGCAGACAGCAGGTAAGGTGCAATAAGCAATCAAGGGAATGGACGTCAATGGATAAACAACCGAGTTGATATAAGAAAATCGCTCCAACGGTTTTAAACCACATCCATAACCGTACCACATCGGACAGTGCCTACTCAACAAAATCTCAACAGATCCCAGGGCCCACCGGAGAACCTGGTGTAGACGATCAGAAAGGTTAATGGGCGCTGATCCCTTAAAAGCAGGCCTTCTGGGCATACAGTACACCGATCGCCAGCCGTGGCAATGCATCTTGAAGCCAGTTAGAATATCCTCAGTAACAGAGCCATAAATCCATCCAACCTGGTATGAAATAGTATTTAAAAGAAAATCATACCCTCAATAAAAAAATTGTAATAGAAAACCTCTTCAATTCTGAAGCAGTTGATGCATAACATACCTCTTTTCCCCACTCTGTTTTATCCTCGTAGCCACAGCTAATGACATGAATTGCTTCTTTCAAGAGGGATGCTGAAGTTGCTCCCAGCAGAACTCCACCGTCCTCTAGCAGTGTTGAAGCAATGAAAACTGGGGACTGCCCAAATTTTTTCTCAAATTTTATCTGGGGCATGAGAGATGATTTTTCGTTATCTATACCTGCAACAAAGATCTAGTTAGCAGCAAAAGAAGGTTTTCTTTTGGCATATGCATCTATAGTAAGCAAGAAAACGACAAATGAGCAGAAATCTAGGAACAAGTCCTTATTAGGGTAAATAATGCAAGTAATCCATGATAAAATCAAACCTGTGTTTCAGGGGAAAGAAAAGAAGCATATGTTGGCACATGGAATTAGATGCCCTACTTGGAAACAATATGAAACTGGCAATGTGAAATAGAGTGTTTAAACCCATTGCTGTACCTTCAATTCCTTCCTCAATGTTCTCAAGCGCGTGAATTTGTTTTGAAGCCTCCCTGCCCCTTGTTTTCTTCTTGTTCTTCTCTGATTTCCCTTTCCTATTTATTTTTCTAGATCCACAACAGCAGCAGCACCATTTAGGCAAACAATTGCATGTCTTCCCCGGGGGTTTCTTCTTGACGGGTGCATCATAGCCATAGAGTGCTTGCCTCCTGAATACACACCCCGTTCCAACATAAATTGGTCCTTGGATCCCATCCAATCCTTTCATATTGATCTGTTACAGAATGAAAGCAATTAGCAGCTTTTAAAAAGTACAAACTTATAAAGAAATTCTCGTGTGTGTGCAAACATGCATATGTACATCCACATACATGTATGAGTAATAACGTCAAGACAACCAAGAAGGTGCTTTACATACATCAAAGAATACAACATTGCGATTTGAGTATCTATCGTGACGATCAATCCCATCAAACCTTTGAGGAAACTGCACATAGCATATTTTCTTTCCAGAGATGGGGTCCATCATGAAACACATGGCTTCACGGAGTGCCTTACTGTTGTTTATGTAGTGATCACAATCCACATTCAGCAGGTAAGGAGCATTTGAGATGACTGCTGAGACTCGTACCTGAGAAGTTTGAGCCAATCAATAAAAATTTAGAAAATAACTAGAGAATAAAGAATAGTCCGAGTGCATTTGAGAGAGAGAGAGAGAGAGAGACCAGAGCGTTCATTGCGCCAGCTTTTTTGTGGTGATCAAATCCTAGCCTCTTCTCACGAGAAACGTAAATGAGGCGAGGTAACTCATTTCCTTCAACATCACGGATACCATTATGACCCAGGAACACCTGTTGGAGACACACAATGAGTTTAAATCTCTTTTGTAAAAGCTAAAATTACCAAGAAACTGTTAATAGTTATTACAATGTGTGTCTTTTACCTAAACACATTTGATTAATTCTGATAACGCGGTATCAGCGCATTAACCAACCCTAACCCTAACAGCTGCACCTCCCGCCTCTCGCTGTCACTTGTGATTACCTACAGCAAGCCCTTCGTCTGTCACGCTTGACGAGGCGACCTCCATCGTTGTAGTTTTCAAAGTATTTTTCACGATCTTTGATCTCTCCTGATGTTCACAATTTGATCACTTCTGCAAATTCACGATCTGTAGTTGTTTGCTATCCGCGATCTATAGTTGGTTCATGTTCGCGATCTCACTCTCATTCTCATCGTCGATTGTCGCACATTTTGATCTGGAATACAGTATGCCTTATATATGCTAAGTCTGGTGGTTTCTTTGGTATTTCTATCTGGTATGATAAATACAGAAAAAAAAGGTTCTTGATTCCATCTTTTTTTTAGACTGTCTTCTTGGTCCCGAATTGGTTCTAGTTTGTTGGATATTTTTAAATTTGGTTTTCTGTGGCTGATGAATTATATCAATTATATTCGGATAATGTGATGTTATCAGTGATTATGTTGAAATCGATCAAATAAAGAGGCCTGCGCTCAATTGTTGATTGTTTCTTAGTAGGCTGTTGTTGATCCCTTGTTCGTTGGGCTGCCTCCATTGTGCATTTTATTCAATGGCCTCTAGTTCTACTACTCCTTCCAGTTTAACTAATTCTTATCTGGTCACTTTTACGCGGTTAAACAGAAAGAATTATGCTCCATTATTTCTTGAGATGACCACGGTCGTGGTTCCTGATTGTGCACTAATTGTGGAGGGACTATTCATATGATGGAGTATTGTTATGGTCTTCATAATTTTCCTCAAACTCATCAAGGCACTACTTTCGAGGACACTGGCATGCTCGTTCCACTGATACCGTGGTCGCTATATCAGCTATATCATCCAAGGAGTACTGTATCATGTGTCACTTCGGACTCCCTCTGCAGGTGCTTCATTCACTGCCACTTTCTTAGACAGGTCCTTTAGTTGCTTGTATTTCGTCTTCTATTTCTTCTACTCCTTGGGTTACTGATTTTGGCATCTCTGATCATATGACTAGTACATCTACTGTTTTATTTGATTTTCAGCCTGGTTGTAAACTATCTCGAGTTACCTCCGCAGATGATTTGACCACTAACATTACTGATTTCGGTTCTATTTCTGTCACTCCTTTCTTTACTTTTGATTTTGTCCTGCTTGTTTCCCCTTTTCCGTTTTCCATTTCATATTATGCCTGTTAGTAAACTTACCAAGTCCTTAACTATTCCCTCACATTTTTTTCTCATGGTTGTGTGTTTCAAGATCTCACAACAAGAAGGAAGATTGGTTGATGTGATGAACGTGCTAGCTTGTACTACTTTGCTGATGATTTTCACCCTAGCTCTGTAGCTCTCCAGTCTTCGGTATCACCATCTATGCATCACTGCTGTCTTAGTTATCCGTCCTTACAAATCCTCAAACGATTGGTTCCCTCATGTAGTCGTCTTGCTAAATTGTAATGTGAAGTCAGTGAGTTAAGTAAACTAGAGTGTCATTTTATCCTAGGAGTAAGGGTCGTGTTTCGTGTCCATTTCAATTAGTACATTTCGGTATTTGGGGTCCCATGCAGGTCCCTAACATTTTTGGTCTCCAGTATTATGCTATTTTTCTTGATGATTTCTCCCTTGTTATTTTCATAATGCTTTGTCTAAATTTTTTGATGGTCAATGGTCATGGTATAATTCATCAGTTGCTTGTGCTCGGACCCTATTGAAGATAAAATTTTCATTAAATAAATTAGACCATAAATTGCGATCTTCAGCTTTGTGTACGGCCATTGTAACGGCACACCTCGCTGATATTGAATTATTCAAATGGTGCTATTTATCTACGCATGATTTGATTAAAATCTAGTCACATTTATAGATTGGACCACTAAATTTTGACGGTATTCAATTTGTTGTACGATCATTGCAACGACACATATCATTGATATCGTTTTAATTAAATACGAATGAAAGTTGATGGAGTCAAAGAAATTCAAGTGATTTGTTAAAAAATAACTTGATTGTTCTTACAATAAAAAATTTTGATGGGTTATTTAGCCTAAGCCTATCAGTCGTTGCAAATAAAAAGAAAGAAAAGAAAAAAAATATGGGCAATTGACTCACAAGTTTTTGCTATATATAGACCCTAGGTTAGGCACCAAGTACACGAAACTATCCTACTGACATAAAAAAATATATATATAGTAAAAGGGGCTATAGTTGCAGTAGTTTGCAGAAAATATAAGACGTGTACTGCCCAAAAGAAAGCCAAAAAGAAGGGACTGTTACCAACTGCCCACGTCACCCACTGTTGGACATGGGAATGTGGGTCTGCCCCTTATATAAACATCACACAGATGGAAAAGAGGAGGACGAAAAAATTGGGCGAAAAGAAAAAGGGGGAAAGGAACTTAAAAAGGCAAAAGAGAGAGCTCCAGAAGCAGTTGGGAAATTTTGAGCAAACCACGAAGAAACAAAATTCCTATCAACATACCAGTGTTCTTCCGTGAAGCTTAAAGTGAGATATTCTTTTCTATCTTCCAATCTCTCTTTTCTCCTCTCTCGGGCTGTAAACAAATTTTTTTTTTTATCTCTCACGGTTCGCAGAATGCTCCTGATTGTAACTTTAAAAAATTGGGAGTTATTCATAAAACTACAAAAGTGTTTTCAAATAGAAATTCCATTTTAAGTAGGATTATAAAGAATGTCGAATTCTTTACTACTTATAAAAAAATTATTGATACCCTTCGCGGTCTCAAATAATTATTGACAACCCCTTGCGGTCTCGACTAATTATTGACACCCGCCACAGTCTCAAAATATATCGACACCCCACGCGGTCTCAAAAATATTGATACCCCTCGTAGTCTCAAAATAATTATTGACACTCTTCGCGGTCTGAACTAATTATCGACATCCCTTGCGGTATTAAAAAAATATTAATACCTCTTGCAGTCTCAAAATAATTATTTACAACCCTCGCAGTCTCAACTAATTATTGATACCCCTGGCGGTATTAAAAAATATTAACACCACTTGCGGTCTCAACTAATTATCGACACCACTAGCGGTACTAACACCACTTGCGGTCTCAAAATAATTATTGACGCCCCTCACGGTCTCAACTAATTATCGACACTGCGGTCTTAAAAAATATTAATACCCCTTGCAATCTCAAAATAATTATTGACAACCCTTAGTGGTCTCAACTAATTATCGATACTCCTGGAGGTATTAAAAAAATATTAACACCATTCGCGGTCTCAAAATAATTATTGACACGCCTCGTGGCCTCAACTAATTATCGACACCACTCGCGGTATTAAAAAAAATATTACCACTACTTGCGGTCTCAAATAATTATTGACACCCCTCGCGGTCTCAAAAATATTGACGCCCCTCGTGGGCTCATAAAATTTATAAATGTTCATTACACCCCTAGTGGTCATATGATAGACGATTTATAAATAAAAATATAAACACGAATGGATCCAAAAAATAAAATAAAAATAAAAATAAAAACAAATGAACAGCTCACTCGACTCTCCACAATACCTCTTGCGGTTTAAAAGAAGATACGCTTTGCGGGTTGTAAAATTTGCCCTTCGTGGGCCTCAAAATTATGCCCCTCGTGGCCCAAAAAAATTGCGCCAAAGTGGACTATTTAAGTCTTAAGCATATTTGCAATTAATTTGCTTAAGTTAAAAAAAATTGGTCATATCTCAACATGCATGGCCATGAGCCGCTTGAGAAACAAGTCAAGGTGTGCCTAAAAAATATAATAAATATCAAATATCAAATACTTTAGCTGAAAAATTGGAACTACGGTTTGACTTGATTCCAGTCCAGATTCATTCTCGACTCCGACACGCAGGCAACCCACTATATGGGTCCAGTCACAATTAGTGTACATTATTTGACCGTGAGTGGCATATAATTAGCTAAGGATTTGGTACGAACCTAACTGGGATGTTTTCTTTTCAGCAGTGATGCCGTTCTCTCACAATCTTTTATGTACTCCAAATGTTCACTAAAAATTAGAAGTTCAACATGAACTATGCTAAAATAAATAAATTCCATATTATTTATTTATTTAGCTCTTAAAATTATTGTAGTTGGAATCAAAAGGTTTTCTTTTCACTTGTCACCCTCACTTCTTGCAATTGCTACTCCTGTTTTATTTGTCTTTGTTCCTAATACTGCTCAGGAAGCCTTAATTATGTCTGAGTAGCGGATAGGCATGGAGGATGTGATGTTTGCTCTTCATCACAATGGAACCTGGAAGTTGGTTCCTCTTTCTCTTGGCAAAACCACAGTCGGATGTCGCTGGGTTTTCACTGTCAAATATCATCCAGATGGCTCTGTTGAGCGGTACAAATTTCGACTTGTTGCTAAGGGCTATACTCAGACTTATAATATTGATTATGTTGGGACCTTTCCTCTCATTGCCAAGATTGGCTCTATATGGCTTTTTTATCTCTCTTGTTGCCAATCTTGGTTGGCCCTTATTTCAGCTCAATGTTAAAAATGCATTTTTGCATGGTGATCTTGTTGAGGAGGTATCTATGGATGATATCATCATTACTAATGATGATCAACAAGGCATTGCCACGTTTAAAGAGTTCCTACAACAACAGTTTCATACCAAGGATTTGGGCAAACTACGATACTTCTTAGGCATTGAGGTGGCTCTGTCCAAGAACATAATTAGTTTGTCTCAAGGCAACTATGTTCTAAATATTTTAAAGGAGACTGGCTTATTGAGATCGAGACCCGTGGATACTCCTATAGATTCCAATGTCAAACTATGTGTCGATCAGGTGGAGTTGCTTCCTATTCCTAACCAATATCGTCGATTTGTTAGTAAATTGAATTATCTCACCATCACGTGTCTTGATATTTCCTTTGCAGTTAGTTTGGTGAGTCAATTTATGTTTGCACCCGACTCCCTCATTGTTAAGTACATAAAGGCTCATCCAGACCGAGTCTGTTTTATCGAGCCAGTGGTTAATTTACTGATTCAAATTGGGCAAGAGGACCCTCTGACAGGAGATCGACTACTGGATATTGTGTTCTCCTAGGTGATAATCTTATGACTTGAAAAAATAAGAAGCAAATCAATGTTGCATGATCTAGTTCATAAGCCGACTATCGTGCCATGGCACCCACAACATGTGAGATTATTTGAGTACGATCCTTCCTTGAAGAGATTTGATCTGTAGTTGCCCATAAATTTGTGTGGCGATAATTAGACAGTCATTCATATTGCATCTAATCCTACGTTTCATAAGAGGATCAAACATATTGAAGTTGACTGCCACCTTATTAGCGAGAAGGTGGATAATGGTGTGATTTCCACTCCTTTCATGTCTACAAGTGCTCAACTGGTCGATATCTTCACCAAGTCATTAAGCAAGCCACGATTAGAATTGTGCTACTATGTAACAAGCCGAGTTTATGTGATCTTTATGTTCCACCTTGAGAGGGAGAGTTGAGAGTTAATATAATGCGTGTTTAGTAATATTAGGGTATTTGTGTCTTTTACCTTGTACTCGTTCTCTACGTACAATGTATTTGTGTTAGGGTAAGGAATCAAGAAACCATAAACACCTTTGATTAATTCTGATAACAAAAACAATCGCGAAACACCTACACACCTGAATCATTCCAGGATGGTCCCTGACATTGTTCCCTGGCCATGGAGTCCCATCTTGCATTGTCCAACCCTCCTCAGGAACTTTTTGTGCCATGGAAACCAACCCGTTTATCCGAACTTTAAACTCTTCATATTCCCTCTGTACCAACAAAGTAAAATTAGTTAAGAATCAGTCATAAATGTAACAAAAATATGTACACAATTTTTTATTTCTGGACAGGACTTTTCATCAGGTCTCATTATCAATCCAAGGTTGTTTTTGAATACTTATCCGAATGTATGTTGTATAATATTCCTACGATTATGTTGTAAATTGTATGAAACTGTACTTAAACTCAAATGGATTAAAAAAATAAAGAATTTCTATCTTATGTCAATGTGAAAAGTTAGAATGTTTTTCTTCTACTTAAGTACTTAACTATCACATGTGTCAAGGGTACTTGCATATTTTACACCTTACCCCACTGTCAAGTGTCAAACGGGTACTTGCATACCTTTAGAAGACTATATGTAAAATACATCTGCGGAGAACAAACTCAATGGACATTGACTCAGTTGGATAACAAGACATGAAATCCACACTGGCCATTTTAATTTGCATTTCTTATGTAACCTTCCATATGATTTTGTACTGTCCTATATTTTCAGATTTAAACTACATGCACGATTTTAACTTGAATCTAAACAACTGCCCAAACAAGTAGAAAGTTGAAGACCTTCATTGCACGGCGTTCCCTCACAAATGTAGGATGCACTTTGTCTTTAAGATAGTCAACCTTCTGAGCAAAATACCACTCGGGGGCACGAGGCTCAATGTTGAATTTCTTGACAAATGGGACCCACTTCCTTGCAAATTCAGATGTCTCCGAGAGGGCTTCAAAAGTGAGCATGGCGGCACCGTCATCCGAGACATAGCAAGCAACCTTGTCAATGGGATAGTCCACAGCAAGGATGGATAGAACTGTGTTTGAGGTGATAAGAGGAGGTTCCTTCATCGGATCAACCGTACTTACAAATATGTCAATGGGAGCTAATTCCGACGGCTTCCCTTCTTTCTCATACCTAAAATAAAATCTCATCAAACAGCGCCTAAAACATATATGCAAGGGCAGAGAGAGAGACAGAGACAGAGAGAGAGGGGATCGTATACCTCAGTGATAGTCTATCTAGGTAGGTTTCTCGCTCAATTGGGAACAATTTTGGGAACTGATCAAATATCCATGATATGGCGAACCAAATTTCACAGATAATAGAGGTTAGCCATAGTCCATATGCATCAGGGACCGGGTGGCGAATCCTATAGTCAAAAAAGAGTCCAAGAATCGCAAGTCGGAGTAAAATGATCATTCTGTATGGGTTTATCTTGCTTGATGAAATTGGTAACTTCCTTGAAAGTGGCTGCCTGCCTTCATCCATCCTAATTAAAAAGAAGACATCAAGTAGTGAGTTTCCAATTTCTAGCAAAAAAAAAAGTAGTGAGTTTCCAAAATAAAAAACATAAGGTAGTTTCTAACAACAGGAAATCCAATCCGTAGATTGTCTTATGTACCCATGCAACCAAGCCAGTAGCAATGTTATTTTGCTAATGTCAGCAACTGCATTTTATCACTCAATTATCAAGACATATCTGGCAAGTCGGTACTCCATGCATAGAACAGAGGTAAAACCACAAACACCAACATATAGCACAGTGGTTTCGCAAAATTTCAGTGGTTAGCATGTCCCACTAGAGGATCAAAGCACACTCTGGGACCATACCTCCCTCGAACCACAGCGTATCTCATATTCCAGAACCCAAACTTCGGCAATGCTACAGTTGATTTACTTCGTTACGCAACAAATGTAATTGCAAACGAGGACACCAGTAATTAACCACAAGTATAACCAAAAGTAGAAAAATGAAATTTACAAAAATGTTTCTTCCACATTTCGATTAAACCCATATCGAAACCGTGCCATCCAACATCAGCCCAGTACAGAAAAAAGTGTTTTTTGTACAATTTCCATCTCCTTATACTGCATTTCCTAAAGGAAAATCAATAAGTTACCCTCATCTCTAACTCATTGGAGGTCAAGTTAACTGCCCGAGGCCTTCTGTATGTTCTCATTAATATAGACCTACATATATAAACTGGAATAAATATCTAGAAAGGCACTTAAACATTATTAGTTATGTAGCAAAGTATATTACTCTACTGTTTTGTATTTCTGTTGTAAAATTCATGCAAAGACTGCCCCATTAGAACCAACAAGCCATAAATTTCCAGCAAAAAGCATAATGTTGTTACTCTGGATATCTGCAATTGTGTTTAAAATCACGTCATTTGCTTTTGCTTTACATAAGAACTGGATCTAATGCGCTTGCAAATGTATTGGGATCAGCTGATTTAAGTTCTTTTTCTTCTCCTATTTATGATGTACTGCAAAACACAAGCATACCTCCCAAAGACAGCATAAATAATAGAGAAAGGCCACGGCCCACAAGTTTTGTTATCATGTACATAGTTTGTCTAAGAACTCGCATGTGCTTGCTCAGATATTTATTTGAAGTCATGAGAGAAGATTGGTTTATTAATCATCTTGTTACACTTTTGGCTTGCTAAAATCTTGACGCTTACTTTCAAAAAATTGTTTTGTAACAATGCAAATGAATAGTATTACCTTGTTGCTTTTCCGAGAAGAATAATGTTTAGCACATGTGGCTAGCCAGAATATAAAAATAAAAAATAGAAGAACACGGACATGAAAACAGGATTGATGACTGTTATTAGTTAACTACTACGACCAAAACAATTCACATTGGTAAGCTCCTCAATCAAAACGAAGACCCAAAAGTTAGAAGACTGACTCAGTAATCTAATGGTGATCCCAACTGTTCTAATGTCCCCTAGTACTACAATTGCAAGTAATCTGATTGCAAAATAGCTGTTCTAATGGTAAATTTTTCCCATAACGAATCCTTTTGATTTTCTGCAGATTCATAGGCCAGTTGCTCTCCTAGCTATAGATTATTATCAACTAGTATTTCACGACCCAACTCATTTCCAAGAGTAAAAGCCACGGGTCAGAAAAGTATTCAACACAGCAAAGTCCTCATGCCAATAAAAACATGTAGAGATCCTATCCAAGAAAAGAACAAAGAGACGTGATGAACGAATTATTGAACATTATGGTCTTATGCTGGTAATTAAGTTGCATAAATTTACTCTAGTACCACAAACATGAAAGTATGAAAACTATGAATCAAAATATTGCCATCGGAATTGAAATGCAAAACAGTAGGACCTACTTGGGCAACTCAGGATCATCTCCATCACCACCATCTCCTTCGTGCTTAACCACTTGAAGTTTATCATTTTGCCTTTTCTTCCACTCCTCCATTCTGTCCTTCCATGCAACGCTACCATATCCATATACCGCTAAGTCTTTCTTAGGATCCATTGGCCGGGGTGGCACTACAAGACAAGCACTCTCAGTCACGGAAATAAAGACTTTCGTCTTCAAAAGACAAAAAAAAAAAAAAAAAACAAAGACAATTACATCCATCAAACAAGTCAACTTACAGGACATGGAGGAATCAGCAAAAGGCAAAGGATGGACCCGCTTTCCCCAACCCATAAATGGCAGAATGATAAGCGCATGCTTATCAGAAGAAATCCCAGCATTCTTCATTAAGAAACATACACTAACACTGTTACAATTTGCAACATAAAAATTCGAGAATACGTAAAGACCAGAATTAACAGCATGCCAAAAAAATTCACCTCTTGGCCATAAGTCAGAAGAGGGATTTCTGGATTACGGGAAGAGGAGTCTATCTCTGAGGGAGTGGTGAGCCCAGAAACAGTGGCTTGGCAACCAAGGCCAGTGTTAAGGCGAGCCGAGAGCACAGCCTCTGCAATTTCTTGATGGTCTCTGGGGTCATTAGCCCCAAAATCAAACTCATGGTCCAAATCATCAAATTCATCTTCTTCTTCATCGCCTTCGACTCTAGGACTCCCTGAAAAAACAGTGGAATAGTGTATATGCTATTAAAATTTTTGTAGTTTTCTACAAAAAAATGATTGAAGTCTATTGCAAAATGGCAATAGCTACCTTTGACGCGCTTGTATCTGGTTTTGCATTGAGGACATGCTTGATTGCCCTCTCTTCTTTCGTATTCATAGCAAGGTCTGCAAACAGGAAATGCACATTCATTGCAGGCAACAAATGGCTCCCTATCCACTGTAATTTCAATCTCATCACCACAGATCTGGCAAATCTGTCCACTTAATTCCTTCACAGATGTTACCTGGTTCATGGGAAAGAAATGAAAAATATAAATCTGTATTCATCAAAAATACCAAGATTTCCACAAACCCCAATACAGGGCTGAAGCAGCCTGAACTACCATGTTCAAACCTCCAATTACTCCAACAATAATAGCTCTCAATTCTAGATATCACTAAAACAGGAGGGGGAGACAACATAATGAGAAACTCATGGACTTGAATCTGACACTGCTTTAGCCGGCAAGCAAAAGAAAAATGCATAATAATGATATGAATGAATAGTGGATTGTATCTGTTGGGCCAAAAATGCGAAAGTAAAAAACATGTTTGCAAAACTGGGAAAATCTCAGGCTAACTTTAAAACTTTAAATGACAAAAAATAAAATAAGAACTGGGAGAGCATATAACAAACCAAAATCAATGCACGAAACTCTTTATTTCAAGAGGAAAACTAAATCAAGTGCAAGAGGAAAACTAAATCAAGTGAACTGAGGTAGAGAAAATGGCGTTACTCCAAATCTGTAAAACGAAACTTAGTACAACATTGAGCGAATGGTATTCTGAATCGCAACATAAAATCGATGACATTCACTTAATCTTATACTGGCCTTACAACTTAAATAAATTTACAAAATGGGCAAAAATGGGTTTCCAAAACACCAACCGCATAAACTGAAATTAAGCAGATGGAAATGCCCGAAATCTGTAAATGCGGTGAAAAACACAGCCTGAGAAAAGAACAAATCCATGTTCTTAAGCAATTACCATTCTGAACCTACCTTACCAAAATCTGAAAATAAGAGTGGACTCCATACATCACTATCACTAATATAGGGAAGGGGAAAAGAAACAGAGACTTTTATTAGAGCACATACCCGTCCAATCTCATCAGCATTGATATAAACAAACTCATTTCTGTTGTGTGAACCCGCAACGAGTCGTCCTATGGCACCCATCGCGTCTTACACACACCCAAACCCTTCAAATCCAGAGCGAGAAACTCATCAAGGAAAGCTCAGCTTTTTCTCCCTCCTTCAGACCACTCGCGCAAACACCCATCACTTGAAAACACTAACCCACGTAAGAGAATGACCGAAAATGACAACAAAAAACAGCACCTACACGTAGTGCAACCTAATAGTATTGTTATACGAGAAATGCCTAAAGTAAAAAGAGTCCCTTTTCTGGGTAATTTGACTGATTCCTTTCTTGAGAGAGAACCCAGTTTGTGGAGAGTGAAAGTCTCTCTGTCAAACTGGGTTGGCGTGGATCGATGGGTTAAAGAAGCTGTGGATCGATGATTTAGATCAGTGGTTTTAAGAGAGAGAAAGCGGTAGGGAGGGGAAAGAACATATAATAAGGGGTTATTGTGGGGGCGTTGAACTTTGAACGCGTAATGCACAAGGGACACAGATCGGTTTGATGGATCTCCCCTCTGAGCTTGATAATCCAAAAGAACGAGTGGGTTTGGGGTGGGGCCCAAATTAAGGTGGGTAGTGGTGGTGGGCCCCAGCGGAGCAGCGGTGGCACTGGAAGGGAGGAGATCGGAAGAAGGGTAGTTTAGTGAAAACTGATTTAGATGTTATCCCAGTTTATCATTCCATTAACGTTGTTCTGGTTACGTTGTGTGGCGTGTTGACGATGTTATATGTTTTTCACTCTCTCTCTCTCTCTCTCTCTCTCTCTCTCTCCACGGGAGGTGGTATATCACGGCTTAAGTGTGGTGTTTTGACAAGGGATAGGGTAGAAGGAGAAGGAGAGGGCCAGCAGAGTAGCAGAGCCGCAAACATCATGTGCAGCACATGTTGTGTGGCCATGTGGGTCAGAACGAGGTTCAAATCAAATTATCGCGAGTAACTTTTAAAAGAATCTGACTAGCTCCTTCGAGTTTGATTAATCGCAAGTAATTCATTATTAATTTGACCAAAACGCCCTTGCAGGTGTTGGATATTTGGATCAGTGCTATTAAATGCTCAAATGGCGCGTATCCAAAATCATATTATAAACTCGTCAATTCACGTTGATTATACAAATTTAATTTTAAGTTTACGCAGATAATTACATTTAGATTGCATTTTTAAAGAATTAAATGGTTGGTGCAGTTTTAAAGATGAACTACAAGAAAATGATGAGTCATGTCATCCTTAATGTTTAATAATAAATATGTTTATAAATTAGTCACGCGACGGAACTAAAAATAAAATTTGGGAGTGACAAAATTGTACTCGTATATGTTCTAAGTTGACTGTCCATAACACGAATTTTTTTTACATTTTATAGAGTTAATATTATCTAAAAATTAAATCAAAATATACATATCCTATAAATAAGAGAGGCATATAGTACTTCAATGCCCTCCATGACCATATATGTAATGACCCGTAAATTTTAATCGATTTAATAAATATAATTCAAGCATATTTTATTTTACTTCACGTGTATAATTTTCGTTGCGTGCATGTGTATAAACATTAATATATATATACACACACATATATATGTATAAAATGTATTTTTTCCGTTTTATTATTATTAGCATAATATATATTATATAGTGTGTATATATATACTTTCTTTTTATAGGCTTACTATATATAGTACATATATATATATATTTACCGCTGTATATATATGTGTGTGTGTATATTTCTCTCTCTCTCTCTCTCTCTCTCTCTCTACCTCCCGTATTTCCTCCCTCTCCCATCACTCCCATCCTCCCCAGCCACCCATTACCTTCTCCACCAACTTGCATCACCACCCTAAGCTTGTGCCAAATCCCATCCATGGCAGCCTCCATCTCCACTGTCTGATTCTCGGGAATTCCTCCCAACCCTTCATCTTGTCTCCCCCATTTACCTATAAAAGGAACAACCCCCACTCCCCAAAAAAAAAAAAATTCTAACACACCCCACCACTTATTAGAGCAAGAAGAAGGAGAAAGAAGAAGAGGAAAAGAAGTCTTGACGAATCAAGTCGGCATTCGAAACCCGACCAAACCTCTGCCAAACTCCAAACCAACTATAAGCTTCTTATCCTTGATCCATTTCTAATATTTTGGTAGAAAATGAGGTCCAACGGAGTTTCGCCGGAGAAGAACCATCGAGTTATAAAGACTGTCAAATTTTCCCAGGTCTGTATTTCTATCCGAATTTCAGTCCGAAAAATCGGATCCTAGACTGGATGGACTTTCAGACGAAATTTTGACTGGAATAAAAATTAGTTTTTATATATCTAATTTTTATCCTATATTTTAGTTAAAGCTTAGATTTATTTTATGATTATTATAATTAAACTTTTTATAATTTATTATAGATTAATTATTTTATCAATTATCATTTAAATTAATTTCAAGAAAATATCATTTTAAAACCTTACGCCTTTTCAGTTTGAATTACCATGATTATTACTTCGATTACTTTGACGATGATCAATTATTAATACTCAGGGTGTCCTATGGATACGGGCATGATAAACACACTGATAATGTTATACGATTAGTGGTTGTGTGGATATATTCCTCGTGAGAATATTATGCGTGTCTTGTAACCGTGATGCAACATGAGCTGAGTTTTGACTATAACCAAATGGTATGATAGACCTAATTTTGTATTATCCAAGTGTTGTAATTATATTTAGTTCTATCGGGCCCTTTTAACCTAACAACCTTTTAGCGTAAACTTTAAAACTCATTGTTCTGGCACGGTAATGACTAGATATAATGCTAGGGATAGCATATTAATTGGGAACATGACGATCAAAGAACGGTGTGGTTGGGGAGCAAGGTGGTTCGGAAGCATCGGTTAGTCGGGTGGTCGGGATCGTTATCGTTCGAGAGCGCTATACTAGATTTTATTGATTTAGAAATGTTAATTTGAAATATATGACGAGATCATTGCTGTTAAAAAAGCCCATTCAAAATAAATGACGAGGTCATTCTTAGAACAATTGATGAAATTATATATATATAAGTGTATATATATATATACTTATAATATATATAAGCGTATGTATATATATAAGTATATAAGTATATATCAAAGTGTGTGTGTGTGTATATATATTATAAGTATAATATAGTATATCTTTGATATATACTTATACTAGCCGTGCTATGCACGGGACTTGTAAAATAAAATAAAAATATTTTATTATGTTAGTACATATATTTTTTAAATCTTAATAATAATTTTCTATAGCAATAAAATAATGTAAAGCATGTAATTTTCATTGCATGTGCAACTTAAAAAATATTCAATATCTTATTCTAAATTTATTTTTGGTGAAGTATTAAAATTAAGATGTCAATGACTAAATGATTTGCTACCATAAGCCCCAAGGCTTTTAGTAATCTAGTCGGTTTAGCGGCTCGGCTAGGTCTAAATTAATTTGGTCAAGTATTCATTCAGTCTCATTTGTAAGAGAAATTTGAATAGAACATCTAAATTTAATAGTTTAAAATAATTAAGAATAACTTTTGAAAATGGGATTGCCTAATTATGAATCATTCTACCTATTATTTTATCATAAAAATAGTGTCAATATTTTTTTAATAGAGTAACAAAACAAATATAATTTTTACAAAATAAATTAAAGTAATATTTATCTATCTATACCAAAGACAGAAAAATAAATTCAACGTAATATTTAAAATTTGCAATCGATAAAAAATATGATATTGATTAGTTGGTTTTATATAAGTCAAAAATGAATTATCAATAACCTAATTTAAAACCTAACTAAAAAGTATATAAAAGTTTCAATTAAGATACTTTTCCATCCTAATAAAATTATAAATTCATAGTGTAATTAAGATTTTTATCTAATTTAGCTTTTCAACAGGTGAGTATGAATGCTAATAAAATTTAGTAATTCACATATTACCCATCTCAGGCTATATAAACTCTCATACACCATAATAAATTATACTCATCTAACCAAGTTCAAACATATTTACTATAATTCATCACTTTCGTTGCTCTTTTCAATACGTGAAATTTTTATGTCTTTTACTTTAAGTTTTGAAAACAAAAAGAAAGTCCAAGTTCAAACATATTTACTTTTTTTTTAATCCTCTATTTTACTATTTTATCTCATTTGACTTTATTTTTAATCGTTAACTTACTTAATTGATAAAATTAAAATCGCCTAGAAAATTAGCCAACTCATCAATTTTAAAGATGAGTGATTTTGCAGTAGGTAAAAAAAAATATAAACTTGCTTAGAATGAATTGATTAAAATATAAACTCAACTGACTCAATCTAACCTAGGCACATCTCTACGGTAGCGGTCTCCAACCTCATTAATAATAGCAAACACTTTGTTACTATATAAATTTATTTTAACCATTATGAGTATAAGTATTTTTAAAAAACTATTATGAAAGTATTTATAAAAAAATATAGGATAGTTAAAAAAAAAGGGATGATACTTTCATTTTATATTTTGAAATCAGAGATAGTGAAATATTATACGATTATATGTCTAGTTGTTTGTAAAAAGTTGTGAACTAAAATTTCTTTTCTTTCTATGTAAGAATAAGTATATTAATTTATTTATACTTTTATTTTAAAAATCAATCTCTATGTAAATTTTTAAATATTCTATTTATTCAAATAGATATGTAAATGTGTATTTATATTTATGTGTATGTGTAGATATGGATAAGTAGAGAAAATTATAAAAATATAAATATTACGAAATATGATAAGTTTTTAAGTTTGAATTAAAAAAAGATTCAGTTAGTTTAAAGTAACATGTATTACTTTAAAATTTTAATTACAAATCAATCTGTTTTTGTCACTTGTCGCTCTCAGGACAACTCTCACGAAAAGTTGCCCTGCAATAATATATATATGTATATATATATATACATATGCTTATATATATTATAAGTGTTAGTATAATACTGTATAATGTAAGTATTATGTATATAAGTGTATATATATGTATATATACACATGTAAGTATATATACAAGTATAATATATAATACATGTATATAAGTATTATGTATATATCTATGTAATACATAATACATGTATATACATGTATATATATTATAAGTATTATGTATAAAAGTGTATATATATGTATATAAACTTCAACACAAACTTTAAATTTATGAGTTGGATCAATGTTAAACTTAGACAAACATTACAAACTTATTAATTTTCTTAAAGTATTAAAATTCATATGTCCTAATCCGCCGTGCCAAATACTAAAAGACTCAACAATATAAGTAGAAGATGTGATATTTTTATTCATAGCAATAGTTGGTACAACAATCATTACATCATTTTGAAGAGCCCATTGCTCATGTACCATTTTCCTACATACACCCACTTTTTGTGAGTACAAACTTATCGGACTCAAACTCTATCCTAAATCTATTTTGGCTCAACAATGATCTAGAAACTAAGTTCTTGCAGATGTCTGGGACATGCTGCATATCGTTAAGTGTGAGCTCCTTTTCCGAAGTCATCTTGAGTGTCATTTTCCCTTCTCCTATGACCTTTGAAGGAGAAGAATTACTCATGAATAGTTGCTCTCCATTGTTCACCTTGTTGTAGGAGGAGAACATCTTATTTTTAGAATATATGTGTCGGGTAGCAGCAGTGTCCACCAACCACTCTTTGGGATTGGAGCCCACTAAGTTCACTTCAGAGACAATTATAGAGAGATGCAAATCTGAAACGTTATTAGAGAGAGTCTCTGCTTTGGTCACATTGACTTGTACAGGTTTCTTGTGAGAATTCCCATACTAGTTGTCACACCCCAAATTTCTACAATACGAAATAAGCAATGAAATAACTCAAAGCAAAACTTAACATAACCATAATCAATAAACTAAATTAAATCTCAATAAATAATATCCAATTATCAAATAACAAGTAATCCATCGTGTCTAAATCGAATTCGAACTAACTAAAAATAGGCCCACAATACCTGAACAAATGAATAATTAAAACGTGAATACTTCTAACTGAACTGTTAAATATGAAAATATTTCTAAAATAGAAAATTCAACTAAGTATGCCAAACCATTTTCATAAGTAAATCTTAAATCTTTGGTCCCATGTCATCACCTGTAAATTGTTAATTTATAGAAAAAAATGTAAGCCGAATCTCGAGTAGGAAGTCATATTAAAAACGTCGACATATTGAGTAAAATATACTCGCATCAACCATGTACTATGCGTAACGATAATATAAACCATCGACTAAACATTCACATCACTATCATGCTCACATGTGACTCATGCATAATTTTGATGATCTTGCATTGCAGACTGCCCACATTAAGGAACTTATCATAAAGTTCACGGGTTGCTCTGACCGTCGGACCACCTATTACCCAATTGTTTCGCAAAGAGTCCCATGTCGAGTTTGCGAGCTTTTATACGAAGGGTCATCCCTTACCTGAAATCTAATGTCCATTCCCTGTCAAACTCAAATTCAAACAGTAACTCTATGTAGAATGAAAGGCAAAAAACAGGCCGAGTATATAAAAATTCAGATTCTGTTTTCTAATAGGTTACTCGAGTGGACAAAACTATATAATCAAGTTCACTCTTAAAATTTTAAAACGTTATAATTTATAAGTAGAGACATTGGGTCAAATGTCAATAGAAACTACACTCTATAAGCTTTTAAATGATACGTAATAGGTTCAAAATGAAATTCGGACAATACGTTCGTGTCAGTTCATAGTTAATTATTTTATTTTGAAACACCAAAATTGTTTCATTAAATTCAATCAAAAAGCTAATTTTGCTCGGGTAAAAATAAAAGACAACATAATATTTTTTTGAAACTCTGTGTGTCTAGTTTCAAACAAAATAAATGGTGCATAATTTCGATACTCATACTAAAAGTTATGCTCATTTTATCAAAATGTGTTAGTGTAGCCGACACATGCGCGAATCTGTTGTAGCTCGATCATTAATTTTTGTAGAATTATGTACGTTGAATTAGATTTTTAAATTTTAACCCAACACAGTAGACACATAAAACAACTCTCAGTAAAAGTTTCAGAAATTTTAGAATTTTAGAACCAGCCTAACGGAATTTTTCAAAGTCAGATTATTGCAGTGTTCTATTTTTTTCAGATTCTATTCTTTGTAAAATAACTTCATTTTTGGCATTCGTTTCTACAACTTAACTGTCGAAATCATCTCAAAATTTACACAAAATATGCCCAACTCAATTACATACCAAAAACAACATATATATCATCGAATTAAACATGATCTACACAATATCTCAATGTACAACATGAAATCCTACCTAAAAAACGCAGAAATGGTGAAGTACTCGAAAACCCCACGAATGCACCGTGTATAAAGTTGTTATTGAATTCTATGTGAAGCTCTTGATGTACTCTACAACTGTCTAGTTGATCGCATTGCACAAATCCTTTGTCTAGGCACCAGTTCTCCCTCTTTAATTTTTTAGAGTTAGAGATCTCTTAATAAAAAAGCTGTGTATTTTTAATCTAAATTGAATTTAGGATTTCCTAATCGTCATATAATTAAAATTTGGTTAATTGCACTTGTCCCCTTCGAATCCCTAACACCCTTGCACCGCACCCCAACGTTCTAAACTATTAAAATAAGGCCACAATTAGAATATTAAACTCAAAATCACAAATTCTCGAATAACTAAAATAATAAGAAAAGATGAGGTCGAACCTCGGGTCCTCACATTAGGCTTGCTACAACATTCCGTTGCACAGTGTCCTTGATTGTCACATTTGAAGCACTTCACTTGGAACTTGTACTTCTTGTTTTCTCCACTTTTCGGGTCTTGACTTGAACTTTGGCCAAAATGCTTCCTTTTCTTAAATGTTCCTCCTTGATCCACCACATTGGCCTTAGCCGTTATCGAATTTTTTCCAATTTTTTTGTCATAAATACGGTTATCCTCTTCAATCATCAACCAAACAATCAGTTCTTCGCGTTTCAACTCCTTGTGCTTATGTTTCAGATAGTTCTTGAAATTCTGCCAACTGGGTGGCAACTTTTCAATGGTTGCAGCAACCTGAAAAGACTCACTAAGAGACATACCTTCAGCATGAATGTCATGCAGAATGAGTTGAATTTATTGAACCTGATTGATCACTATTTTGGAGTCACTCATCACATATTCTAAAAATTTACTAACCACAGATTTTTTTGAACTGACATCTTCTGTCTTATACTTTTTATTCAAAGAATCTCAGAGTTCTTTGACCATCTTGAGTGAACTGTAGACATTATACAATGCGTTATCCAACTCATTGAGGATATAATTTCAACATAAGAAATCGGCATGCTGCCAAGCATCCACCGCTGCAACGATTTGTGCATCGGTATTACTATTCGTCAAAGTAGGAACATCTTCATGGAAAAATCTCGCAAGGTTGAGAGTTGTAAGATAGAACAATATATTTTGCTGCCATCTCTTAAACTTCGTTTCATTGAACTTTTCAGGTTTCTCCCCATGGTTCATAAGAATCGCAATCGGTATTGAAACTATCACAGTCGGTGTAGTAGGAATAGCGGGAGTAAGAGTTTTCTGCATTTTTGTAGTCATCTAAAATAATATATAACACAAACAAACAATAATTGTAAATGTGAAAAAACCCTTTCTATAATCGTTGAAGGAAAAATAAAAATCAACTATGTAAAATATGTTTTTTTTATCCCTTGCCTTTTGCAATCACTGAATATAGAAACAATTCTGTCTAAACAACAAATTGGAAATAATAATATTATGTGTAAAAAAACATATTGTAAAAAAATATTTTGTCTAAAAAAATAGAATGTAGAAAAATAATTCTGTCTAATAAAAAAAATATAATGTAACAAAAAAAATATTGTATAATGTTTATAAAAATTCTGTCTATAACAAATTTTGTAATAGTCTAGAATAATTTGTCTCAAGATTGTTAGGCAGACTATTAGTAATTTGTTATGATAAAAGTAGACAGTAACAAAAATAGTCAATTGTTACAGTCAAAAGAGAAACTTGCTTGATGCGCGAATGAATTCTAGAGCTGAAAAACCTTGAAGCCTAATAGATAGAATGTGATGATTTATTGAGATTTGTATTGGACACAATCTCCTTAAAACAAATTATGTCCTCACTGTGGTGCTACGAGATATAGTGGTGTCTGTCTCCCAGAATGCAACGATCGACCTTGTAGTAACAGCACTGCGAACTAGAAGTCTGTCAACTAGAAATGTGTATTGCAATCTCTTTCTTGAAATAAAAGTAATGCGACAATATGGTGTGGAATGCAAGGGCAACAGCAGGAGTACGAATTATTAACTGGTGTTGAAATGGCCATCTGGGAAGGCCTTAATATATAGGCAGTGAAAAGGTGCAACTCAGCCCAAGACTTGCACTGGTTTGAATGTTTTTGACCTGTTTCGAAGGCTCGTGTGACCCAACAGAATATTGACCGTTGGTCTTGGGCGATTCATAACCATTTTTCCTATATGGAACTAACAACCTATTTACCTCTTTCCACCAAATCTTGGAGCTTACTTTGGATTCAAGTTTCAATTCATATGTATATGGTTTTGCCCAACCAAATACATAATCTTAGTCTCCAACTATATATAAACACATTTCCACTTGGACCCATACATAAAAATACGTGGGACCCACTTTTATTTTAGCTCAAATTTAGCTAAAAAGATGTTCCCTAAGCTTCTCAGAACGAATTTTTCCAACATAGAGTACCTAACAGTCTTCGATCCCACTCAGCCAACCTCTAAGCCATTTCTACTGAGCCGCCCAACCAAAGGATCACGCTAGCAAACAACAATTTAATTGATTTTCTTCGTCTGACCAATATATAGATGTCATCCTTGAAAATAGGGAGATTTTAATGTGTATAATTATTGGCATCAATTAAGGGGATGATGGGTTGATGGAGATAATCTAGGAGAAGATATATCCTCCATTAGAAAATCAATTCTTCTAATTTCTCAATCTCATACCCTATAGATGGATTATTTATTGTCACCTACAAGGTACATATTTTCTCCCGTTCTCTAAGTACATGTTTTCGTACACTTAACTAACTTGATTGTTAGAGGGTCTCTAGCTGAAAATACCTTCGGTCCTTGGACTTGTTTTGCAGATACTCTTGCGGAGCATCTAAATAAGCAGTCTGGATTTTGGTACCATCGTATAAATCCCGTAAATATACAATAATATCTAATACTAAAATTAAAATTAAAATTAAAATTTTGAGTCTTTAAAATAACGTTTTGACCAATTATATCATCGGTGGAAAATGATACGAAAACAAATGGGTTTACAAAATTGTATCTTACTTTAGGATTGTTTTCCTTTTCCTTTTCCTTTTTCTTTTTCTCTCGTAAAGTGTTAGGATAGTGGAAATTACCGTCATTAATTCACTTTATTCTTTTTGGATGCAATAATTTGTTTTGAAAGAAGAAGCCAATAATTGTTAAAGTGCAATGAGAAGGTGGATTTGCTTCTGGGCGGTACAACAAATTAAGTATCCAGACCCAACCTTCCAAAAGAAATTTGATTTGCTCCGTCCGTGATAATTAATATAAGTAACATAAACCCCATCTTTATATAATGGACTTGCAATTAAGTGGTTTTCCACTAACTATTGATTCATTTAAAAGTATTACCATTTTTGGAATGCACTTTTAAAAGTATTATCATTTTTGGAATGCATTTTATCATAAGCAATACTCATACCAATTATGCATGTAGCCTACTTTAAAAAGAAAACCTTTATTTTATTGTTTTTGTCTAGAGACTCAATCACTGGACTAATATCAATTGTTGTCGATTAAACTATAACAATAAACACATTTTTGAATATTTTTTCTCTTGTCTAGTATATTCAAAATATGAGTTGATTTGAGCTCTTGTATCGAATATTAATTTTACTACTTTATTTACTTAACTTTTTTTTTTTCTTTTTCTTTTTCTTTACTTCTATTGTGAATTTTCTCAAAAACTCAAAATTCAATACTAAAAGCCCATAGAAGACTGTTGAATATATCAGAGCGTAGTCAACAATGAAAAGATAAAATATGATTCAAATGTCACGCACTCGAGATTTTTATTGAGATTGCATAAAATTTAACAAAAAGCTCGAAGTACCCATTGAATCCTGGGCAGGGACGTGCCTAGAAATTGTTTTTAGTTTGGTCAGAAGACTCAAAATATTATTTAGAAACCTAAGTGGTAATTTTTTATTTTGCAGATAAGAGAAATAAAATTTTAAAGTCAAGGGAAAAATACTGCTACTATATTCTATGTTTGACATGAAAATTTTGACTTCATCCATACGAACGGCTTAGCCTGTGATCTAAATATCGTATTCTTAATTTCTTTTTTTTTTTTTAAACTATCTCAGGAGGAGTTAAATTTGTAACAATTTCTCGGAACATTATTTAAATCCTTCTGTTCAATTATTAAATTAATTAAAATATAAATTACAAAAATGCTCTTTTGTTAGCGAACAGTGGAAATAAAGTTAAATAAGAGTTTTTAAGTGTGGAAACGTGAATGACAGAAATACTCCTTAGGGTTTACATTCTTTTATTTAAAAATAATGTAAAGCAGAGCTTCTACGTGTAAGGTAGCTAATTGCCACCGTTGTCTTCCTCGGTAGTTCCCGGCTCTTCAAGCTCAAGGAGGTACTGTGGTAGCTCCACAACATCTGGTATGAAACACCAAGGGCAGAGAAGTTGCACCGAATAATTTGTGACACTCAGTAAAAAAAGTCACCACAAAATAAACTCACAAATACAGATATACAGCAAGTCACATAATTCATGAAAAACGTTAAAGTGAGTAAATTAAGTCCCGTAAGTTCATTATGTTCTCATTCTTTTAAGTTTTTAAGAATATTTTTTTCTCCTGGTATTCTTTCTTGCCAGACTATCTAGCATAGAGTACTCGGTTGATATTGACAAAACCCTTACCGATGCAAGGCAGAGAGACCTTTCTACCGTCTACTCGAGTCAATACCTACTTCACTCTAACTAGACTTGACCGAAAACGTGGCTTCGCTGAGTTAGGTACCAACGATCCTTAGCCGCTTTCCTTTTACCAACTCAACGTCGCCCAAGACAAGGCCCTCACTCTCTCAGGGCTTGGAGTTGTCGACGCAAATGCACCCCGAAGTGACCAAAGTTGTCAATCCCGTCTCGTACCGGTCGGTACGTCCCGTACCACCCTCATAACGGTACCAGACCACCGGAGTACCGTTCCGGCAAGTGTGCCTGGTCCGGGCTGTTCTGGCTTATTTCGGGCAATACCGACTAGTACTGTACCATACCGGTCTGTATTTAAAAAAATTTAAAATCAACTAATATATTTTTTTGGATAATTAGACATAATTTAAGGCTAAAATCATCCTTTTTTTTTTATGTTTTGTGATTTATTTTTAAATTATAATGCTTTATTTTTATGTTTAGTATAATGTTTTGTTAAAAAATATTTTTTAAAAAATATATATTAATTTTAGCGATAAATCCGAAACGGTACGTCGGTACACACCAGTACCGCTACGTACCGTACCAGTAACAAAACCAATACGTCTGTCGGTACGAGATTGACAACTTTGGAAGTGACCTACAATCGAATACACTCATCTCCTAGTTGAGGTTCTTAACAACGGTCTGACGCCTAGTGGGACTCAAACCCACATAGAACACAAACTTGGGAAGATACCCAGAACACATCACTAGGCACAATGGTCACCAATTCTATTTATTCGATTAAAAGAACTTATCGTTCACTACATGTTCTGCTATTTATAATGATCACCTAATTTAACACCTTTCGTTAACGTGTTACGTGACATTCAAACTAGCGTCCCTAATAGTGGATTCTAGGTTTTCAAGTAAACACCAAATCATACTTTTAATCCAATTATATCAATCTAACATTTCGTCTATCCATTCGCTAATCCATCGGCGGAATGGCCACAATAAATTATAATTGGCACCAAAGTTGTCAATCTCGTACCGGCAGGCGTACCGATTTTGTTACTGGTACGGTACGTACCAGTACCGGTGTGTACCGGCATACTGTTTCGGATTTATCGCTAAAATTAATACATATTTCTTAAAAAATATTTTTTAACAAAAAATTATACTAAACATAAAAATAAAGTATTATAATTTAAAAATAAATCACAAAACATAAAAAAAAGATGATTTTAGCCTTAAATTATGTCTAATTACCCAAAAAAATATATTAATTAATTTTTTAAATATAGACCAGTACGGTACAGTACCGGGCCTATATTGCTCGGAACATGCCGGAACAGGCCGGAACACTTGTCGGAACGGTACTCCGGTGGTCCGGTACCGTTATGAGGGTGGTACGGGATGTACCGACCGGTACTGGTCGGTACCGGACAAGATTGACAACTTTGATTGGCACGATGACCCAATACTACTCAGCCATTGGCACGACGGCCATATCATGTTTGTACCAAAAATACAGCAACTCACAATCCAACTATCAAGCTACAAACAAAGTTTACAACATTGTACACCTCATTGTCAAAATATGGTCAAATGCGCACACAATGCTCCACAGAAACTCGTGATCATACAAAACATGTTCGTGAATGTTTGTGCAGTGTGAACATACATGATAGTGTAGAACAGGGTCTGGATTCGCTGCCTGGAGGCCCATACAACATTCTATAATTTTTTGTTTTTCAATAGGTCACTCGAGCGGTCTAGAGCTCGCTCAAGCGGTGTGCCTAGAATTGAATTATGGACTCTATTTTTCAAAATGGTTAGAATATGTCAAAATTTAGACATGTTGCTCGAGTAGCCTATAGCTCGCTCGAGCAAGCCTTCTTTTTCAGCAGGTCTTGATTTTTTGTTCTTCCTTAAACTGAGTTCAAATCAAACCCTAAACTGATGATTTCTGACTCAAAATAAAAATTAAAGCCATATACAGTGACCTTATACAACATAGATCAAAAGTCCTACAACCATTTTATGAATCATATAACGAATAGGACAAATTTCATGCGTTACCAATTATGAAGAACAAACCCTAGTTCATGCAATTCTACGAAATTAAAACAATATTCCTACTGGAATCTAGCAATCATTACAACAAAAATGCATATTCTTCACACTTAATTCCCTGCACTTTTAAAAAATTCCAAGAATAATTATAAAAAAAGAGCCTGCTGTTTTTATGCAAACTTAATAATAACAAAAGGCCATACATTGAACAAAGCGGCAGAAATATGACAAAATGAACAAATAAAACATTTCACATGTGACAAAATCAGTTTCAAATTTTTCCCGGCGTTTCACAAACGCCGGCAAATATGCTGGTAAATATTAGCGACATTTATAAACGCCGGTAAACTCAGTTTCATTTCCTTTCGTGGTACACATTTTCACTGTTTAAATAGAATCAACGCAAATAAAATACTATAAAGAAAACTGATTCACTGTATAAAAGTAAATGTTAATCAACAATTTTTTTTAGTGTTTTTAAATTTAAAATAAAGCTAACAATACCCAAACGTATAACAATGAACTTTGGCACTGTATAGTTAAAAAAAACAATAAATAAATTGTTTTGAATTTGTCTTTCGGGCAAATATAAACAGTTTGTATATGTGCTGCACAATTAAAATGGCAAACTAACAATTTAAGTCCCATTTTAAAACGGCAAATCAAAACAGTGGTTAAAGACAAAAAGAATGATGAAGTATTATTAAGATATTCACAAAATCACTGTTGGAGAAGTATTCACATGTGCACTGCCAAATATACGCACGAACAAGAAACCTCTTTTTTCAAAACCAAAAAGACGCCTAAATCAGATCATCGATCTTGCTTTAAGAACGTTAAGACTCTTGCACAAAACTCGGCAAAAATCTCCAGAATGTAAACAGCGGAAAAACAAGAAAGCATAACACTTACTGAACCAATTTTAGGGTCCCGAAAATTAATAATCGAAAATAGTATTTTAATATTATGTCCTTAAAAACAAAATGGCCCCCCACACTGGCTACACCACCCCCCTCCGTCGGATTCCGCCAATGCATCACAACCCGCCATTTCTTCCCCTCTTTTGCCTATAAAAGGAATCCCCTCCCTCATCTAGATCGCACCACCGAGAGTTGCAATAGCAAGAGAAGAGAAAGAGGAGGAAAGAATAAGACAAAGAGGCACCACCACTGCTGAACTGTAACCAAAACACCTCAAAATGTCACTGGAACTTCGAACTAATGTAAGATTCCTTATTCTAGTTCACAACGACGAAGAAGAAGTAGACGTCTACCTTGAGGAAGCTAAAGATGTTGACCCTGAGAGTGACTTGGAGCAGCCGCCAACACCTGAGCCAGACCTGGTAGTAATGGAATGAGAAGGCTGGAGACAATGGGCCTGGGCCCCAGATATCAATGCAGGAACCTTGGTTTATGTACAGATCGCACTGGTAAAGAGATATTTTTGGAAAGTACGATCTGAGCGCTACTTCATGGGATCCGTGATGCTCTTGGACCCAGACTAACATGGCCAGTACCTACTAGACTTGCCCGCAAGTTTCATACAGAAGGTGAAAAACGTCACACCTCGCTCGTGGGTGCAGACAGCCAGGCCAACTGACGAAAGTAGAATTGTGGACCCGCATGGAAATGTGGACTTCTCTAACCATTACGTCTACGAAGAATGACCCTTCATGATCGGAGACCGGGAACTACTGAACCCTTGGGAGCGTAACTCTTGAGCTATAGGACTTATTGGCACTGTTTTGGCTGCATCGAGACCACTCAGGAACGTGAACATCGCCTACGTCGAGACTATCCCCTCCTCTTCCAATGACGAACTGATGTGATGTTAAAGAGTTTTACTTTGTAAGCTTAGCAAGAGATATCTTTGTAAAAACACTCTAGCATAGATAATCATAACACACATATCATTTTTTAGTATGCATGATGCAGATAGGCTTTGTATGATGACCTCAATTACTAATGCAATCTTTTTTCTATGAAATGTGGTCTCTACTCTACTTGTACTTAATTAGATGATATAAATTGTTGATTGTAGAAACATGGTAGAAATACATAATGGAGTAAACATCTGCGACATAGCTGGACATAGCCAACACAATTAACACCGTCATCCACCACCTCTACCTCCTATCGCCGTCATTCGGACAGCTTCACTGTCTTAACAATCGTATTAATCACAAGTACCCCTGACTATTATAGGCAAACCAACCGTAGCATTCTGCCCAACGAATTTTGTAAGAGACAATCCCCGATTTTCATCGGAGATGTCAGCTTGCGAGCAACCGAGGCTTGATTGAAGCAAACTCAGAAACTTCTTCATATCATGCAAGTCACCGATAATGGAGATCGGGTGGCCCTCGCAACATATCAAGTCCAAGGAGAAGTCGACTACTGATGGGATCTAGTGAAGACGACCCACGATGAAGAAACCATGCATAACTTGGGAGGCCTTCAGAACTTTGTTCTTGGCCAAGTACTTTCTGACCCCGGTTAAGCAAGCGTTGGTTCTAGAGTTCATGAACCTCAAACAAGGAACGAGGACGGTACTTTCCCGACATGCCCCTGAGCATGTGCAAATGGACGTCACCAGGGCAAGAAAATTTGAGTGAGGACTCAGCCCCTACGTCCGAAAGGGTGTAGCAACTCAAAGGGAACAAACCTATGCAAGAGTCATAGAGTGTGCTCTCTTGATAGACCAAGAAGCCTCGATTCAAGGAGGATCTTCGACAACAAGAACTGACAACAGCCGAGTGGGCCGGTGAGAAACTCAAGAGAGAACCACAATCAGAGACCCTACAACAACAACCTCGGCAACAATACTGAAAATTTCAATGGCAACAACTACCACAACAATTAGAATAACCCTGTTAATCCCTGACCCCCAGTACAACAGAACCCTTAGAACAATGCTCCGTGCTCTATGTCCTATCGGCAAATCAAGACTACCCCATCACCTATTGTGGATGCGAAACGAAAGGGCATATCAAAACTCAGTGTCTGTCAAATGCTTCTGGAACAAATTATTAGAGATTGGGAATATTCCAAACAATAGTCCACAACAATAGTCCCAGGGACAATGGCAGCAATGGGATAACTTTAGGAATCAGCAGAGGCCCGAGCCGAACAACTAAGCCAGACAGAATGGAGGATCATCTGGGTCCAAGCTGAACAATGGAGGGAGAATCTTGCCCTTCAAGGAGAAGGAGTGACGGAAGCCACAAAGGAGGAAATGTATGATCCTTCGATCATACAAGGTACACTAGTACTGTTTAACTTGTGCATTACAACTTTATTTGATACGGGTGCTTCACATTCGTTTGATATCAACTGCATGTGTTAATACCTTAGAACTTGTACTTGAACAAATAGGAACCCCGATATGCGTCACCTCAGCTTTAGGATGACTAGTTTCTGTGGACCTAGTTTGTAAGAATAATGAGATAGAAGTCTCAGTATTGCGCTTGGCTTGTGACATTCGAGTCATAGACATAGCCAACTTTGATGTCAGCCTGGGCATGGACTGGTTGTCCTCTCACCGAACTACTATCGATTGTCACCAAAGATAGTGACCACCTACTTCTTAAATGAAACTTGTTTCAAATTTAAGGGGGATAGGCAATAGCCTTCGTCACTACTGAAGACCCAATCACAATGGCACGAAAACCTAATCGGATGGTTAGCAAGTTTGACATTAGGAGAAGAAGATCAGATGGGGTTAGGATTATTGCACGTAGTTTGTGAATACGCCGACATATTTGCCGAAGAATTACTTGGGCTACCACCGACCCAAGAATTAGATTTCACCATTGAACTTCTACCTGGAACATCACCGATCTTTGGCACCATTCTGAATGGCGTCGGCTGACTTGAAAGAGTTGAAAATACAGCTTCAAGAACTATTGGAGGAAGGATTCATCTGACCAAGCACTTCACTGTTGGGAGCCCTGGCACTGTTCACGAAGAAAAAAGAAGAATGCTCCAACTCTATATTGATTACAGACAACTCAATCGAGTTAGGAGCAAGAACAGATATCCGCTACCTTGAATTGATGACCTATTTCATCAACTTAGAGGAGCAATTTGTTTCTCTAACATTGACTTACGATCCGGGTATCATCAGTTAAGGGTTAGGGATTCCGACATTCAGAAGAGCATTCTGAACAAGGTATGGCCACTATAAGTTTTTAGTGATGCCTTTCGGACTTACCAACACCCCAGTAGTATTCACGTGCCTTGTGAACAAGATCTTTACTTAGTACCTGGACTAATGCGTGGTAGTATTCATTGATGACATACTAATTTACTCAGAAATGGAAGAGCTACATGAGTAAAACTTGAGGACCACACTTCAGATTTTACAAGATAACCAACTTTACAGCAAATCTAGCAATTGTGACTTTTGGATGAATAAAGTCAAATTCCTAGGGCACGTAGTGTCGGAGAAAAGAACCTCTGTCGACGATAGTAAGATCGTTCGTATTTGTTTTTCTTCAAACCCCCAACCCACTCTCGCTCGCTGCTACTAACGAAGCAATCAAGGATTGGAAGAAGCCTACTTCAGTTTTTGAGATTCGCAGCTTTCTAGGATTAGACGGTTATTATAGACGATTCATTATGGACTTTTCAGCCTTGGCCAAATCCATGACTCGGCTAACCTAGAAAGGAATCAAGTTCGAATGGAGCAATGCGTGCGAGAAGTCTTTTCAAGAGTTGAAAAATAGATTGACCAACGCCCCCATTCTTATCGTTAATCCATAACGTGATATTGGGTACGTCGTCTATTGTGACACATCAAAGGAAGGATTAGGCTGTGTACTTATGCAAGAAGGGAAGGTTATAGCCTACGGATCACGTCAATTAAAGATACACGAACAGAACTATTGGACATATGACTTGGAACTTGGAACTTGGAACTTGTCACTGTGGTACATGTGCTCAAAATTTGGTGTCATTACCTCTATAGTGAAAAGTTCAAAGTTTTCACCGATCACAATAGTCTCAAATATATATGTACTTAAAAGGACTTGAATATGAGACAACGACGCTGGATGGAGTATCTTGAGGATTATGACTTCACCTTGCCCTATCATTCAAGAATGGCTAACGTAGTAGATGCACTTAGTCATAAATCCTGAGGACATGTTGCCAACCTAGCAGTCAGAGAATAGAAATAGATTAACCAAATACAGGAGTATGAACTTCAACAGAAAAAACAGGAAAGAGGAGCTTACTTATATGCAGTAACAGCTACACTAGCACTTCATAAAGAAATTCTAAAGGTATAGACACTTGACTCATAGTTAGATCTTGTTAAGAGCTAACAAGCTAAGGGAGAAGCATCAGCGGGATGGACTATCGGGACAAGCAGAGGATTGAGGTATCTTGGACGCCTCTTTGTGCCAGACTTCAGAACACTCAGAGAATTAGTATTGAAGGAGTTCCACAAGTCAAACTTTATCGTCCATCCCAGAGAGAATAAAATGCATAAAGACTTGAGATGAACTTATTGGTGGAACAAATGAAGAGAGACGTGGCCAAGTGCGTAGCCACTTGTCTCACGTGTCAGTAGGTCAAGGCAGAACATAATAAACTAGGAGGCACTTTACAGCTGTTACCTATACCAGGATGGAAATGGGAGCATATTGCGACGGATTTTGTGACAGGACTACCGAGGTCAGTTCAGGGACATGGCGTCATTTGGATTGTCGTAGACCGTTTGATTAAGTTGTCACACTTCTTACCAATCAAGTTATCTAACACGATGGATTCATACAGCCGACAGTATCAAGGAGATCATTAGATTACATGGTGTACCAATATCTATTGTATCTGATAGAGACACGAGATTCACATGAACTTTTTGGTAGATCTTGCAGAAAGCCTTAGGAAAAGATCTTCGTATGAGCACAACATTTAGACAAATGATACTTAGCGCAAACCATACAGACATTGGAGAATATGCTCAGAGCATGTGTCCTAGATTTCTGAGATAATTGAGAGAGACACCTACCCCTAGTGGAGTTCGCATACAACAATAGCTATCAGGCGAATATCCAGATGGCACTGTACAAAGCACTCTATGGACGTCCATGCCGATCACCTATATGTTGAACTGAAGTGGGAGAGACTAGCATTTTAGGACAGGAGATTGTGCAAGTGACCACAGAGAAGTCAAAGTGATCCGACAACGACTACTGACAACACATAGTAAAAAGAAGAGTTATGCAGACAAGAGGACCAGACCTCTAACCTTCAATGTCAGAGACCACGTTTTCTTAAAGATTTCACCTCGCAGAGGAATCATCAAATTTGGGAAGAGAGGGAAGCTATCACCACGATATATTGAACCATTCGAGATATTATAGCGCGTCAGGGAAGTTGCTTATCGTTTAGCACTTTCACCTCAAATTGTTTGTGTGCACAACGTGTTCCACATATCCATGTTTCACAAGTACATAGCACATCCAACCCACATTCTCAACTGGAAAGAAGTCACCATCGACAAAAACACCACTTATGAAGAACAACCAATACGCATCATTGATCATAGAAAGAAGACTTTACGAGGAAAAACCATCCATCTTGTTCGAGTGCTATGGCCTCATCGCAATATCGAAGAATCTAGGTGGAAAAGAGAAGACATCATACGAGTCAATCACCCACACCTCTTGGATTCTGACATTTTGTAATTTTGAGGATGAAATTCGTTAAGTGGGATAGGTTGTAATGACTAGAGTTTTTAATAATAGTTCAGACAATTGTTAACTATTTTATTCCGTGTACAGAGATTTAATTTACGAATACGTATACACATACATAAATTTACGAGTATGGTGTATATTTAAATGTTATACTTTTCCCATATTCTTTCATATAAATTTTTACTTATATTACATTGAACCACGGGATTTATCCTCTATGTATAATGCATATGTTATAGACTTACTATTACAGTAGTAATATATGTACATATAGATATATATAGTTATCTCTCTCTTTTCTATCTATCTGCTCTCCCTCCCATCAACCTCGACACCATATTCACCCCTCCTCTTCCATTACTGCAGCCCTTTCCCATCTCCGCCACCCTTCCCATCAACCCCCTACACCTGCCATGGCCATGGCTACACCACCACTCTTCGTCGGATTCCGCCAATGCATCACCACCCTCCATTTCTTCTCCTCTTTTGCCTATAAAAGGAAGCCTTTCCCTCATCTAAATCACATCACCAAGAGCTGCAATAGCAAGAGAATAGAAGGAGAAGAGAAAGAGAAGGAAAGAAGAGGAAAGAAGAAGAAGAAGAAGAAGAAGAGCCGTCGCCGCCGAACCGCAATTGGAACACCTCAAAACATCGTCGAAATTTCGAACTAGTGTACGATTCCTTATCCTAGTTTCGATTTGAGTGTTTTGGAATAGTTGGAAGATCGTCGGAGAAGAAATGGAGAACAGACGAAAATTGGAAAAACGACGAAGAGGACAACAGTTTGTTTAAAGTTTTTATGCCAGTTATTACACTTAGCCACCGTCGCCCCCCCCCCCCCCCCCCCCCCCCCCCCCCCCCAACAATACCCAAAAAAAAAAATCCTATAATCCTACTTGTATCTATATTAGGATTTAACCCACTTAGTATATATATTTAAGATAATTACAAAAATATCACTTTTAATATAATTATAAAAATTGCCACCTTGTTAATTAAAATTACAGAATTACCCATAATTTATATAATTATAGTTAACTTATTTTTTAGTCTCGTCTCTAAGTGTTTGTTATTTTTCCATCCTATGCACTTACAAACATTAAGTTTTGGTCCTTTTTTAAAAAAATACCAAACTTACCCTTATCTTGACATTAACCAAGGTTAGTAGTAAATTCCTAAAAACACGTCATTAATAGTGTTCTCTCAAATATCGGACTCGTCTCTCTCAAAATCGCAAGACTAAAAAAAAGGTCAACAATCCTTTGTTTTAGGACAACATCAGAGATCTAGGTCTCTAGAATCCATCAACTCATCGGAATCGATACAAACACCGCACCATATCTGCGGAACATCGACCGCCGATGCTGGAATATGGAGTACGGGTTTGATTTGATTGCTACCGAAAAAGGGCAACGGAAGTCGAATGATTTTCGTCGGACTATGGGCTAGGGTAAGGTACGAATCGTTGGAATACATATTTATTTTGGATGATACTTACTCATACATAGTATATTTGAAGGTCATAGTACATTTTCAAACATCATGGTAAATTTAAAAGTCATGGTCAATTAGTAGAAAAACATGATAAATTTATTGGAAAGAAACAACACCCGGTATAATTTTAGATATCATGGTAAATTTGAAGGTCATAGTAAATTTGCATGTAAGAAGCAACACCTACTGTCTATGGTAAATTTGCATATATTATCGTAAATTTGAAGGTAACACATGACATCTGGTAAATTGACAGGGCAAAATACTAAATCTGTAGATTATGATAAATTTACATATATCATGGTAAATTTACAAGTAAGGAACAACACCTGCAAGTCGTGGTACATTTTCATAAATTAGTGAAGATAATTATTAATCCAAACTGCCATTTCTGGTAAAGATAATTATCAAAGATAATTATGATTTCATGTTTTAAGCCTAAATTAGTGGTACAAATTTAAACTTAACAAATTAAGAATTAACTAACTAAAGGATAAGAGGGTAAAGTACCCCTCAAAAGTAATGGCAAATTTGTCAAATCATATAAAAGTAGGATTAAAATATAAGTTCAAAAAGTGGATGAGATGAAAACTTAAGCCGCAGGGGTAAATAGGACTCTGATTTAAATTACCCTTAAACCTATTACTTTCTTAAAAATAAATTATAATTGAATGATTTTATCCTTTAAAAGCATCTTTGGACTAAGGTTAATTCTACCCTTTAAATATATTTCTAAATCGTATTTCACGTTAAATTTTATTTAACTTACAAACATGCTTTAAAGTAAGTTACATTCATATCCTTGTATTAAAATTGCATATTTTCGGGTAAAACTTTATTTATTTATATGCACAATTTAAATTAAGTAGATTACTATCCTTATATTATATTTACATAATTAAGGTTGGGTAAATCTTATTAAAAATTTTAAAGCTCACTTAAATTAAATTACATTGTTACTCTTATATTAATTACATAAATTATTTTGGAATAAATTTTTATTAAATTTAGAAACTCACATCAAATTATTTTTTCCTTGTATTATATTTACTAAATTAATTCTTGGTTGTTTAGATAATTATTGAACTTGGGATAAACTATTACTACAACTCATATATATGTATAGTTTATTTTGTATATCAACTATTATTGTTTTATTGTCATGCTTGCAATTAATTAAAATTTTTAATCTTTCAAATATATGATTTATGATATAATAAGATGCTAGTGGGTCAACATATGAAATTGAACTTGAAATTAGACGTCGGATAAACATTGATGCTCAGGATATCCCGTGGATACCCGAACGTTGAACATATCAAGAACTGTGTAAGATTAGTTGTCGTGAATAGTACTCCCAATGGGAATATTTATGGGTTACCTTTAGTCGTATTGCGACTTAAGATGAACTTTGACTTTAACTAGAGGTGTGATAGACCTAAGCGGTGTATTATTCAAGCGTTTCATTTAGTCGTGTCGCGTAGTTAGCCAAGTTATACTTGAGGCGAAATTATATCTAGTCTTATCGTGCCCTTTTTAGTCTAATGGCCTTCTTGTATAAATTTTAAACCGTATTCTGTTTTAGCGCGGTATCGAAAGGATATAATACTAGAAAAAACATATTGATTGGGAACATGATGAACTGGAACAGGGCAATTGGAGGCATTGCAGTTGGGAAGCACGGTTGGTCAGGTGATTGGGATCGTTATCATTCGGTAACACCATACTTTAGAATTATTGACTTAGAAATAATGATTTGAAATAGACGACGAGGTCATTTCTGGAAAATTTGATGAAATCTTATGACGTGGTCATACTTTAGAAATTATTGATTCAAGTCGGAGACTTATAGAATATTTGGAACTGATATACACTGTGATAGTTATTCGGATGATTGCAATTACGCTATTTTGGTTTAAGTCTTTACTTACTGCTTTCACACTTATCTTATTACATAATGTCATTAAATCTTGATTATTTTTATACATCTGTACATTGCATGTCGTACTTATGCTCTAGAACATTCAAAAGAGAACTTAAGGGTAGAGTAACTTATCTAGGTCAAAACTAATTGTGCAACTTTCTTCTGCCTCTGGCATTTCATGCTAGGTATAAACGATGACAGAGTCGGACCAGACTATCTACCTCATGATGGCGCTTATCCCAAAAAAGACCTAGTGAAACTGTGGTTCACCTAGACTCAACTTAGACTACTCTGACTTTACTATAAAGTCTTTTTTATGTATAAGTCTTTTATTTAACGTAATTCAATTATCTTCTATATCAAATTCTTATTTAAATGAAATGTTGGTATTTGATTAATTTACTCTTTTAAATTAACGTGTCCAAAATTTAGGCTGTTATAGAACTAACCCAATCAAAGAAGGAGACCTACATTAACCGCGCTCAAAATTAGTAAAAAAAATCTTTTTTAACAATATTTAATTGTACTGGCACTTATATGTTAAAAAAGCTAAATACAATTTCACAAAAAGCATAAGAAGGCAAAAACTATATTTTGCAGATTTATAACAGAGCTCCATTTGTGCACGGCCGCTAGCGGAATTAGGAAAAAGTTATTCAGTGCTCCGTAAGCTGAAAGAATATTTAACGCACTTGAAGTACCGCCGCATAATATCTCGAGACCTTAATAATTAGATATCCGTTCATACATTAATCACGAGCCTTACGTAATTAGATTGAGTTAAAAAAATCTTAAAATGTCAGGTGATAGTATCGCAAGCGAACTAATTAATAAACTTTTGGTGAAATTGGGGGTTTGGTAATCCCCTTGGATTGCAAATCCGAACCATCAAACACCTTCATAATCCTCTCCGATGATGACCCATCAAAACCAACCCAAACAGATCCTGTACCATTTTCCCGTTTGGGAAGTGTACAAATCCAGTTTGCAGTGGTTTTATGCGTCATTTGCATTTATCTAATTAATTGATAGTAGGCTCTTTGACTAGAGATTCATTCTTGTAAGTTGTTGCTAAATGAACCACCGTATGGGTTTATATCCGCAAGAACAAGAAAAAATAGAATCAGGAGCACAGGTCGATGGGAAGCAAATTCAGACATGTTTATGATATATAATTTCCCATTAACATAATTAATATAATCCTAGATAATATCAAATAATTTCATAACTAATTATATATTTAATCTATCCACTCGAGCATAATATTCGACTGCTTTTGAAGCATTAAAAAAATCGATCCTACAAAATAGCTTCAGAAAACGAGGTCCAATAAAGTAAAATATGTCATTATTCACCACATCTATTGATTTTGTCTAGAGCATTGAAATAACTTTGCATAAATACAATATGCCAGACCAGCATCCTCTATCCCTTACAACAGCACTTTTGGGACATCAGGCTTGTAATGCAAATACATGCTAAGTTAACAGTGGTAACTAACCGGGACAAAAAAAAAAAAGAACTTCTCTCTATACTTTTCCAAGAGAAATCGTCCAACTCGTCAGCATGCATCTGTTTGAACCAAAAATATATGCCAGAAAAGATGCTGCTTCCATTCCCTGAACACATAACGGAATTTTTTTTCATCCCATAAATCATGCATAAAAAAAACTACCACTGCATGGAGTGAACTCTCCGGAGGACACGTGGTGGCCTACGGGTATTCACAACCGGAACTACTTTTTCCATGAGCTGCAAACAAAGAGAATTACAAATTCAGTAAATTGGTAAAATACTCAAACCAAGGATCTAACTCCAAACTGTGTATACCTATAGAATCAAGCAACACACAAGTGAGCAGGCATCTCCCTTCAGCCCCCACCCACCCCTCTTTTTTCAAGTATACAACAAAAACACACACACCGAAAATCAGAGAGCAGCAATATCTTGTGAGCCACAGTAACACAAGTCACAAAATGACAAACTGCAGGAAACTCAGTCCTAAAAGCCAGACTTCTTAAAGTTAGAAAATAACTCAAGTTGCAATGCTAAAAAACCCAACCGAAAGCCCATGACTTCGTAAAGGAATTCATTAGAATAATGAACTGAGGAAGAATGTTATGCATTAGATTGGAACTCCTGGACTTTCTTGAACCTATTCCGGTATTGAAAGGTTACATTCGCTTATAAATTGAATAGCCCAAAAAAGAGGAAAAAGAAGGGGAAAAAACTTGCAGAATTGCATGATTTCCTACCAGGAATAGAAAATGATCATGACAAATAGTACACTAGCCCCTCATGGTAATCTTCACCATGAAAAGAGCAGTTTAGATTATTAGGACAGATTTTGTTTTGTTTCATAACAGTAACGGCCATCTCTTTTACTTTGAGTTTAGTCAATTTACATCCTTAAGATGTGTTTTGTACTTTTGTTCATTAAGTGGTCATATGTTGGGCAAATGACCACTGAAGCAACATGACATATATGCAAGGTGAATCCTAGCTTTCTTACGGCTCTTCCCCCTCCTCTAATTTCCTTCTTTGCAGGATGTGAGTTCTTCTATCTCGAGAAACTCTCTTCATCAGAACGATTGGAAGCAGCAAATTATTTCACTAATGACAAACTTAACAACTGATCAGGACCATTAGGGAAAGTATTCAAAGTACGCAAAATATTAGAGCTTTTGTATAGAAAAAGTTACGGAAGTTATATTGTAGAAGAAATACATAAGCATGTGACAGCACGGAAGTTCCAACTCCATTGATTGGTGGAAGAAAATATAAATTGATGGAAGCCACCCAGCCAACTTTGTGATCATACCTGCTTAAACCGCCTCCTAGTTCGCTCTGCCTGCAATCAAAAGCCTTTTATCAAGTTCATATGTTTCAATGAACAGAAGGTGAAAAACAGATATTTTGATGTTGCAACCAGCTGAAAAGAAAAAACAGAAGTGAAAGAACCCACTCCTGACCATCAGCTCTGTTAAGGGAGAAATCACTCTTGAGCATCAAGACACAGTGCTCAAGAATGCAATTATTATTGCTGCACATGTATGAAACACAGATAATTAAATTTAGCATGAAGAGTTAGTCAAGGAGTATCCAGAACATATCAAAAGCAGCACTGCCCACAATTAGAAAAAATGAAATACAAAAAGATAGAAGGGAAAAAAGTTTATACGGTGCAAACTATGAAGAGTACATTTTGTTCCCTCGAATAATTTGAACAGCACAAACACAGATAACATGCCTATACAATAAGCTCAGTTCATTTAGTTAAGTGGCTCAAACAAGGAAAACATGCTTAGGAACTTCATTTATTTCTTCTTCGCGTAGGCTCTATAGGTGCGTTGCATACTCATTTGAGTCAGCCTAATCTGCAAAGATGCATGTATCCATGGCAAACCAGGTCCATTGGTCAGCCAAGCTAGGATTGAAACTCAGGTGTCTGGTTCACAAGGCACCGCAAATCACATACCTATGCACGTGGAGTTAACCAGATGTCTGCGTTGTGAATACGAAGTAAAGACTCAAGGATGCCTACAAAACTCAATTCAGACACAACATAATTATCACAATATTGTAAGTTGTCCTTTTGACAAAGACTTTACAGATATTAAGAGAAGAAGCATGGGTACTCTGCAAATGTTGTCAAACGAGTACCGAGTATTGATAGAATACGGTACAGCTCCGGTACAACAAAATAAATACCCGATATGCCAAAAATAGATTGGGTGCATTTTGATTTCTGGGTACGGCATGGGTATAACATGGTATGGAATGGGTACTTCTGTGGGTACTCTGCTCTGGTAGGTTGTTTTTTCATTTTTTTTTCCTTATGTTCTAGAAGCTTAATACGAACAACTAATACTTTGTCATACGAGTACCAAGTATTGATAAAATACGGTACAGCTCCAGTACAACAAAATAAATAGCCGGAATGCCAAAAATAGATCGGGTGCATTTCGATTTCTGGGTAAGGCATGGGTATAACATGGTATGAAGTGGGTACTTCTGTGGGTACTACTCGGGTATGGTTGGTTTTTCATTTTTCTTTTTCTTATGTTCTAGAAGCTTAATACGAACAACTAATACTTTTTTTTCTACTACAATTTTAAGATCCTTTTTCTTTTGTCTTTATTTTCTATTAAAAAAAAACTATTTTGAAGTCCTACGAAAAAATTGAATATTTGGGAAGTTTAACAAGTAAAAGTGGACATGTAACATGTTTAAATGAAAAATAGCTTATTTCTTTTTGGAATTGTGTTAGCCGTTAGGCAAATATAACAAAAAGGTAGAAAGATGAGAAATTCTCCGAACTACTGAATTTCAAGCAGAAAATGAGTTCTAGTATAAAGTAGTACACATGCGCTTCAAAATTTTCAGGAATAGTTCAACTCGTGACTAAAATGGTAAGACATACGGTAGAGGTTGAACATTACTAGATCAAGTTGAAGTATTCTTGGATTTGTAGTTAACTTCATGGTATAAATCTATATACAGGTGTATAATATATTATTTAATTACTATAAATATTTTAGACGTACCCCAGCTGTTCCTGTACCGTGATTTCTTTAGCGTTTCCGTACCTTGGTACCCGTGGTACCTGTATTGCACAGTACCCACTGCTTCATAGAATTTAAGTAGCAGCTAAAAAGCAATATACTAGGACATATAATTCCATTAACCTAAAGAGCATATTACTGCAGCATTGGTCCCATCATTTCTTGTACACTGCAGATGTATTTGTCTCTCCTACCAGCAAACTGCATGAAATAGTTTATAGTGGTGCATTTACAAGGAACTTTACAAATAAAGATACGGATCTCTGCAATTACACACCTAGACGCAGACTAGAATCACATTTTTGTTTGTTACAGAGCAACTATTGAAGATAGCTCCAAACTGAGCCGAGGAGTACAAAGCTACAATATTTTGATAGGAGAAGTCGACCTTAATATCAAAATAGTACACACAAACCTCAAAGACCAGCAATTTGACTGCTCATATCTTTTCAAAGGTTACTCTTGTATGTACTGTCTGTAAAGATGCTGTAGTTCCATCAAAATTGGAGACCCAGTAACCCGTGAGGGAGAATACAAAGAAGCCGCAAGGGGTTTCAAGTTTATGAGAGAGATAATATCTTGCTATGATAAGCAGGCCAAAATGACTACAAAGCAAGTCATGGGAGGAATGCCATGAATTCAAATGCACTCAGCAAAAACCTAACTCATAATTCCAAATGTTATATGATCCATCAACATATGAGAGCATGTTTGTATGACGACACATTCAACATAAAACAAAATAAAAAAGAAGCCCACCAAGCAGGAAATGGTGTGTCCATAAGTGACACGTAGGCAACCAGGTGATATTCAGGTCAAGGAGAGTACTGCGTATGGTAAGGAGGTAAATTATCCTAGTAAACGCAACTATGAATTGCCAAAGAGATTAGGCTGAAATAATGGTTGGGATCATTCAATTCTCGGAAGAGACTTTTAGAGTAGCTCCGTGGCGACCCAACAAATATCTTGTGCTTGCTTCCAACACAATTGATAGCATTCTTTATCCAAGAAAACAAGTTATGATCAGCTGAATATACTTGTTTTGAAAAGACACTTCATATCACAATAAAATTATATGGCCCAAGCACGAGCATGTCTTTGAAATCTAGCTTCACTGTCAAGCATGCTTTCAACGAGATACTCTACCTAGACGAGCAGGAATATTCTGGTCATTAATGAAATATCTCGGCACACAACTACTATAAAATTCTATATTGAGTTTGAATGTGCTACATGAAGGTGAAGCAAAACCCAGGTCCATCTTGCAACCAAAAAAAAAACTCATATTAACATAATCATAATTCCATAGATCATTTCCATTATTTAATGACAAAAAAGAGTGTAGCAGCTAACAGGGAAACACAATTCCAGCAAATTCTTTAGATTTCAAAATTTACCTTCTCTTTCAGCAGCTTCACATTTTCCTCCTCTAGTTTCACTGCCAAAGATTCTAGCTCAACTTGGTATGCCTACAATCAAAACCCAATAAACCATAACTCAATCAAGTACATTAAAATCATAAACCAAAGAGGGCTGCTATATGACCAACTTTCATACCCCTTTAAAGCGTGTCAGGATACAATAACTCAGTAAGCATATATTTTCTGATAATGAAACAAGCTAGGACACGTCGATTAAATGCTGACATATAACGGTCACGGAAAATGTTTAACATTGTATCATTCCTCTGAAACAAAGGGTTCCTCCAAAAAAAACTTCACCTGCTTTCTCTCCCTAGACCTGGCTGCAGACTCTCTGTTCTTAATCATTCTACGCTGTCTCTGCTGTGCAGTTTTATCCAAGGGTTCTAGAAGAGCTCGCCTCTTCCCCCTCACTCCAATCACTTCTCCTCCAGTCCCAAACCCTGCTACTACTCCATCACTAATCTGCCGCGACGGAAACCGATTCATCGCCATCGTATCAAACGCGTATATACCTCCGCTCAACCTCTCCTCCGGCCTTACTTTGACATCCTCCTCCCCCTCCACTGCATCGGCCTTCGCAAGAAAGTCCTCCAACGTCATCAACTCATCCGGCGCTTCCTTCTTACACTCCCTCCGGCCGGCCACGATCTCCTTCCACACGTCGTCTACCGTCTTCTTCTTCGTCTCATCATTCGTCGTCACGCTTCTGCTCTCCAGCAGGTGAATTGTCGTCGGCGTTACCCCGCCGTTAGCCTCGTTGTCGCTAATCGCCGTCACCGCCCCGGCGGCGTCCAATAACGTGATCTCGGCATCGAGAAGTGAGCTCTCGGCGGCGGTCTGGTTTTCGCCGAATAGGTTGTTCCTGAGTAGGTTATCGACGGTCATCGAGCCTAAAGTACTGCTGCTGCTGCTCTTGATCCGATGGTGATGATTGTTGTGGTTGTGAGAATCGGATATCGATGAAGATTTCGTAGATGCTGAAGAAGAAGAAAACCTTTTTCGTCTTAGATCCGAATTTCTCGAAGCCGGAGACGACAACGCTGTCGACGATGCCATCTCTCGTGTAGCGGACTTCCAGGGACTTTAGGGGCCGATTGGACGAGGAAAGTCCAGTTTTGACATGATTTAGAAGATAAAAATGCTCTCTTTTAATTTTTGACCCCTTATAAGTTTTGCCCCGGATAATTTTTGGAAGGGGAATATTTTGTCACTTTTATCCCTTTTTATCCTCCTTGTGCATCAATTTTGAGAGAAAAAATGATCAACACTGCTTATTTGAATTATTTTTTATCGTGCTTTTCAAATTTTATTCTTGGAAAAAATACTAAAAAGTTAATGTTTACTTAAAAAATTATTTTGGGAATAACGGTGAACTCGAAATATTTTGATAAAAAGTTGTTAAATTATGTTAAGATATTTATTGATTTATATTTTGTTGTTATTTTTTTCTTTTTTGTTAATTGATAAAACAAAGTTAAAAAAACTCTTAAATTATTCAAAAATATTCACACTCATCACATGTCCTAATGGGCTTAACTTTGGAGGAAAAAAAAGTGACCGACACCGCTCATTTGAATCCCTTTTAGTCGTGCTTTTCAAATTTTATTCTAAAAAAATACAAAAAATTTACTGTTTACTTAAAAAATTATTTTGGGAATAACTGTGAACTCGAAATATTTTGATAAAAAATTGTTGAATTATGTTAAGATATTTATTAATTTATATTTTGTTGTTATTTTTCTCTTTTTTGTTAATTGATAAAACAAAGTTAAAAAAATTCTTAAATTATTCAAAAATATTCACATTCATTACATGTCCTAATGGACCAAACTTTTGAGAAAAATAACCAACACCGTTCATTTAAATCCCTTTTAGTCATGCTTTTTAAATTTTATTCTAAAAAAATACAAAAAATTTATTGCTTACTAAAAAAATTATTTCAGGATTAACTGTTACCTCGGAATATTTTGATTAATGGTTATTGAATTATGGTAAGATATTTTTTTATTTATATTTTGTTGTTATTTTTTTAATTGATTGATATTTTTATTTACCATTTATTTTTTTAAATAACATTTTTATTAAATATAATACATTAATAAATTTATCAATTAATTAATATTTCAAATTATCCAATATTAATTATATATATTCAATTTTATATTTATATACTTTATTTAATACATAATAAAGTTTAATATTGTACAAGGTAAAATAGTCATTTGATGGCCGATTGGATAAGGGATTATAGGTTCCATTTAGACTATAGTTTTTATTTATTTGTTATTTTTGTCTTTATTCAGTTTTTCATTTATTATTTAAATCTCAATATTTTGTAGTTTATTGGTCCGTCTTAATGAAAAGAATCTAATGAGTATAAAATTATATCCAAAAGTTAAAAAAAGTCACTAAAGACGACGAATAAGTACAAAAAACTCTGTTTTTTAATTTATTTTTGTCTTTTCTAAACTTTTTTCAAATTTAGCCGATGATTGATAACTTTTCTGAAATCTCTTGTCAAGATGAATCAATAAATCAAAAAAAATTGATGAAAAACAAAAAATTACAAAAAAAAATTTAAATAAGGACGAATTTTTTTTCAATAAATACCATAATAAATACCGCAGTCTAAATGGACCCTATTTTTAGGGGGATAAGTTATTGAGGGGATAAGATAAGAAGGAGTATTATTTTTAAAGGGTTGGCCCACATTGATGTGATATTTATAGAGGGGGTAATAAAAAATAGATAGTTTGGATGAAGTATTAAAAAAGGGGATAAAATAGTACTTGATTTGGATGAAGGATAAAATTGAGAGTTAAGGTTATTTGTAGTTGTAATGAGGAAGAATGGGTATTATTCTTGGATAATACCCCCTCCCCTCTTTATCCCTCTCCGGAGGATTATTTTTGGGCACCTTCCCCCCTGCCCAAAAATTATCCCCCTGTGTCCCTCTCCGGGAGATTATTTTTGGAGGGGTGAAAAATTATCCCCTGCATTTTTTTGCTCCCAAACCATGCTAAACATGTCACGTCGATCCTTTTACCCCCTCCAAAAATTATCCGGCCCCTTCCTTTTTCCCCCATCCAAACGAGCGACAATTTTTTTCCTTATCCACCCACTCTTATCCCCCTTTATCCCCTTGTTTAATCCCTCATCCAAACCATCTACTTTTTTATACTCCTCTATAAATATGACATCAATGTGGGCCATCCCTCCAAAAATAATACCCCCTCTTATCTTATACCCCCTCCAAAAATTATCCCCCTGAAAATAATACTCTATCCAATCGGGCCCTTAAGGTAATCCAAATTCTCAACTTTGTCTAGATGGAGATGAGTTGTGTATTTATTGTTTGGCAAAAGCTGAAAGAGTAATTTGCTACTTGCGTCCAAGACATATTTAATAATATACATCCAACTATTTTAAATATATTTGGGTTCGAATGTGTCCGGACCATTTGTGTAAATAAACTTTCTGAAGCTAAAAACCACCCAAAGGGTAAATCACATATCAAACAGTACAAGTCTTTTTGTTTTTAACTTCTTTATTAATTTTTTCACACGTATTTTATCTCCAGAAAATATATATTGTTAATTCATTATACTTAATTTTTTTATATCGCAAATATTGATCGGAAAACTAAAATTTTTTACGTGAATTTTAAAAGATAATTGTTTACCATCTTAAGTGTATTTAGCATCATCTTATTAGATTTTTTTTCAATTTCAGTCTATATTTTTATGATTTTTCAATGTCTCATCGAGACCAATAAAAAATACAAAAAATTAGCAAAAAGTTATACAAAAAATTGTGAAAACTATCATATTTTGTTCCTAAGTCTAAGGACACTTCCTGTATAAAAGATGATATGACCATAAATAAAAAATAATATTATATATCGAGAAATAAAAATCAACCAACCAATGCATTCATAGAGAAAAAATTTAAGTGAAGAATTTACATACCTCAAAGTGAGGTGATAAGAGAAATACAATTTGTGTGCCTTAGAAAATATGATGAATACGTGATTTCGGGATTTCATTTGACGATTATGCATTTGTATATTATTTCTTTGGCTTGTCGGTTATGACTTGAGAATTATTATATCGTGGTGGTTGCCTTGCATTGACACGAAACGATGTTTGGCTCTCCGACGGGAGATATGCCGGTTATACGATATTTGGCTCTCCGACGGGAGATGTGCCAGTTATACGATATTTGACTCTCCGACGGGAGATGTGCCGGTTATACGACGTCAAGCCTCCGACGGGAGATATATTAATATATTTCACTATTGTCTAGTCACCGAAGGGCGAGGTGCTAGTTGGAGTGTGATAATTGAATTGATATAAGAACCATTGATTGACTAGCCATGTTGACTTACCGTTTTATATATTCACAATGTTGTAATTATACTTTGGAGACTTATGGATTATTTGTCGTACGTGTTATTGTGAGTTGTTCATGAAGCATGCCAAATCATTGCATACTTATATAATATTGGTATAGACGTCTCTACTAGACTTTGTAGCTCACCCTTTCATTCTTTCAGGTACTGCTTCCGAGACATAAGTTGGACTTGTATGAATGCATAACGATGCATGTTTTGAAGGAAATGTCAAGAATGGAGTTATACATCATCTTTAGACTTATTTTTGAAAGATGTATATTAACTTCTCTTTTGTGAAAATTATGTACTCATACTCAAATCATTTGTAACACTTTAAGATGTTATTTTGATCATCGGGCCGAGGGTGCCTCTTTTTGGGTTGTAATATTTGAAACTTATGGACTTCATACCTTTTGAAAAATGATAATTTGGGAGTATTTCTTCTATAGAATTGGCAGTTTTATTTAAAATATAAATATTTATCTTACTTAAAATCGAGGGCGTGACACGTATAACATTTATTAGTGTGTTTAACATTCAGGTATCCACGGGACAACCTGAGTATCAATGTTTATCCAAGTCAAATGTTCAAAATATAATTGCATAGGTTAAAACGACCATCATGCTTAATCCAATCATATTCAAAGAAAATAATTATGTTCATACATAAATGGCAATTTAAAATAATATGAAATGAAGCATAGCGTAATTGAAATTACAAGATTGTTATGGACGTTTGATGGATGAATCCTAATATAGTCTAAATCCTTTGTGATTTATAGGATCTAAGGTTTGTGTATGTAATAAATAGGGTTTATGACCATTACGTTGTTAGGGGGATCTAACCCGAACATTAGTTAGTCTAAAAGGGGTTATTTTGAAATGAAAATTTAATAGTTTGCAATTATGTGATTTCAAAAATATTTTATGGTCAACTGATCATCTTTATTTAGTTAGAAAAATATTTTAATATTTCAAAGTATTTAATCTTATGAAAAAGGGCGAATATGTATTGAGTGAAATATAGGGGCTGGTTAAGGATATTAAATAATACGAGGGTAAAATAGTAATAATATGAGTTAGGATAAAAGCGTAATTCATAAGAAGTCTACGAATCAAAGTGTAATCTCTATAGCCTAGGGGTGAAGTGAATTAATAAACGCGTCTAAAATTTAAGCAATTAACTGTAACCTAAGGTTACGTATGCATTAATCATATGTGGGGTTGTTTGTATAATTTATAACAAGTTAGAGGTAAGATCGTAATTAAATATAGTTTGGGTGGATGTAAATTTAATATTTATTTGGGGTATGACCGGGTTCGAATAACGTATACAAAGAAAAATATTCATGATTAATCTTATCATTCAAACATAGCATATGAATTTATGAGTCATAGGTTCTACCACTACAACAAAAATGCATATTCCCCGCACTTAATTCCCCGCACTTTAAAAAAATCCCAAGAATAATTATAAAAAAAGAACATATTCCCTGCACTTAATTCGTGGGCCATCAATAAACAAATGAAAGGCCCATTCTTCATATGACAAAATCAGTTTCGTGGGCCATCAAATAAACAAAGCCTGCCGGAAAAAATAAACAAATGAAAGACCCAATATGGAAAAATGAAAAGCCCATCTCTTTTAAAAAATGTATCGGCAAGGGGTGATGTAGATCCAACCAAGGACTTGTTGGGCAAGGGGTGATCTTTCCTAAAAATTAACCGCAGATCCCTTCCCTCAGTCAGCCGCGTGTATATTGGTTGCCCTAGATCTATTTCTCTTAGTTTCAGTCGGTGCCAGCCGCATAGCCTCCGTCTCCGGCAGTCTAAATTCGTATGGTTTGTCTCTCTCTCTCTCTCTCTCTCTATCTCTCTCTCTCTCTCGCGCGCGCGCGCTCGCTCGCTCGCTCTAAGTCTCTGTCTCACAGTCTCCTCTCTCTTTCTTCGTCTCAGATCGCATGGTTCTTCCGATTTTGTTCTAGGTACTTATCCAAACTCGGAAGGTCTGAAGCTCGACCGGAACTCCGATACTGATTGTTCACCTCTGATTCTGATTGTTCGATCCAATCTCCAAAGGTCTTGACTCCGATTTATATGAACTCCAAAGGTCAGTCTCTCTCTCTCTCTCTTATCTATTTTAATTGTTCGATTGAAGGTATGTTCATCTGTTTAATTAGTTTTATAATCTTGGATTGTCTTTTTAGTTTTAATTAGTTCGAGATGCCTTCTGCCTGGATCACAGGGAGACAGGGAGTATTTAGTTTTAATTAGTTTTAATTGATGGTATGTTCATCTGTTTACTTTCGTACCCCAGTTGTCACAGACTCACAGCCGCCTAGGTTCTCTCTCTCTTCTCCTGAAGCAAAATTTCTGCTGATTGTTGTATAAAATCATCGGGCTTATGTTGTATTTTTGTTGGTTGTAGTGAATTTTTTGACTGATTCTATGTATGTGGGAACGAAGGTTTTTTTGTGTGACCATTTCGTTGTAATTCGATTTGATTGCACATTCTAGTTTTGTTGTCCTAATTCAGTTGTCACGCATTCATGTCTCTTCCCCTGATTGAGTAGGATCTAATTGTTCATTTCAAGTTAAGACCTATTCTGGGGACTGGTTTGTGTCATGATACTGTAAAGCACAAGTTTTTGAATTGATTCTAATTTCTACTTTTTTGTGTCCTGTTTCCGTTTCGCATAATATGTGCTTTATTGTATGAACTAAACCAACTTTTGAATCAAATTGCCCAACTGAATCAATTACTTCTAGCCCTTCACAGAGATTCATTGCCTGGGGTTGGAGAAGTAACCAAGTAAAAAAGGCATGTTTTTCATGCCACATTATGCTGTTAAAGCGCATAGAGCATTGTAGCCTCGATGCTGTCATGGTTTGAATTTCTGTTAATATGTGCTGTCATTTTTGCTTCTACGGCTACATTTTGTTCAAAATATGAACCTTCATTACTTCTTTTTCTTTTCTTTTCTTTTTTCTTTTTGGTCCTACAAGCATCTCAAGTAGTAAATCAATTCTTAACCAAGTCTTTTTATGTTTTGTCCTTATTCAGCTGAAGTTGGGATTCGTCATCTTTGTACTGCATTTAGGAGTGTCGAGCTTGGGTATATTTGGGAGGATCGTACATGCATTAGGTCTTTGTCTTTAAGGGGTCATTAACTTACAGGATAATATTTGCTTGCCTCATTTAAACTAACTCATTCCGTAAGCTAACCCCTTCAATGAGTATGTCAACATTTCATCGATTAATGTCAATCAAACATTCCTATAGGTGGGAATATAAGATGCAGCTTTTAGGATTATAGTGGTAGTGAAGAAAAAGCATCACCATCAATTTCTTATTCTCCTTATTTGACAGCTGTTTGATCAGGTACAATTAACATGAATTTTAGTTTCTTCTTGGATTCAAGGATATCACACATGCATGCATTCATTGATGTATCATCTGATTAGTATGTTTGTATATTCACTAGTATAATATGTTTCTTGAATGGCAGGCACAGAAAGTGAGAAAGGGTAGCCCATTATCGGCCTCTGCACATAGCTGTAATCAACAGGGACTGTATATTGCTGGCCGAATCATAGAAGACAATGTGCGTTGAACGATTAGAAATCTTGTTAGTTTGCTTCTTTCTCACTCTATTGCTTGTTTGTTATTCGGAAATCTTGTTAAACAACACCTTTGTCGTGTAGTCACGTGAAATCTAATTCTTTTACAGATGGCTCAAGAGCATTCTTGAAGCATTAAGAGTCTAGATCCATTCCAGAAGGTCCTATAATGGTGTTGTTCGGCCCATTGGCAGATTTTCTTTTTTTTTTTTCATGTATTTTCCACCCGCTAGCTCGTGTTGTTTCTATAGGCAGCTGTTTATGGATTGTAAAAGATGGACTTTCAGATTGTATATGCATCTGTTGCTGTAGATATGACACTGTTAATATATAAAGTTTTAAGACTAGGTTTGAGAGCATTCTCAACACTACCATGTTACCTGTTTTGATAGGGAAACACATTATTCAGCGACTATGGAAAAGCAAACTTTGTTTATCCTTGAGTATGTTTACCTTTCTAGGTGGGTTGCCTCGACCACACTTAAGCATTTTGATGTGAGTTTAGTATAAGAATCCTAGGTTAAAAATAAAAATATAAACAATTAAAATAATTTGTCGGTAGAAAATAATATTTTTCCCGACGTTTTTGTATTATTACCGGCATTTTTAAAATCTCATGAATACATTTGCCGGCGTTTATTAAAACGCGGGGATGCCTCAAGTCACCGGAAAAGTAAAGTCGCCGGAAAATTTTTACCGGCGTTTTACAGATGCCGGCAAAATACGCCGGTAAGTTTTAGCGGCGTTTATAAACGCCGGAAAGCTTTCCCGACAGCGGTATTCGCATCGTTTTTGACAAATGCCGAGAAAAATATAAAAAACGTCGGTAAAATATTTTGCCGGCGTTTTTAAGACTTTTACCGGCGTTTTGTAAACGCCGGGAATTCTCCTTTTTGTTGTAGTGTACGTTTTAGCATTTGAAATTATAAGGATAAAGTATCGGATTCGAGGCTCGAGGCGTCACTAAGTTAAAATGATGATTACGTACCATAGATCTAGAACATTCTTAAATTAGTAGATATGATTCCTAAACGTCAATTTAAGCAAGTACAGAATGTTTTGAGGTCCGACATAGCTAAAACGACAATCGGCAAATCTGTCCTAAACTTTTTGCTTATAAACGCATAAAGTTAAGGTATCAATTTCGCTCCAAATATTATGAACTTTTACAGGGATGTAGTTCAAGATATTAGGAACATTTTTTATAAAGGGTGTAAGGTTAGAAAGTGCCTCTGGGTGTGTTCGGTTATGAGTTTGAGAGACTTTCTCTCAAACAAGTTTCTGGAACAGTTTCTGAAACAGTTTCTGGAACATTCTCCCAGACAACTTTTTCTCTCTATAAAAGAAAAAGTTTCAGAAACAGTTTCAGAAACAGTTTCTGAGACACTTATAACCAAACAACATCTCAGAGACATGTTTCTAAAACTATTTCAGAAACACCCTAAAACGAACACACCCTAGTGAAACCTGAATGTTTACAAAGTTGGTTGAATTTAGACTCTGTTTACTAAAACATAAAATTCTAACGTTGTAGAGGTCCAATTGCATAGATTCAAATTGGCAATTCAAGCTTACATCCTAATCTATCATATTACCAAATTTCAGATCATTTTGAGCTTTGTAGCATTCACACGGTTGTTTCAAAGTTCAGGTAGAAAATCTGTCTTAAACAGAAACCCATTCGAAAATCCGGATAGAAATCCGGCTCTAGCAAAATTTTGACAACTCTGTAAATGGTTGTTTCTCCTTTGGCAATGCACCGTTAAATCTCTTTTTTCTACAAAAACACTCAAAATAGTTCAAGGATAAGGGGGCTTACCCTTTGTTAGAAATTTGCAAGAGGTTTGGACGAATTTCAATCGCCAGTTCGATTCGGTGGAGTTTCGGCTTGATTTCTTCTTCCTCCCTTCTTCCTTTTTTGTTCCTCTTCCAGCTCCTTGCTCCAGCTCTGGTGTGTTTGACTAGGGTGAAACATCCCTTTTATAGGCCAAGGGTGAGTTTCATACTAAGGTTAGGAGAGTTTGGTGGAAAATCAACGGTGGGTGAGTAGGCTTGGGAAGCAAATTTGGGTGAGATGAATATCATGGACAAGATTACCATGGCGGGCTAATGGGAAGGTGGCTAGGTGATGGGAGAGGAAGGGGTGGTGGTTGTCGGGGTGACGGGGAGGGGTTTTCCGTGAGGGTGATGAGAGAGAAAGTGAGATAAGGTTATACATACTAGCGATATCATATACATATAAAATATTCAAATAACTTAAGATATCTAATATAAAAATAAAGTATATTAGTTATAGTAAAAATTTATAACATATATACTTATATAATAACGTAAAAATATTTATACACGAACATAAAATACCAATTTTTTTTATTATACGCAAAAAAATTGCTCGGGGTATTTTATTTTAGTTAAAATTTTATAGGTCATCCCAATTATGCCTTGACCACCGAAACAACCGCTTGATTAGAAGTTGACAATTAAGTATAGATGCAGTTATATTTTGTCCAATGATTGTATCCAAGCTAATGATCGAAAAAGGGTAGGGCCATGCAAAATGGACGAGTGATTTGTGTCCTTACTCCTTATGTTCTAGTGTTTTGGTGACTTTGCTCCTGAATATATACAGTGTCGTATATCAAAATTGTTTTCGTTGAAATTTTTGTAGTGTCTTTAGGGTTTTTGCTATCGAAAAGTTAGATTGATTGTTTAATAATTAATTGTGATAAGAATATTTTGATAGAGAGAAACTCTGTATATTATTATGTATTGAATCAATGTACAAAGGCTCCTATATGTAGGATAGATAGAGTTGTAGTTCTAAACAGATTAGGATACATAATACTAATCCTAAACCAACTACGGTAATCTAATCCTAGACTAGCTAGGGTACATTAACAGCCCCCCTCAAACTCAAGGAGGATAAATATCAACCAACTTGAATTTGAAAACAAGAGTAAGGAAGCGGGTAGTACGATGAGCTTTTGTGAACATATCAGCAGGTTGATCAGTAGAGAAAATCAACTGGAGATAGACAGTACCACGAGTGACATGTTGGTGAATGAAATGACAGTCAATCTCAATGTGTTTGGTACGATCATGAAAAATATCATTGCGAGCAATTTGAATAGCACTCTAATTGTTATGAAAGAGAGTAGTAGCTCCAGAGAGAGAAACACCGATATTTGTAAGAAGCCAGCAGAGCTAGAGAAGCTCTTGAGTAATGTCGGCGAGAGCACAGTATTAGACCTCAGTACTAGAGTGAACAGTAAGAGTTTATTTCTTGTTGCACCAAAAAATAAAAGAATTACCTAGAAAGAAGTAGAATCCTGTAGTAGAGTGTCAATCAATAGGATCGTCAGCCCAATCAGCATCAGAAAAGGCACGGAACTAGAGAGAAGAATGAGCGAAAGAGTGAAGTCCATGAAACAAGGTGCCTTTGAGATATTGAAGAATTTAAACCAAAGTATCATAATGAGGTGTGCGAGGAGCCATCATATACTGCCTGACAATATGGACAGCATATGCAAGGTCAAGGCGAGTAACAATGAGATAAACAAGACTGCTGACCAATTGACGATACAAAGTAGCATCAAAAGAGATGGCCCATCAAGGGGTGTAAGGCATCGATGGGGACCAAGTGGAACTAAGGTAGTCTCGTAATCTGTAAGGCCAGCATGAGCGAGAAGATCGGATGCATATTTAGCATGTGAGGGAAAATAACTCGTAGAATCGTGGGAGATTTCAAGACCCAAGAAATAATTGAGAGCACCAAGATCTTTCATCTCAAAATGATGGTTAAGGAACTCCTTGAGACGGCCGCATCATCACCGGTGATAATCATGTCATCCACATAAAGGAGAAAGAGAGTGCAGCCTTGAGCAGTGTTTCGTTCAAAAAGAGCAGTATCATAAGAACTGGAGGTGAAACCAAAATCCTGAATAGTGGAACTGAACTTGGCAAACTAAGCTCGCGGGGCCTGCTAAGCTCATATAATGTGCGTTAAAGTTTACAGACCTTGTTAGGGGGATTAGTAGACCCAGGGGGAGGTTGCATGTAAACCTCTTCAAGAATATCACTGTTGAGGAAGACATTTTTCATATCCATTTGATAAAAATTCCATTGGTGTGTGGCGACGACAGTAATCAAGCTGCAGACGGAGATAAGACGAGCAACAGGAGCAAAGGTCTCCTCATAATCAATGTCATATTCTTGGGTGAAGCCTTTGGTAATAAGGCGAGTTTTATAACGTTCAAGAGAACCATCAGAATGAGACTTGATTTTATATACTCATTTGCAGCCAATCATAGTCTTGCCATGAGATAAATCAATAAGATCCTAAGTATGAGTTTTGCCTAATGCCTGCAATTCATAATTCATAGCTTGCTGCAAAAGAGGATTAGAGCAAGCCTCACGATATGAACTAGGTTCATGAGTAGAAAAAGCAGTGGAACCAACAATAAAATCACAAAAACAAGTACATGGTTGAGATACCCGTTTTGGCCTATCGGAAGACAGAGGAGCCAATGAGCTTGGGAGAGACTCAACAAGTGTAAGATCACCAAATAGAGTAGTCTCTGCGGGAATAGCAGCATGGATGGGCGTCTCGAGAGGAGCAAGTAAGGGACCTATGTTAGGCTCATCAGAGAAGAAATCAATGGAAATGTTAGTAAAAAGCATGGAAGTAGAAGGTCAGAATAAATGAAACTGGGATAGAGATGAGAACATTTTATGCTCACGAAAGACTACGTGACGAGAGATATGAAGGTGTTGGGAGATAGGATCCCAACAATAATACCCTTTATATTCAATACCATACCCCCAAGAAATAACATAGTCGGGAATAAGGTTCAAGCTTAGCGTGTTCATGAGGTTGAAAGAGGATAAAACATGCAGAACCAAAGACCCAAAGAGTGGTATGAGGAGGAGAGAAGAAGGGCTCTAGTGGTGTCGAGGATATGACTATGTTTTCATTCAGCACGTCCATTTTGTTGGGACGTGCTAGGACACGAACGATGAGGCTGAGTACCATTGTTCTATAAAAAAAAAAGTTAGATTCCTTGTATTCCATAGCATTATCGGAGCGAAAAAATTTAATTTTTGAAAAATTGAGTTTGAACTATTTTATAGAAATTATAATAGAGTCATTTGAGTTCAGATCAATTTTTCATAAAAAAATAACCAAGTAAAACGGAAAAAATCATCGACAAAAATAACAAAATGGCGTGACCCGTCCATGGTAGGAGTAGGGCCTCCCAAATATCAGAATGAATGAGATCAAATGGTGCAAGACAAACAGAATCACTTTTATTAAATGGTAAAGCAGGTTGTTTGGCAAGTTAACAAGATAAACAATCTGAAGTATTAGGATTGACAGGACCTAACTGACCACTAGAAATTAAAAATTTTAGGCGACAAAAGAAAGATGCCCTAAACGACTATGCCAAAGTTGAAACAAAGATAAAATCGGTGTAGAAGCAACAATTTGGGGGGAATTTGAAACATGAAGGTGAATAACCTTGTAGAGACGTCCATATTTATAGCCGATCCTAAGAGTCCGTCCTGTTCGAGAATTCTACACCAAACAACCAGATTGGGAAAAGGAGACAGTTAGACCATGCTCACACAATTGACTAATGAAGATTAGATTTAAGGTAAAAGCTGACATAAGATAAACATGTGATAAAGACAAGGTTGTGGTGGAAACAGATCCAACATGATTCATAGATATGATAAAACCATTAACAATGTGGATAGACGGAATACAAAGAGGGGGAGATAGAGAAGTAAAAATAGTAGAATTAGAGGTCATGTGATTACAACAAGCGGAGTCAAAGTACCAAGAAGGGTTACCTGTGGTGACGGACAAGACAGTAGAAGGAGGAGTATCGAAAGTGCTGGAACATGGCCTCGACATCAGTTTGAGAATAAATTGGAGTAGAAAGATTGACGACGGGTTGGTGAAAGTAAATTGTCTGAGGTGGCAACAGCAGTAGTGCGATGAGCATGCGGAGACTTAAGCAGACTCACAGACTCAGATCTGTGATAGTTGCCACAAGAACCAGTGGAGGAGCGTGTGGGATGGCAGGAGCAATTGCGCTGAAGATGGCTCGGGCCAATTTTTTTGCAAATCCGACATTGGTGGACTAGGCAATGAACCAGAGGATGAGTAGATGGAAGACCACGGTTCTGGCAATATATACAAGTTGTGGAAGAAGAACTTCAGGACGGGAGAGTAGCAAGAACAGAATCCACTAGTGGTGTGCGATGAGTGTCAAGCCGAGTTTCTTTAGATAACGGATCAGAAATAGCTTACTCAAGAGTTGGTAGAGGGGTGCGATGTAGCAGAGAGGCACGCACAGACTCAAACTGAGAAGTGAGAGCCATAAGAAATTGAATCAAACGCTGTTGGTCGCGATAAGTAGTAAATACGGCGGCATCCTTAGTATGGGTTCACGTAGGTTCCAAGAGAGCAAGCTGATCCCAAACAGTCTTTGAGAGATAAAGTCATTAGTAGATTGTCCCGGATCTTGGCGCATACGGTGAAGGTGACTCTGGAGTTGAAATTGATGAGCAAGGCTAGTAGTCTGATAATGGTCCTTCAAAAATTCCAAATGTCTTTGGCTAGGGTAGAGACAGAGTCGAGCTGGAATCGTCCAAGCTGCATACTAATAGAGGTAACAGAGGTATTTCGAAACCAAGTGATAATTTAATAATTTTTACTATCCCATTCCTCCAAGCGTTTGGCAAACTTGACATCGGTGTAGTGGTGGCTTTGACGGGCTTGGACAAATTGCTAGTGATGATGTGCCATAATGTTTTACTTTTGAGGAAGCTAGACATAGCTTGGGCCCATAGAACATAGTTGGTGCCATAAAAAATAATAGAAAGAAGAGTGTCTAAACGATACATGTAGTCATTACAGTATTATTGACACAAAATGGAAAAAAATCGAGCATACCACTGGATTCGGAAGGCCTAAATTAGGTAAGAATCGGTCTAAGCTGGCCCAAAATGGGTCCGAAAAGAGGTGAACTAGCTCTGGAGAGTGGTTGAACCGATCTGAACCAAATTAGAGCTAATGTTAGCAACTGGTTGGCTGACGCAAGTGGCTGCTGCGCTTAGGGATGACGTCAACGGCTGGGAAGATGACGCTAGCGGCTTGGTGGGGCACGAGACACACATACAGCTGATCTGGCTTGGGTGGCTTGGGCGGCTTGGACAGCGGAGATCGACGACGTAAGCTCGTTAGAGTTGACATAGGCGGCTCAAAGGCTAATGTGGGTGCGCGTGGGAGCGCATGCAATAATGATGGCTGAAATAGTGATGCGCCAATCACTATAACGGCGCGTGAAGGCCCGTATGACGATGAGGTTGGTGGCGTTGGAATCCTAAGGTGATTCCGAGCACCGTGGTGTGGTGGGTTGACCAGTGACGGATCCAAGATCAAACCAGTAGCAGAGAAAATAAGAAAAAAAGTGAGGATCAGAAAAAAAATATAATATTCTGTTCAATGTGATAGAACCTTCGGCTTTGACACCATGATAAGAATATTGAGATAGAGAGAAATTCTATATATTATTGTGTATTAAATCAATGTACAAAGACTCTTATATATAGGAGAGATAGAATTATAATTCTAAACAAATTAGGGTACATAATCCTAATCCTAAAATAATTAGGGTAATTGTAATTCTAGACTAACTAGGGTACCTTAATAAATTGAAATGTATGTAAGTTAGGGTGGAAGTGATAAGTTACTAGGGAAAAAAAAATTAGATTAATACATAACTTGATGTAACGCTTGATACAATTTTAAAGCAATTTTGTTTTCAAGGCCAGCTCCTCGACCATATTATTTCCCATGGAATTATCACAATTATATTCAATATGCAAAGTTATATATAACTATTGAACGACAAGCTATACAGAAAGGATTTTGCTAGGAAACCCGATGGATATGTACCGAGCAGGTACATATCTGACATTGGGCCCACCTTTTTCTCTCAAACTCTCTCGATTCCCGCTGGTCGGTCCTCCCCCCCCCCCCCCCCCCCGGTAATGTCTTCTGGTCCCTACTAATTATGAACAGAAACTTGAAAAAAAATTAAGAATTGACTATTAATTTTACATTTGTTAATTTTATTTTGGAAAAGTCTGTGTATACAGACCGACACAAATGTGTCTGGTATCGTCGGATGCATGTGGAACCCTTGATAATTTAAAGGTCCCATGTGCATCCGACGGTGTCAACACATCTGTGTCCGATCTGTGTCCGTGCAAAAGAAAAAATCCATATCTTTGGTTCTGATTTCCGCCCTGGTGCAAACAGTTGTACCAACTTGTTGCGGTCATGCGGGAGGTCCAAGAGTTGGGGGAATTCCTCTAAAAATCACACTCCAAATAGATAAACAAAAAATTTAATTTTTTCTGCACGAATGTTTTTTAATTTTTTGTTTGTCTATTTGGAGTATGATTTTTATTGGATTATTGTTTGGTTCTGATTTTAATTTTTTTTTGTAATTTTTTTTGCGTCAATTTATTTGTAAATTATTAGTTTGTCTTGACAGGATAATTCAAAAAAGTACAAAATTATATTCAAAAGATAAAAAAATTAAAAACAAAAAATAAATCAAAATTAGATCTGTTTTTGCTTTTTTTTTTGTTTTTTAATTTTTTTATCTTTTACATATAATTTTATATTTTTTAGATTCTTTTCGTTGAAGCACATTAATAATCTCTGCAAAATTAATAAATACGAAAAATTAAAACAAAAGAGTAATGTTATAGACACAGACTGGACACAAATATGTCTGACACCGTCGGATGCACATGAGACTCTTAAATTATCAAGGACTTCACATGAATCTAACGGTGCCGGACATATCTATGTCCGATCTGTGTACATAGACTTTTCGAAAACAAATTAACAAATGTAAAATTAATAATCAATTGTCTGAATTTTTTTTTCAAGTTTCTGATCATAATTCATAGGCATGAGTAACTTTTTTTTTATGTTTATTTTGAGAGAGAGAGAGAGAGAGAGAGAAAGAAGGGAGCGTGATGGGACTAGAAGACATTACGAGAGAGGGTTGGGAATGGCGGGATATATCCATCGGTTTCCCTAGCAAAATCCAGAAAGAAAAGGCAATCAAACTATCAAAGATAAGGGGGGCTACGAACCAAATGCAGTAAAGTTCCCCGACTGGAGAGAGCTCTTCAGCAATTTAGCTTTCAAGTTGATGTGTGTATTACTTGTCAGAGAAGCTACTTTAGCTTTGTTTGGCCTAACTGCTTTTTAGATTTTTTTGTCTCTAATTTTTTTTTTTATATTTTAGCCTCAATGTTTTTTAGATTATTGGTTTGCCTTGATGAAAGGAATCCAAAAAGTATAAAATTATGTCTAAAAGTTAAAAAAATATCACTAAAAACGACGAATAAGTTCAAAATTTTTTTTTTGATTATTTTTGTCTTTTCTGAATTTTTTTCAAATTTGGTTAATGATTTATAACTTTTGTGAAAGTTCTCGTCGAGATGAACCAATAAGTCTCAAAAAATTAATGAAAAATAAAAAATTATAAAAAAATTTCACAAAAGACGAAAAAAATAATCCAATAATCCAGTTAGTCCTAACAACATCTTAGTGGCCTCCCCATAGAGCAATTATCCAGTGGATCATCCGAGTGTTTTGTGTGTAACGATGGATTGCCCTACAATCCACCAACGTATGCATCGCGAACTATCCGATAGGACCGATACATCACTATCAATTGAGAAAAAACTAGATTGACCTTATAAAAATAATAAAAGTCTTGTTAACCATCGTTCAGTAGGCAGTGAATAATATGTACATAATATCAAATAAATATTAATATTAATACATATTTTACGGATATCGTTATATCTTTTACATAGGCTAGTGGGTGGTGAATAACATTTTCCAGAAAAATAATTATAAAAAGAAGAATTAAACAACTATTAATTGTGACGGTTATTTAGGTATAGAAAAGTAACCATTACCTCGTATTCATCGTTTATTTTCTCAAAGTACGTTGAAATCAATGTTTGTCACTTACCAAACAAGAAAACTATAATTGTTAACCATATTTGAAAAGGAAAACAAATATGACAACACCATGTTGCCAATTTGATGTATTTTTTTATTTTTTTTTTCCTTTTTGTGAATTGTAATCGGTGATCAATTGGAGCAACTAAAAGTATACCACTCTTTTCCTTTTGTTGCTTGAAAATGTTAGGAAATAGTTCAATACATTACGCACATACTTTTTCTTTTAATGGCCCCAAAATTAATTATAATATTTTGTATAAAAATTCATGTCATTAGCCCTGAATTCTTTTCTTTATTTTTGTTTTGTATAAGAGTACTTCATAACACTGGACATAAATTCAAAGAGATTAAAACGAGCACATATCGTGTATGTGTGTGTTTGTGTGTGTATGTGTGTATATATATACATGGTGTAGCAATAATTTCCAAACATGTTTTTAAGATGGAGGGGCAATAATGGGAAGGTAGTGTGCCCGGAATACCTGATAACTTGTCTAAAAAGATGATGCATAGAACTTGATTCATCGTGAAAAACACAATCTTTAACAAATGCATGCATTTTTTTGAGGCTTTTAAAAGTTAAAAATGATATTCTAACAGACAAACCTAGGAAGTTGAGGATTGGAGCTAGCCCTCGATTATTTTGCTTCCTTTGTGAGGTTTAACAAGAAAGCCTAAAGTATATTGTTTGGTTTAAAAGTCTTCACATGGAGGTAACGTAACTAAAGCTGTCCTTTTATATATAATAAACTCTAACCAACGCACCATCATTATCTACTCATATATACTCTTAAACATTTATTCAGGCAAAATTTAGAGATTCAGAGATCGATGAACAATAATATGGGTATGGAATTTGACAACCAAAGCTGTCCTTTAATATGTATATGTTAAACTTGGCCAAGAAACAAATGTTGGATGCCTATACATATACTACTATATATATGTTACACTACGATTAAGTATGCCTTATTTCTTCCTTACTCTATACTGGATGTTCATGTTATCTTTTAGTTTCTTACTTTCCACTTACTTCATATTATTCTCCTTCGGAAAATATGCATGCGGTTATTATCTATTTTAACTTCTTCATTTGTTGGCTCTTCGAATCTAGACCATAATCTTACCTTCAATTTAATAGTTATGCATCTATTCTATCGTTATCACTCATAACCTAGACAATTAACTCATTGTTAGTTCTATTTTTTTGTTGCAGAGGCGAAGAAATTAAGGAATGCCTGCAAAAACATCAACGTTAATGAGGAATACAATTGTGCGTTAAGGACAAAATCATATGCCGATCTCTTCATCAAAGCTCAATCACTAGTCAATAAGCCATTGTCTCCATCTTGCTCCCACCAAAGATTTCCTGAATTCCTCCTTGAACCCGGCCAAGAAACTATCGCTCACATTCTTGAATTGGGAATCTTTTCAAACAAATCCGATCTCAAAGCCCTTATACTCGACTATTTTCATATTAGTGCAGATGCTTCAAAAATTTGCAGCCACCTCCTTCAAAACATCAACCAACTTCAATCTAACCATTTTATGTTTTTTCAAAGGATAATTGACATCGTTGATAACTATTCTGATCTCCATGCCCAATTTGGTTCCATTATTTCAGAGCTACGTTCATTAGCTTTTTTTAGCAATCCATTTTCTAATCTCGGTGAACAAGATTTTAAATTTATTCGCGAAAAGTATTCAATGGTATTGCACCATATGAAATCAAAAAGGAAAAAAGTGGCAAGGAAAATCAAGATGATCAATTTGTTCAACAAGGCAACCGGGATCTGTGCAACTGCGGCTTGTGGCTTGTTAGCCATGACAGCTATAGTTCTTGCAGCGCACACGCTTAGTGCATTAATTGTTATGGGACCCGCAATTCTCAGCTTACCCATCCAGCCATTAAAGACTAAAATTCTAAATCTTAAGTTTATGAGAATAGGGTTTCTCAAGAAAGTCGGGGAGCAGCTTGATGTAGCAGCCAAAGGAACTTATATTTTGTATAGGGATTTCGACACAATGAGTCGACTTGTTTCTGGGCTCCATGATGAGATCGAACACAACAAGGGTATGCTGCAACTGTGTTTGGAGAGGAGGGAGGAGAAATTTTCTATGCAAGTGTTGAGGGAACTTAAGAAGAGTGCTGTTGGGTTTAGCAAACAGATTGAAGAACTTGAAGAGCATGTGTATTTGTGCCTTGTGACCATTAATAGAGCTAGAGCTTTGGTAATTAAGAAAATTTCAATTAAATTCAACATATAGTGCGGAAGCTTTGGTGCAATAGCTAGTACTCATGTGGTTTATTGCTTTATTGTGTATTCCTTTGATATGACGAGTTGTATATTCTGATTTGTATTTGAGAAAGTATTCCTTCATTTTTTGTTTCATGCAAATTAATAGCTAATGAATAGGAACAATAGTAAGTCATGTTAACTAGGTTGCAAATGTGAGTACCCGAGATTCAGTATTTATTATTTTATGTGGAGGATCAAAATGCAGGGGCCGACCCATCATCGATTAAATCAGAATTGGACTAGGCAGAGGAACATAGGCCGTGTCAGTACCTTGGGGCCTAGGTCGAGGTATTGCCGGACAAGCCTTTCTTTGGACAGGTCAGCATGACAACAGTGGTCCGACTTCAGCCAAGAAAAGCTGAACGGGTCTACCACGAGGAAGGACACAGTCTTTACCGAGTGCCAACCTATCGGCCTGCCGTTTGGCTAATGCAATGGAACTTTCTAGAGTGATGACATGTTCCAATTAGGAAAGTGCATATTAATGCATCAACTAAATTTGGGAATACACTGTGTTTGGGAAAGTCACCTCACATAGAAAGATTGCAATTTGATACAGGCGAATAAGGGAATAGATCTAGGGATTGTATTACTAAATACTGCACTCGATGGCTTATAAATAAGATATCATAGGCTATTAATCAGGTACGCTATCATTTATTGTGCAATTGTTGTTGTGCTTTGATCTCTCAATGTTCTAACTTTAGCATCGGAGTGCCATCAAATTGAAAACAACCCGTTGGAGCTAATTGGTTGTTCATTGCGCAAGTTATTGGAGCGACTTAGAGGAGAGAATATTCGCAACCCTCACAATTGACGAATCCACTGGGGACATTTTCAATTGCCTGAAGAGCAACAATGACTTCAATCAAAATCACCAGAATCGACGGAGAGGGATAGGTAAGCGCTTTTGCCTCCAAGGGCAAGAGCCCCCTCCCCGTCGACGACGTATGATCGAAGGAAAGACCTCAACTGCACCCCAGAAGCTGACCACTCGTGATTATATCAAACAGCTGAAGCGAGATGTGGAGAAAAGGGGCGAAGCCCTGACCAATCTGCACTTGGAGTTCATCCAGCTAAGGGCAGACGTGCGCAGAAATCAGGCTCCGGTAGCGAGCCGAACTCAAGACAAAGAATATACGAGAACCATCACTCCATCCCATGGAGAGCGTTTCAAATGCATACACGTGTCACAAAGGTTAGGCTTTAGGACCTTGACTGATTATCGGGGTGGTGGAAAAAGGGTGCACCGAGCTAAACCCCCCGCCTGACCGGCAACCGCACAAACGAAAGGGTGAAGCCGAGACCTCAACATTCGATAGGTTAGGTGATCAAGAGGCGGAAAATTGACCAACAAGCAACCACAAGGCTACAGGCCGAACCAAAAATTGGTACGTAGAGGATCTAGGGATAAACTAGACAAGAACACACGTGGGGCCAACGACGATCGGCGGGCATCCTGACATGATGTTTCGGCTCATTCTTGATTGGAAGCTGCACACGAACATCTTATTTTTACCCCGTTCACATGGAACATTGAGTCAGTTAAACCCCCTGCTGGGTTCCATTACCCCAAATTCAATAAATATGAGCCAAAGACCAACTCGTATACCCATCTGGTACATTATAGGCAGATGATGTCATTGTACTCCACCAATAATGTGCTCATGTACAAATTGTTCCCATCTAACTTGGGAGAGCTCGGCCCCCTATGGTTTGATAGGCTCCTAGAGGGATCAATCGGCAGTTGGAAGGATCTCTATCTAGCATTCTCTGCGGGATTCATCACAAGCACAGAGGTCAAGAAGGAGGTGGACGCCCTGCTCGGGCTACGTAAATCAAAGTCTGAATCACTTCGGGAATATGCGGCTCGGTACTGGGAGCTGTACAACAAAATCGACAATTGCAACCCCAAACTTATCGTCACTTTCTTCAAACTCGGCCTTAAACACGAAGAGCAGGATACTTGAGGACTTGCTCTTGGTTCCGCCCACGCATATGGACGAGTTGATGGGCCGGATCGAGCAACATGCTCGACTTGAGGAAGCCAAGGAGGAAAGGAGTAAGACCGAATAGAATGGTATAGGCCGAAATGATCCAAACAGGGAACGCCGAAGGAAAATGAATATTATCCACACGGGAGAATAGAAAGAGATCCATGCTCGTTCGAATATGTGGCTGAGAAGGCGGTGTTCAAAATCTCTCTGTACCAACTTATCCAAAAAATCGAGGGCGGGCCCTTTTTCAAATGGCCGAACAAACTGATGGGATAATCAAAAGTCAGGGAATCAGAGATTGCGGTGTTCATATCATAGGGATCGAGGACACATGACGGCAAACTATTGACATTTCAAGACATTCCTAGATGAAATGGTCGCCGAGGACCGCCTAAAAGAATGGATTGACGAAGAAAAGACGCGGGCAGGCGTACAAAAAGATGACGGTGCTTGAACAATGAATGTCGAAGAGATACGCACTATCAACGTTATCCAAGGAATGATAGACCTCAAGAAAGAAGAAAGACTGAAGGCCAAACTGTAACTCATTGTAGGATAAGAAGTTATGAGCGTGGAGTTGGCCCCAGGAAAGCGCCAAAGAGAACTAGATGGCGTAATCACCTTCACCGACAAGGACTTAGAGCGGGTACGGTATCCACATAATGATGTCCTGGTTATAATTGGAAATTGACACGTGATTCGTCAAAAGGATCCTGGTGGATCTCGGTAGTTCGACTGAGATAATGTATTACAGCCTATTCAGAAATACAAGAAACAAAGAAATCAATCTTCAACCAATTGAAGTGTCGTTGGTCGGCTTCAATGGAGCCCTAGTCTGACCGCTCGACAAATTCACGATCATTTTGGCGACAGGATCGGTAACATTGCCAACAGAATTCATTGTTGTCGACATCCCGTCACCATATAATGCTATTGTCGGTAGAGAATGGGTGCACAAGTTGGGAGCAGTGGCATCCATCTATCATGAAGTCCTTCAATTCGTTGGGCCAAACGGTGTTGAAAGCATCTATGGCAACCAGGTGTTGGCCAAGTAATGCTACGTTACCGCGGTAAATAGTAAGTCCACTTTGGAGCAGGTCAACTGGGTTGAGGTACCAAACCTACCAGTGCTCGAGGACCTCAACATACCAGCAGTCGAGAAGGACGTTGAAGATCTAATCACAGTGCCATTGGACGAACAGGATCCGAGGAGGTTTTTCTTGATTGGCTCCATACTACCCGAACAAGAGTGGGAGGAGCTGGTAAAATTTTTGACCACCAACATTTTTGTATTTACTTGGACTCCATATGAGATGCCCGACATCGACCCTAAGTTCATTTGCCACAAACTCAAGGTCAACCCCTCTTGTCGTCCAATTGTTCAGAAGGCCTGACAGTCGGCTGTAGCCCACACAGATGTCATCCTCGAGGAAGTCGACAAATTGTTGGAAGCATCATCCATTAGAAAATTACAATACCTGAGCTGGTTAGCCAACACAGTGGTCGTTAAAAAGAAGAATGACACTTGAAGGGTCTATGTGGATTACACCAATCTAAACGACGCCTACCCCAAGGATTGACCAGCTAGTGGATGCAACGGCCGGACATGAGCGCATGAGTTTCATGGATGCCTACCGAGGTTACCATTAAATCGCTATGTTCAGTCCAGACCAGGACAGGATGACATTCACAACGCCGAGGGGACTCTTTTGTTACAGAGTGATGCCCGTTGGCCTGAAGAATATCGAGGCAACATACCAATGGATGGTGACCAGGATGTTCGAAAAACAGATCGGCAAAACTATGGAAGCATATATCAATGACATGGTGGTAAAAAGAGGGATCTGCAGGAGGTATTCGATATTCTTAAAAAGCACAAGTTGAGACTCAATGCCTCCAAGTGTGCCTTCAGCGCCGGCTTTGGAAATTTCTAGGCTATTTGGTGACCTAAAGGGGAATTGAAACTGATCCAGGTAAAATCCAGGCCATTCGGTAGCTCACCCAGCCGACCACAGTTAAGGAGGTACAAAAGCTCACCGACATGGTGGTCTCCCTCAATCAATTCATCATTCGGTCATCTGATAAATGCCGATCATTCTTTGAGTGCTTGAAGAAAAATAGCTATCGTAATTTCCTATCGAATGAGGAATGCGACAAAGACCTCATTCGGTTCAAAGAGTATCTCACCACAGTTCCCCTCTTAACCAAGCTTGTTGCCAGCGAAACCCTATTTCTTTACCTAGTCGTACCCCCCCACGCTATCAGCTCGGTACTAGTCCAACACATTGAATCCGGGGACAACCCTGTATATTACACAAGCGAAACCCTGCTAAGCACTGAAACCAGATACCTTCCACTTGGAAAACTGGCTTTGGCACTCGTGCTGGCCTTTAGGAAGGTAACGCCCTACTTTTAGGGGCACACAATCATAGTTCTTATTGAATACCCGCTTAAAGCCATACTTATAAAGACCTCTCAGGGAGGATATTTTGATGGATGATTGAATTGGAGAAGAACTTTGACATTAGATATCAGTCCCGAACGACCATCAAAGTTTAGATACTGGCCGACTTTATGGTCGAATTCACACCTCGGCCAAATACGATTGCCACTACCGAACAGATAGAGGCACCTCATATGGACAAAGCATGATTTGATAGAGATATTTGGACACTGTACATGGATGGCGCATCCAATGGCAAAGGAGCCGGGACAGTGGTGTTACTCATTTCACCAGAGGGCATCCTGTATAAGCATGCCATTCGGTTGGATTTTCACGCCACCAATAATGAGGCTGACTAGTCAGCACAAACAAACTTGTCATCTACAGCGATTCATGACCAGTAGTAAATCAAATTTAGGGAGAATACCAAGCTAGAGACGAACGAATGGGCAAATACATGAGCAAAACTATTGAATTAATTCAAAAATTTCGGAAGGTCTAGGTCAAACAAGTCACTAGGTAGCAGAACTCACATGCCGATGCATTGGCAAGTGTGGCCTTGGCCGCAGAAGTCAATAGTTATCGAACAATTTCGATCGACACACTCACCCGACCAAGTATCGAACCTTTGAAACCCATGGAGGTACTGATGACCAAACATGGTCCAAGCTGGGTGGATCCCATCGTCGCATACTTGAAAAAAGACAAGCTGTTAGCCGATACGAGGGAGGCACATCGCATAGTTCACAAGTCAGCCTAATTTTGGGTCTAGCCGGAGATCAAGCTCTATTGGCGACTACGTTCACTGAACTATACATGTACTATGTATAGCCGGCAATGACAGAGACGTCTTGTACAAAATTCATGCTAGAAGTGGTGGCTACCATTCGAGGGGACGGTTCTTAGCCTACCGAGCTATCACTTAGGGTTATTGGTGGCCAAAAATGATGGAACACGCACAAAAGTTTGTAATGCGACAAGTGCTAGCGCTTCTCTCCACTCATTCAGCAACCGGCCAAAGCACTTACACCTCTGACAAGGCCATGACTGTTTGCACAATGGGGACTGAACATAGTGCAAACAATTGCTGACGGCACCAGGCAGGTTTAAGTTTCTCATCATAGCCACCGAGTACTTCACCAAATAAGTAGAGGCCGAACCACTGGTTACCATTGAAGAGAAGGATGTCAAGAGGTTTGCTTGGAAAAATATCGTCTCCAGGTTTGGCATTCCTTACGCCTTCGTTTGGACAACAGAGCTCAGTTTGTGGGAGGACTCTTCACCACTTCTATGCCGAACATAGGATCAAATTCTACAACTCTACATTCTGCTACAACGGACAAGCCGAAGCTTCCAACAAGACGGTGGTATCGGGATTAAGAAAATGTTACTAGCAGCAAAGGGACGATGGGGCGAAGAGCTACCAAGCGTGCTTTTGGTGTACCAAACCATGCTCAGATGCTCCATAGGAGAAACGCCCTTCACCCTAGCATTCGGCATAGAGGCCATCATTCCGTTCGAAGGAGGACTGCCGACCATCTGGACTGAACATTTCAATGAATATCAAAATAGCCAAGAAATTGACCTGGACTAGGCAGAGAAATATGGGATGTGTCGGTAGCATGGGGCTTGGGCCGACGTACTGCCATACGGGCTTTCCTTTGGATAGGTCGACATGACGATAATGGTTGGACTTCGGCATCCTGAGGTTTCGCCCAAGAAGAGCCGAATGGGTCCATCGCCAGGAAGACATGATCTTTGTTGCGTGCCGACCTATCAGCCTGCCGTTCGACTAGGACGGTGGAACTTTCTGGCGTGATGACATTTCCCAATTAGGAAAATACAGATTAAGGCATCAACTAAATTTGGGAATACACTGTTTTTGAGAAAGTCACCTCACATGGAAAGATTACGATTTGATATCGGGGAATAAGGGAAGATCTCTAGGAGATTGTGTTACTAAATATTGCACTTGATGGCTTATATAAATAAGATATCATCGGCTATTAATCAGGTACACTATCATTTATTGTGCAATTATTATTATACTTTGATCTTTTAGTGTTCTGACTTTAACATCGAAGTGCCATCAAGTTGGAAATAATCCATTGACGCTAACTGGCTATTCATTATGCAGGTTATTAGAGCAATTCAGACGAGAGAATATTCACAACCCCTCAGATTTTATGTTTTTTGTTTATTGTAGAGCTTAGTGAATTTAAGTTTAATGTTTAATTTTGGTTTGTTTGTAATGGTTTAGAATGTTGGGACTCGATGTGTGGTTGTCAGTAGCTAGATGAGGTTAATGTAATTAACTTAATTATAAGTATAAAAGGATTAAAAATCCTAAAAATAAGTTTTTTTTTTAATAAAAATAGACAAATTTTTCTAGAGCTCTCTAAACCCTAGATTATTTGAAGAAGGAGAACCAACTAGTGGATGAACGATTCACGCGAAGTCATCAATGAGGAAGTCGTAAAGGGCATTGACAACTTCGCATAGAGCTCTAGATCAATCAAATACGTGAAGTGTTAGAGGGATTTTCATTCGTAATAGGGTATTCTGCATTTTTATCACTAAAGTAGGATTTTATGTTGATTTACATTGACATATTGCATAGATCGTATTTCATTCAATAGTATGTATATTATTTTTGGCGTATGATCGAGTTATGCATGTTCTATGTGAATTTCGAGATATTTTGAATAGTTAAGTTACAGAAATGAAGGCCAAAAGAGGGTTATCCGAATTTTATTTGCAAAGACTATAATCTGGAAAAAACATAAAACAACAATAATATGATTTTGGAAAATTTAGTTAGAGTTGTTCGAAAAACTTTAAAATTTCTGATAGGTGTAGTTTATGTATCTATTATGTTGGTTAAAATTTTGAAGCCTAATTTAACGTAGAAAATTCTACAAAAATTCGTGGTTGAACTGTAGCAGATTTGCACTTGTGCAAGCTACACTGACACATTTTGGTAAAACAAACAAAACTTTTAGTACGAGTATAGAAATTGTACACCATTTATTTTATTTGAAATTAGACAAATAGAGATTCAAAAAATATATATTTTGTGTTTTATTTTTACCTGAGTAAAATTAATTTTTCAATTGAATTTGACAAAACAGTTTTGGTATTTCAAAATGAGGTACCCAACTTTGAACCGACACAACGGTGTCGTCCGAACTCTGTTTTTAACCTTTTACCTATCGTTTGAAAGCTTGTATAATGTAGTTTTTATTGAAATTGGACCCAATACTTCTACTTATAAATTAAATATTTTATGATTTTTAAGGTTGAACGTAACTATATAACTTTATCCATTCGAGTGATCTCTTGCAAAAATAGAATTTTTTTTTAATTTTTGGCTTGTTTTTTGCCTTTTGATACATTTGTCCCATTCACTGCGCCATTCCTCGATCCATCTTTAAAATAATTATTAAATAGATATTATTTTACTTTTAACCTCTACATATAAGTATTTATAATTTGACTTTTTAACCCCTTTATCATTCTCTTCTTTTTGTCTTAAATGGAGTTTAGAGTGTTTTATTTTATTTTATGTAAAGATAAATTTTCAAAATATACATGTTATATATTAGTCTTCTATTTAGATTCTATGTTATTTTATATATTAGTCTTTAATATATATTCAATTCATTATCTTCTTTGATTTTGTGATGTTTGATAAAATTTAGACTTTATTTTATGTTATGTATTAATCTTGTAGTTGTAAATTTGTGATTACTTTTATATGAGATAAATTAAATTTTTTTATTAAAAAAAGGACGGGACAGGACGGTGCAGGAATCCCCAATCTCAGTTCAGGGCAAAAATGGAGGGTGGGGTTCATTTTTCATTCGGGAATGAATGCAAATTTCAAATTAAAGAATCAAATGGAAATGATCAAATCCAATCTGTTTCGTTGCGACCACTAAGGACAACTTCATCTGGAGAGGCCACTCGACACGGAATTGGAGAGGTTGATGTGCATTGTGCACAGCAACACGTGCCACGCGCCAAAACAACATTGTTTTGGCGTGTAAATCCATCCGGCAGTAATCTTGCATAACTCACGGTGTGACTATGAAATTTATGAGTCCCTTGTTCCTATTTTAGGTTTAAGGGCATTGACATTTATTCAATTGCTATCCATATACTAATTTTACTGTCTGACATTTATTCATTAGCTGCCTATGGCATTGACACGTAAACTAATTTACGTAGCACCTTCTTAAAAAAAGAAAAGAAAACATATATACATAATTTTACGCCAACTTATCGTTGGTTTCTTTTTTAAATCTCCTTCTTCCTCTCTCCTCGTGAACTCCATCCATTAATGAAGTTTTTTTTAATTATTATTGATACTCTTTTTTCAACATAAATTTTAACTCTAACAATCTTATATAACTAATTTTTCGTTTATTTCTCTTCGGAAGTGTCGGTTGTATTAATTAATAAACAATGCTATTAATACATCACACCTATGCGACATTTACTAATTTGACACTTATTGTCAAGAATTTTTAAAATAAATAGATTTATATTTTGGGTATTTTTTTGTAAAATTTTCCTTATTCGTAGTATGCTTTCATTGGGAACTTGAGAGACATTTGGGTGTGATCCTATTCACGGGGTATAAATTAAAGTTGGTGGTTATAAAGTAAATTAATGGGTGTGTCTAATTATTAAAGACATGACTATCTGAATAGTTGTGACTATTCAATTATAGTGTTGTACTAAAAGGTGTGACTTTTATTAATTAGATAGTTGTGACTATCCAAAGAGATGCGACTTTTATTGTAAAAGTTGTAACTTTTATTAATTGAAAAATTGTAACTTTTATTAATTGAAAGATTGTGACTTTTATTAATTGAAAGTTGTAATTTTTCATTGATTCTATAGATTGAAAAGATGTGATTTTTCAATTATACTTAACTATCTATAAATACAAGTATTCTCCAACACAATTATTTACTTTAATTTTTGCCTATTATCTCTCTCAAAAGTTTTCATATTTTAGAAGCATTTACTCCAAGTATTATTATTCTACAGAAATAATATTTTGTGGCTTTCTGGTTCTTTTTATTTTTATTACGCAAATATTTTGTCTGTCTCCGTTTATGCAAACATAGATGGAAAGAATACAAGTTCATTTTCGTTGTATCTTAAGGGCAAGTTTGCTATAACTCGGTACACACCACTTGGTGGGGGCAAATATTATCTTTAGGAAAGAGATGTCATAACAGGTCTCGAAGGTTTTTTATTTTTGTATATTTACAGTAGATTTCATTGCTAACATTCATATTTCAAAGGCAGATTTTTGATAACAATCTAAAGACAATAATTTATAATGGCGATGTCTTTAAAAAAAATGACCTAGGATTTTGTGAAACTAGATCGATTTGATGGTGGCAACTTCAGGCGTTAGGAGAAGAAATTGTGCTTCCTCCTCACCGACTAAAAGTGGTCTATGTCTTGACCACACCGAGTCCGAAAGAGAAAGAGGATGAAACGTTGGATCAGACTCATCAAGTGGGAGAATGACGAATATATTTGCCGAGGACAAATTGTAAGCGCTTTATCCGATGCGCTATTTGATGTCTACCAAAATTTAGAGATGGCAAAGAAGCTTTGAGATCAAACTATTTAAATCCGATAGAGACAGTTAATATCATTTCCCCAATTATTGTAAAACTATGAGTATTATTTATGAATTAACTATACCTTACACACCACAACAAAATAGGGTGGCCGAAAGAAAAGATAAAATTTTAATGAAGATGATAAATGTTATACTTAATAATAATAAAATAAGTAGCGATTTTTGAGATAAAACCTTACTTACCGTTACTTATATCTTGAATGGAGTATTGCTCAAAAAGTTCAATATTACTCTGATCCAAAAATGTGCTTGTTCCACAGTAGTATTACTGTCAGTTTGGTGAAATAACGAAACCGGGAACAGGCGTCTCGCAACAACGAAATATGAGGTGGTCGCCGCCACGGCCGCCGCGGCTGGCGGAAATGTTGAAGGCACTAGGTGGAGGTGGCCTGGGCATAGCCGCCATGGCCTACGTCGGCGTTGACTACCTGCGCTACCTGTCTCCTTCGTTGCACGAACGCCTGCAGCCGGCACTCTGGACCGTACTCGCCCTCTTTGCTGTCTCCCGCGTCCCCTTCTACGAGCACTGGTCCGCCGAGCTCCGCTCCGCTCTACCCTTCGTCGCCGCCATGCTCTTCATGCTCTCCGCCCTCCTTTTCGAAGCTCTCTCCGTCCGCTTCGTCACCGCCGTCCTCGGCCTCGATTGGCATCGGTAATGTACTGCTATGCATATGTTCTGTATGTCGTATCTAAATACCCATCTGAATCGTGAATCTCAAACGACTATTATTTTTACTTTGCGCAATAAATCGGTTATTTTATTGCCTTTTTTCGATAGTTGATAGATCGACTGTGAGTTGGTGCGAATCTTGAAAAAGATTGTTAGACTTATCAGTTTATGATGATTACCTGATGTGGGTTTTTGTGCATCGAGCTATGTTTTTCGAGACATTTAGTGGGTTTGATTTTGTTGGTTAAATTTGGAAAGTAAGTAGGACTTCAAGTGGCAATTTTAGGGTTTTTCATAGGATTTGGAATGAAGTTATCTTTTGTAATCTGATTCTTTGTCAAATCTGGTTAGCGGTTTCTTGTTGTATATGTTTGTACATACCCATCTGAATCTCTTCACTTCATATTAACTATTCCTGGTCTCATAGTTGTATCTATAACCGAAAAGGTGTTAATTTGTGGAATGGTTTGACTTATTTGGTTTCCTATTCTATGTTAATTGGTGGGTGGATAGGAGTCGGTCCAACTCCTGTAGAAGGGTAGTGTAATTTACTAGTTTATGATTTGCTCGGGAGTCGTCGGATTTCGGTTTCTGTGAAGTAAGCTCAATTGTCTCAGATATTTTGTGGGTTTGATATTATAGGTTAAATTTGGGAAGTTTTAAGGACTGGCAGTGTCAATTTGAAGGTTTATATTGCATTCAATTATGACCTGGGGTGAAGTTGGTTCTTGTAAGCTGATTCTGTGTCTGATCTTGTTGCCAGCTGTTGGGAGTAATATATGTTCCTGCTTCTCCTCTTGTGACTTATCTATGCTGATTCTTTCTGTTTTTACTTGGTGGTCCTCAGGCCTCACAGTCGAATAATGAACATCAACGAGGCAGTGACTTGGGACTGGAACCCTAATGTGTGGATTATGAATCAGTTCAGTAGTTCGTGCATTATCCAGTTGCAGATTCTTTAAAAGCTTAGATTTGATAATGCATTTGTGGAGGGATTAACGGAGGGAAAGTTAATGGTGGTTGAGGAAAAGATAATGAGATAATGAGAGTGAAGACACTAAATTCTATTTTGTTTCCTATCATCTTGCTTTTCCTAGGTACATCCATCTCCAAGTCCATGATCCAAACACAGTTTAAGTTTTCTTTTGCACGATTTGCTTTGAATCTCTTTTAAACTTTCCAGTGTGCAAGCATGTATTACAGAACTATATTCAAGTTTCTGTGTTTTTTTAGGCATTGTCTTGTTACCCTAGCATTCACATAATTTAGATGCCATCATGCGGGTTATTTATCCTTTTGGTATCTGCCACACACAACTTTTGAATGTTGCTTCAAATAAAGCAACTTAATTTAACTTAATCTTCGTTATTGGCTATTGCATGTGTAGTTTGTGTAGTTCATTGATATTAGTCTCAAGCGGTTGCCAAGCTCCTCTGGAATGAATTCTGTGTGAGCAACAACATGGAAAACATAGACAATGCAAATTCCGAAAAAAAAAAATTGAAGGAGAACAATCTGATGTATGGAAAAGAACACAAAACAGAATAAGTTGATAACCAGAACAATATGATATTTTAATTGTTAATCGACAATAGGGTAAAGCAAACTGAGGCCCATCTACAACCGTGATCTTATATACAATACCACAAGACGGGTACTTTTATCCGCCAATCAAGGCTAGTGGAGCGAAGGGAGGCAAAAAAGATGAGTGCCTTGAACATACTTCCTTAAGACAAATTCCCTACCTCATTGAAGGTGTTCGAGACTACTTGGCGTTTGTTGCCCAGGATAAACAGCTATAACAGTGCAGCGATACCACCTGCAACTGTTCTGGCCAACTGGGGACTACTCTTTCTTTCTCTGGAAGGAATACCAAGTGCAGAACATGATGAAGGCTTTGGAAGACGATATTCTGTGGATCAACCCTGAGAAGAAAGAGGCCATATATACACGCATTGTAGACTATTGATCAGCACAGTATTGGCCATGATGGTGGGATAACTCTTCTTCAACAGAAAGCCTTTTAGGATCTCTAAACTGTTAAGCTGACCTAGGAGATTTTGGAAGCTAGATAACTATGGGCTCACTAGCCCAAGCATACCCAAGCACATAGTCCAGCCCAAGTCCTAGTAAAACTCAAAACTTTTGAGGAATAAAAAGACAAGGCCCAAAGTCCAGCGCAAGCCAAACCAAGCCGATCAGACCAGACCAAGGATCTCAGCAATGGACCACGAGCCCATGAGCCCCAGCCTTGGCTTGGTCTGGCAGCTGCGGGAGCACACTTGCGTGTGTGGTAAACCACAAGTGTGTGCATACTCACTTGCTCACAAAAATAGGGGCCCCCAAGGAGCCCAAACCCCCACATCCGCAACATTTGCACGTAACCCACTTTGAGACACAATATCACATTTAGTTCTTGATAGATTTTGTTCATTTTTCACATGAATTTCACATAACCACCACTTTGAGACACGATATCTCATTGATGATAAAAAATCCATTCTTCCAACAAAGTCTCCATCTTTCGTCAATCATACACAAGTAATCCACCTAAATTAGTCTGATATGTAAATACTAGTCTTCCAATTCTGTCATGTCGACAATTTGATGACTGTAAGAGAAGGTCATTCATGTGGTTGAATGATTGTTCATGTTAGTAACTTGGACTTGATAAATTTCATAGGCAACGATAGTAAAGCTTTACGAATTTAAAAAGATTGATGGGATGAGTGATCTTAGCTGATGTATCCATCTAGACTGAAGTCAAAGAAGATATTTTAATGGATTGGAGCTGATTTTGAGCACTTGTGTGTGTACGAGGTTGAGATGAAGAAAAAGAAAAAAACTTTAAACGTTATTGTTCTGTATGGAGAACACTGGTAAATGAGAACACATTCACTTAGTCAGCATGGTTGAGAGGATTTTATTAAGGAGAATCATACTTTGAGTAGTATAGGATCTAGAATTAGTTCAAATGAGCATGCAAAACAGCTAGCACACATGTAATTGGGGAAAGTATTGGACTGAGTGTCATGTGGAAAAGGCACAAGGAATGTAACGCATTTCCAATAAGTCCTTAAGCAAACTGCTAGCTTTACTTGGTTGAAAAAAGCAATGACAAAACTTGTTAATCTGTACTCCCTAATTCTAAATTGCTGGTCCATGTTTCTCTTTTGGGATGGCAGTTTTAGCTCTCTTTGAAAAGTCAGTGTGTAAAATATTTATATTTGGAAAGCAATCCCTCACAAATGTTTGTAATTCCATCCACAGTAAGAATCAAGGGTTGCAACATTGGAAATTAATGCCTGTCAATTTGAGTTTTATGTAATTATAACATGTCTCCTAAAAAAGGTGGAGTTTCCAAAAGGGGCCTAGGTTATGGGATAGAATGAGTACTCTAGTCTATGGAGAATGAGTACTCTAGTCTATGTTTCAGTTTATTCACTTCAGTTGTTGTGTGTTGAAAGTATTTCGTTGTATGGATCTCAGACTGAGGATAACGTGGGCATTTGTGATGCACCGACACGTCTGTAGTCGCCATATCCTCACGGGGGGATATTTATGGTACACGCCAAGTGGCTTGTCTGATTGTTCAAAATAAAAGTTAAACAGGGGACACGCTAAGGACACACATGTCTCAAGTGGGACTGTACAGGGATATCCCGGGTATGACACAATGTCAAAAACTTGTTTGAAGGTTTAAATATTATCACAAGTTTGCCTTTGCCTCGTGGTTTGGAAATAACTTTTTTAGCAAAAAGAATAGGTACAACCTGCTATTCCAGAAAATGCTCATGTTGAAGTTATTTCTGCTCCTGGTAACAAAAAACCTGAGCAGAAAGACAATGGACTTCCTGTTGACATTAAATTACCAGTTAAACATGTATTGTCCAGGGAGCTTCAGCTATACTTCGATAAGATCACCTAGCTTGTTCTGAGTAGGTCCGACTTGGCTATTTACAAGGAAGCCTTAGTGAGTTTGGCGCCAGACTCCGGACTTCATCCTTTAGCTCCTTATTTCACGTACTTATTGCAGACGAGGTACTTTCAAGGCTAAATAATTCAGGTAAACAACATTTGAAACTTCGTAGCATTTTTCTTGCTCATCTCCGTTCTTTTGTATCCAAGTAATATTAGGTTTCTTGTGTTTTGAATGATTTCCGTGTGCTATTTTCTCTTATGTGTCTGGTGGGGAGCCTTCTCCAGAATCCTCACGTACACGTAGAATCTTATTTAAGCATTTTGCTTATTGTTTAGTTTTTATTTTTTTTGGGTTGGTTTGGTTACATCTATGTACGAACCTACGGTCAGTTTAAAGTGTTATTTTATGAAAACTGTATACCTTGTAATGAATCCGCTCCCGCCTTGTACAATATTGTTTGCTTTGGCTGTCTAAACTCTGTGGACTTCCTAGTAGGTCACCCATCCCTGGATTGCTCCAAAACAAGCACGCTTAACTGTGAAGTTTTATTTGATTTTGGCGCCCTTACGGCTTTAAAAAGGCCTTATACAAAATATGTTCATGTTCTATTATATATAACATTGAACTTACATCCACCAAGCGATGTGGGATGCTTTACCACCCATCCGAACATCCATCGAGACTCTCCCTTACGGACGCTCGAATTCACAACTGGCACCACAGCTTGGCTGGGTTGTCTTTGAGGAGAGTTGTGAAACCCAAACCATACATCTCTTACATTGTCATGCATTTTTGTGGTTAAAAAAAAAATTAAATTAATTACTTGTAAGGATTTGTTTGCATGAAATTCAATTCTTGATGTGTTAAAATTTTACCTCCTATTGAGGAAACAAAAAAATAAAAAAATAAATTTGGATGTCTATATTACATATAACATATAACATATAAGGTATATGTATAATAAAGCTTTTATTTTTGTATAAGAACTAGTATGTTATTTAACAATTAAGAAGTGGGGCAATGTAATTGTCCTAAAATAAAAGATAAGGGTGGCCGCAAGAGGGACACTCAACGTGTCTGCTTCATGAAACCTTGGGATGACTTGTCTTAAAGCCCCAACTCCCTCCTTACTGTACAAGGATCAGATTTGAGCAACAAAATAGAAGGGAAAAGAGAAAGAAATAAAAAGAAGAAGGAAGAAGAAGATATTTATCAAAAGGGAAGCACTTAGCCTTACATGGCTTATGAGGTTCCCAAAACTCACAGATTCTTTTACACCTCCTCTTGCTCCTTTATATGCTGGCCTTTGACTAGACTTGCCTAGACAAACTTCTTCAAGGAACAAATTGAATTTGTTAAGAAGAATACTTCTTTGGTAAGAATTCATACTTATTCTTTTTAGTTATTGCATGATTTGGTATCACATAGCACACCTATAGCTTTGTGGAGGAAAAACAAAATCGACTAATGGGATATATTAATTAAGATTGCTGAGTTTGCAAGTGGTCTTTTAATTTTTGTTTCTAAAGGGTTTATTCATGTTTTTGATAATTAAAATAAGTAACTAGTAAGAATAGTATTTTTTTTACAGTACTGCAAATATGTGTATACATGCATAAGACTTCCTTAAATGCTAAAATTAAATGACTGGTTCTATGTACACGTTAGTAATGTTCTACATAAATTTTTCTATATATGCTGAAAATGGTAGTTTAAGAGCTGTTTTTTTTTAGAACTTAATAGTTGCTGAAACTATTATATATATGTTGGATTATGGTCCCAACATAATTTGTTGAAACAATGTATTATAAGTTGTGATTGATGTATAGGAAGCTCAAATGTTACTTTTAGGTGATGAAACTCTATATAATTGCTTAAACAAAATTCAATTTAGATGCTACACACTGTAAAGGAAATCGATTACAGTAGGGGGACGCATAAGGTGATGGTTAGACACAAAGTTCTAAGCTCCATTCAACTTCTAGAATTAATTTTCATGCATAGACCACGTTGTGAACTTCCAAAACATTTACATCATTATATGTCTCGTGCTAGGTCTAGAGAAGTCTACGCCCACTTTAGCTCAACCAAGGAGTTAGGTTAAGGTCCGGTTTATCCGATTGTTTTGAAAGGTGAGTACATGAATTATATAGATTTGAACTAAAATGTTTTGGTTACATTTATTAAATGGGCTGTATTTTTATGAACTATGATTTGATTGGTTGGAAGATTATGAATCGAGTATTTATTTTTTTGTGACTTGTGTTTTGAGATTCATTCTACGATAGCCTTGTTGGCCCGCTCTTGAGCTAATGTGGTAGCGTTTGCTCTAGTTTTGGGCTTATTTATATTAACTCGCATATGAAATATGCGAGTGTCCAAACGGCACTTGATGGTAGGCGTAGCACCTATAGACGAGAAGTTGAGGGAAAATAGGCTTAGGTGGTTTGGACATGTCTATCGTAGACCTACGGAGGCAATAGTTAAGAGAGCGGATAGGATAGTTTTGCATAGCAATGCTCCGGGGAGGGGAAGACCCAAATTGACATTAGATGCGGTAGTGCGCAAGGATTTAAGTCTACTAGGGCTAAGTGAGGAAACAGCACTTGACAGAACTCTTTGGAGGAAAAGGATTCATGTAGCCGACCCCAATTGATTTGGGACACAAGGCTCAGTTTGGTTTGGTTTGGTTATGAAATATGCGAGTGTTTCCTTACCATTGGGAGTGAAATGGCCTCTGATATCATATGCAAGTGTTTTCTTACCATTGGGAGTGAAATGGGCTGTGATATCACCAATGTACTAATTTGGGTTGATATTTTAGGGTAACAGTACTATCTTAACTTTGGTTGAAGATAAACGACCATTGGCTATATGGAATGAATTCTTAGACCTTGTGATGGTCTTCATGAATATTCTTTTTGCTAAAAGATTATTTCAACTTAGCTTGATCCATAAATGTTTTGCTTGTTCTTATTTATATGATTCGGTAGTACTCACTGAGCATGTGCTTAGCTTGCACATGAAAATGCAATACTTTTTCAGATGTTTGCGATTAGAGGGCGGTCCACTGTACAATTGTCGCCCCTGATGTGTTTTTTGTTTTGTTTTGTGAGAGGTTGATTGTATCACAAGTACAATTTTTATTATTTTGTTTTTAGCGAGTTATTGTACTATTTTGTAGACCTATGTTGTGGCCGTGGCCGTTGGTGGTGTTATCTTGCGACATATAGATTTGAGGTTTTTAATAGAAGTTTGGTTTTGAAGTTTGTCTATGATTATTTATTTTTCATGGTTTGGAAATAGAGGTGCTGCCATGTTACATTCTTGGGTGGTTTCTCTGTATCACCGGGTTTGGGGCATGATAGATTTTGGTATCAGAGCTATTGAAAGAGATAGAGCAGGCTAAAGGAAAATTTAAAAAAATAAAATAAAAAGGAAAAAGAAAGTGGACAAGTGTTCAGTGAATTGTGAACTTATGAGGATGAGTCACTAGTTTTGTTGGAAGTATGTGTATATAAAGGAAGAACCATCAGGTAAAGGGAACGGCCAAAGCAAAACAACAAAAACAGAAGAAAAGAGGAAGAGGAGAATAGATAAGAGAGGCAGTAGCTGGAACGAAAAATAGGATCAAGGAAGTCAATATTTTGGAACACCTAATTGGTAAGTTAATGTGATACAATTATATTAAATCCCTTGGTTTCTTTTACTTTATTATAAGTAGTTTTGGGGTTAAAGTATTTAATTTAAATTTTTTTAAACAAATACTATTAGTAGGTATTATAGATATAATTTAAAGAAGATTGGTTGAAAGTTTGTCTTTTATTACTTATTTTCATGGTCTGGAAATAGAGTTGCTGCCACGTCACATTATTGGGTGGTTCCACTATATTATCGGATTTGGGGCATGACAGATTTTTGTTGATGGATTAGATGGAAGTATTGTTAGTTTTTATTTTTGTGCTACGCTAGAGTTTGTTTCCATTAGTTTCAGGTGTTTATGAATACAATATTTGTGTGGCAACAAATGAACAAATTACCAATACACTGCATTCATTTGATTTTTTCCATGTTGCTCACCTTGCTTGTGTTGCTATTCATTTAGACTTGACATGTCATGTATTTGTGTCCATATTTGTGTCCGTGTCCGTGTCATATGTCTTAGTTTGTTATCTTTATTTCTCTGTGCAAATGTACTAAGTTAATGCCATTTTTCTCAAACTAAGTATTGCGTGCTGTCAGAAATCTATCAACTGGGTATTTGATTCGGTAATATTTATTTGACAGTAATACACCTCCTCTCCCGGACACTGGGCAGTGGTTGCTGCTAGCGTTGAATGAGAAACTTCCTCAAACAGTTGTTGAGATGTTGCGAGCCCACATCATTGGACTACACCATTTTCTGATGTTGTTTGTAATGCTGGCATTTTCCGTACTATTTGACTCTGTGAGAGCTCCTGGTCTTGGGCTAGGTGCAAGGTACATGTTCACCATGGCAATTGGGCGCCTTCTTCGGGCCATATCTTTTGTATCCACGATTCTGCCATCAGCTAGGCCTTGGTGTGCATCAGCTCGTTTTACTGTCCCTACATACCCTCATCCATGGGCTCAAAAGTATTATGTCCCTTATGCTTCAGATGCTGCTGCTATACGCCAGCTTATTCACCATGATATAGCTTATGGTATGTGCAGTTTATATATTAAAATTGGTTTCCTCTAGTGTTTGCTCTTCCTCTGGGTCGTGAGGTGTTTCATATTTGTAGTTACTGTTAACTTTGAAGTTTGTTTTGTGTTGTGTTGTGCTGTGCACTCTCCTGTTCTTTACCCTTTTGCTTTCTCCATTTCAACTCCTTCCCAGAAGAAAGAGAAGAGGGCAAACATGGAAGAAGGTGCTTACTGTTTTCTGCTTCTTGCATAATATTTGTTGTCCAGGAAGATGATTGTTTTAATTAATTACATGGATCAGATAACACAGACTTAAACTAATTATGTGTAGTTTTAGTTCTGTATATTTTCTCCTTAAATCACATCAAATGTTTGGGGAATCTGTTATCAGAGATGAGAGAAAGTGTATAGGGTGTTAATGAACCCTAACACATAAGAGTTATATTTATAGTATTGCTTACCACATTACATGTCTCACTTAAGCGATGTGGGACAAACACATAAACTAACATGTCTCACTTAAGCGATGTGGGACAAACACATAAACTAAACGTAAACTATTCTAACACTCCCCCTCAAGCTGGAGAATAAATATCACAAAATCCCAGCTTGTTACATAGAAACTCAAAACGTGGTTTAAACAATGACTTAGTAAAAATATCTGCAATCTGAGCTCATGTGGATACAAAAGGCGTAGCCAAAGTACCACTATCAATCTTCTCCCAAACGATATGACAATCGACCTCAATATGTTTAGTTCTTTCATGAAACACCGGGTTTGAGGCAATATGTATTGCCGCCTGATTATCACAATGCATAGGCATTGGTAACGGCACTGGAAATCCAAGTTCCTCAAGAAAGGATTTCAGCCAGACAACCTCACATGTAGTATGGGCCATAGCACGGTATTCTGCCTCTGCACTAGACCTTGCAACAACAGTTTGCTTCTTACTCTTCCAGGTAACGAGGTTGCCACCAACAAAAGTACAATAACCAGTAGTTGAACGTCTATCAGAAGGTGACCCTGCCCAATCTGCATCAGTAAATGCCTCAACAAGCCAATGGCCATTAGAACGATAAAATAAGCCACGTCCAGGGTGAGCCTTAAGATACTTCACAATGCGAAGGCAAGCCTCCCAATGTGGAATACGAGGAGCAGACATAAACTGACTCACCTTACTAACAGCAAAGGAGATATCAGGACGAGTATTGGTAAGATAAATCAACTTACCAACTAAGCGACGATACTGATCTGGCTGAGAAAATACCTCCCCCTGATCAATGCAAAGTTTGATATTAGGATCCATTGGAGTCTCCACAGGTTTAGCTTCCAATAAACCTGTCTCTTCTAGAATATCCAACACATATTTTCGTTGGGATAAACTAATCCCATCCTTGGATCTTGCCACCTCAATACCCAAGAAATATCGTAGCTTACCCAAATCTTTAGTGTGGAACTGACTGTGTAAGAATTGTTTCAACTCAGCAATCCCTCTCTGATCATCTCCAGTAATAATAATGTCATCAACATAAACAATGAGCAACACTTTCCCTCGAGATGATATGAGGGAGAATACAGAGTGATCAGACTGACTCCGACGCATGCCAAACCTCATAATAGCATCACTAAACTTGCCAAACCACGCTCTGGGAGATTGTTTAAGGCCATAAAGGGATTTGCGAAGACGACATACCTTATGATGCTCCCCCTGAGCAACAAACCCAGGTGGTTGCTCCATATAGACTTCCTCCTTAAGATCACCATGGAGAAAAGCATTTTTAACATCAAGTTGAAACAACGGCCACCCAAGATTGGCGGTAAGAGAAAGAAAAATCCGCACAGAACCAAGCTTGGCAACAGGAGAGAATGTGTCGGAGTAATCAACGCCATAAGTCTGTGTGTAGCCTTTGGCAACTAGGCGGGCTTTATGACGCTCAATAGTACCATCAGGAAGATACTTAATGGTATAAACCCAACGACAGCCAACAGTGGTTTTACCAGCAGGAAGAGTAACCAACTCCCACGTGCCATTATTATGAAGAGCAGACATTTCAGCTTCCATAGCTGTCCGCCACTCAGACCGGGATAATGCCTCCTGAACAGTGTTAGGAACAGGTATAGAGGAAACAGTAGTAGTGAAAGCGCGAAGAGAGGGAGAGAGATGATCATAAGAGATAAACTGAGAAATAGGATGAGAAGTGCTCGAGATATTAGAAAAACCATATTTTACCGGTGGGTGACGATTCTCACGAGTAGGATAGCGACGAGCCGGCGGATCTGGCGACAAGGAGGAAGACGGAGGCGTGGGCAAAGATGGTGCAGCAGCCGGGGATGGTTCGGTAGGTGGAAGTAATGTCTGGGGCTGGTTTGATGCGGGTGCGGGAGAACGACGAACATATACTTGTAGAGGTTTGGGGGAAACAGTACCAGTGGGAACGGTCATAGGTAGGACAGACTCAAGGGTAACCAGATCGTTGGGAGTAACAGGGTCTGAGTAATATGGCAACGACTCATTAAACGTGACATCGGCACAGACGAAGTGACGACGTAAGGTAGGAGAGTAACAGCGATATCCTTTCTGAGTGCGGGAGTATCCCAAAAAGATACATTTAAAAGACCGAGGATCAAGTTTACTCCTATCAGGGTCAAGGACATGGACATAACAAGTGCACCCAAAAACCCGAGGGGGTAAGGAATGGAGAGGCCGACCAGGGAACAAGACCTTATGGGGAACCTGCCCACCTAAGACCGTAGAGGGCATACGGTTGATTAAATAACAAGCAGTGAGAGCAGCATGACTCCAATATGACTTAGGAACCTGCATGTGGAATAGTAAAGCACGCATAACCTCAGACAAGTGGCGAATCTTGCGCTCAGCAACTCCATTTTGTTGTGGAGACCGAGCACACGATGATTGGTGAATAATGCCATGATCATCAAGAAATTGAGAAAGAAGACTGTGAAAATATTCACGGGCATTATCGGAACGAAATATTTGAATGCAGGTATCAAATTGATTCTTAACTTCCATGTAAAAAGATTTAAACACATGTTGCAATTCAGACCTCTCTTTCATTAAATAAAGATATGTGGTACGAGAAAAATCATCCACAAAAATAACAAAATACTGAAAACCAAAAACACTGGGCACATGAATAGGCCCCCAAATGTCTGAATGAACCAATTGAAAAGGCCGCGATGCACGACGCTCAACTCTAGGATGAAAAGAGACGCGTCGGTGTTTACTAAACTCACACACTTCACATACCAACTTATTGAGAGAACGACACGAGGGGACAAGACGCTTCAAACTCTGGAGAGATGGATGGCCAAGGCGACAATGTTGTTGGTATGGTGACTCGGATGTCTGAAGAGCAACAGGCTGAGGGACAGTCAGGTAATAGAGGCCACCGCGCTCAATGCCCCCACCAATCTTCCTCCCGGTCTTGAGATCCTGAAAAATACAGCCATGAGGAGAAAATGTGACGGAACAGTTTAAAGATTTGGTAAGACGACTCACAGACATAAGGTTAAATGGAAAACGAGGAACATGTAAGACAGAAGTTAAAGTGAGAGAAGAAGTGACAGGAACGGAGCCCAAACCAGTAACAGCAGTGGTAGAACCATCAGCTAAGGTGACATGTGATGATTTACCAACTGACTGTTGACTAAGAAAAAAGTTAGGTGTACCAGTCATATGATCCGTAGCTCCTGAGTCAATAACCCAAGGAGAGGATGAGGATGAGACAGCACAGGCAACAGATGGACCGGTCTGAGCAAGCGTAGCAGTGGAAGATTCTGTCCTATCTTGCAATGACAAGAACCGTTGGTAATCCTCAGCTGAAATAACCACACTATCGGCAGAAGGTTGAGCATACTGTCCAGTATCCTCAGAGGCAACCTGATGAGCTTGGGGATAACCATGGAGAGCATAACAATAGTCCACGGTATGACTTGTACCCTTACAATGAGTACAAAAACGAGTACCACGGCCACGACCAGAAGTACCTCGACCAGAACTAGCTCCCCCTCGACCAGAAGTACCTCGACCAGTATGACCACCATAATGAGGACTGGAATCATGGTTACCAGAACCCCGTCCTCCACGACCACGACTGCTATATCCAGAATCACGGCCACGGCCACGGTTGGCAGAGAAAGCAGAACTATCAGAAGCAGCGGAAGGCAAAGATGGTGTAGAAATAGATGATGACTGACGAAGACGACGAAATACCTCGCTGAGAGGAGGTAAGTCAGGAGATCCCAAAATCTGATTACTCACAGGGCCAAAGGTCGATGACGCACCAGATAAAAAACGAGTAACCCGCATACGATCGCGCTGGCGTCGTACAACTTGAATATCAGTAGAAAGAGGCTCACAAATGTCTAATTCATTACAAATACGCCGAAAATTAGCGTAATACTCCTCAAATGAAGCATCACCCTGAGATATAGTAAAGAAAGACCGATGAAGCTCATATGTGCGTCGGAGATTGTCTACACCTGAATACAATTCTTTGGCCTCGGTCCACACTTCTTTTGCGGTCACACAGAACATCAATGTACTGGCAACCTGCTCCGTCATACTATTCCAGAGTTCGGAGCGAATACGGGCATCAACTGCTTGCCAGGCCCGATATGTGGAAGAAGTAGCAGGCGGGGGATCATCAGTCAAATAAGAGCCCTCGGACTCACCCAAATAATACACCTCAACAGCCTTTGCCCACAAAACATAATTTCCCCCATTTAATGGTGTGGAGGTAATAGAACGCCGATCACGAGACCGGGAACCACCCAATAAACTACCAATAGTTGTCGAGTCAGAACCAGACAGAGTACCAATAACAGTAGAAACGGGATCAGACTGCTCTACAGACATGTTGACAAATACAAATAACCAGCGACAAACGAAATCCAATAACCACCACTTTTAACGGATCAAACACTAACCAGTACCAAATCAGACAAACGAATCATCAAAGGTCACGAAATCAGGGCCATAAACAGAGACTAAGGGCCATAAATAGAGATTAAACAACATCAAACACCAACAGATATCATAGATCGAGCAATCAGATTGGGCAGGAACAACGGACCAGAGATAAGACATGATCAGATCATCAACGGACCAGAGATCAACGGCATCCGGCAGGTCGGACTAGAGATGAAACAGATCAGATGGCAAACAGATCAGAGGCGCGGAACAGTATTCGAACAGTATTCGAACCAGTTTCGAGGTGCAGAACAGCAAATAGAGGCGCGGAACAGCGGCAACAGTGCGGAACAGAGGACTAGCGGCGGCGGCGCAAACCAAGAGGCGCGGCGGAACAGCGGACCAGCGGCGGCGGCGCGGAACGGAGGCGCGGAGGTGAGGGTGCGCGCGGAGGTGACGGCTGATCTTGGTTGATGGCTTATGGTTTAGGGTTTTGGCTGATCTGGGTGATGGTGGCGGCTGAAGGAGCTGATGGTGGTGGCTCTGATACCAATGTTAGTTTATGTGTTTGTCCCACATCGCTTAAGTGAGACATGTAATGTGGTAAGCAATACTATAAATATAACTCTTATGTGTTAGGGTTCATTAACACCCTATACACTTTCTCTCATCTCTGATAACATGGTATCAGAGCCACCCTTAATTCATACCCTAGCCTAATTAAACCCTAACCCTAGCCTATGTTTAAACCCTAACCCTAGCCTGTGTTTAAACCCTAACCCTAGCCTGTGTTTAAACCCTAAACCAAAACCCTAACCCTAACACATAAGAGTTATATTTATAGTATTGCTTACCACATTACATGTCTCACTTAAGCGATGTGGGACAAACACATAAACTAACATGTCTCACTTAAGCGATGTGGGACAAACACATAAACTAAACGTAAACTATTCTAACAGAATCGATGCAGTTTCCAGGTGGATTTCACCATATTTTTGTAGGTGGGGTTTTTTACTATTGTTATTAGAGTGAAATCTGTATACAGAATGAATTTCTCATAAGTTCTGTATGATGTTCCAGTTTAAAGATGTCCTAAAATTGGAGGCATACTTCATTGACATTTTTCTTTTTCTTTTCTTTATCCAGATAGAGTTGCAGATATCATTGCCGATAATCGTCCTGATTGGGGATCGATGAGCTTTCTGATTGATTTCCTGCGACCCACTGCTTCCGAAGGAGCCTCATGGTACAATCTCTTAAAAAAGGCTGGAGGTGGCTGCAATGACCTACTATATAGTGGCCACATGCTTGTTGCAGTACTCACTGCTATGGCTTGGACGGTAAATACGCAAATAAATGTTTACAACAATAATAGGCACTGGCCCTGAGTTTCAAACTAGAGATAGAGTTAAAAGTATTTTGGTCTGATTGTAGGAAGCTTATGGAGGCTTTAGCTCGGCTCTTGTATGGCTGCTGGTTTTGCACAGTGCTCAGAGAGAAATAAGGGAACGACACCATTACAGCGTAGACTGTGTCGTGGCCATCTACGTGGGGATTCTGCTATGGAAGTTGACAGGCTTTATTTGGCCAATCAAGAATGTGTCAAGGGATAGAAGGCTAGATAAGCTTGAGAAAATTCAAAGCAGACTTATCCAGGCTGCAAAGGATTCCGATATGGATGAGGTGAGGGAGCTGTTGAAAGAGGTTGAGTTGGGCAGTACGCAAGACAACCAGCAGCATAAGGGGAGGGCTATGTGGTTGTTTTCGGCGGCCACCATTTTCTCCACGCTTACCATAGTTCTTCTGGCCTTCACGTGGACAAGCGATGGGTAATTTTGTTTTTCTTCTTTGGCTTATGGATAGTTCAATTTTTCTACGACGACTTAACACGCGATTTAGATGTTTCAATATTTGTTTGCGGTTTAGTGTTAACTTACATAATATTCTGCAGTTTTATTTCTTATTTGGTAAAATCTTTCAGTCACAGTAGTGTTGTTTGGTACTGTATTTCTTTCTCCTTCACGGGAAACTAAAGCTACAAAGTAGTTACTAAGAGACTTGTCCCACATTTCTAGACTTGTTTTTTACTCTGGTTCTCTTTAGTTTCTGTCAGAAATATCTATATACATAAAAAAAAAAAAAATTCTCAAAAATTTGAAGAGAGAGTGCATTACCCGAATGGTAGGCGGATATGGTGGTGGTTGGGGTGTTACTTCTGTCCTTCCTCCTTCCTATGGTTGTTTAAAAAATATCTACGTTCTCTTTAGTTTCTGTCAAAACCACCTGGAGAAGTCGAAAACCCAATTGATCAAGCTCTGGTGGAACGTGATTTGAATGGCCTGACTAAATATCCAAAATTTACTTGAGCCTGTAAAAAAGGCACCAACAAGTAAAACCACAACCACCATCACCTACGGTAAAACAACCCGCTAATTTTGTAGGGACTTTAATTGTAGTTTCGGTAAATACATTGACCTTTGATGGTTACCCCTCTGCAACTACCTCCGTTAATTTCGGATGGAATTTGCTAATGTCAGCAGAGATAATTTTATAAATTCCAAAAATACTCCTTCAATATCTATAATAAAATCATTAACTTGCCCTCTCATTTCTAAATACATCCAGAACTTCTCTGTCTCCTCATCTCACATTAAGGAACAAAATTTAGTACTTTATTTTTTTATTCTATAAATGTGTTTATTGATTTTTTTAATAGATATTAATTTTTTTTTAAAAATTGATTGATAAAAATAAATGACTTGTCATGCAAATTGATTTCTAGTTTGTTTTCTCACTAGAAAACTTCATAATACTGGTAATATAGATTAGAAGTATAATAAAGACAAAAAATAAGTCAACATAGATTCAATTTTTGAATTATTTTTTGTCTTTTTTAAACTTTTTATATTTATATATTTTTTTGGAACTTGTTATCGAAATGAATTAATAATTCATAAAAATTTGATTCAAAACAATATATTGCAAAAACAATTCAAATAAGAACAAAAAATAGTCCAAAAAGAAATTAGTTATTTTATTTTTTTAGGATAATCTAACGCAGGGTCCTATAAGCTCAAGCTCGTAAGTTTTCATCCCATTAAAATTTTCAAGTTATGTTTTAATTTCAATTTTACATATTTTGACATATTTGCCATTATTTTTTAGTGGCATTTTAGTTTTTTGTCCTATTTAAGTGAAAACATATAATTCTAAATTTGGTAGATCAAAAAATATGACAGTAAATCAGGCTGAAAGTTGAAAACAGATATGATAAAATATATTTAATAAATCATGTGACACCGAAAATAGAGAATCACCAAAAGATATTCATGAGGATTTGATTTTCCCTTCTTTTTTTTTCTATGGTAAAACATATTTACCGGACTGTTTAATAAATTAAAAAGTGTATCACACAAATTTTCTAATTTTCTGTATTTGTTCATTGAAATCTGAATTTTTTATATTCATCCTCCTATATCCGAATTTCGATCTTCCTAGATTTTATACCCCAAAATCAATTGAAGAAAATTAAGTATATAAGAAGAAAACTAAGTATTGTGAGTTAGAAAGAGAATTTTATCGTCAAACGTAAACAATTTTTTCCGAATACAATTCTTATTATGCGTTAAGTAAAATTTGTTTTAATTTTTTTTTATTTTTAACATTCATTTTAGGATGATATTGGTTGAACACTATACAAAGAATTTGCAGTAAACTTACCATTAAATCTGCAAATTTACCATCGCAAGTAACACAAAGGATTTACAATAAATTTACCATTAGATTTGCAAATTTATCATCACAATTGTAGAAGGCGGTAAATTTACCATCGCTTCTAACAAATTAACCATTAGATAAGCAAATGCATCATTACAAGTTGGAAAAAATATGTAAACTTACCATCACAAAAAGCAAAGAATTTTTAACAAAATTTATAAACAATAAGAAGGTCATGAGGGCAAATTTATCATTTATTACATGGTGGATGTTGTTTGTTTTACTTTTGTTTCATCTTTTTAGCATTTGTTCAGGGTGATAATGGTTGAACGCTCAAATAGGTTATACAAAAATATAACCAGATGAGAACACTCCTAGCTTTCTCAATAAATTAAATTTACCATCACCAAATGAATTTGCATTCAGCAAACTCTAAATATACTATTTCATCAAATTTACCATCATAATTAGCAAATATATTATCATACGTTCCTCACGCGAAGAAGATGGTATTTTAACATGAAGATACTAAATTTCAATAGTATATAATAAATTTGAAAGAGAAGATAGTGAAGTTGCTAAATCATGAATAAATTTGTCATGATTTTTATAATAAAACATAATACTCCATTTGTCCCATTTTCATAGTCTATTATTCCAATTTGGGACGTCCCAAAATAAAAGTCTACTTTCCAAAATTAACAATTGAAATCTGATTAAATTTTCTTTTTCCCTCTTTATTTAAATAAAACTTGTATTATACACATCAATCAAATTAAGGATATATTTGAAAAAAAAATACTTTTTGCAGCAATTATTATGTTCTCCTAAAAAGTTAGAATCCCAAAGAGGGACTGTGAATTTGGGATGGAAGGAGTATATAATATATGGCAATGACAATTCCACTGTAAAAGTAGAAAGGATTGATAATTGAAAATCGATGCTACAACTACTATGGGTAAGGAATCTTGAAATATTGCAGAAGAGTATTCCATGATTTATGCGTTAAGTGCTTAATAAGTGTAAATTTTCATGGGTAAGTTTGGTATTTTTTAAAAGTTAGGACCAAAAAATAACTTTAAAAAGTGGATGAGATGAAAAATTAGTTGACACTATAGATAGGACCAAAAATTAAGTGCCCCATTTTTTTTGCCTTTATTTAATTTTTTTGTATTTATTTAATTTTATATCTAATTTTTGTAGATCATTGATTCGTCAATCTAAAAACTAAAATTATATCTTAAAAATTAAAAAAATTAGTGAAGACGAAAATAATTCAAAGAGACAGTTGCATGTTTATTTACAAATATAGACACATATACAATATCCCAACATTGGCGAACATTAAATTTCTTTTTTTTTTTTTGTGATGTATGAAAGGCATTATCTATTTTCCAAATACATATTACAAAATAGTAATAAATTGTTAATTTTGATCAACTTATACAATGAAAAGAATATAGTCATACCCGTATTTAAGGAGGTGTCGTCCTACTCGTACTCGTGTTACGCTTTCATTTTTTGATAAATTTGTTAGCCCACCATCTAATTGTGTATTTTTGAGTTATTTTTATGATATACTCCTATGTTAATGGTAAAATTTATTGAGCCCACCGCCTCCTATTTCGGATTATTTTACTTTTATTGAATTTTTTTATTTTGCACCAAGTTTTTGTCAATTATTAGTTCGTCCCGATAAAAAGTTTTAGAAACATTAGAAATTATAAATTAAATTTGAAAAATAGTTCAAAAAAATAAAAAAATTTCTAAAATAGGTTTCTATTTTTATTCTTTTCTTGTCTTTAGTGATTTTTTTAAGCTTTTGGACATCTTTTATACTTCTAATATATTACCAATAACATGATGTTTTCTAGTGAGAACAAGCTAGAAAGTAGAAATCAATTTGCGTAATGAGTTATTATTTTTGTTAGTCAATTTTATTTTTAAAAAAATTGATATCCATATCAAAAAAAATCAAAGAACGCATTTATAGAATAAAAAAATTAAAGCAAGAAAATTTTCATACCTTAATATGAGATGAGGAGGGAGAGAGGCTTTGTGTGCATTGAGAGGAGGAGAGGGCAATTTAATAGTGTTATTGTAGATATTAGAGGGGTATTTCAGAATTTACAAAGTTATCCCTATTGATGTCATAAAATTCCATCCAAAATTAATGGAAGTTAGCTAGAGGGGTAACAATCAAATAAGTTCAACAGCAAGGGAGGTCACTTTATTTTTTGAAACCTCAAGGGAGATCCTTGCATTTGTCAGTAATCTCAGGGGAGGTTAATGCATTTTATCCATTTATTATTTATTTTTATTCTAAAAAAATTGCATTCGTTATTTTTGCATTAATTTTTTGTAAGTTATTAGTTCGTCTCAACGAAAGAAATCTAAAAAATATAAAACTGTGTTTAAAAACTAAAAAAAGTTGCTAAAGAGGTTTAAAATTAATTTAATGGGCATGGTCACAGCTTTGAATCGCTACATTAAGCAATCCTCGAATGGATGCAGATTTTTTTTCCATCTAATGGGGAAAAATATGAAGTTTGAATGGAACGAAGTATGCAACCGAAGAGCTTACACACTACCTTTCCATGCCACCCCTCCTCTCGACACCTGTCCTATGAGAAAATTTGTACATTTACTTGGCCATGTCAAACTTTGCGATGAGTGCTACCTTGCTCAAGGAAGAAGAAAATGATTGACGCCAAGACTCTACCTTTAGTTGGAAAAATTGGCCCTGATACTGTTGATAACATCAAGGAAGTGATTGACCGACAAAAGAGTATTGCTGATGCGCCGGCCAAATTAATATTTAGATTAAAATTGATCCTTGTCTTAAGATTGTAGAAAATTAATAGAGTGGCAAGATAGAGTATTGATCCACGAAAAATAATAGAAAGGTTATCACGGAAACTTGTAGTTGTACCATTTCATACACTAACCCTGGATTTTAGGTTGGTTTATAATCTAAAATTACAAGTTAACTAAAATAGGAAACTTTGATTAATTAAGAAAGTAGGCCAGATCCTCAGAATCTTTTGCCCTTAGATTTAGGTAAATAACACCTTCTATTTTTATTATTCAATCAAGAATTCAAGGCAGAGAATCTTGATCGGAAGATATTTCAATGGAAAATAAATTAACTTTTTATAGATTTTTTCTCGATCCAATTTTTGTTCAATAACATTTAATCAAAACATAGGAGGATATCGATCCAAGTATTAGATGTACCAATAAAGGCAACAACTGATCAATAGCTTAACACCCCTTCACTGGTTCGAAAATAAGAACTCGATTTGAATCCTGAACAGACAATGAAAAATAATGAGAAGATGTTGAAACCGAAATTATGAGATAAAATTCATTCTCGGATCTTTCTTATAGAATTTTGCCTAGCATATTAATGAAGAAAGCCGAATAATAATTTAAAGACATCTTACCAACAATCGATGAATAATGAAAAAATCCAACAATCTTACCAATATCTTGAATAAAAAACTTGAATTAATTGAAAGAAGGTTTGAAACACCAAGAACTGAAAGTAAAGTTGCTAGAAATTAATGGCTAGAATTAAAAAGCTAAGAGAATAATTGATTGCTAAAAGCTAGGTGATTAGATCCAAGCCCCCTAAGTCCTTAAATAAGGAAAACTTAGGAAAAAATAAGTAAACTCAAACCTAAAACAATAAAGAAACTAATTACAACATTAAAAACAAAATAAAGAAAAAGAATAAAAAATTGCAAAACGCGGTTGCTTGGCTGGTCATACAGGGTCCCTGATTGGTCATCAGAAGCTATTGGAATTTTATGAATGCTTGGGGTCTGATTAGATGGCCTGACCTGATTGTCAGGTTAGGTGCTTCCCTTCTCCATGCGAGTGAACTGATGAGATACCAGCCAACCCTGGCTGGTTGGCCTGATTAGATGCCTTCCCCCCATGACCTAATGGTCTACAGAGCCGGCCCCGGGGTAAGCCCCGCAAGCCCCGGGGCTTGGGCAACCCCCCGGCGCAGGGCAACCAAAAAAAAAAATTTTTTTTGCAAATATAAAAAAATATTTTAATTATTTTGTAAAAAAATTAATTTTAGAGTTGCTTATTTCTTTCACATCATTGATCAAGTCCTTACATCACTTAGGCTCCGTTCAGTTGTCGAAAAAGTTGTACGAGAAAATTGTTCTAAAAAAATTTAATGTGAAGTGAAGTAAAATAAAAAAAAAATCTATATTCTTGTGTGTGTTCATTTACCAAAAATTTCTTGTAAAAAAATAAAAATTCACTTGTTCATTTATCAAAAAAAAATACCGAAAATATTTTTTTTTGAATTCAATGGTTAGTTGTGAACAAAATTAATTTTGAGAGCATATATTTTTAAAAAATTTCCTTCCAACCATCATGAAATTATTTCACAAAAATCAAAATGTCTTCATGCAAGTTTAAATAATAAAAAAATATATATTTGTAGTCCACTAAATTAAACAAATAACAATATAAACTTATACTTTCATTCTAGTACTAATTAAACTAATGAGAGAAATAATATGTGTTTAATATATTAAATATGTATACCTTATATAAATATAATGGAATATATATATTATGTAACATAGTAGATGAACTTAGATATGTACATAATATATTAAATACGTTACACTAACATACATATAAAAGACTAATATATGTTCAGTTTTTTGTAACTTTCACTTTTAACCCATTGTATAGAATATAACATATGTATTATTATAGTTTTGATATATATTCTACCGTGTAAAAAGAAAACAAGATATCATAAACAGAATATATCCTAAAATATATTTATAGTTATTGTACCGCTTGGTGTATCGTTGTATTTAAATAGGTTAATTATCTTTTTATCCAATTTGTTTTGTATTTGTTATTTTTTATTAATATTTTGTGAAATATTAGTTCGTTTTCAAAAAAGAATCTAAAAAATATAAAATTATATCTGAAAACTAATTCTTTTTTTTACTAAATATGAATAATAAACTAAAACATATCATATTTTGGTTATTTTTCGTATTTTCTAAGATTTCTTATTTTTGAATATAATTTTATATTTTTTTAAATTTCTTGTCGAGACAACCCAATAACCCACAAAAATAGATAAAAAATAAAAATTGTGAATTGTCATGCTTCGACGGAGAAGGATTTTTCGAAGTTAAAAAAAACTTATATTCGGATTACCATGCCACATTAGAGATTAAGTGAATTGTTTATGATTTTAATTGGCAATGAAAACTTGAATAAGTTAAACTACAATAATTTAGTTGTAAAATTTATTTCAAAAAATGCAAGAATAAGTTATTTTCTTTGAATCGGATCGTGTTAATTATAAAGCACTATGACTGGGGTTGTATTTTGATTTTGAATTTTTTTATGTAATTCAACCTAAAAGTGTAAGGTAACCTTATTTGTATTCTTATTTTGTTGTTTGATTATGCATTTTTTTTTAATTTTATTATGACATAATAATATTAAGTGGGCAACCAATTTAAGTCCGGGCTTGGGCAACCCAAATGTCGGGGCCGGCTCTGATGGTCTAGTCCAAGGTTATTAATACCACATCATACCGGCCGGCACGTATTGTTTTGGCGTAAAAATAGTACCGGATACCTCTAATACTATACCATTTTAAATACTAGCTCGTATTAGCCAGGTACCGACTGTACCGACTAATATCAGCCATATCAACCGGTATCGGGGTTGATACCTTTTTTTTTTTTTTTAAAGAGTTACGAAAAAGGAAATTAATTTTTTTCGCTCTCTCTCTATGATTTATACATATATATATATATATATGTATGTATATATAAGAGCTTTTAATAAGGGATCCCTTATTTTGTTACGGTGTGAACCTCCTATTTCTTGATCAAATTTTGATGATCCGAACCGTTCAATGTGTTCAAAACATATTTTTAAGAGTACCTATAAGAAATTAGCTCAAAATAATATCCGGAAAGCTAGACTTGATCTATTTAATTTTACATAAAACTATTCCTATCAGCATTTATCAAAAATTATTTACATCAAGCCCTTCTCGATTTTTTTGAGCCAATTTTTTGCGGGTACCCTTAAAAATATGTTTTAAACACATATTTGAGCAGTTTGGATAATCAAAATTTGATCAGAAAATAGGAGGTCCGCACAGTAGCAAAATAAGAGATTCCTTATTAGAAGGGGGATTGATATATATATATATATATATATATATATATATATATTGATAATTGCGGTAAATCCAATATGGTACCCAGTATATAATCGGTACCGGTACATACCGTACTAATAGAAAAATTGGTACTCAAGCCGATCTAATATTGAGAACCTTGGTCTGATCACACATTTATCTGTTGACTTCCCACAGTTGACCAGTTAGGCTTGCCCTCACTAGATGACCCAGTCAGGACCATGCCTACAATAAATATTATTTTTTTTACTTCTCGTTCATTTTAGATATTAGGTTTTTTTTTTTGGCAGTGTAATAAATACTGCAGATAGCATTAATTTATTTATTTTGTAATTTTTATTTATTTTATTATTCTATTTGAAAATTATTGAGACTATTTTTATGATAAAATGACGGGTAGAGTGAATCATAATTAGGCAATTTATCTTTTAAAAGTAATCTTAATTACTTGAAACTATCACAGTTCTTAAATTTTAATATTTAATTTAATTTTTTTTTAGAGGTAAGAGTGAATGAACACTAATCGAATCAATGAGATATTAATTTTGATATTTCACTAAATAACCAGAGTTTAAGGAAAGATATTAAAGATATTTTAAGTTGTACATACTATCAAAACTACGTTTTTTAAAGTACATTATTACTGTAGGTATTTATTGTACAAAATTTTAAAAGCATGTAAACTGACATAATGAAATATCGCTGATTTAATATTACTAAGTTCCGTGCATAGCACTATTATTGCTAGTTAGTTTTTAAAGTAAACTCGAATATTCCATTGCTCGGTTTCTTCAGCTTATGTATCAACCCTACTCTTGTATTGGTTCTAAGATAAATCTTTACTAAACCAAACCAAACTGAGCCTTGTGTCCCAAATCAATTGGGGTCGGCTACATGAATCCTTTTCCTCCAAAGAGTTCTGTCAAGAGCTGTTTCCTCACTTAGCCCTAGTAGACTTAAATCCTTGCGCACTACCGCATCTAATGTCAATTTGGGTCTTCCCCTCCCCGGAGCATTGTTATGCAAAGCTATCCTATCCGCTCTCTTAACTATTGCCTCCGTAGGTCTACGATAGACATGTCCAAACCACCTAAGCCTATTTTCCCTCAACTTCTCGTCTATAGGTGCTACGCCTACCATCTCGCGGACTGTTTCGTTTCTAATCCTATCTCGTCTAGTCTTACCACACATCCACCTCAACATTCTCATTTCCGCTACACTCATCTTGGTCACCTGTTGTTTCTTCATAGGCCAGCATTCTGTCCCGTAAAGCATCGCTGGTCTTATAGCAGTTCTATAGAATTTTCCCTTCAACTTTGTGGGTACCCTCTTGTCGCACAGTACACCAGTAGCACTTCTCCACTTGAGCCACCCCACTTGGATCCTATAGGTCACATCATCCGTAATCTCTCCATCTTGACTAATAATAGAGCCTAAATACTTAAAACGGTCACTCTTTGGTATCTCCTGATCTTGAATCATCACTTTTTCTTCGTACGCACTTCGGGTATCACTAAACTTGCAAACCATATACTCAGTTTTACTCCTACTTATCCGAAAGCCCTTAGACTCTAGTGCATCCCGCCAAATTTCTAATTTAGTATTAACACCGCTAGCAGTATCATCTACAAGGACAATATCATCTGCAAACAACATACGCCATGGAATATCCTCTTGAATCTGACTAGTCAATTCATCCATAACTAAAGCGAAAAGGTAAGGGCTCAAGGCTGACCCTTGGTGCAATCCTACTGTGATGGGAAATTCACTCGTCTCCCCTGCTGGTGATCTAATGGCAGTGACAGCACCTTCATACATGTCTCGAACAACATCGATATACCCTTTGGTTACTCCCTTTCTCTCCAGAACCCACCATATAATGTCTCTGGGCACCCTATCATAAGCCTTTTCTAGGTCTATGAAGACCATATGAAGATCCTTCTTCATTGACCTGTGTTTCTCTACCACTCTTCTTAGTAGGTAAATAGCTTCCATGGTCGATCTCCCAGGCATGAACCCAAATTGTTTCTCCGACACCATAGTCACCATCCTCAAACGATGCTCCATAACTCTTTCCCACAGCTTCATCGTATGACTCATCAACTTAATACCTCTATAGTTGTTGCAATTTTGAATGTCCCCTTTGTTCTTGTAGATAGGTACTAAGGTACTCCTCCTCCATTCGTCTGGCATCCTCCTAAATAAAATAATTTTGTTGAACAACTTTGTCAACCAAGTCACCCCCAAATCACCTAGGCTTTTCCACACTTCAATAGGAATACCATCTGGTCCTAAGGCCCTACCCGGTTTCATCTTCTTCAAAGCCTTGGCCACTTTGGACTTTTGTATCCTCCGATAAAACTCGTATTCCATTCTCTCGCTAGGAACGTCAACTTCCTCCTCACCAAAACCTTCTTCATGTTTCTCGTTTAACAACTTCTCGAAATACGTCTTCCACCTATCCTTGATATCCTCATCTTTCACCAACACTACTGAATCACTACCTTTTATACACTTAACTTGAGAGAAGTCTCTAGCTTTCCTTTCTCTCAGCTTGGCGAGTTTATAGATATTCCTCTCCCCATCTTTACTATCAAGTCTAGCGTAAAAATCCTCATAGGCTTTCAACTTAGCCTCTCTAACGGCTTTCTTAGCTTCCTTGTTAGCCTGCTTGTACTGCTGAAAATTTTCCACATTCCGGTCCTTTTGCCACTTCTTAAAACATTCCTTCTTGGTTTTTACCATGGTTTGAACCTCGTCATTCCACCACCATGTCTCCTTAGAAATTGGACCTTTCCCCTTTGACTCTCCGAGAACTTCTTTCGATATCCTTCTAATACCATCGGCCATTGTCCTCCACATACTATCACTATCGCCTTCCATTCCCCACTCCATTTCTTGGGATGTTCGTTCCTTGAACACTTTTAGTTTCTCCCCTCTTAGGAACCACCATTTAGTCCGTGGGCATCTAGTTTTCTTTCTCGGTCTATTATTTCCCTTGAGGCCAATATCTAACACCAAAAGTCTATGTTGTGCCACTAGACACTCTCCGGGAATGACCTTACAATCCTTACATAGCAACCGATCTGCGCCTCTTGCAAGAAAGTAGTCTATTTGGCTTCTATTGACTCCACTCTTAAAGGTAATTAAATGTTCCTCACGCTTTCTAAAGAAAGTATTCCCCACTATAAGGTCAAGGGCTATTTGAGCGAAATTTATCTTAAGGACATAGTGTTTTAACATTAGACAAAAAGTACACACATAGAAAGATAAAACCTAAAAATCGCATGGAAAGGATCAAGTCTAGTCTTAGAACACTATGTCCTTAAGACAAATTTCGCCTTCGCTATGGTGCTCACGATTTGAATAGGCGCTTGTCTCCTAGGATAAAATGATCGAATTCCACCGAAGTACCACTCCAATTGATGGGGCCTAGCGAACCAAATAATGAACTTGTACTCTCTCATATGAAGACTCAAAACTCGAAACAATAAATGAAAAAATTAATCCAAAACTCTATATATGTGTCTCCTCCAAAAGTCTTCATAACAAATGGAGGGGGCACCCTTATATAGAAGAATTCGTGACTATTCCGAATAGTCACAAAATGAAGTGACATAACTATTTATCAGAATAGATGTCAATGACAAGACACGACTTTACACTAAAATAACACAATAAAATCATATAAAATTCAATAGAAATAAATTCTATTTGAATTTCTTCAACCAATATTAAATGGAAATTAATAGGAGTCAATTTTCTACTCACTCCTTAATGATTTTGAGCAAATCAATATATGTTCTAAATTATTTTTTCAAAACAATCCCCCACATGGATAAAAATTGGCTAGATAAACAATGCAAAAATAATAATGTAGACGACAGAGAGAGTACAAATGAAAATCTCCTGCATAGAATAGGTAGCTTTTGGCTTTGAATCTTCCATTGTGAAAGACTATCGGATTTACTTGCTAATCAGTGTACGTGATGCCTTGAACTGTTCAGCTTTTTTTTTTTTTTTGTAAACCATGACAATAGAATTCACACAGAATCTTTTCGAACACATTTGGTTCTTACGGTTGTGCCCATTTTGACCCTGAGCAATTCCTGGTTTCATGAGTGCTTTAGAGAACTAAGTCTTATCATTCTCATAGAAGCGGCTCCTTTTCACTCATATAAGTGACTTCTCATTAAGAGTATTCTGCTATGCCCACTTGAATTTTCAAGATATGAGAATCACTAAAAGCATAGCTTATCCTAGATAACGCTGTATGTATCACTGTTGTATCTTAGGAATGAGTAGGAGAGTTATCTCCGCAGTGATACTATTGAGTCACACACAACATTGTTGTCCCTTTGAACCTAGATCTTGGGATCTCCAGTCAGTTAGGTAGGGTTCCATTGAGACAACTCTTAAACGATAGGCTTAAACCTCATTCCCCTCGATATGTTACTTGTTTTCTAGTCAACACTCCTTAGGTAACGAATTTGTATTTTATTTTTGACCATATATTATATATACCAATTTCAAATGAAAACAAGTGTTATATGGAATTATGTCTACGATTATTGCTTCGAGACTTACCACACTTCTCTATGCCCTTTCAAATTATTGATCGAAAATTATAATTAATATAAATTCTGACATAGAATTCATAATACAATTGCAGGTAATTAGAAAAAGCATCTCTTCCTCCATAATTATGTGAAAATCTAGAATTTGGTCACATAATCATGATGACTGGGACATAGTCACAATTATTAAACTATACTAGCATTTACCAAAAACAAGAAGTTAAAAATGATGCTTTAAGTTCAAAAGAGAAAACCCCCACGTGAAATAATTGCTTTTCACATTTTCATGCTTAGCGTCCAACAAGTACTAAGATATCCTTTTAAGAAAAGGTTTAAACACTCCATGGAAATCAAAGTGTTCTAATATCCTTTTAAGAAAATGTTTAAACACTCCATGAAAATCAAAGTGTTCTAAACATTGGAATCTTACAATAGTCTCCGAAACAATACAACAACTCCTTGCTGACAATCAACACACGGAGAAGGACACCAATTTAAGAATACAACACAAAATGTTGTAATTCAATTTTGGTAGTTAAATATGAAAACTAACCAAATCCATTCCAAAAATTAGAGCCTAAGGGTTTCCAAATGTTGCACCTTGCAATCGGCAACTGACGGTTCTTGCCAAACTAACATACGACAACGTGCAACACCAAACCAAGTAGGATATTTGCTTTCACCGAGAAACTTGAGTTCATAGCCCGTCAACGAAACCATAAGAGAAAGTCACAAGCGCCAGTCAAAAAGTCACATTCATGATATTAGATTCTCTAAAATTTTGATTAAAATGGTTGGGTATCAAGTGTATTGGAATAACACCTATTTGTGTTTTCCTTCAAACCTGAACGAAAAATAATGTCTCCACCGGTTCTAATATACAAAGGAAACCCCCACAATAGAATATAACGTTGTAGCCAGTGGTTGGTGACTTAACAAAATTCTTGCCATTAAACCCAGAAAATACATTGAGAGAAACAAGAACATAAAAGTCAACACAACAATTTGAACTGTCACTAAGCACTCACCAAGGGTCTTCGGAAAGCATATTGCCGTTATAGAATTCCAAAGTGTATATGCACAATGTCAAAATTCATAAATAATCTTTTATAATATTGAGATTGTAAACAGAACTCCGAAATTAGTCCCGCTATTGTAATCAACCATTAGAGTGGTTGCAACCTTTCCTTAATGTTCAAGCATTGGTTTGACGGTGGCCGTATACGTTCAAACTTGACCTGTATGTGTTGTTTAGTATTCCTTTAAGTGCTTAGACAATTGGCTTACAACTGTGATACACGGTTTGCAACATATGTTTTCTATTGTGGTGTCACTAGGCACTTAATGTGTTAAACAGTGACTAAGCATTGCCGAATGGCAAATTCCCAACAAACCGGCGGCTGTTTGAAAAGCCATAAACCTGTTCCAAATGACTCCAGACCCAAAAAAAATCACATTACAAATTGCTTCCAATACCCTTTTTCAATGGTTAAACTATGCTCGCACCCTTTTTTTTATTCCCAACGAACACAACTGTTGGTTCAAAATCATTGAAGGAAACTGATGTGTATATGCAATGTTTAAGTGTCTTTGATAGACTGAAAGCAAAGGGAAACGATTCCTCAATATCAAAGCACGTGGCTGTTAAAAACCAAAAAACATGTCTGAAAGGACACCATATTGGAACATACCTGTTACGATGAAAAGTTGCCGACCAAACTGTGTTTAATTCATCCGAATTGTGGTGCTTTACTTACTAAGACTTTGTGTGTTTCACGAAACAACATTTTTTTTTCTTTCCGAAACAACATTTTGTTTAAAAGGCACCATTAAAATTGATATAAATTCTTTTCCAAATGAGTCAGAACAAATAATCAAAATTTTTTTTTTTAAAGAGTGAATAGAAGTTATGCTTTTTCGAATGGGTGTGACTGTTGGCGCATAAAAGTTAACTAAGGGAACAACTCTATTTTTTATAGAACTCCATGTGCCTGTTCACAAAAAGTCATATATTTTGAAACTATCTTTTGATATAAATCTCTTGTGATGAAAAGATATGACTACTCATTTAAAACCTTCTAAGATTAAAAATCATGTCCTTAAAAGGTAAGTAGAGAACCCTTCAATTTAAATGCGTAAAACTTAAATTTCCAACATATTTTTCCAAGACATGAAAAATGTCTCTCATGCAAAATGCTACATGATGGTGATATGAAGTACCATTTAGAAATAATGATTGTCGCTTTGATAAACCTTGAGGCAAATAGCAATGTTATAAAACACCGTTTCGAACAAATTGCCGATCCCAACATCCCACTCTCAACAGTGGATTTTAATTGCATGTTGGTACACATAAAACAAATTATAGATCATGCAATACGCGACACTGTGTTGGCCATTAACCAAAACTATGAATAATTATGGCACATAATGATAAGGATTTTTACATAATAACACAACCACTGGAATCACGTATCTTATGATGCATGAACATAAAAAGTAATTTTAAATTTGTCTTAAGATTGTTATAAAAGTTATGTGTGTACTTTTTGTGTTACCTGTGACATAAATAACGAAATCATAGAAAGATAAAACCTGAAAATCGCATGGAAATGATCAAGTCTAGTATTAAAACACTATGTCCTTAAGATAAATTTCGCCCTTACTATGGTGCTCACGATTTGAATAGACACTTGTCTCCTAGGATAAAATGATCGAATCCCACCGAAGTACCACTCCAATCGATGGAGTCTAGCGAACCAAATAATGAACTTGTACTCTCTTATATGAAGACTCAAAACTCGAAACAATAAATGAAAAAATAATCCAAAGCTTCATATATGTGTCTCCTCCAAAAGTGTTCATAACAAACCCTTATATAGAAAAACTCGTGATTATTCTGAATAGTCACAAAATGAAGTGACATAACTATTCATCCGAATAGATGTCAACGACAAGACACAACTTTACACTAAAATAACACAATAAAATTATATAAAATTCAATAGAAATAAATTATATTTGAATTTTTTCAACCAATATTAAATGAAAATTAATAGGAGTCAATTTTCTATTCACTCCTTAATAATTTTAAACAAATCAATATATGTTCTAAATCATTTTTTTCCAACAATTAGTATACACAAAGTGATTAAGCACTTAATAATCCATTGCAAATCAATGATGAAAAGGCCAATTTGGAAAATCAGTAATAGAGAGGATGTTACAGAACAAAACAAGAATCTCGACTCCAATCAACAATCATCAGTATAGGGTATTGGCTGAACAAATTGTCAAAATCATTAATCGAATCCAACACTGGTGGAATCTCAATTTCTGAACTCGAATAGATTGTTAGCTTGAGCAACCAAATTTGGACAGATAGGCGATGGCCGAACGGCACATGAAGGACGAGAAGGCGATGACTGAATGAGAGATTGAGAAGTGAGAGATGAATAATGAGAGCCAAGTACGAAAGAACAAAAAATAAGAGTCATAGGGCACGTTTGATACCCGGATTAAGAGTCTCTAGGCTGGAATATTTCATTTTAGTCCAACTTAAGCCATTGTTTGATTGTAATCCTAATAGGATTGTGAAGTCCACATTAACCAACTTAGTGGCTCATTTGCGGGATAAAACAATTCCACCGAAGGGGTGCTATTATTTTTGGAGGATAAAACACAACTCTGGACTAAATAATTTTTTTACCAAATTACCCTTAATTTTTATCAAGTTGTCTTAAATCCTATCTACATGGCTTTTTTGGATCAGGTATAGATATAATTAATTTAATTTTTCTTATTTAATAGGTAGATAACTTAATTTTTTTAATTTTAGATTATTTTTATTTTTAGTGAACTTTTTAAAAATTTTGATTATATTTTTTTTACTTTCATTCTCTTGTCAAGATAAACTAATACAGTGACTTACAAATTTTGACACAAAAATAATAAATGTAAAAAACTACTTAAAAAATTATGTTAGCCCAAATTAGACTTAGTATCATTTTCTGTATGTTTTTTATTATTTGAAGTTAAGGTATTGTTTAGCTAATATTAGTAAACATGATAATGTGTATCTAGTATGAATTTTTTTCCATTAAACTTAAAATTTATGATATATGTTTATTTTTGTAATATATAAATGTTGAATTATGCTAAATCAAATAATTAAAGATAATATTTTTTAAATACACATACTTTTTATTAATGATAAGTCCGTAACAATATTTGAAATCTTATCACTACTTATTTTCTAAAATCGATACGTTATGTATTTTTTTAATTACTTTTTTTTACTTATTTGAGTATTTTTTAATAATTTAGGTTATTTTTTTTTTACTTTTTAGACTCATCTCGACAAGATAATTTTAAAAGATAAAATATTTTGAAATATTCAAAAATTTTAAAATTGTTTTTGAAGAATGTACTAAAAGTTCAAACAGAGATTTTATTTTTTGAGTCAAGAAATACTCGACAAAGTACCTTAAAAAATTGAACAATTAGTTTCAATGGTAATAAAAAAATAATCAACATCAAATAGAGTAATTTTTTTCATCAATTAATGGTCCGATGAAAGACATTTTAATATTATGGTGAGAGTAAAATAAGAAATATAAAGTTTAACTTATCTTTTATTTCAACAATCAAATAATGAATAACTCACATATTTCTTATACTGCAAGTAATACTGAATCAAACCAAACAAGAGACGACATTATTTTTGATCCTAGGATTATTAATCCCTGAACTAATAATCTGGGACTAACTTATTTCTTACTAATTAGTCCAACGATCAAACGTGCCCCTAGGATTTTATTTTTAATGTATAATGAACCAATCTGTTCCAGTTCGGTCCGACGTCTTGGAGTGAATACCAAAAACTGAACCGAAATTAAAAAAAAAAACTCAAATCAAACCGGACTGGATTAATTTGAGTCAAAAACTAAATTAAACTGTTGATTTAGTTCGATTTTTACCGACCCGATTGGATTTTCCGATTTATAGGTACACCGTACACCCTATTTACCATCCCTAATTCAACCCCATCTGTAAATTTAAGAAAAAAACAAAGGAGAAACGATTTTTGTTAGTTACACACACGCGAAAGACCACCACTTATCTTCGTTCGTTTTCTCTCCTCGTTTCTCTGCATTTACCGAGGTCTGCGTAACCCCTCTCTCTCACACACATGGCGATTACAGTTGCGAGGGCAATTCGGCCATTGAACTGGGACCATTCCACCTGTTCATCTCCATCTTCTTCAAAGCTCTCCTACTTGTCTTCTCTACAATTCCCTCAGCAGCTTGGGCGCATTCGATTCGGAAAAAATGGGCTGTCGTCACGTTCCCGGCCTCGAATCCTTCCTATGGTAATAATCATCCATTGCACGCCACTTGTTTTCTTTTGATTTTTTTTTCTAGACTTTTCTTTGATTTGGAGTTTACTATCTTGATTACTGTAATTTTCATTCTTGGAGTGTTAATTTTTTCTGTATTCAATAAAGGTGGGCTACAAAGTACAAACCAACCAACCAAACCAAACCAACACCCCTAAAAGAGATTCAAGACTTAGGAAACGCTATCCATCTAGAGTAAAGCCATCAACACCGGCAGGGTTACACCTATAAGGAGACCACTACAGTGTTCTCCTTAGTTGGCTTAAGATTCTTGGATTCAGCTGTTATTTAACTGGATGATATGAGGTTTGATTGACAAAGTAGTGGTTTGGTATTTTGTAGGATCAAAAATGAATTTAGTTCGTCTGAAATTTCTGTTGAGTTTCTTGAAGGCACTACCCCAAGTTCCAGGGAAAAATAGATTTTTTTCCCATGGCAAAGAGAAGTGTTTGACGCAGTAAGTGATTGTACTCTGACCTGGAAGAAGCCTCTGTATGTTTGCCGATGTGGTTTTCCTTGTGTGATTTCCAGGTTTTTAGGATTTAAGAAGGTATTCGTAGGTCAAACTTTCTGTGGCTGAGGAGTGGAAAGTTAGGTCACACGAGACATAGAAAGAATTGCCACATTGGCATCTAGTGAAATATTATTTTGACAAACTATATACTGACATACACCATTACAGTATATGAATCGTATAGGTATGTGATAGTATGTGTTGCTATAAGCCAAAACAATTATTGAGTAGTTAATATGTTAAATGTCTGCGGAAAAAATAAGGAAAAATTCTTATTTAGACAATTTGCTGCATTTTTAGGGATGATGATCCATAAAAAGGCTTTTTATTCAAGGTCTGCAAATATACGGATGTTTCTTATTGACCCGGTTAAGAATGCACCGCTGGATGAGTTTCTATTTTTGTTATGACGAGCCATAGTGCACTTTGGCATTTCTAAGATATTTACTTTGCTCTGTGTTGAAAATAGATGTCACTTACTTTGAGCACTGCGTCTACTGGCATTTTGATTTTCATGGTTTGGCATTGCATTTATCTTGAAGTCCTATTTTCCATTTTAAAGAGGAGATTGGGGCTTGAATACCTCCAAAGGGTTGTAATATTACCAATAATGCTAGTTTCTATTGTAACAGGGATCTTGATTAATTACCACTTGGTTGATAAAAAAGGGTTGATCCATAATTAAAAAGAGTGCCAGGACAAATAGTTAGTTTCCAATAGTTTTATACTGCTTCTTGAGTTTGGTGCTTCATTTTTCTTTCTTAAACTAGCTTTAGATTCTCCTCTATTAAAGTTAGTCAGTCAAGCTGCCCGTGCTGCATTAGTGATGTAGGACAGATTTGGAAGAACTGATGTAGGACAAATTTGAAGGACTATTGTTGATCAAAACAATAAAATAGAAGTTGTTTGAAGGACTTTGTGGTGGCTGTGAATAGTGTACGTGAACAGTAACAGAGATAAAGAGAGTGGTTTAGGAAGATAGATCTAGGCATCACACCTAGATTACCAAAGGCATCACACCTAAGGCCTCTTTAGCATCACACTAAAGAAATGAGTAAGCTTAGAAAGCTGGAAATTCTTTAATATTCTCATTGCTCCTCAAAAGTTCAAGCTTACATGAATTTATAGGCTCCAACATAGGAAATGCAAAGACCCTTCCAATTCCCTAGATGTCTAGGAAGATAAAACATGTGGTCAAATAGATAAAAACAAAGAGACTCCCTATTCCCTAGATGTCTAGGAAGATAAAACATGTGGTCAAATAGATAAAAACAAAGAGACTCCCTATTCCCTAGAGGTCTAGAAAGATAAAACATGTGGTCAAATGAAAACATAAATGCAACTAATAAATAGTCATCAAGCATTAAAAGTCTAGTCCAGCCCAATCAATAATAGCCCAACTCCCAAGTGGGCTCTTTGTCATCCAACATATGTCAAATCAGCGCTTGGGCTTCAGAACCATTTAGCCCACGCCTTTTATAAACTTTTAATGGTTGCTGCCAGCTTCCATCAACTCTCCCCGGCTTAAGAAAACTCGACCCCGGCGAGTTAAAGGCATGAAATTTTTCATACATATCAGGATTGAGACAGTGGAACTCCTCGTCCGTAATCCACGTGCAATCTGAAAATGAACGCCCTTTCCACTTAATGAGATACTTTTGATAACCCCTGTCTAGTTGAAACAATTTGATGATCGACCACGTCTTCAATTTCATCATTCGGAAACTTGCCTTTAGGGAGAGAAGCAATTGGACCAGTTTGAGCATCATCTTCGACATGTCCAGAGTATCGAGTGAGATCCTCAGCATTGAAAACATTGCTAATGCCCATATCATCAGGTAACTCAAGGACATATGCATTGGAACTGGTTTTCTTGAGAACTTTAAATGGACCAGCACTCTTTGAATGAAGTTTCTTATAAACCCCTTTAGGATACCGTACTGGCCTGACTCGAACCATAACCATGTCTCCCTCATTAAATTCAGCAAACCTTCGTCTCAAATCTGCATGTTGTTTGTAGCTCTCATTGCTTATCGCAATCTTTCGTCGAACATCCTCATGGATATCATGAATGTGCTGGCTAAACACTTCAGCTTAGCACTTGGACGAGCTGTGGCAGGTAATGGAACCAAATCAATTGGTTTCCTAGGAAGCAGACCTGTAACAATTTCAAAGGGGCTACGTCCTATAGATCTATTCACAGAGCTATTGTATGCGAATTCAGCCATGGGAAGCACTTGATCCCAACTAGAAACATGATCCCCAATAAGACAGCGAAGTAGATCTCCTAAGCTGCGATTTACGACTTCTGTTTGCCCATCAGTTTGCGGGTGAAAAGCAGAAGAAAATTTCAGCTTTGTATTCAGTAGTCTCCATAGCGTGCGCCAGAAATAACTCACAAACTTCGTATCACGATCCGAGACAATAGTCTTAGGCAATCCATGAAGCCTAACAACTTCTTTGAAGATGAGCTTAGCAATGTGAACAGCATCCGATGTCTTTGAACAAGGAATAAAGTGCACCATTTTCGAAAAACGATCCACAACCACGAAAATAGAATCGTGTCCTCGCAGGGTTTTGGGCAATCCAAGGACAAAATCCATGCTTAAGTCCTGCCATGGCTCGTGGGGCACAGGTAGTGGAGTGTATAAACCTGTATTCTTCTTCTTTCCTTTTGAAAGTTGGCAAGTTCGACATTGCGATACAATTTTGGCTACATCTCGCTTCAGTTTTGGCCAATAAAAGCGATTTTCAGCCATGGCAACTGTTTTGTCTCTTCCAAAATGACCTGCTATTCCTCCTGAATGTAATTCCCAAACCACTTGTTCGCGGAGAGATGAATCGGGTAAACAAAGTCGTGTTCCTTTGAAGAGATAACCATCATGTAAGGAAAACTCACTGTACTCTCCATGTTGTCCAGCCAATAATTGAGCATATATAACACTGAAATCCTTGTAAGAAGGATAATCTCTTTTGAGCAACTCGAAACCCACCACTTGAATAGCCATGGAAGAAAGAAGATACACCACTCGGCTAAGAGCATCAGTAACCTTATTCTCAGAACCGGCCTTATGTTTGATAACAAAAGAATATTCTTGTAGAAATGACGTCCACTTACCATGTCGATGATTTAGCTTCTTTTGAGAGTTGATGTATTTGAGTGCTTCATGGTCAGAAAACAATACAAACTCCTTAAAAAGAAGGTAGTGACGCCAATAACGAAGTGCTTGAACAACTGCATAAAATTCTTTATCATAAGTGGAATACTTTTGCTTAGCCTCGTTGAGCTTCTCACTAAAATAAGCAACCGGATGTCCTTCTTGACTAAGCACTCCCCCAATCCCAACATGTGATGCATCGCATGCCACTTCGAATACTTTCGAAAAGTCATGAAGGCTTAGAATTGGAGCCTCAGTCATCATCATCTTTAGGTCTTCGAAAGCCTTTGTTGCAGCCTTGGTCCAAACAAACTGTCCCCCCTTCATACAGTTTGTGATAGGTGCCATTACGGTGCTGAAACCTTTAATAAATCGACGATAAAAAGTTGCCAATCCTGAAAGCTGCGTACTTCATGCAAGGAGCCGGGAATCGGCCATTCTAAGATAGCTTTCACGTTACTTGGGTCAACCTCCACTCCTTTAAAAGACACCACGAAACCCAAAAATACAACTCTTGAACTCATGAAAGAACACTTCTTTACGTTCATGTAGAGCTTCTCTTGACGGAGAACCCTCAAAACTTGTTGAAGATGAAAGATATGTTCCTCCTTGGTCTTGCTATATATTAGAATATCATCGAAATAAACTACCAGGAACTGACCAATGAAAGGCTGTAATACCTGCGTCATAAAGCGCATGAAGGTACTAGGTGCATTTGTGAGGCCAAAAGGCATGACTAACCACTCATAGAGACCATCCTTGGTCTTGAAAGCGGTCTTCCATTCATCTCCCGGCCTTATACGTAGCTGATGGTAGCCACTTTTCAGATCAATCTTCGAAAATAGGCAAGGTCCAGCCAACATATCCAACATATCATCAAGCCTCGGAATAGGAAATCGATACTTGATCGTAATCTTGTTTATAGCACGGCTATCTATGCACATGCGCCAACTGCCATCTTTCTTTGGTGTAAGCAACGCCGGAACAGCACAAGGGCTTAAACTTTCACGAATGAACCCCTTGGACAATAGCTCATCTACCTACCTTTTAAGCTCTGCGTGCTCACTTGGATTCAGGCGATAGGCTGGACATGTCGAAGATGATGCTCAAACTGGTCCAATTGCTTCTCTCCCTAAAGGCAAGTTTCCGAAGGATGAAATTGAAGACGTGGTCGATCATCAAATTGTTTCAACTAGACAGGGGGGTTATCAGAAGTATCTCATTAAGTGGAAAGGGCGTTCATTTTCAGATTGCACGTGGATTACGGACGAGGAGTTCCACCGTCTCAATCCTGATATGTATGAAAAATTTCATGCCTTTAACTCGCCGGGGTCGAGTTTTCTTAAGCCGGGGAGAGTTGATGGAAGCTGGCAGCAACCATTAAAAGTTTATAAAAGGCGTGGGCTAAATGGTTCTAAAGCCCAAGCACTGATTTGGCATATGTTGGATGACAAAGAGCCCACTTGGGAGTTGGGCTATTGATTGGGCTGGACTAGACTTTTAATGCTCTGATACCAAACTGATGTAGGACAGATTTGGAAGAACTGATGTAGAACAAATTTGAAGGACTATTGTTGATCAAAACAATAAAATAGAAGTTGTTTGAAGGACTTTGTGGTGGCTGTGAATAGTGTACGTGAACAGTAACAGAGATAAAGAGAGTGGTTTAGGAAGATAGATCTAGGCATCACACCTAGATTACCAAAGGCATCACACCTAAGGCCTCTTTAGCATCACACTAAAGAAAGGAGTAAGCTTAGAAAGCTGGAAATTCTTTAATATTCTCATTGCTCCTCAAAAGTTCAAGCTTACATGAATTTATAGGTTCCAACATAGGAAATGCAAAGACCCTTCCAATTCCCTAGATGTCTAGGAAGATAAAACATGTGGTCAAATAGATAAAAACAAAGAGAAATGGGACAACAACTCAGCTACCTCTTGAGGTACTACAGAGGCTGATGCAACAGCTGATTCTGAGGCTTCTTTCACTACCAAAGCATATATAACTCCTCGTTCCATACTCTCGGCTTGAAAGCATTTTTTGGTGAGAATGTTGAGAGATTTTGGACTAACCTTAGCAACCTCCTTAGGCTTCTTCTCCTTGTATCTCTCCATTTCAGCAGTAGTCATCGGCTTCAAAACAATCTCCTTATTTTTGAATGAGAAGGCATATGTATTCTCTTTCCCACAATGCTGCACATCTCTATCATAAAGCCATGGTCTCCCAAGAAGGATATGTGTGACATTCATGGGAATTACATCACACCAAATAGAATCACTATAAGAACCATATGAAAAAGAAACTAGGCAGCGCTGCGTTACCGGAAGTGAAGTGCTGTCAATCCAAGCTACCTTATACGGGTGAGGGTGTGGTTGAACGGGAAGTTTAAGGCGCTCCACTGTGGTTGTTGATACAACATTCATGCAACTTCCACCATCAATAATAAGCTTTCGGGCTTGGTTTCCACAACGGACTAGCATTTGAAAAATAGAAGTGCGCCTCCAATCTTCCGTCTCAACTTTAGGAGCTGCAAGAATGCGTCTCACTACGGAAATCAATGAAGTGTCCGTCTCTTCCTCTTCCAAATCATCGGTATTAAAAGCCCCAACATCGAATGAATCCTCATGGTTTTGTTGATCAGGATCTTCTTCTTCGTGCTCCACTCCAATATGTAAGTTTCTTTTTGGACATTGATAGGCCATGTGACCTGTTTCCCCACACTTAAAGCACCTGTTTTCTTTTCCATTCCCTTTGTTGGCCATGCTAGCTTTGCCTTTTGGGTCAGCCATGTTTGAAGAGGATTGTTTAGAACCATTATGTCGAAAGCGACTTGCATCATTGTACTTCTTTGATATTGTCTCTCCGGCTTGAAAGCCAAACTTTCTAGGAGATGGGTATTGTAAATATTCCTCCATATCCAAAGCGACTTGAAAAGCATGTTCGAGACTATATGTGGGTTGACGAAGCATCTCTTTCCTTATATCGGGTTTCAAACCAGCCTTGAACCGAGCAATGGTTTGACTTGGACCTTCTACCACTTGACTCCTCATCTTTAGTTCATCAAATTTTTGCATATATTCAGCCACCGACGTGCTGTTTTGCTTTAACTCGGTAGTTGCTCACATAATTTCTCATGGTAATTTGATGGCATGTACTTTTCTCGTAACTTAGCCTTCATCTCCTGCCAGGTACTAATTGGTGGCTGCCCCAATCTCCGAATATCACCTTCAACATTCATCCACCAGATTTTTTTGCTAATCCAACAAGCTTCATTTTGGCAAATCTCACTCGCCGATCGTCAGCCATATCATACCAATCAAAATATTCTTCAATAGAAACAAGCCAGTCATGAAACAGTGTAGGATTGACCTTACCTTCAAAATCTGGAACCTCCATTTTAATCTTCTTAGTGGTATCTCCAGTTGTATCATGGGCCTCATATTGGTTTCTTTGGATCAAATCATGGGTCCAATCAAACATGGAATTTTGTGTTACTCCTTGACGTTGATCAGCCCTAAACTGCTGCCTTTGTGGGAAATTTGCACACTGATCCTCCGCTCGGTTGCGCTGATCTTCTCTATTTTCATTGGGATTATTATTTGCAGAATTCTCTCCTTGTTCGAGTGGTGTTGGGCCATCATTATGTTGCGATGTTTGGCCTTCCAAAGCGCTAAGACGCAAATTACAACTATCGATTTGCTCCGCAAGTTTTAACAGAATCTCGTCCCGCTGGAAATCAGTTAATCTTCCTCTAATCGGTCTACCGGATCGTGTAGACATGATGCTACTCTAGCTCTGATACCAAACTGATGTAGGACAGATTTGGAAGAACTAATGTAGGACAAATTTGAAGGACTATTGTTGATCAAAACAATAAAATAGAAGTTGTTTGAAGGACTTTGTGGTGGCTGTGAATAGTGTACGTGAACAGTAACAGAGATAAAGAGAGTGGTTTAGAAAGATAGATCTAGGCATCACACCTAGATTACCAAAGGCATCACACCTAAGGCCTCTTTAGCATCACACTAAAGAAAGGAGTAAGCTTAGAAAGCTGAAAATTCTTTAATATTCTCATTGCTCCTCAAAAGTTCAAGCTTACATGAATTTATAGGCTCCAACATGGGAAATGCAAAGACCCTTCCAGTCAAATGAAAACATAAATGCAACTAATAAATAGTCATCAAGCATTAAAAGTCTAGTCCAGCCCAATCAATAGCCCAACTCCCAAGTGGGCTCTTTGTCATCCAACATATGTCAAATCAGTGCTTGGGCTTTAGAACCATTTAGCCTTTTATAAACTTTTAATGGTTGCTACCAGCTTCCATCAATTAGTTTCAAGAACTGTATGGCAAGGACATGGTTGGTTATGTATTAAGTGAGGGAACACTTCTCCACAATAACCTAAGAAGCATGAACAAGGGCACACACACTGACACAGGGCACGACATGGACATTGGCACCATAATTCTAAAAAATGTAGGGCATGACATGCAAGGACACGTTGGAAAATATATTTTACAGATTTTATACGTTATTACATTAGATTGTATTAGAAAAAGCAACATAACTGATAACACTAGTTACATTAAAGAGAATGTATTTTTCATTGCTTAAATGCCGAATACATCTTCTAACTGGAAATTGCGTTCGATAAAGCACTGATATTGACACTCAGACACGTCATTTTTCATAAGTAAGAACACATACGTTGGGAACAAGTCAATGTGAAATTTATCTCTCCACGTTAAGATTATAGATACCTGTTGATTAAAATAAATTACTGACAATTTATTTAATCAACATATATAAAATTCCTTGAGACCTTCCACTTAACTTATTCGTTATGTCGAATGCTAATATCTACCTGCAGGGTTTGATATAATCGAAACTTATAAGTTTTCTCAAGAGGATATCATCAATCCCTATATAAGGAACGTGGATTCCATTAATAATTAACAGTTGTCGTACACTTAATATTGTGACCCAACTTATCGAGACTATTGGCCCACAAGGCTTCACTCTATAATAAATCAAAGTCAATAACATTAAATGTATACATCAATTAATTATCTTTAGATTAAGAGCACAAGTACACATAATAACCTTGAGGTGTGAATTGTATTATATTGTCAGTATAAATACAATTACTTCAAAGTGGTCCTGTTCAATACGCACAAGGTGTACTAATACAATGAGTTGAAACTATACCATTTCCCATAGTCAAGATAGATCTACTGAAACACTGTGTTACAGTCCTACTGGTGGTTACAGTCTTATTGGTGGTGTGCCCAATTTCACATAAGACTATGAACTAAAGACTTATATTCTACAAGAACCGATAATCTAATCCTCTGTGTGTAAGCCAAATTCTACACACTAGATTATCTATTGTGTAGAATAAGAGACACTCGTGCACAATATGATATAATAGAATGCAAATATTGCCCATAAAGATTCTCATCAAGAAAGGGAATAATTGTTTAAATAATTCAAATAAAATTTAATCAATTATATAAAGTCATGACTTTTAGTATAAAATCCTAACATTTGGGTGCAGTGGAATGACAACGAACATAGACCTGGGTAATCGGGGGATGAGCTGGAGTAGAGGAGGGGCCAATCTTAGGAACACATGAGGGACGGACGAGACCAGAGAACAGCGGATCTGGCAGTTGGCCGCCGTTAGCAGAATAATAAGAAACTGTCTCAAAGAGTGTCACATCTACACTAACAAAGTGCTTACGTAACGTAGGGCTATAATACCTGTATCTTTTTTGTTTCCCTGAATAACAGAGAAAGATGTATTTATGAGAGCAAGGATCAAGTTTATCACGATCAGATTGCAAGTTATGAACAAAGGAAACACAACCAAAGATTTTTGGGGAAAGAGGAAAGAGATTTTTGTTAGGAAATATGACCTGAAAATGAGATTTACCCTTCAAAACATGAGTTGACATTCTATTCAATAGGTAACTAGCAGTAAGGACAACATCCCTCCAGAAGGAGTTTGGCACATGCATTTGGATCATAAGAACACGAACAATGGCCAGGACATCACCATTCTTTCGTTTAGCAATCCCATTTTGCTGGGGGTAGTAACACAAGAAGTTTGGTGTATAATGCCTTTAGACCCGAGAAATTGTTAAAAATAATTAGCAGTATATTCTTGAGTATTATCAGTGCGAAAAACGAGTAATTTGGCATTAAATTGATTCAAAATTTTAGCATAAAACGATTGAAAAACCTAAAGACTCGAGAACGGTCCTTAAGCGTATATATCCAAGTTAGACGGGAGAAATCATCGATGAATATGACAAAAATTGAGCGCCACATAAACCAGTAATTTGAGATGGCCCCCAAATATCATAATGAACTAGAGCAAAAGGTTGCGAACTAGGTGACTTGGTACGAGGAAGGAAAGAAACTCGATGATATTTACTAAGCTCACATGTTTCATAGTCAAACCTTGAGAAATCAGGTAATGATGGAATTAAGTACCGAAGATTGGCAGATGATGGGTGTCCAAGTCGACAATGCCACTGATAGGGAGGTGTGGTGGAATGCATAGCAAACGAAACTGAAGGGTAAGACGGCTGAAAGTAGTAAAGATCATTTTTCTCATATCCCCATCAATCAGCTTTTCGTTTTAGATCCTGACATTCACAATTAGGGGGATTTCTAGTCACAGAACAGTTGAAAGTCTGAATGAGTTTGTGAATTGATAACAAGTTGAAAGGGAATTGGGGTAAATATAGAATAGAAGGAAAAGTGAGACTAGGTGTGCAATATATACCAATGCCATGAATAGGAGTTTTAGTTTCATTAGCAATTGTGACAAAGGAAGGAGACGAATAATAAGTGACATCAGAAAGGAGTGACAAATTACCTGTCATATGGTCAAAGGCTCCAGAATCAAGAATCCAAGGGATATGAAAAGAAGAATGAAGACATGTTACCCGATGAGACGAAATGAGTGGTGGAAGAAGAAGATGCATTGGCTCGTTGAAGAATTGAATCATACTCAGGACTTCAAGATAGTAATCTAATTAGATTGCATTCCCTCAAATGTAGCTTGATTGGCCCAAGTTGGCGTGTCATGAAGTCTAACAAAATTGACCAGAAGGATTAGTCCGACCACAATAAGTGCAAAATTTGGTATCACGGCCACCACGACAAGTATTCTTGAAATCCATAGAGATAAAGTGAGAAAAAGAACTAAATAGCCGAGACGAACGACACTAAAGAGTCGATCAAAAGTACCCAAGAGTAGCGCCAATAAACAGTGCCAAAACGATCAAAGGTACTATGAACGGTGCTGCGATGAACAGTGTGGTGTAATGAATAGTGCTGTGTGATGAACAGTGTAGCCGATGAACAACACTGCACGATGAATAGTGTTGTGATGAATAGTATTGCCAAGAGCAGCAGCCGAGATGTAAGAGAGAGAGGCGAGAAAGAAAGAGAGAAAAAAGTGATACAATTAGGTTTTAGAAAATCTGCTTTGATATCATGTTGAATGGTAGAATAAGATTGTTATTCTTCTCCTTTTAGGAGGATCAATATAACAAATTACAAGTCTAATAAAGAAAATATAAATCAATTACCTGTACACATTCCTAAATTAATTTCCTAATCAAATCCCTAGAATACGCATAATCAAATCCCAAAGATTACGTTATTCAATCAACATATACAATCAACAAATGAAAAAATATCAACCAACTGATAATAAATAACTATCACTGGGAGCAAGACAACAAATATCAACTTCAAAGAATCGCAACATGAACTGAAACTATTCCATAACACAACTCAGAGAGCAAATACCAACCACCTGTGAACACGCATCCGCTATCCAACAATGACAGGCTCAATAATAATCATCTATCAAACCGTAGCAGAAGTGAACAGATCTACTACAGATTGAAACTGCCAAACTTAATCGAACATAGCAAACTTGGAGTCCTAGAGATGGCGAGGTCTGCCTAGAATAGTCTGAAAATTCTCAGATCAGCTTTCAGATCTGAAGGCTGTGCATCTGAAGAGAGAGATCTGAGAGGTCAGTGCTCGTAGTAGCAGCTAGGGCACAGAGAGAGAGGCAGCAAGATTGGCAGAGAGAGAGGCGCGTGAGGAACCAGAGAGATTCCGGAGAGTCGCTATCAGAGATGACGACAGAGAGATTGCGCCGCCGCCGGCGGGATTAACGAATTTTGACCGCAATGATGGCGGCGGCGGCTTGAGTAGCGGTAGATTAGTTTGGTTTTAGGGTTTTAGGCATGTGGCTCTGATACCATGTAGTTTGAGAGAGGAAAAAGTACATAGGGTTTTATTACTTAACCCTAACACTAATGAAGCATTATTTATGCTATGAAATGACATATTACAATGCGTAACTATCTGATGTGGGATTAACTGAATACTATATTAACAAAGGTATACAATGACGACACCAAATTACAGCCGCATTCTATTTTCCAAATTCTCTACCTCTTCTACTTTCAATCTATTTGTTACTTTAGTTTCTCAAGGTACCTATGTGCTTATATTTTTGTTCAAGTTGAACATAATTTTTTTTTTTGTTTTGAAATCCATACTAGTCAAAAAGTTAAGTGTTGAATTAATCTAAATTTCATTTGAAGGACATGAAAACACGCCTAATATTCATATGTTTTGGCAAATCTCTTTTAGTGTCTAAGATAAACGGTGTTTGCAAGGTGACCTGGGCATTTCATGCGTATATAGGAGTTATATGTGTAGTTCATGAATGTGGCTTACAAAATTGGCTTCTTAGGGGAATGTTCACTCAACATGCCAGACATGGATGGATCCCTTACTGTTATCCAAGCATCAAGTGCTGGGCACAGGTTATTTACCCATTGAGAACTGTTAATGTAACAAGCTTATATAGCTACTTTCGTTGGATTCACGAACTTGATGGTAGTACTTGCTTCTATATTTATATACATTTTGATCTGTATGGGCATTTCTCCTTTTTGCCCTTCGAACCATAGTAGATACAGTAAGTACTTGTTAAACCAACTACGGCAGGAAAGTTGGCTTCCTATGTTCATTGTTTTAGGGTTGCCTGATTACCAATTTTAAATTCCTCCTAGAATAACCGTCAAATGTTTAATTTCTACCAATTAGGTGGAAGCCAAGAAGCAAACATTTTCTTCCTTTGATGAGTTGCTGGCAAATTCCGAGAAACCTGTATTGGTTGATTTTTATGCGACTTGGTAAGTCCCTTTTTGGATTTTACTGTAATTTATACGATGATGCCACTTTCTTTGAATAGATGAATCCCGTGGAAGATGGTAGCTGCATACAGGACAGCCTAGAATTGTGACATCCCCCTTCATATTGCGGGAAATGGTTGGTGTACTCGAGGAAAAGATGTTATATGATTAGAGTGCAACCTATATGATTATCCTATTTCCCCTTGGTTTTGTCTTGGGTCATGATCAGTGGATGTAAAATGTGAGTTCTTTGATATTTGTCAGTTATGCTCCTTGTATGCGGAGTTATTAGTTCGGAAACCATCGGGAGCACTACATTCCAAAGAAAGCGTCACTACTGGCCAGCATTATAGTTAAGTGAAATCCTAAGACGTTTAATTGAGATCTTGTTGCAGGTGTGGTCCTTGTCAATTCATGGCTCCCGTTCTGAATGAAGTAAGTGCTGCAATGGTAGATAAGATCCAGGTGGTCAAAATTGATACCGAGAAATACCCAAGTATTGCTGGCAAGTACAAAATAGAGGCATTGCCTACTTTCATCATATTCAAGGATGGTGAACCCTATGATCGCTTTGTGAGTGGAACTCTCAACTATTTTTCTTTCCGTCCCAGTCTTACAGTTGTTTAGATTCATTGCTTGGTTATTTGTACAGTATCATAATTTAACTGCTGTTTTCCTCTCACATGCCTGGGTAAAGGAGAAGTGCTGTGTAACATGACTGCATGCTTTCTAAGTCTGTTTGGTTGAATAGCTTAATTGAGCATTTGAGAATGCAAATAATCAATATTGTTTGGCAACCCATTTCTGATTTAGTTATGTATGTTCAATTTGCTGTATGTGCTTATTGTATGTTTTGTTGGTTGTATTTGCGTCGTATTTAATAAGCACTTTTTGCCATGCATTTAATAAGCACTTGGTAAACAAGCTTACTGCTTATTACCTTTTAATAGGCAAATAAAGCAGGTGAAACAAATAGGCAATTGAATGTTTCACCCTCATGCCGAGAATATAGAACTGGCATGATCCACCTTTTGGGCCTCTCTACTTGCAATATTAACTTCAGTGTAATTTCATCCAACTTATATTAATACACTTAATCCTGTGTTTTAAACGCCATCGTAAACAGTATCAGCAGTTAGCCTCATTCTCTCTCTGATGAGGAACCTGTATTTTGTGGCACTTCAATATTTTGCTTTATTTTTTATTGCAGAATTTGAAGTTAATACTCTCGTGTAATAATTTAGATGATTTTCAGGAGGGGGCTCTAACTACAGACCAGCTCATTGAACGCATCGAGTTTGCTTTAAAGGTTAAGCAGTAGTTTCGCAGTAAGCCTTGTGATTTTTTCTCACATCGAGCATTACACCCTGGGAGCCGCTCTATTTTACCTTTTTCTATGCTCAGGTTCGAGTTTGTAAACAATGATGTGATCAAGCATCTTCAATTAGAATGCACAGCTGCTGAAAGGAGATCGAATCCTCCCTCTCTCTCTCCCCCTTTCCCCCCTCACTGAAACAGCTGGCATTGTGCCCTGTAGATGTGATCGCATTGATTCATGTTCTGATGGATTATTTATAATCGAGTTTTGTCTCTATTCAATTTTTTTTTTGCATTTGTTGTTTTTGCCTCAATTTTTTGTGGATTATTGGTCCGTCTCGATAAGACGAATCTAATAAGTATAAAATTATGTCTAAAAGCTAAAAAAAGGTCACTAAAGACGACGAATAAGTACAAAAAAAAAAATTTATTTTTGGATTATTTTCGTCTTTTCTGAACTTTTTTAAAATTTGGTTCATGATTTATAAATTTTCTGAAAGCTCTCGTCGAGACGAACCAATAATTCACAAAGAGTTGACGTAAAACAAAAAAAATACAAATTTAAAAAAAGATAAAAACGAAACAATAATCAAATAATCAAAGTCAGGCCAAACTGGGCCTAACTTGAACAGTATCAGAACTGATTATATTCAGAAGGTTTATTTGCATAGCCATTTATGCAGTAAAAAAATTATGAGAAAGATCTTATTTTTACTTACAATTGGGACCAGCGACTTATATCCTAACTATAATTTCTTGTTGAAGATGTCTGCTTGTTTGCCTCAAGCCTAGTGGAGGTTGAGTGTGGACTACATTTTTTTTTAAAGACAATGGGTATTATGTATATTTTGTCATCTTTTGCTATAGTTTTTCGTTAATTTATGAATTTTTTCATTTGTCTTGATGAGAGGAATCAAACTAGTATTAAAATAGGAATAGAAATTGAAAAACGTTCAGGATGATGCTAAAGAACATCACAATACTGAAAAATCATCTTCCTTTGAACTTTTTCCGTCTATATTGAATTTTTATAGACTTTTGTTCATTTTTATTTGTTTTTGAAGATTTTTTTAACATCTTTTTGGTTTGGTTTGGTTTGTTTATGATATCTGACACTCAAACTTGGCAATTAATTATTAGGAAATCCCGGAGTAGCAACACGGTATTCTACTGAGAAATTGCAATACACAATTCTACTATGGGTACACAACATTGCACAGAACAGTACAGATTGTGGAGGTCCCACCCCCCACCCCCGGGCAGCATCTGCCCGCTCAAAACACTGAAGGCAAATAAAAAAACTGTTGTAAATCAAAAGACAAGTCCAGATTGGACGTAATAAACCAAAGTAGAGAACGAAGAATAAAAATACGAAGTGGAGTGACTGAAGGAAACAAGGAAAGAGTCCAACCAATATTTTCAGATTAAACAGGGGAGCAGAAGAAACCGTTGTAATCTTCAACAGTTGAAACGGTATTCTTTTTTTATTCTTTGTTGTTTTTTTACCCGAAGTTCCGGACTTTAACCAAATCAAGTCCCATGCAAAATAATCTCAAAGTGTCTCATAATACAGTATCAAAATTGGCATAGACACATGAGGCTAGCGTTGTTTTGAAAAATGGAAATTAAACTAATGATATCAAACCCTCTTTCCAATAGAAATTAATGAAAATTGGTATATACACAATTTCCTTAGTCTTGAGTTATTAGTGAAAACTTCTTATCATGTTGAGTTGCATTTTGAGTTATTAGTCATTCACTTCTTTGTAGAAGCATATTGGAAATGCAAGAGCTTCCATCTGAATTTGATGCAGATGACAATGAAACATTTTTGGAAAGTGGCCGTGATAATATGTCCATGGAAGAAGATCATACTTTAGAGGAAATAGAGGAACCTAAAGCTGGAATGTTCTTCAATTCTGAAAATGAAGCATATTAATACTACTCTAATTATGCTTGAGGGCAAGGTTTTGGTGTGATCACAAGAAATTCAAAGAAGCATGGCGATGGACAAAAAACAAATATAACTTACTACTGTCATCGAGGTGGAAAGTCAAGGACAAAGTCACTCAATCCAATTAAATCACATCCAACAACAAAAACAGAATGCAAAGCATCAATGAATATTGTTTTTACCATCTATGAGAAGTGGATGTTGAATTCAATCGAAGTAAATTATAATCACGAAATGTGCCCGAAGAAAGCAAGATATCTCAAGTTCAACCGAATTATTCCACCACATGCAAAGAGGACATTTGAATTGAATGGCTCAGCTAGAATCAGAATCAACAAGACTATTAGCTTATGTGTGATCGAGACAGGAGGTTCTCAGAATTTGACGTGGCTAGAAAAGGATGCAAGGAATTATCTTGATAAAGTGAGACGATTAGAACTAAAGGAAGGGGATGCTGAGGTAATGCATAAATATTTCATTAAAATGCAAGAAGATAATGGGAATTTTTTTTATTCCATGGATCTTGATGAAGAGCACCGGTTAAGTAATGTCTTTTGGGCTGATACGAGAAGTAGAGAGGCATTCAAAGAATTTGATGATGTGGTCACATTTGATACAACTTACTTGGTTAACAGGTACAATATGCCTTTTGCTCCATTTGTAGGTGTAAATCATCATGGACAATCGATCTTGCTTGGGTGTGATTTGATATCAAGAGAGGACACGGCTTCATTTGTTTGGTTGTTCAAGTCTTGGCTTGCTCGCGTGTCTAGGTGTTCTCCTAGTGCCATTATCACAAACAAATGTCGGGCCATGCAAAATGCAATAAGTATAGTTTTTCCAAATGCACGTCATCGTTGGTGTTTATAGCATATCTTGAAAAAGATTCTTGAAAAGTTAAAGGGGTACGAAGCTTATGAATCGATTAAGTTCAGAATTCAAAATGCGGTATATGATTCATTGAATCAAGAGGAATTTGAAACAAAATGGAACAATGTCATCGATGCATATGAGTGGTTAACTGGCTTATACGAGGAGAGGGGTCGATGGGTACTTGCATTCGTGAAAGATACTTTCTGGGCGGGGATGTCAACGACCCAACGGAGTGAGAGCACTAATGCCTTCTTTGATGGATACATTCATTCGAATACTACCTTAAAGCAATTTGTGGAACAATATGAGAATGCCTTGTGTAAGAAAGTACAAAAAGAAGAAGAGGAAGATGCCCATTGTTTTAACGTACAAGTTAAGAATGTGTTCCCTTATGAATTTGAGAATCAGTTTCAACAAGCATACATAATTGCTAACTGCAAGAACTTTCGAGAGGAAGTAGCTGAAAAAATTGCTTGCCAAATAAATTATGTAAAGGTAGTAAATAATCTAGAGGAATTTGAGATAGAAGAACACGTACGACTTGGTGACATCGGAACTTTGAAAAGTGTTACTTTTCATGTACGTTACAATGAGGAGTCAATAGATATTACTTGTACTTGTAAGTTGTTTGAGTTTAAGGGAATTGTGTGCAAACATATGTTCGTTATTTGGTCAAAGAAGATGCTTACCCAAGTCCCAAATAAATACATTTTACGAAGATGGAGAAAAGATGTGAGGAGGAATCACACATTTGTCAAGGTCAGCTATGCTAATTGGGAATGTAAGCCCGAATGGCGTCACTATGATATGATGTTAGCAAGATTTCATCGTGTTGCTGATAAGGCCTTTATTTCCGTGAGCAAGAGTGAGAGCGGAGAATGAAGTTTGTGAGGAAGAGGCCATTAGGCCTGTTTGTTCACTTACCCGCAAGTGCGCACCCTAATGTTATTTATCCTCTTTATAATTATTATGACATAGTGCATATTGTTCATATTGTGTCTCTCCATTTGTAGGTCGAGATGGTACGGTTATTTCGAACTCTAAAAAACTCGTGGGAGATCCAAATAAAGGCCCTTGGAGAGGGCGACCGCCAATTAATAGGAAACAACCAAGAATTGAAAAAATTCTTAAGAAGACTATCAAAAAATCAAGCAAAAAGGCGCAACCTAGTCGAGGCATTGCGGAGTATATACCGGTAAACATCTACTTGTACTTTTTTAAAGAGGGCCTTATGAAGCACCGGGGGCGTTACAGACACAGATGCGGACATGTCTTAGACATGCTGTGTCCATGTCCGTATTCATCGTACATAGAGAAAAAATATAACATGTGCATGACTAGATTTCGTTAGAGAATGGGGATGTGGAGGTTCATAACAAGCAGATTCATGCTACGGAATTCGACGAAAGTTTCACAAAAGATAGTGCGAATTTTAATGTAAGTATGCTTATTTTAATACTTGCTCATTTTAAATTTCATCCATTTTACATACTTGACAATTGATTTTTAGTTTCAGGCACCCCAATTGACTGGACCACATCTTGGCATGTGGAGTTATGACCTTAACGAGGATCCAATTAATTTGGAATAATGAATTGCAATTGCTTAAAGAGTTCCAAGTTCGTGCCGGTTAAAGGGAAATTTTTTGGAAAAATGATGTTAGTAGGCGAATAGATTTTTTACGATGCCGAATTGGTTTGTATGTAGCATGAAATTTGTTAAATAGTTGATCTTGTGATGATTTTGGTGTTAATAGGTGAACTATTTAACTGCTGATGCTGCCTGATGTTAGTAGGCTGGATTGATTTTGTATGTACAACAACATCCAAGGAAAGCATGTTTATGCATTGAATACTACAATTTAAGCACTTGAAAATCACTTCCATGACATAAATTAACAGGTTTGTATATAGCATGAAGCTTGTTTAATGGTTGATCTTGTGATGATTTTGGTGTTAGTAGATGAACTAGTTAACTGCTAATGCTGACTGATGTTAATAGGGTAGATTGATTTTTTATGTAAAAGAACATCTAAGGAAAGCAGTTCATGCAATGAATACTGCAGTTTAAACACTTAAAAACCACTTCCATGACATAAATTAACTGGCAACCAAGAATTTTGATCAAGTCCATAACCAACCAATTTCATATTCCACTTTATTTATGTTTCAAAACTCAATACATTTCAAAATAAACAAGAAAAAAAGAGCTGCGTCGGCTCCTTCACAAACAGTCAATGCCCACCACTAAAAGAAAAAAATATAGATACACAAGTAGTCTAATACAGCAACAAAAATCCTCAAAATCTAATACAATTCTTCAACAAAAGAAGGAAAATCTTCAAAACTCTTCAACACAAGGAAATCCCAAAGACTAGTAATAACGATTAATAGTATTCTGAAGACTAAGAGCAACAGCAGAAATCCCAATTGTAGAATCCTCAACCTAAGAAAATCTTCGAAAAACTTCCACTAATACAAATCTCAGTTAATCAGAGCTATTAATTGTAGATTTAAGAGAACTTAAGAATAAATACATAACGCCAGGTTGGGTATTGCTTTATGATTCCTTCCAAACTTAAGAACACAAATTAGAAATAGAAAATCAGATGAAGCAATCGGGGTCAATGATCTTGGGTAGTGAAGGTCGTGGCGGGGTTGGGCATTGGAGGGTTGCAACGGGGTTGCGCATTGGAGGGTTGCGGTGGGGTTGGGAGGATTCTAGTCGCGGAAGGAAATAAGAACAACTTCGGGTTGCGGCGATGTCGGGCGTTGTTGGGCGGCTTCGGGTCGGGGCGGAGGAGATGGTGGTCACTGCTCATTTCTTCTTCTTCTCTCTCTCTCTCTCTCTCTCTCTCTATCTCAAATACAGAATAGCGTGGAACTGGGATTTAATTTAGGGAAATTGAATTCTATGTTTTTTTTTTGGTCCTGACGTGGACCTTTTTTAACCCTATTTCAAATTTTACACAAATATTAACTCTACATGGGACCCACTCTACCCTATATAAACATAAACTCTCCACTCAGCTTTACATTGGTGGGGTCCTCCACAATCTGTACTGATTTGTGCAATGTTATTGTACCCATAGTAGAATTGTATAATACATCCATTTAACACGCCCTTTACTTTTATCTGGTGATTTAAAGTTGAGAGTTGCTTTTCACCCTCCCAGAAAAAAAATAGGGAGGGAGTGTGTTGATTAAAGATCAAAAATTATTTCTCTTGTCATTTTTTACAATATTGGTAATTTTTATTTTAAAGTGGAGAACTCGATTTTAGTCTTATTTTGAAAAAATATTAAAACTTCAATTAACTAAAAATAATATTTAAAGATCAACCGTGGACTCGATTACTAAAAAAATTAATTAATTTTTGTTCTTTTAAGTGTTTCGTGCTACTTAAAAATTTAAGAGCGAATATTTAAATTTTTTAAAAAATATTTAAGTGTTCCATGATACTTAAATTGTTTTTGTTTTTGTTTTTGTTTTCATCCCCTTTTTTTGTTTGAACATAAAGATAAATATTTCATTACTTCATCCGGATGTTTGATGCCTCTGTTTTTCACTGTTGAGTTTTGGTTAAAAAATATCCGGATGTTTGTCCCTTCGGCTGTATGAAGTTTATACTTCATCCGGATGTTAGCCCATTTTATTCGAATGTTTCTTGTCTATGTTATTTTCTGGGTGAATCATTGTTAGTTTCATCCAGATGTTTCGTGCTTTTGTGATTTTTGATTGAAATCTTGAATAATTTCATCTGAATGTTTTAGCATTCTATCCGAATGTTTGTCTCATTTGACTTGTGTATATTTATTTCATAGGGATATTTTTGGAATGTTTCTTAGAGATGTTCATCGGCATGTTCGTCGAGATATTCATTTTCACGATGTTACTTCGGGATGTTACTTCGCGATATTCTTCGGGATGTTTCTTCTGGATTTTTATCAGGATGTTTATCGGGATGTTCTTCGGGATGTTTTTTCAGAATATTTTCGAGGTGTTTTTGTTCGAGATGTTCATCGGGATGTTTCTCCGGATGCTTTTCCTTATTCTTCGGGATGTTTCTTGAGATATTTTTCTTATCTCTTCAGGATGTTTCTTTGTTCTTTTGAGATGCTATTTCCTATCTCATCGGAATGAATAGAGCTAAACTTTAAATTTATAAAATAGAGTTTGAACATGAGGATTACTTGCTATTCATGATGTTATTGAAATACATTAATATTGAACTTGTTAGATGATAAATTATGGATCCTATGACTTACATGCACTCTTTTACGATTGGACACGATGGTTATGAGACACGTGACATACGTAAACATCATACTAGATTTATTCGAAAATGCTAAATAAGGCCGTAATTGGTTCCATTCGGATAATGCCAAGAATAATTTTAAACTAGACATCCTTTCGAGATGTGCTAGGCTAATATATACTAGTTCTATTTTGGGTAATGTCAGGAGTGACACCGAAACACACATAATAATAACATATCAATGAGACATCGTGGAATTGAAATTGATGAATTGAGTAACTATGACTTATTGTGAATTGATTATGCATATTTGTGACTTATTATTGCTTCCGCTTATTTTCTCTCTCTTATATGGATATAGATGTTCGCCGACCCCAATTGATTTGGGACATAAGGCTCAGTTTGGTTTGGTTTGGTTTATATGGATATAGATGTTCACGCGGCATGTCATCTCTTGCCATATGCATATAATACTTGTTTAGATTTTTCTACTGGGATGTCAAGCTAAACCTCTTCTTTCTTTTCAGGTACAACCTTGGAGTAATCATATCATGAGATGCTTGGCATATGGAGTGACATGCATGTTTTTTTTAAAAGCTGCATTTGAGGAGTTATTCAACATCTTTTATATTTTTGTTTTTGAAAAGATGTATCGTAACTCGTACTTATTTATTTTGATTTAAAAGATATAAACTATCTAACTCCTTTTTGATTTTGGAGATAGTTGTTATTGGTCGAAATGACCTCTTTTGTAATCTATTTTAAACTTGTTATACTCGAGCTTTTATCAATGGATAATTTGGGTATTTTGGTGAGATTGTGAGTTTTTATTTATATTTATTGTATAATTTTGTTATGTTTAAAATTGAAGGCGTGACGACTTGGTATTAGAGCAATGTTCAAAAAGTTTGAGACCGTTGGGAGACTTTTAGTCTCATGGGTTCAAAATCACTATATTTTTGGCATGATTTTTGTGTGCTTGCGTGCATGATATTCATGGACATTGCATTTATTGTGTTGTCATGTAGCATAGCGTTATTGACCTGTGTTGGGGGATGTTGGAGGCTTTGACCTCATGTTGGTAGTCATTGGACTTAATGAGCTTTTTCTTTACATTTGTAGTAATGTGCCTCCTAGACATGGAGTGAGACTAGGGGGACTTAAGGCCGAGGGCGAGGTCGCTACCGTGAGATTCCTTTAGACGATGTAGTGAGCTAACAAGTGGAGATCCCTCGTGAGGAGGAAGCTGAAGAGAGAGTGGAACAGAATGTCAAACCGCCAGTCATTCCGGATAACTTTGCACGGGAATTTATTGCGGTTGTCACTGAGTCTAATCTATTGAACCCGATTGTGAGGGCCAATGCTAGTAACTGAGTTGTTGATGCCATGCGAGAGTTTCGTCGCTTGAATCCGCCACAGTTCAGTGAAGAGGGTGATGACTTTCTCGTGGCCCATCATTGGGTTGCTAAGATTTGCAAGTTATTCATTGCTTTGAGGATCATTGAGGATGACCTTCGAGTTGGTATTATAGTTTGTCAGCTTACGAGAGATGCTAACGAATGGTGGGAATCGATTCTCGAGAGGTGAAAGGACGCGAGGTGGGCGGCTAGAGTAGCAAACCCAACTAACAAACTGGATGTTGAGAATATTACTTGGGCAAAGTTCGAGGTTCCTTTTGAGAATCAATATTTCCCAGAGTCTTGTTGTGAACGGTTGAGGTAACAGTTTGAGAAGTTGAAGCAAGGCAACATGATAATTTTTTAGTAGGCTTTAAGATTCAATTCTTTGTCGTGTTTTGCACCTGAGTTGGTAGTTTCTGAGGATAGAAAGTGTCGCCGTTTTGAGAAGGGACTTCACTCCTCTGTTAAGAGGCTCGTCATTAGCCAACACAAGATGCAATTTTTTGAGATTGTGGAATGCGCGAGGAGCGGTAAGATATCGAAGGATGCATAGTGGAATGCCAGAACTTGAGAACTGAGGCAACCCAATGTGAGTTCGATTTCTTCTTCGTCGGGAAGTACGGTAGTTAAGGGCATAAGAGACAGAGAGAGCAGTTTCAGTCTCCACGGGGCAAGTCAAACCTTAGGCCGCTGACTTCATTGGACTCTCGGAGTCATAATTATAGACCTCTCGTTGTGTGTCTCTGTTGTAAGCAGCTGGGTCATAATCGTAGCCAATGTACATTTCATCAGAAGGTGTGTTATACTTATGGGAAGGCCGATCACTTGGCGAGGGATTGCCTTCAAGGGACTAGAATACGCAATGAGGCAGGGTCTGTGCAGCAATTTGGACAGGGACATGGCCGTGAGCTGCAGCAATAGTTTGGGAGTAGCAAGAGGCAACAACAGTCTCATTTCCGTTAGACTACATCGGGTCAGGACTCTCATGTAGGGAAATGGAAATCCGCTGGTTCTGTCTCAAGCAGGTATTCTGTGTACACAAGATAAAACATAAGAAGATAAAAGTAATAGCAAGATCAAAATTTGGTTTTGGTATATATGTTTGTTTCGATTAGCCAGGAAAAGGAAATGTTCTAAAAACATTTCCACAATGTAGCCAGACCATAGCGGAAAGGTGAACAGATGTGACAATGTCATGGATTTATGTTTCTAATAGATGTGGAAACAACTCAATGATTCTGTATGTCACTGATTTTTCAATATATGTAATTGCATTTCGATAGCTGGTGGAATAAGAATTTTGTTCCACTATGACTCAGTCTTCCAAGAGCGAAAAACATTTTAGCCATTTCAATGGCTACTGTTAGATAAATATGTTTATTATTATGGTGTGAGGTGTAATGATAACTTAGTCTTTTTGTAATCACTATCTCGGTCTATATATTATGAATAACATGTAATAGGGTGATTAAGAACCCTAAACACTTTTTCCATCTTACAGGGTCTCATAGCCGATTGCTTATGTGATCTTCCCGATTTGTTCATAAAGACTCGTAATCTACAGTAGATCTTCGGGATCTCAACTATTCACATCTGATCGCAATCTATCTCTAGTTTTTCTGATGTCATTATTGCTATTTGGCATGTATTGATCTGATTCCTTAATAACAATCAATTTCTCTGTTGATCAGATATTCATATGGATTTTAGTTGAATCTTGTTAGTTGGTTGGATCAATTAGTCAGTTTCTTTATTGGATTAGTTTCTTAGTCATCCAGAGGTGCTTAAATGGTCATTATCCGGGTGAAGGGATGGACTTGGGGTAGGTAGGGATTGTTGATATGTGTTTACAGTGATCATAAGTGGTTTATGGTTTAGTTTAATACTTATATTAGTATGTTTCATTCTGATTATGCACATGAATATTTTCATATTACTTTATCTCAATTTTTTTATGACTATGGTATTCTTCATCAGTTCTCTTATGCTCGAACCCCACAACAAAATGGGATGGCCAAACACAAGATTCGTCATTTATCTGACGTTATGCGTGCACTCTTATTTCAAATGTAGGTTCATAAATCTTATTAGAGAGCTGTTATTCTTACCGCTTGCCATGTTGATCAATCGTTTGCCTTCGCTATCCTGGGGGGTTAAATACCTCAAAAAACCTTCTTTCCTAACCGCCTCTACACTCTTTACCACGTCAAGTTTTTAGGTGCACCTGTTATGTTCATACTCTGGATCCTGAAAGGTTAAACTTGACCCTTGGGTTATTCATTGCGTCTTTCTCGGCAACTCTTGCACTTAAAAAGGTTATAAGTGTTACTCTTCATCCCTTTGTCGTCATTTTCTATGTGCATATGTTACATTTAATGAGTCTTTATCTTTCTTTTCGTGCACCACAAATACAACTGATATCTCTCAGAGTATATTTCCTATAGTTGGCCCTCCTACCAACCCTTGCAGGTGTATTTTCGTCGGCCAACAACCCCATTCCACCTCCTAGGCACCTGCCACCTCGCCTCTTCTGTCTCGTGATCCAAAAAGTTCTTCTCCATCACCATTGTTTGACCTTCCCATTACTTTTCGTAAAGGCACTTGCGCTTGCACTTGCACCTTCCATCCGCTTTCTCATTATGTGTCCTACGATCAATTGTCTTCCACCCTTCGTACTTTTGTTTCTTTTGGGTCAATTCTTAACACTGTCCAAGAAACCCTATCTATATCTAAGTGGCGCTCAGCTATGGAGGTTTTCCATGATAATAGCACTTGAGAGTTGGTTCCTCTCCCCCAGGAAAAATCTATTGTTAACAGTCGATGGATCTTTACAGTCAAATATCATCTGAATGGCTCTAATGAGCGGTATAAGGCTTGCCTTGTGGCCAAAGGTTATACCCAGACATATGGTGTTGACTACGCCGAAACTTTCTCTCTTGTGGCCAAGCTTGGTTCTGTTCGAATCCTTATTTCTCTTACTGCTACTCTTGGTTGGCTTTTGTCCCAATTGGATCTCAAAAATGCTTTCTTTATATAGTAATCTTCTTGAGGAGGTGTATATAGAGCAACTTCCGGAGTTTGTTGCTCAGGGGAAGGGTTCTCTGATATGTCAACTGAACAAAACTCTTTATTGTTTAAAACAATTCTCTCGAGCCTGATTTGGCAAATTTAATGATATTTTATAGTCTGGTATGCGTCGTTCTCATTCTAATCACTCTGTCATCTATCTATCATCAGATCAAGGAAAAATACTATTGATTGTACATGTGGATAATATCATTATTATAAGAGATGATCAATAAAGTATTGATGATTTGAAACAATTCTTACAACGTCGGTTTCTTACCAAAGAATTTGGCAAGTTACAGTATTCCTTAAGTATTTAAGTGGTAAGATCCAAGGATAGAACTAATCTGCCACAAAGGAAGTATTTATTGAATATTTTGGAAGAAACTAGATTACTTTGATCGTGGATTGTGGAGACACCTATGGATTTGAATGTAAAGCTTTGTGTTGATCAAAGGGAGCTTCTTTCTCATCCGTACCCGTTTCGTCCCTTGGTTGACAAGTCAAAATGCTTCACCATTACTCGTCCTGATATCTCCATTGTTGTTAGTTTAGTAAGTCAGTTTATGTCAACTCATTGTCTTCCACATTGAAAAGCAACTCTTCATATTATTAAGTATCTTAACGCTCATCCTAGACATGGTTTTTTTATTGGTTAATGGCCGTCCACACGTTGAGGCATATACTGATACGTACTAATTGTGCTCGATCTATGTCGAATAGACAATCAATGAACAACTATTGTACTTTTATCGATGGCAATTTGTTACCTAAAAGAGGAAGAAACAAACAGTCGTTGCAAGATCTATTGCAGAAGCTAAGTATATAGCCATAGCTCACATTACATGCGAGATTGTACAAGTGCGGTCTTTACTCAAGGAGTTAGGGTTTAATGTGCAGTATGTACTGTGATAATCCAACAGCAATTCATATTTCTTTGAATTCTGTATTTCATGAGAGATCGAAGCATATTGAGGTGAATTGTCATATTATTCGAGAAAATATCGAAAATGGTGTGTTACCCCTTTGTGTCTATAGGGGCTCAGATAGCTTATATTTGTACTAAACCTTTATTCAAACAACAATTAGAGCTATTATGTAATAAGCTGGAGCTTTGTGCTTTTTATTCTCCAGCTCGAAGGGGAGTCTTAGATAAATATGTTTATTATTATGGTGTGAGGGTAGCTTAGTCTTTTTGTACTCATTCTCTTTCTCTATATGTATGAATAATATGTGTTATTAGGGTGATTAAGAACCCTACACACTTTTTCCATCCTACAAAAACAAAATGAAATATTGTTTTTTTAAGTAGTATATGCTGCAGAAAGGATAGTCCACTTTGATGGGTTGAAATTGGATGGGCGAATCAAGCTTACCTTAATCTCTGGTGTGTCTACAACCTCTTCAACCCCCGAGTCTTCCTGCTCAGTACTCTCACTGCTCTCCTCAGCAGTGGCTTCGGTGGTTTCAGCTGCACTTTCTTCCGCAGTTGGAGTGGTACTGTTGCTCTCTTCAGTAGAAGTAGGAGAAGTTCCACTACTTTCATCAGCAGCAGCCGGGGCAACTTCATTACTACTAGCAACTGGGTTTTCCTCAGTTTTTGGAGTTGCAACTTCCTCAGAGGTGGTATTTGCAGGGTTATTCAGCTCAGGTTTTTCTGCAGTTTCCGTACCCATATCCTGCTTCTCTTCTTTTGCCAATAAATATTGCTGTGTATCAAAGCATTAGACAAGAAGATTCTACTATGAGCAACTAAAAGTAATAGCAGACAGGAGAAGATGTAAGGTAGTGCTTGGTTTATTGGAGTGAAGTTGGAATAGAATGATCATTCCCTTTGAATACTCATTTCGATGTTTGGTTTAAAAATACATTACAAGATTTACATTAGAAATGGAAGCAATATTGAGCAATTTAGGTGAATATACATTACATTAGGAGGCCACCATTCCATTCCCTCTTAAAAGGCAGGCGCAGACCCCCAAATCACTCCAGCAAACTAAACACTAAATCTAAGAGAACATGAGGAGAGCATAGGGTCTGCATCCCATGTTTCACAACCATGTAGTTGATTATACAATGAGTACCCAAATTTACAGATGACTGAACTCTGTTAAGAGAAACTGAATTTAACACTATTACTGTTTTACTCAAGTAACGAAACCAATGTAAATGCACGAGGTCAGTAGTGATAGCCTAGAAAGATACCAAGGAATTATTTATAGCGGAAAGCTACAAATTCAGATTATGGAAAACACAGATGGAGAAGCCAATTAAAAAGCTAAGCAAATGCGGTAGAGAAATGAGAAGAAAAAGTGAATGCATGCCAGACTTCAACATAGAAAAACATTGCTCAGATATTGCAACACCGGTAACATGTTGTATAGGTAGAGAGAGATGAGGCCATCAAATTTCACAAGACTAAAGCTATACAGCTGAACAACTAATAGGAAAACATGAATGAATTAAATTGATTACAAGTCAGGGCCTATAGCCAAAAATACATAGTGAGGCTTCAAAGACCAAACCCTCTCTATGAACATAAAGTCATAGCTTACCAAAAAATAAAAACATTAAAACATAAAAGCATAAAGCTCAAGATTTATGGCATCAACATTTCATGCAATTCAGTTCAGGGTGAAGCTCTAAAATAGTATATTCTTGTATAAAATTAAGGAGAAAGTGAAATTCAACAAATCAGATACTTGGAACTTGGTATGGTAAAACCTCCCATACACCATACCGGCCTAACAACTTGGCAAACATCCTACCAAACACAAATTGTATAGAGTAATAGAGGCGATGTTAAAAAATTACAGCCTACATTTTCTAAAAACAGATGATCATACATTGGCAGAGACTGTAAAATGCCACCAGAACTTCAAGCCAACACTGAATCATTCTATTTTCACGACGGCCTATTATTTCTGAAAGTAAAGTTGGGCCACAAAAATGTTAATGAGTTTGGATAGGCAATGAATTCCAAAAGCACATAAGAAATACTCTGGTTGTATTATTCAGAATATGCAGTGACAATGAAGCCATCTTTGTGATGAATATATCCACTTTAGCAAGGAGAAATTTGTTAAAGCACTTGTATAAATCTGAACCCAGTAAAGCCACAAATCAAAAACTAAACTCCCATGAATAAAATGACTATAAACAAACAAAGAACTGCAAAATCAGAGTAACCATTGGAAGGCCAAACAATCTCTCAATCACGATTTCAAAGATACCTCAACAACTAGCATTAGGATTCCTCTGCAAACAGTATTCCAGTTCCACACCTATTAATCCAAATTATGCATACTACACAGTTTAATTCAATTTGGACTACAACTAGAATTCACAAACTGTTCCTTTTTCCACACCGCAGATAAAACCTATCATATAAGCTTATGTCGAATGTTGCGGAATCATTTTACAAGGCCAAAAAATTCTGTGTCAAAATATGTCTTATTATACTTGGAACTTTGATAGAGTGATTACGTACGTGAGAAATTGTGAGAAATATACAAAAATAACAACTTTTGATTGGTTTCTCCTTTCTGCAAATCTCATAAACAATGGTGGGACTTGGTGAGAAAGGGTTTTCTTTATCATCAAACCCTTTCTTACCATTAACGATAACCAGAATTATACATTTATTACGAGTTCATGAACTGTAAAATAACTTGTGCCCTTTTCCATCAAGAGTCCTCTATCAGAAGAGAAGATCGGGAAATAATTTATACTCAATTAATACATAAACAGTACCACACACAAATCATTACCTTAAAAGTTCAAGTCTTTCTGCTTTTGAATGAAAAACAGATCCATTCAAGTCAAAGCCGTCGACAGAAAAACAGACATTGATTCTCGATTATAGACAAGAAAATATGGAACGTAATCAAATGTTCTAAACGAAACGGCAAGATACCGATGTAGATCGACCTGGTAATACGATCCTAAAGTGTCGAAAACAATTTCAAAATTATACAGTTTTCAGTAACGAGAAATGGTACAGATTTGCATGTACAGCTAACATTACCTCATTTAGGCACTGGATTTTAGTGTTATCGACTCCCGCTGTAACCGGTCCGGTTTTATCCGGTTTAGTACATTTTTTAAGACCGAACAAATTTTCGGGTTTGAGAATTCTATAAACCGAAACTAAACCGATTACACTAGTTTGGTTTCGGTCCGATTTTATCCGGTTTCGATTTTCGATATTTTGGATAATTTCAATCAGCAATTAATATATGTTCATATAATTTCACACAAGAACTGTAACGACCCGGATTTTTAGGATTTATTATATATATATTTGATATATTTATTTTAGAATAAATAAATATTATTTTTCTAATTGATTATCTTAAACTTTTATTCGTGTATATCTCTTTATTTTCGCTCTGTCCAAGTTCGTTGAATCTTTAGAGAGAGTTATCTCATTTAATTTTTTATATATATTAGGTATTATATTTTGTAATTATTTATTATTTTTATTCACTATTATCCGAACCGATAACCATTATAGTTTTTGAATCCTTATTGAACTCTATTCCTTTATAATTTGAATCCTAGTAGGATACCGGATCATAATTTTTTTCTATTTAAACAACCCTTACCCTCGTAAAAAAATCGCTTTCTATCAATTTCAGTTTTTAGTGTGCGTTTCAGATGTTCTCGAGGTATTTCTCTTGAAAATCTCGTATTTGTTTTGTGTTAATTTTTAAGTTTTCCTAGTTTTTCTCTTTTCTTATTTTCCTTCTTTTTTCTTCTCCTTTCTTTTCTCACACACACTCTCCCAGCATTCTCTCTCTGCTTCTCTCTCTACCCGCATTCTCTCTCTCTCTGCTTCTCTCTACTTCTCTCTCTACCCGCATTCTCTCTCTCTCTGCTTCTCTCTACCCGCATTCTCCCTCTCTCTGCTTCTCTCTCCTCTGTTCTTTGTTCTTTCTCTCTCTACTATTTCTCTCTCTCTTTTTCTCTCTCTCTGCAATTCTATTTTAGTTAGTATGTTCTTATTCTATTAATTAATAAGAATACACTTTTTTAATACATATATTATAGAAAATTTAAGTTTTTACTTACCCTATTATTTATTATTAATAATACACGATTTTTTTATGTATATACATATATATTATATTTAATCTATGATTTTGATTGTTGACTTGATAGTGTTACGTTAATCGGATCTTGGTGCGATGGTGGATTTCGTGAGTTTTCGATAGTGCTTTACTCGTCGGATCGAGGTAAAAATTTCGGACCGAGCCGTACATATATATGTGATTTATGAGTAGATTTAGTTTGTGTTCGAATATTGTGTAGAGGACATGAATCGAATTGTTAATAATTAATTATTAAAGAAATTATGTGTATTTAATTATGTGAATTAATCAAGTTGAGAATTTATTATACGTGACGATTCGTGATTCAATTTAATTTAGTTGATAAATTAAAGAACTATTATTTGTTGAGACCAATTTGTATGCTAGGGCCCACGATGTGACTTAGATTTAATCGATGTTGATGATATCGCATGATTTTAGTGATTTTAATTTATGATCGATGCATGTTTAATTAAAATCGCATGATGATATTTTATTATTGCATGTTGAGCATGACGAATGATCATTGTGCATACATGCATGGAAATTGGAAGATTAATTGAACGGCAGGGTTAGATGATCTCATTGTTGCGATAATGAGTGATAATCAGAATACTTTGGAGTTGTGGTGGATTATGGGGGATTGCGAGACCCCGATGTTTTGATACCGATGAAGGGAATTGCGAGGCCCTGAGGTTGTAAATTTGGCGGAGAGGGATTGCGAGACCTCGATGCTGCGATACCGATGAAGGGGATTGCGAGACCCTGAGGTTGTAATTTGGCTAAGGAGGATTGCGAGACTCCGATGCTTCGATACCGATGAAGGGGATTGCGAGACCCTAAGGTTGTACTTTTGATATGGGGGATTGCGAGACCCCGGTGGAGATAATAATAACTAAAATATACTTAATGCGGAAAGCTTTATGCACGACATTGCATATTCATGTTTATGCACGATATTGCATATTTCATGTTGATTTATTGTTCTTGGCATATTATGTATAATTATTATCATGTGTATTATTTGTAAGTTAAGGGTAAGGTTAAATTTTTCTACTGAGTGTTAATCACTCATTTGGAGCTGCTTCTTGGCCCCTGATATTTCACACCAGGTTTTGAGGAACAGGTTGTTGCGGTATGTAATTTGGAAGTTCAAGAGACTGAGGAGAACGAGATGAATGTACCAGAACCATGGCTGTACCAATAACAGTCCAATGGTTTGACCTAGGATGTCCTTTTAGTTATTTTTTAATTAAGGATAATTTGTTACTCGAATTATTGATTTTCAAAACCATTTAATGAGTTAAATTTTGGTCGGTTGTTTTGCCAGCAATTAATAATAGATTGAGAATTGGGCCCTTTGTTTTTAAATAGAAAATTTTATTTTGCTGCTTTATTAAATGTATTTTATTATAACGTACCACAAAAACATGGGGCGTTACAAATGGTATCAGAGCCCCAGGTTGAGAACCTAGAGACCGTGAGTTTGGGTAGTTTAGTTTTTGAACGCGAGACTTAGATAGTCAATTATGTGTTTGAGTGCGCTGTCAGCTAAATTAATTAAGTTTCTTGAAAAAAAAACTATATATTTTGGAATTGAATAGAGGTTTTTATATTTTGTTCACCGAGTGAGTTTACCGTTCGAATTTCGAGGACGAAATTTGTTTAAGGGGGATAGTTTGTAACGACCCGGATTTTTGAGATTTATTATATATGTATTTGATATATTTATTTTAGATTAATAAATATTATTTTTCTAATTGATTATCTTAAACTTTTATTCGTGTATATCTCTTTATTTTCGCTCTGTCCAGGTTCGTTGAATCTTTAGAGAGAGTTATCTGATTAATTTTTTATATATATTAGGTATTATATTTTGTAATTATTTATTATTTTTATTCACTATTATCCGAACCGATAACCATTATAGTTTTTGAATCCTTATTGAACTCTATTCCTTTATAATTTGAATCCTAGTAGGATACCGGATCATAATTTTTTTCTATTTAAACAACCCTTACCCTCGTAAAAAAATCGCTTTCTATCAATTTCAGTTTTTAGTGTGCGTTTCAGATGTTCTCGAGGTATTTCTCTTGGAAATCTCGTATTTGTTTTGTGTTAATTTTTAAGTTTTCCTAGTTTTTCTCTTTTCTTATTTTCCTTCTTTTTTCTTCTCCTTTCTTTTCTCACACACACTCTCCCAGCATTTTCTCTCTGCTTCTCTCTCTACCCGCATTCTCTCTCTCTCTGCTTCTCTCTCTACCCGCATTCTCTCTCTGCTTCTCTCTCTGCTTCTCTCTCTACCCGCATTCTCTCTCTCTCTGCTTCTCTCTCTACCCGCATTCTCCCTCTCTCTGCTTCTCTCTCCTCTGTTCTTTGTTCTTTCTCTCTCTACTATTTCTCTCTCTCTTTTTCTCTCTCTCTCTGTCGTATACTCCTTATTTTTATTTTAAATTCTATTTTAGTTAGTATGTTCTTATTCTATTAATTAATAAGAATACACTTTTTTAATACATATATTATAGAAAATTTAAGTTTTTACTTACCCTATTATTTATTATTAATAATACACGATTTTTTATGTATATACATATATATTATATTTAATCTATGATTTTGATTGTTGACTTGATAGTGTTACGTTAATCGGATCTTGGTGCGATGGTGGATTTCGTGAGTTTTCGATAGTGGTTTACTCGTCGGATCGAGGTAAAAATTTCGGACCGAGCCGTACATATATATATGATTTATGAGTAGATTTAGTTTGTGTTCGAATATTGTGTAGAGGACATGAATCGAATTGTTAATAATTAATTATTAAAGAAATTATGTGTATTTAATTATGTGAATTAATCAAGTTGAGAATTTATTACACGTGACGATTCGTGATTCAATTTAATTTAGTTGATAAATTAAAGAACTATTATTTGTTGAGACCAATTTGTATGCTAGGGCCCACGATGTGACTTAGATTTAATCGATGTTGATGATATCGCATGATTTTAGTGATTTTAATTTATGATCGATGCATGTTTAATTAAAATCGCATGATGATATTTTATTATTGCATGTTGAGCATGACGAATGATCATTGTGCATACATGCATGGAAATTGGAAGATTAATTGAACGGCAGGGTTAGATGATCTCATTGTTGCGATAATGAGTGATAATCAGAATACTTTGGAGTTGTGGTGGATTATGGGGGATTGCGAGACCCCGATGTTTTGATACCGATGTTCTCAAACCAAAAAATCAGTTCGGTCCCAAAAAATGTACCAAATTGGACCAAACAGAACAGGTTACACCCTAATATTTCAGATAGGATTTGAAGTCCATTGTTTCAAATTAAGAAGGGAAAAAAAGTGATATTTGCAGGGATATGCTTGAATATTAGAAGGGCATGATTGACAAATAAACAAGTACAAATGAAAATTACAAGCAACAATCCTTCTCTACTCATCCATCCATATGATGCATCGGATACTCTTCCCTTGGAGGAGTAAGTCAAAAGCTTCGTTAATATCTTTGAAGTTGATTTCATGTGACTTGAATCCCTCCAGATTAAGCTCCTGTCAGATGTCAATGATTTGGACCATCAAATGAAAATATGTCAATGACAAAACCATAGTTCGTAGCAAGGTTCTCAAAGGTTAAGTTGAGAAAAAGTGCCTCCAGATTTTTTCATATGTTAAGCTCTCCAAGCTCTAAGCCCTGTCTGTGGAACATTCGTCAAGGTGTACTTATACACATTTTTGTAAGGAGTTTTTTTTTTTTTTTAAAATCTAACATCACCACCTATAAATCTTCACACTCTCACCCTCTCTCTCAAGCTGTCAATCTTTGCTCCAAGTTAGTGAAAATTTAAGAGCTTTAGTTACATTATATACTTCAAGGTCTAAAGGAGCTTTTAAGCTTTTGCTTGACATTGTTATCACACACTAGCTCTTTCATATCATAAATAAATTTGCATTTTCTAAATTCTTGTGTCTCAATGCTTCGAGGCCTATGCCTTCTCACAAAGTAATCATCAGCACTTACATTGTGTAGATATTTTTTGATGAAGAATGGAATGTCAGATTTGGCTTTGACTCCTCCAAAGATGGATCCTGAGACAGTTTTTCCCCTGAGGATCTCAGTACAGCTGATGCTTAATGGCGAGCCATGCATCTCCACCCCCAGTATCACCGTTTTCCCCCATCCCTAACCAACCTCGAGAAAATTTACAACTTAAAATTCCACCAAACAAAAGTCAGAACAAGGTTGTTTAATCACGACAAAATATTAGGAAGTTTCGTGGGAGAAATGTAGATTTTGCATTTTTAAATTTAAGTGTTTGGGTGCCAACAGTATAATGATGTATGGGAGAATGCAAAATTCAAACTCTCTTCTGTAAAAAATTAAGCTTCATACCATTTAAACAATTTTAGAGATCTTCATTATAATTTGAAAATTTATATTATGCAATCCAGAATTCAGAATATAAAAACTAATTGATTCCCAAATAACTTGACAGAGAGCAATTTCAAAGAAGTCAGAGAAAGTAAGAGAGAGACCGGTCGAGAGCTATTGATAGCGTCCTGCATCAAGGACACCAATCCAATGCATTCGAAGCAATAGTCAGCACCCCCATCTGTCATTTCTTTTATCACCTGATCATTAATTAACAGGTTATAGCAAATGAATGCTTGTTAATTTTATAAGACATTTTTGGCAGAAAACTTTGCTTGGTGTAAGCAGTATACTAATTACATCGGTGACTGATTTTTCTGAGCAGTTTGCTGGATTGATGAAGTCAGTAACCCCAAATTGTTTCCCTGCATGCCATGAGCAAGATAAACACGTTCAAACATTTGACCACAGTTCTATTTTCTCACTAAGTTTCAGTCCAACTTAATTTTACCTAGTGAAGACATCCAAGAAAGATCAAGACTCACCACTTTCAAATTTTTCAGGATTCAAATCAACCCCTATGATTTTCGAAGCTCCACGTAGCCGTGCTCCTTCTGCCACCTGTTACATTAAGGTGGCAAACACTTCCACTTTTGTAGATGAGTTTTTCTGGAGGGGGAATTGGTAGGCGTTTGAAACCAAAAAATACAGTATATCACCAGAACAGTTTTAAATCAAAGTTAAGCAAATTCTAGGAAGTGAAGTAGATTACCGCAAGGCCCACAGCCCCAAGCCCAAAGATTGCCACAGTGGAGCCTTCTTCCACATCTGCAACCTTCCATACTGCACCCACTCCTGCAAAACTCATTCTACAATCAATCGTTCTTTCCAGTCATCTTAGCGTGAGAAATTTCAATCACACTAAGAAGTTAACCCTGACTTATGCCACTAGTAAGGTAAATGAAATACTGCTATAAGAGTTGTAATTCGTCCGCTTTAAAGTCTTCATTATTAGGATCATGGTTTTTGTCCTCGGTGTTTCCACGTTAAGATGATTGCAGGAGTTAGAAGCACAAGGTATAACTTTTATTGACTGGACCAAACGGGATCCAAGAAAGACTCGTGGGCAAACCAGTTAATCAAGAGGATGAATCAGGTGCATGGTTAGGTTCAGAATGGTATAGGTGAAACAGGTGAGAGCACAATTATGGGCTGAACTAAGTTACCTGATCAGGAACGGAGAGGGCAATAGCCCGTAGTGCCAAGGGCTTTGGCCGAACCGAGGATTCCAGCTAGTAGAGCGGAGGCCTAGATGTGGATAAAGAGATCCATCATAACCCCACACCTAATCATTGTGTTTATCATATCCCAATCTATTTGCTACTTGAGGAATTTTGTCGAACATGTGGTGGATGCTAAATGTTCCTACAGAATTTGACTAAGAACAGATGGTAATGAAACTTAGCATTATCCTCTATTATCCATTCTACCACAAACTTCACTAACACCACCCGAATCCCAATTATCCCTTGAACTATTTGATTTTTTTGGAGATAACATATTTGGTTTGACTAGAATTCAAGTTGAATAACAAACCTACCCTTAGATATAAAACGTATTCTCCTAAAATAAATTCTTTCTTTATACATTCGCTCTCTACCACTAGAGACCAAGTGAAGCTTTGTACTTTGAATTTAAAGGGTGATAATCCCACAAAAGTAACTCAGACCATTTGCTTCCGCCGTGATATATTGTTAACATAAATAGATCATGCGCGCAGAACTTAATTATAAAGGGCAGCAAGAGGGAAACGAACACGAAATACAAGAAATAAGGTTCATCTTTTACCGCTACTTTGGATTGATAGATTTGATGGGGAAAAAAAAAATTGAGAGAATGAATAATCTTTCTCTCATTTTGGATTGACTAGAAAATAAGAAATGAAAGAGAATGCGAGAAATTGTGAAAAAAAAAAGAACCCTTCCAAACCGTCATTTTGATTCTCACCAATTTTATTCATTATTTTTTTTATGATATATTAATTGTAAAAGATATTTTAGTAAAATAAGTAAGATATTTTGTTTTCTGATAGGTTAACCAAATAAAATAGATAAAAAAATGAGAGAAATAACTTTCTTTCTCATTTTTGTCGAAAATGAGATGGTGAGAGAGAATGTTATTTTCTTTCTTTTTCTCATATTAAAAGAAAGTATAATCCTTTTTTTTTTTTTCGCACCTTCGTATCCAAAGGGGCTGTTACAGGAACAAAGGGTAGCCAGAAAAAGAAGGTAGAATTTGTATGAAGGATGAGTCACTCACCAGTGCTAACTCCACAACTGAGCAAACATGCCTTATCAACAGGAATATCAGAGCTTATCTTCACGATATTGGCAACATCAACCACCGTGTACTCAGCAAAGCTAGAAACAAACAAGAAGTGATTCAAATCCTGGCCGTTTGAGTCCTTGAATCTGCTGCTTCCGTCCCTCGGCATCCCATTGTAACCACTCACTGGAAACTTTGTACAATAATTGCTCTTTGTAGATTTGCAATCCCTGCATTCTCCGCAATCGGAGACAAACACCGGCAATACTCTCTCTCCTTCCTTTACTTCTTCCACGTTCTCTCCTACGCTCTCCACAACACTGCCACATGGGAAACAAAATTCATTCTCTCCCGATCCCGAAGTAGGTTAGAGCAGCTTTCTGACAATGAATTTGTCAAGTTTTTTTCAATAACTAAATTGATTTGCTTGGTTGATGAGCTAATTTTGACAAAATTAAAGAAGAAAAGTTCTTACTTCGTGGAAAGGGATTCTCTTTCGTCCAGAAAAAAAAATGGATTTAATGGTTCATTTTCTTTCTTTGTGCGCCTTTTCCTACTATAATTCAAATTGTTTACTTTTTAAAATTTATTGACAATACATGTCACCTTAAAATTTTTTGATTTCCAATAAATATGTCAAATTGAGGTATTTGAGGCAAAAATGTATTAAAGGTTGAGACATTTGAGACAAAAAATATTTGACACTTGATGCCAAATTTGACATTAAGTACCTTTTTTCAATTGGCACGTAGAATTTAACAATACTTTTGATATTTTTATTGGAGATATTCTTAGAATCAATTCAAACAAAGACGCACAAGTCTGGAACCCTCAATTCGATCCAGTTCATTGGTCAAGATTTCATGAAGAATTTCATCCGTATAACAAATACATAATCGTATGCCAATAATTATATAAAATCGTTATATTCTTACAAGAAAATTAAACATCTAAAGTTTAAGTTATAAAATCATCCAGTCATTTTCATACAAATATTTTTTATTCATATAACTGTCAATATTTAACCAAGATAAGTTTTTGCATAATTAATTTACTTTGTAAGACTAAGACCCATGTGTGGACCTTACTTCTTTTAGCTTACACGCAGTGAAATAAGGTTGTTTTGAGAAAATTTTAACAAACTTTGTTTCACGCGTCTAGCACTGCAGCAAGCTTAAAAGGAGTAGGATCCACTCATGTGGTGGGAGAAAAATTCTAACACACACATATACACATTGAAATAAAATTGTTTGGAATAAAATCTACTATGTTTTGAACAAAAAAGAAGACAGAAAGTCTGGAAGCTATAAGCATTAGAGGAGTAAGTCTACTAACACAATTAAGTGACCATTAATGTGCAAGATCGCACGATTGGTAATTGAATGGTATACCTTTTTTTCTGGTAATCACGGATTATGAAGTAGCACATTCACATGTTGTATAAATTATTTTATATGCATTTTGTATTGGTAGACTCAACAAATGACACATGTGAATGAAAAAGGGAGTAAGATGTTTTATGAGATAATACCCAACTGCTTCATGCCCAAAAATCCTTGGAAAAGCTGCAGCTGGTCCCTGGAGGATGATATATATATATGAGAGGGATAATCAGAACATAAATTGCGAAAAATATGTTCGAGTGCAGTACAGAATTTGGTTCTCATTTACAGTTGATAGTAGATTTTAAAACAATGGGGGAGAACCAGAACTTACCACATTTAATTTCCAGAAGGTAACATCAGTGTGACAAAGGGAAGTGCAGAGAATTTTGATCCGAACCTCCCAAGCTTTTGGAGGGGCTACCTCTATCTCTTCTATAACAAGAGCTTCTCCTGGGTTTCTACACACTGCAGCTGTTCGAATACACAAATTAAACACTAAACAGATCATCATAAAAAACGATGCCAAACCCAAACCCCCAAGTATTTTTCAATACCTTTGCATCTGATAGGTTCTCCTGCTGTCTTTGATGGGCATTTCTTATCCTCCATGGTTGCTCTACTTTTCTTTCTTCTTTTTTTTATGGCTCTGCTTCTTCTTCCTGTTATTCTTTTGCTTTAATGGTGGAATATAAATTTGATTCTGTATTAGGTGGATTGTGCGGCCCAAGTCAATGATTATGGTAAATAACTACCATATTATATCAAAATATTCACTTTTGGTACAAAGCTTGGTGGATGGTGCTATTGACAGATCTGTCGGTTTCCATGTCATTATATCAACCAAAAAGGCAGAACTAGCCACTCCACTACCAACTCTCCTTTTTCTTTTCTTTTTGTGTGGAAGGATTGATGTCATCTCATTATCATGTTTTGATGGCATTACAGCTTATTGCCTTTTTTTTTTTTTCTTTTTCCGTAAGTGATAAAATTAAGTCAATATTATTCTCTCAGTTCGAACCTGAGACCTCTTTTATGTACACTAATAAGTTTTCCCTCCATGAATATGGATGGCAATTTACATCGCTCCATCTTTCAGTAATCTTTAAGTACAAAATTACTTTTTATTGCAAATAATATACATTTGGCGAGAAAAAACTATGTTTCATGGCCTTTCTTGAGAAAACTAACTAGGAAATTGCATTTCGTTGTAAATCGTATCTATTTAGTGATGAAACATAAATTTCATTGCTTATAAAAAAAATTCCGCAAATGGTACATATTGTAAGGACTCGTATTTTTTTCTAAAATAATAAATTCGAGCACTTAATTTAAAATCCCTCATTCTTAATAAATTTCACACATCAAAAATTTTTCTGCCGCGTATTTAATTTAATTTTCACACATTTTATTTGTTCGCGTGCATTTCTTTCGCCTAACACATTTTGTATATTATGCGCTTGTATGTATATATATATATATGTAATGTATAATTACATGCATACATATATACGTACATGCATAATATATGCGTTAGAGCAACACAACAGCTTAGTTAAAAGAGACATTATAACTATTACAGCTAATCAAAAGGAGGAAAACCAACTGTACCAGATTCTGTATACCCATCGCTGGAATGCCTCCAGTTACAGTTCTTCGCTTCTCCTAGGGAAGAAATATTCAACAACAAACACTTATTTTATCAATTTCTTCTCTTGCGCTTCCCTTCCTCCTGCACTACCCCCCCCCCCCCCCCCCCCCCCCCCCTCACACAACGACGCTATATCTGGTTTGATTTTCTCTCATCCATGGAATTGTTTCTCCCATTTTCTATCTACTTTTCTATTCTCTGCTACTGAAAATAGGTATGAATCGCTCAATTTTTGTGTTTTTGTGTGTGAGTTTGATATTACAAGAAGTTTATTACTTACATTGGCTTGCTTGGCCATTGCAATGAACGTTAATTTATCTGAATCGAGTTTTGAATGAGGGGGAGTCCCTAGAATCCCCATATTCTCAACTCGCACGCCTCTTTATTTTCCTAGCAAGATGGTCTACATCAGAACATAGGCATTCATTCAACTCTCTTTGGGCAAAGATGCTTAATCGTTATTGCCATACATTTTGACGGCTTGATAGCTGTATATAATAAAAATGGCAGAAGCTATCTTTGTATATGGCCAAGGGAGAATTGTTGGAGAAAATAGCTCACCAATTGTTTGATAAATATTGAGTGACAATTGTTGGAACCTTTTATTGTGAGTTGAGATTAGAATCAAGACCCATTCCAATCCCCAACTAATTGGACCAACCTCCCGACATGTTCGGATTGTAAAACATTGCTTGGGTGGTCTTAACCCATCATAATAGGCCTAATTGTCACCGAGCTTATTGTTTCTCATACAAAGCATAAATATAACCAATTAAGTAGTTGAACCTGTATGTCTAAGCTAAACGTTCACATTGTGTCTTGCAGAAAACAATGAACGGTGTACTTACTTTCTATCTTGAATTGCTTTTCGAGTATCATTTTAGATTTTGAGTTTATTTTCTCTTAAAAGGTTGTCTCGATCATTATACAAGACCAATATTTGCATACGACTCTAGACAAGATTTCTCCCTTTTTGGATAAGAATCATGGCTTGTCCCTTGGCCCAAACACACAGCTGTGGCCCCTCGGTAGGGGCACAAATGAGCTTTTCTATTGATTTTGTAATAACCAGTAATTAATGTTAAAAATAGTATGTTTGGATCACTGTATCTACACTTAATTTCATGAATAACATCAATTCTCATCAGAAACTACATGTTGAAAATTGGTTCATATATTTCGTAAAATCTCATAGGTATGCATAGCTATTAATTTATCTTGGCTAATGAGCTTATTTGCATTGAGAGTAGTTGAACCCATATAGTTCTTTTAAATTTAGTCAAGTATAATGGTAATGTAGGGATGGATTCGCAGAATGGTGGGTACTTCACCAATCTTACCCATTCGAATTTGCATGAAGAACAGTTTATGATGAAATCTCAATATTTTTAATTCAAATGCTCAAGTCTTTAGCCAGTAGACTCAATTCACCTTTGCAATGAAATCAATTTCTAAGAAACAACAACCATGGGGTGCCAATTTCACTATAGAATAGGCAAAGTTCTTGTGTCATCTTGGCTTAAAATTAGCATGGATTCAGTGTTGATAAGAAAAATATACTTTTTGGCAACGAGTCAAGGAATTCATCGATAAGAGCAGACCATATGATCCCAATCATACTTTACTGAATCAGTGGTTGACGATTCAACTTTACACAAACAAGTTTTGCAGCTACCATGCAAAGATTGATTCACCTAATCAAAGTGGCATAAACGCGGAAAATAAGGTACTAGTTATACTTGCTTCTTTTTTACTTTTCAGTTATCATTTTCTTTGCGACGGTCCGATTAGTTTTGACTATACTATTTTAAGATGAACAATGCAAAAGATGTGTACAAGAAATAGAATAGTAGTGCCTTCTCTTTTGAGTACTACTGGTATATATTGAAAAACCAACTAAAATGGTTCTTAGAGTGTGAGAAGAAAAACCAATTGAAAATGCCAAGAAAAGGGCTAGCATCTTGTCCTTCTACTCCATGTACAATAAATTTGGGGGACAACAATGTTGCAATGGATAATGTTGTTGACTTAGAGCAGCCAACGAGAAAAGTTGTGGACTTAGAGTGACCAATGGGAAATAAAGCCGCAAAGGAGCAAATGAAACGAAAGAATCAAGAGATCACAAGTTCAACTCAAATTTTTGGGACATTGGTTGAGATAAAAGAATGCAAAAAAATGTTAGTTGACAAGAAATTGGAGATGCTTGAAAAAACTCACAATCAAGAGCAGGAAAAAATTCGTATTAAGAGAGAAAGCCTCTATGTATCAATTCAAAGAGGATGAGAGAGTAATAATGATGGATTTGAATTGCATGATGGAAAAGCAACAAGAATTCTATGCGCTTCGGAAGAAAGAAATGTTAGTGTTTTATACTAAAAGTTATGACTTTATGTAATGGATTAATATTTATTTTACTTATTTAAATAATTATTTCTTTTCTTAATGAGAATCTTTATGGATAATGTTTGCATTATATCTTATCATATTGTGCATTAGTATCTCTTATTCCACATAATAGATAATCTGGTGTGTAGAGTTTGGCTTACACATACATGATCAGATTATCAGTTCTTGTAAAATATAAGTTTTTGGTTCACAGTCTTAGGTGGAATTGGACACATTACCAGTAGGACTGTAACATAGTGTTTTAATAAGTCTATCTTGACTACGAAAAATGATATAGTTTTAACTCACTGTGTTAGTACACTTTGTGTGTATTGAATAAGACTACTTTTAGGTAATTGTATTTATACTGACAATATAATATAATTTACACTCCATGGTTATTATGTGTGCTTGTACTCTTAATCCAAAAATAATTAAGTGTACATTTAATGTTGTTAACTTTGATTTATTATAGAGTGAAGTCTTGTGAACCAATAGTCTCAATGAGTTAGGTCACAATATTAAGTGTATGACAATTATTAATTATTAATGGAATCCACATCCCTTTATAGGGATTGATGGTATCCTCTTGAGTAAGCTTATAAATCTCGATTATGTCAAACCCTACATATGGATATTAGTATCCGACAATAAAAAATAAGTTAAATAAAAGGTCTCAAGATATTTTATAGACGTTGATCAAGTAAACTTTTAGTAATTTATTTTAATCAATGGGTATCTTTAATCTTAACGGATGAGATAAATAAGCATTTAATAACATGGAGTTCGAAATATAATTTTGAGATATAAGAAGGGAATGCAATTACAATTCTGTAGTGGTATGAATTATAATTAATTTATGTAATTTATAATTAATCTAGGTTGTACTAGGAAGACCAACTCATACTTTTCTCCTAGGGGTCCCTATCATTGTAGATATATACACCGCTATGCCTTCTAGGTTAAACACAACTTGATATTCGAAAGATTGAGAGAGATTTTGTGAAGGCAAAGAGATCACATTTTTGAGCCCATCCTCACTATGTGAACAACATGCAATAGGATTACAGTACAAGAACTCGAGGTCAGTCAAGTAAGATCATTCTAACCCTGCTCAAAGTTCGATCAAGATCAAACTATGAAGATAGCCGAGATCAAACCAGACAGATCTCGAAAGTAAGAACTCTAATTTTGCCTAGTAGGGTTTCATAATTTTTTATTGTATAATCTGTAAGCATTTATCATTGGGTCTAGGGAATTGATCCCTAAATTCTTGGGAAAAAAATTCTGTAGGTATGTGTGCTTTAGATTCTTCTCAAGCATACACTGTCATAATCATAGCCCAATACTTAATGGTAGGCAACAGTTTCCAGCAAATTCTAGCAAGCAGTTATCAACATTTACCAAGAATGGTGTACTGTCAAGTTTTCCTTGGTCCAGCACAAATTCCAAGACAATGGGGGTGTCAACTGCAGATCATGGTAATTATGGAGCATATTCATGACCGATGTGTAGGTAGTCACGTTTTTCTAATTGTAGCATATATATAAATAATACTGGGGCGTTTTATGAAAGAGAGAGAGTTATTTTGTCTAAACTTTACTTTGGTTCCCTTGTATTTCTTGGTGAATAAGAAAGGTTGAAAAAGGTTTTTGTGAATAATCTTCCAAGTGTTCCTAGACTTTTTCTCTATATGGTGTGAATGTTGGCTAACTGAGCTTGGCGAAACTCAGTGTCATTGCGAGTAAAATTTGAGTGCAAGAATTGGCCCTGTGACGATTGATATCAAGCATTAAAGAATTAAATCCTTCACATAGTCGTGCAGGATCCCCACCCCTTTTTTTAAGGGTAATTTACATAAAATTTCATTCATCTATTACTCGGTTTTACTTAACCTCCTTCATTTTTTATTATCCCAATGTACTCCCAGATCTTTTCAAATGTAACGATAGACTTTTTTTTTTTTGGTTTAACGCAGTTAGAGGAGAATACAATAAGTAAACATGTACGTCGATCCAAAATAGGTCGATTGTTACATTTGAAAAGATTAGAGGGTAATTGGGACAATTAAAAAATAAATGGAGTAAAGTGAAACTGAGTGATAAATGAATGAGATTTTATGTAAATTATCCTTTTTTAATAAAAAAAATTAATTCATCTCATATAAAAGTAATCACAAATCTACATTGCAAGACTAATACATGACACAATATAGAGTCTAAATTCTACCCAACACCACAAAATATTGAGTCTAAATTCCATCCAACACTATAAAACATGAAGTCTAAATTCATCTAATAAAAACATAACATAATTAAATTGTTCTGCAATAAACATACTCATTTTAAATTACAAACAAACTTAAAATCTAAATTCTATCCAACACCGCATATATGAAAAGAGGTTGAAAAGTAAAATAATATTGATGTAACAATTATTTTAAAAAGAGACGGGAAACGGAGCAGAGAACGGGACAGATGTTTTAAGACCTATCTTTAACCTGTTCCCCGATTTGTTTCTCTAACTTTTGTCTCAAAATCCAACCCGATTTCCAAAAAAAAATCCAAAACTCTAATCTAAATGGGTCAGAGGATGAGACAAGACGGATCAGATCAGATCGGATAAAATTGCCAAGATATATAAATCTATCAAATTTCTGACGGTTTTCTGGTACTGCATATTTTTTAGTCATTGTAACATAATGTGGAATCTTTGGGCTTAGACTTTTGAATGACATTGTCAGTTCGTCAGAGGTTAAGTTTTTTGAGACTCCGTTTGTAAACTTCCTCAGACCCCGAGGTTAGGATATAATTTGTAAGATGGTGGGATTAGTAATACTACGTCAAACTCTTACAAGTATGTTTGTTTATCACATGGGATAAAATTAGCAGATCATGGTTGATGTTTTTTCGCAAAAGGGAGAATGAGATTAAAAAACAAAGTTTCTAATTTTGCCCTACACATGTATGTTTTGTTTTTTTTATTGTTCATTGCAATTAAAATGAAAAATCAAAACTATGCGCTTATAAAACAACATGCAATCATCTTAGATTTTTTCTTGATATGGCTTAATAATTTCTTAAGTGTTTTCTTGTTCATCTAATCATATAAATAGCATACAGAAAAATACAAAAAAAATTCCCAAACCATGAAAAAAAACATATAGAAATAGATATAAAAACTGGGGATAAAACCGATGCCATGAAAAAAATACAAAAAATTATGTTCTCATATATTTATTTCTTTGATAATGCAAAATAAAAAAAATAAAAAACAAAACACATAATGAAATTCATAGAACACAAAATGAAGATAGAAAAAAAAAACACGCACAAATATCGAACAAAACGTAAAACAAACAAAAATTTAAATAATGAAAAACTGGAAAATAGATAAGAAAATTGAAAAAAAATAAAAAACCAAACAAGACAATTGAAAACCAAAAACTAAAACAACAAACAAAAAATAGAGAAAAAAGGGGAAAAAAGATTTAAAAAAACTAAAAATAGCAAATAAACAAAATTCATTGCGGAAAAGTAAAGGATAGTTGTCATTAGTTCGATTGTTTGGGAGTTTATTTTTTAGTTTTTTATTTTTAGATTTTTAGGTTATGGTCAGAATGAGTTTTGAATTTAGGAAAAGTTTTTGGTGAAAATATGTAAAATGCATTTTGCAAAAGTAATAAAATGAAAAGTAAAAATGACAATACAAAAAAAGAGCTCTAGACATCCTTTAGAGTTTTTGTTTGACTCTCAAACAGTCAAAATTCAAAAATAAAAATATAAAAATATAAAAAAGAAACTCCCAAACACCCCTACCCTTCGCATTTTTGTCTTTATGCAATAGTGGAGAGTGAATTTGTGTTACCAATGGAAGACCCTTAGATTTGGTAGTCCAATCCCAGACTCTTCCCCAGTTATCAAAGAGGGCAGAAGGACCTTTGAGTAAATGGGCTTTTCATTATGGACTCTCATGGTGCCAGGAAATTCTTAATTCAGCCCATATTTATGGGTCATAATTCAGGCCCTAGGCCTAACTATATATGAGGCCCGCTGTCGCTACTTCATTGTCTTTATTTTTTCAATTTTCCCATAAGAAAGAGACCCCCAGAAAAAGAAAAAGAAAAAGAAAAAGAAAACGAAAACTTATCTCGGGGACATCTGTGTTAGGTCGGCCCAGGGAGTTCTTTTTGATAAATCAATTTCCTTTTATTTCGTTTCTGTGATTTAGTCAATGTGGCATCGTTTAATCTGTACAAGATGTAGGAAACCACTTTAAATGGATGTTCACAAAAGTCTCCAAATGTAGAAAAAGAGTGCGTGAGAAAGCATTTGCGTTAGCAGGTTTTAGAAAAGTCAACGGTCAAGGGAACAGCGTATCTAATAAATTCGCATCCCATCTGGTCTTTGTCTAATTACACCACTTTTCTATAATCAAATCACATACATAAATTATTCAATTCTATTCATGTTCGCTTTTTCTGGTAGAATATTTAATTTAATAATTAATTCTTTAATTACTCAATTATAACATCATATTATGCTTTTATAACAATAGATCTTAACAACTGGTTCGGACTTGAGGACGTCCGAATTAAGAGGACTCTGTTTAATGTTTGCCAATAAGAAAATATTCATACGTTAATGCTATAATCCAAGAACGAACTTTATTCATACATTAATGCCATATTCTTCAAAGCGCGCCCGCACATATTAGGGGTGAAATTAAAAAATCCGAAAATGGGGCCAGAATGAAATCGGATTGGATCGGATTGTCCATTTAAAGAGCCTAATATTCGGCTTAGTCTAGTTTCAACCTTTGAAAAAATAGAGATCTAGTCCGATTTTTGATTTTTGGATGTTAAAAATGGATCCGGACCGAACCAGACCAGTAATGGTAACATATATTAATTTTTCGGGCTGGCCCAAATAAGGGCCCGAATTATTGATAGACTTTATAATGATCCAAAGTTGTATTTAAATTGAGTTTATTTTATAAAATTTGGTAACTTTGTACTTATTTTTTAGTTTGGCCTGAAATGAGGCTTAAAAAGCAAAATAGTCAAAATCGAACTAAACCGAACCGGTTTTGATTTATAAATTTTCCAAATTGGAAAATCAATTCGGTCTTATAAATCACACCACGCCGAACTAAATCGGATTGATTACACACTCTCTCTCTCTCTCTCTCTCTCTCTCTGGGAAGCCAGAATTTTAAGCTTATAGCGACAGAATACCAATATTTAGGTCGTGATGAGAACTATTACAACAATTTGTAGTTTAACCTCTTATTTAAATCTAAACGGTTACGAACTCTGAATTTAATTATAGAGAGTAGCAACACAATTAACTATGCATCTTGTGAAGTCAATGATTTATTAAGCCTAAAATCCGTGTCATAGAAAATAAATTGTAAATTATTTAGTTTGGTGCCCGATTTGTATCAAAATAATTGCATTTATATTTTGGTTCACACGAGAGATCATTTTTTAAATCTTTGTGATTCAAAGTTCGGATTTCATTAAACTGAATGACGACTACTTAATTATTTTTTATTAAAATCTAGAAGGAATGGGCTTGTATAAATTTGCAATAAATAAAATAAAAAACCGGCAGAGTATGAGAATTCTTGGGGGAAGAGGGCGACCATCACAGCTCCACCACCCTTGCCAAAGAAGAGCAGAAAAAACATAAAAGAAACCCTAAACAACAAAAACATAGCCAAATTTAGGATTCAGGGAGACTGTAGTGTACTTTCCTGTAGTGTGCGTGTAGTGCAGATAAAATAACATAGTTTTATCTAATTTTGTCCTCAAAACTATATCGTTTTATCTTATCACGTGAATTGTTATCAAAATATATGGGGATCAAAATAATGTAGTTTTGAAAATAAAACAAACACACTATGTCATTTTGTCTGCACTACACGTGCATTATAGAAAATGCACTACGGCTCCCAAATTTAGATGGGCAAATTCAGCTAATTCCAAAAACTAAAAATAAGTAAATAAATAAAATGCTCATCTTGCTAAGTTGTTATCAAAAGAGTGATTTTACTTGAAAACAAGATATTTCTCATAAAAATTCAGTGGCTGAGTGTAAATAAAAATTGAGGTTTGGATTTATTAAAAATAAGATCATTTTGGGGCAACGCTTAATTTTTAAATAGGTGTTAGAGAATTTTTCTTTTGAATGCAAATAGATTCACGTTTAATTAGAATTATTTAAGTAACCTATACTATATAGTATTACATGAAGTATTTTAATGAAAAGTTCATGAAGAGAGCCAAGAGACATCAACTCAACGGATAAGTTATAAACTTTATAACTACCTAAATAAGTTTCTACTAGCGACGATCACATGCTATGCACAGGTATTTGCAAAAATATCTAAGCAATGTATGTATAGTTTAAAAATGTTTCGTAGCATAATTCGTAATATTTATGGAATTCATATTTCTTAACATAACAAATAAATAAAAGCATACATAATGCATGAAATTATTATTGTAATACTCAATTTCTTTGCTACGTTGTATGTACAGAATTATTTTTGACATTTAAAAGAGTGTAACTAGTTGTCATTTTCTTTTACTTCCAAAATATAGGGAAAAAAATAAAAAAGTTTCCCGTAGAATAGACATGTCAAATTATCTCATAAAACAAGTGCACTACGGTAATGCCTAATTACCATTCTGAATGCACTACGTAGGGCAAAACATTTGTCTATTAATGAAATTATAAATTTAACTAGCATCTAATTTAATCTTTCAGTCTACTTCCAAAAATCGAGCACCTACAGTTGTTGTTACCGTCTAATTTAAAAATACTATACATAGTTGTGGGATTGCGAAGATCCACCAATCATGATCTGATTTGTCTCTTTGAACCAAGTCGCTCCTATAGCCTGTGCATGGAACAATCAATTAGTGTCAATAGACTGTTATCAACCGAAAGACTCCGATGCTTAAATTTGAACAACTAGGACAAAAACAAAATAGTGATTGTATTTATAATTGATAGCCTACCTGATTTTGCCTTATGATCTCTTATCTATAAGTTATCAAGTGACTTAGCTTAGTAATAAAATATCTTGGGATCTTTCCCTCATTGCACGTTGTCAAATATGACAATTACCATGCAGCAGCAAGGGTTTCCTAAACAATAACAATCTAAAAAAATGCACATTTTTATTCGGGTCACTTCCCTTTCCAGAAGATTTTTGCCATATGGCCGAACATCCATTCGTCTATGCGCCATGTCGTCAACCCACGCATAAGCCCATCTCTAGTTAGTAATCTATCGTGCCGATGACCTCATGACTGCGACGGCCTCTTGGGCCTAGTCTAACTACTTCGCTCATTGTCTCAAATGTGGATCAGTCTGACAATTCAACCCATTATAATAGCCCCTCAACCATCCGTGGGCTCGAACGGCGGTTGGTTGACAAAAGTGGCCGAACTGATAAAACTGCAACATGCTAACACGTGGGAATCTTTGATTGGTCATCTGTCATATTGTCGTTGTCGTCTCAGGAGCATTAATTGACCTCCCTTAGGATCTCGCCATGTGGGAGACAATAGATGACCCAGATTCATGCCGCTCTATTTTCAGCGCATCCCTTAGCCTTATTCGTTTACATCCTTTGGAGGAGAAGAGAGAAAGTCACTTTCTCTATTTTCCATCTCTCTACATTCTTCACCTCTTTGTGATTTTCATTTATGAGTTCGTTGTGTTTTACAGCATCAAGCAATACTTCGACCTTGAATTTAGGTAGTTCATCCATCTTGTTTATGCTTGATTATGTTTGTGTTTGATGCCTAGTAGTCGACTTTGAGTTTTCTAGGCGTTGTTAACGCTTGAACAATGGTCCTATAACCAACATGTCACCTATTTTTTGGCGACCACATCCCGTCGGAATGTTTTTTCGGCGACTTTATCCCTTGGATCATTCCAACCTTATCCCTTGGATCATTTCATGACCTAGTTTTCTTGACTCTCCATTTGACGTCTTGCCGATATGATGGGCATCAGTTTTTCATGTCGGTATTCCTAATTGTACACTCTTGCGCCTTTGTTAGGTATTTGTTATGGCGCTGAAAAAAATTCAAGCAAATGCCGAGACATGTTCGCCACTGTGTTCACAGTCGAACCTCTTAAGTACTGTCATTCCTTCTCGAATGATGTACACCTTACCTTGGAGCCAGCAGGCGTCGTATTTGAGTCTTGACCCGACTGCATACATTTGCTAATAATGGCAATCATTGAAGGGGAGTTCGGTCCCCTTTCATCCTTGGCTCCGATGAGTCTCCTACGAGCTAGGTCTTACCACATCCCAAGTATTACTTAACTTTTTTTAGGATAGTCATGTTGGTTATCCGACTAGTAGAGCTTTTCAAAATCAATTTTGAATTCTGCGCTTGTTCAGCCTTTACTACGTTAGTAAGAACATGAAGTCTAACCGACATCACCTCATGAGCTAACTGAGTTATGGCCCATTGATCTTAGGTGTACTAGACTCTAACAAATATGCGAAGGATATCGTGGTTGTAGAGGGAAACTTTGTATTCAGTACGAACGAGGAGATGAGTATTACAATCCCCGTATACATGGTGATCAATTGGGTGAGCTCTGAATTGTATCTTGATGTCATTAACATTTTCATTTTATTATGTTCGGCTCTGGTGCATGATTTTCCCAAATTACAAACCCCAGCGTCGTCCCCACTTTTGTTGATGAGTCTAATCCAACAAGATATAGGTCGGCTTTTAAAAATGTGGCACGATATAGAGAGGTCGCTAGCCTAGTCAACTTCCTTCTACATTACACTCATGCACTGCAAGACCGATGCATAAAGAGGACTAAAACCAGCGACGATTCAAAAAGTACTTTAACTGTCCCATTGCTCGGTTGCAAGACAGTGAAGAGATTGAGATGGAACACCTAGTCAGCATGTCCAATTGCCCCATGAGTATTTTCACGCAACTCTTCGGTTCCATTACCGAGACTCCGCCGGCCTCATCTCCGGCCCCTATGCTATCGCACAATCCTGCTGACCCTCCATCTTAGGCCCAAAAGAAGGAGTGAGTGGAGGAATATTCTAAGTACATTCGGAGGCTTCCCTGATGGTTTTAGAGTCAACTGAACTGGCGGTTGAAGAGAAATAAAAGCCAGAGAACGCCCGCTCAGGGAGGTCGAAGCCCAAGGTTAACAAAAAGATTGTGCTTGACCGCAACACTATTGATGACCATGGTTGACGTTAGGGAGGCTGCCAAAGAAGAGCTGTTAAAGAAGGTGGAACAATTGAGGGAGGAACGCAAGACTTTGGCTTAGCAAGCTTGGAATAAAGGCTACGATCGGGCCAAACAAGACTATATCAGCGAGTTTACTTCAACAAAAGATGTGATCTAGCGAAGGGGATGGGTTGAGGTCTTGAAAGAGTGTTGATTTCCCAATCAACTCTCCCCTATTGATCGATCCTCCAACCTTTACAACCGATGCATTCACTGGCCAAGCTCCACCCGCTCCATCTGATAACCAAGTTGCTCCTGTTGGCACGCACTCTGCTAAGCCATGACTTAGCTTTTTGTCCTTTCCTTTGCTTATTTCATTTGGAATAGTTTTGTTTTGGGTCGGTGCCAAACTGTGGCATAATGCCGGCCCATTCGTTGAAATATCAACACTATTTTTCTTTTTAGTATTGTAGTTTATGGTTTTTGTTGGCCTTTGTGCTATACATATGATCTATTTGCTTTTTATGTGGTTTGTCTATTGTTTCTCCTTCTCTTTACTCCCACTAAGGATTTGAGAAAGGATTGTCACATGAAGACTTAGTTCATTATTCTAGCAAAATACATCAGTATGTACCACCCAGCGAGTCTCGGCCAGTTATTGTTGTGATTCCACCAAGTTAGTCAGCCAATTCCACCGAAACCTATTTCCTCAATATTAGGTCTAGGACTTTCAAATGCTAGGATTCCAATTGTTACTAGAATGCACGATGACAATATGTTCACATAGACGATCGCCGAATTGGTTGATCTCCGTATGCAAGCTGACTCGATTGGTAGATGCTCATCCTGATCGGCTAGAGTACATTTGGCTTAGAAGCACCTTGCTCAATCTACACAAAAAGAATCACGACTAGATTCTAATCAAAGGATCCCACAAAGGGCTCCCTTAACTGCTTAGACGGATTCTATGAATGGCGTCTGTAATTGATAGGACCTCGAGGACAATGTGCACCTCTCATGGCTTGCTCCTCCAAGTATGGAAAGATAGCGTGATCGGCAACTATAAGCTTGTTTGAGATTCGCTTCTCCCTTAGCCTATTTAAAGGGACCTCTGGCCAAGGACCAAGTACATGTACACACCATATTCTTCCATTCTCATATCTACATCCCATAATTATTTCTTTCCCCATAGAGATCTAACTTGAATGTCGGCAAGTCCTTGGACGGGCAATCACCTCCTGATCACCGAACTTGTTAGCAAAGATCAAAGCAGGAGGACAAGATCATCTCACCAGTTTTCAGTACCATCAACCTATATACATTGTGTTTATTGAAATTTAAGAAAATGAGTAAGAAAGTATCGATTTTCTAAAAATATGAGTTTTACTTACAGTTATTTGTAATGTAAGCAATACATGTAACAATAAAAAGGAAAAAAAGGCCTCCTATATGTATAGCCATAGCACAAAGGCAATTCCCTGCGTCTTTTTTAAGGCAAGTCTTCATCATTCATTGTCATAATGTTTTGTTTACAAAACTACATTCAATGACACCATTATCGTGCTTGTACATTATTGGTTTCAAAATCAGAGCGAAAGAGATGGTGACTCATTTTTTATATGAGTTTAATCCCTTTTTTTCTTGAAAAAAAAGTACAAGGTGGCTGATTTAAAAGTTACATGCGTCGAACTGAATTTCAAGTTTTTTTAAATTTAAATTTTCTTGAGAGCAATAATACTACTATACACAGAGAATTAGAGAGATAGATATGAGAAATTTTTTCATTCTTTGGTACTATTTTACTTATAACCCAGCTATAACATGTGATTTTATCCATTGTTTTGATCTTTCTTAGTTTTTGTGTGTGGATGAAGAGAGAAAATGGCATATTTTTATGAGTGCTTATGAGATGCCACGTAATTTTATCAAACAAAATATTAAAAATAAAATTAAATAATTGTAAATTGAGATTCGAAGATTATGAGAGATATAAAAAAGACCATAGATAATAAATTGTATAAACTAATAGGGTGACTAATTAAATTTTTAAATAATTTTTCTAAAAGCTTAAAGTGATTTCAAATGTCGCTCTGTGAGCCTTTCTACCCTCTATAATACAATATAGTATAGATGAGATGCCACCTTACTTTTCAGAAAAGTTACAAAAATTGAAAATTGAGATTTAAAGGCTTTGGATATGCATCACAAATCGCATAAGTAATTGATTGTGTAAATTAATTAGGCTCTTTCAAATAAAAATAATGAATCTCACCACCAATATCACATGAAACAAATACACAATTTTTAAAAGCCTACTTTTTTTTTTTAAGAAATTGTATGTTAATTTTTCCGTATCTTTCCGATTTTTTTTTTGGATAAACAATAAAAATGTTTGTATGTTCTCAATTTTCTAATTTTCTATTAGATTTATTAAAAGAAAAGAAAAAAAGAGGTCTCTATCTGCACAATTGTAATGGGGAGGCAGTTTCATTGAAGTTTTTAAAGGTAGGATATTTCTCATTCATAGCGTCTATTTTCATTCACAAAATTAGATTTATGGGCAGGATAATCGTGTTTTTAGATTATCGGTTCCAAAATCAGAGTGAGAGAGAATATGACTCACTTTTAAAATGAGTTTCATCCATTACCTTTTGTTCAAAATAAAGTACAAGGCGATTAATTAAAAAATTATTTGCATCGACTTGGATTTATTTTATTTTTTGATTTTTTAGAGTAATAAAGTTACCATATATAGAGAGCTAGAGAGATAGACATGAGAATTTGCTCCATTCTGAGGTCTTGTTTGAGAAATAACCCGTCGTGATTTTTATTTCTTATTTTAAATTTCATTATTTATTTTTTGAAATGAAAAGAGAAAAATACATATTTGTGAAAGCGCTTATGAGATGCCACCTAAGTTTTAAAAAAAAAAAAAAAATTTAAGAAAGTTTAAAAAGTAGGAATTTTTTTTGTAATACAACAAATCTCATAGATAAATGAATTATGTAAAGTAATAGGGTTCTTTCACATATTTTAATTATTAATTCATCTAAAATATCGTTTTATAATTTTGAAGGGATGTCAATTGTCGCTTTAAGATCATTTATCACTAAAATAACCCCCAAGATACTATGTATTATAGATTATAGATGAGATATCACCTAATTTATTTTAAATATGAAAAAAATAAAAAATAAGAGATTGACATTTGGACGCTAAATATATGACAATTAACAAAGTATAAAAGAAATAAAAAAATCCTAACGTTGCAGAAAATATTTAATCCTAACAACTCCCACGGTTTAAGTTTACAGTGGTGTAAATTTCCGTTTGACAAGTTAGATTTCTTTCCCTCTTTGCGTGTTTACTTTTTAATGCAATTGCAAAGGATAATCTATTACTCCGCTATGACTTTCATTTTTATCATAATTGCATAAACCAATCGTCTTTTTCTCTCATAATTAATTCCAATATATATCACAACTTGTTCTTACTTCTTTTTATTTTCTTTCACGTTCTCATTTAAAAAATAAATAAAAAGGAGTCGGCCAATATTGTTGAGAAGAAAGGATATCAAAAGATGTTTGAAGGAACAAAGTATTTCTATATACAATTCTCACCGGATATCCACAATTTTATGACATGATCAACTTAAACAATAATATTATAATTTTTGGCATTTTATTTTTTTGGGAGTTTTAATGTGTAACTCCCCATGTAAACCACTGACCTAGCAACTTGTTGAAACCCAACCATGTGGCCCAAAATGCTTAAGCCTAAGTTGTTAGTAGTAATTTACATGGTTCCTTATATATTTAGGATCACTCATGTAGACTTTCGATGTGGGGTGGGATAGGATGGAACCGGGGGCCCTGCTGTGCGCCAAAACTGCGTCGTTTTGGCGCACAAAACACTTCCCGAACAGTAAAAAACTGACCGAACAATTTTCGGGCAGTGTTTTGTGCACCAAAACGGCAGCACGCCCTGCTGTGCGCTGCACACAGCAGGGCCCCCAATTCCGGGACGGGATATCACATAATGTCTAACCATGCTTAGATTTTTAGCAAACTTAATGTTCCTATTCTTTAAAATTGACCAAAATTTTTTTATATACTTTCTGACGTAATGTCGATTCCCTTCCAATTAATTCTGTTTGACTAATTTATATCTATTTAAAACTCTGATTCTTATTGCCATGATTATTTGGTTTATACATATAGTTTGGTGTTATAATAATCAAGTATGTCTCTGTTATTTTGTCAATAAATTTGTTTGATTTGTTTATCGATTTTAGGTTTAGAGAATAAGTGGCCTCTGGTGATAACATTATCATACAACTTTGAAGGAATTTCTTCTCACTTTGAAGGAATTTCTTTCTTTTAAGTACTATAAATATTAAATTTCTTTATTAATTTCTTTTTGTTTTGGGGTTGAGAGTGGTATTAAGCATTTATAGGCTCAGTATTTTGATGCCCCAACTTTTTTTTCTCTTAATATTTCACTACATGCTTGGGTATAATTTGCTAAACCATTAAAGACAAAAGAAAATGGAAAAGTTAGATAATTGAACAAATTTCAGAACTAATAGTTGTTCTAAATTGGTGATTGCCTTAGGGCCGTTTGGTTCACATTTTGTAATTCATTAATTTTTTAGAATCAAATAAAAGTAAGACAAAGAATAATCAAGTTTTATGAAGACAGATTGTTTTTGTTGACACCCTTATATTTTTAAGTTTGTTAATCGCAAGAAATTAAGCTACATGATAAGTAAATTCGTTTGGCTATCTATTGTTTATTTACTTATGCTATGAGTCAATTTTGCGAAACAATTAAGTAATTTAGACACATACAAACAAATTTATACACTAGTTTTGGACATGTTAAAAAAACAAGTAAGCGTATCAAACTATGGAGCTGCAAAAATCTACCAATCTAATTCGATCATTTCCTAAATCCAAGTTGCTCATATAGCCTGCGGAAAAAAAAGAAGAAACAACCAGTTAGTGCCATGTTGGAAGACACTCCCCAATGCTTAAGGTAGAACACGTGGGATGAGAGTACAACAATGATTATACTTGTAATTGATAGAGCGTATTTAGTTTTTCCATGTGATTTTCTATTTATAAGTTATCAAATGCCTTAGTTTGGTAAATGAATAACATGGGATTCTTTCCAAAACTATATGTTGTCAAATGTGGTTGTTCCCTTGAAGCACAAAGAGTTTTAAACCGAAACATTCCTAACACTTTGTACTTTCTATTTGGGCCAATTCTAGAAGGTTCTGGCCACATGACCGAATGTTAGGTCAATTGCTCGGCATGGTGACAACCATGCACCAAGCCCACAGTCTTGAGTCGGGCTCCTTTTGGTCCAATAGGCTGTTCGACGTGGCAACGACCTACGTTGCTAACATAGCTCAATCCATGTTGGTCCAAATCAACACTTTAGCCCATTACACTCTTTGCTAGTCAACCCTAATTTGGCCCATTACAATAGCCCCTCAACAATGCATCAGTTCGGCTGACGGTTGGTTGACACAAGTGGCAAAATTGATAAAATTGCAACGTGCTAAGACATGCTGATTTTTTATTGGTCAACTATCAAATTAATGCTTCGGTTCGCCGACTCGTGCACATTAATTACTCTCCATTGAGATCATCCCGCATGGCACAAATTGGATAGTTCAAGATCATCACACTTTATTTTCTCACACGTCCCTTGTTATTCTTCATATATATCCTTTAGGGAAGGAAGAGAGAGAGTCACTTTCCGCATTTCAATTCCAATACAATTTTTTTGCTTCCAACTTCTAGACTTTTGCGATTTTTACCCGCAAGCACTTCTTTGGGAAACTTCAATCTTGAACCCAAATAAATCGATCATCCACTCTCCATTTTAACATCCGATACTTCATTTCTCGAGCTCTTTGATGCATTATTGAATTTCTAGGCATTGTTCAAGTTTGAACATTGGCCCTATAACAGTCCAATCACCAATTTTCCAATGGGCATGTCCAATTGATGGCCGTTTACTGCATCTAACAACGTGCACAATTTGTTCATCCAGGTACCATGATGCGTTCACCTATTTAGGCACAATATATTCACACCGCAGTCCTAAATATTGCACCTAACTTATTGCACACCTCAGTCCTAACTTGTTTAGGCACTTGACTTTTTAGGCTAGTATTGATGCTGAAAAATTTCGCACAAAAGGGCTCGAGCACTCCGAGCTACTCACGAATTGTTCACCACAAATGTTGCCATAGGAACTTTTGCACAACTGTCGACCTTAATGGCTCAAGACTTTGACAACGAGCTTCCCATGGGCAAAAAAATGACAACATCAAAGTTTGTGTCTAGGGGAAAACGTGTTCATGGTCAGGCATCACCAGGCACCTGTGGTAAGCACAAATCGAAAGAGTTTGAGGGTACTCTGAGAGGGAACATAGCTAATAAGAGGGAAGTAGCATATAACAATTTGAGCGACAGCATGACTGGGAGGATGTTGGAAACAGGATGTCAGACCCTCGCTCGGTAACTGCCAACATTAACGTCCTCAACAAATACATGGGAGTGTTTGAACCGCATGAATATGCGAAGGCCTACACCAAGTTTGCCGAGTTGCTCGAGTGGAGGGAACAATGGATGGGTATTTATCCAGAGTGCAGGGTGTATTGGGTGAAGGCTTTTCCATGATTGGAGGATTAGAGTAGTCAACTGTACTTTTTCAAAATTGGGGTTAGAGTAGTTAATTCGTACTTTTTCAAAATTTGATGGTTTGGTCTAGGGCTCTTATAAATTGGATTGTTTAACTATGTTCGTTGTTTCTTTTTGTAGTTTGTGTTATTCGTGGTCTTAAAACTACAGTAATTAACTGTGAACTATTTTCAACATTGACTTTTTTCCACCAACAAGTGGGGGCCCAATAATTAACATGGCAGCACATTGAAGGCAATCTTGGACCACCCCAAAGAGTGCTTCTTAGAGTGAGAGCCTAACTGACGAGGGTAAAATGTAACTGAGAAAATACATTTAACCCCCCGAGTAAGTTCGGAATTCGGCCGAGACCGGATAACATATCCAGAAGCACGTGCCGATCACGTGAGATAGTGGCCGACACGAGGAGTGCCGACCATACCCAAATCAGGTTAACAGAACCAAGTATTGAGCGATGCCGACCTGAGAAAGGCGGATCCATGTCTTGCCGAACAGATAAGGTCAGACCGAATTATGGGCAGCCCGAAAAAGGCAATGAGCAACCGTTTCTTCAAGATAAGACAGAATCCCAGATAAGTCGGGATTCAGTTCAAACAGATATGGATGAGAAATCCACGACCAATTTAATTAATATGAGAAGTATTAATTAAATGAAACGCTAATGATAGAAGATAACAACAAGACTGAGGGTTATCTTATTAGTGGCCAATCAGAAGGCACTTCACTCCAATTAGAGTCCTAAGAGAATTAGGACTCAAGAAAAAGTCTATAAATAAAGCTTCAGATCAACAAAAAGAGGTACGTTCTAAGTGGTGCATAGTTTCGCTTACTAATAGAGAATATTAGCTTGAGTTATTATCCTTGTGAGCTTTGGCCTGACTTAATCATCAGAGTGTCTTCCTGCCACAGCGGCAGAGGGCTCTTTGACGGATTCTTGTTTTGCAGATCACAGGTCAACCCATATTGAGAGATTGGTTTCAGCTGGATAGTGAGTTCTTGGCTTTCCGTCTTGATTGAGAAAATCAACCCTCTTACAATTGGCGCCGTCTGTGGGAAAGTTAAAGATTCATGGCTGAAACACCAAAAAAAGATCAGGGGAGGGAGCACGATGGCAAAGAAAGGTCAAGATCCCCCCCTCCAGTTTCACACAAATCCAGGGGTCCTAGGAGAGAAGTTCCTAGGGTTCTTCCCCCTAAGATGATAGGGGAACAACCTGGAGAACAGGTGCTGCCCCCTACCGTTCCGTTGCCTGCCAACACACCGGTAGCTCCTGCGCTACCAACTACATTGCCGACACTGCCTCTGGAGCAGCGTCCTGATCATCCGCGAGAAGCAAAGCGGTGAAGAAATAGGGACAGATCCCAAACTCAAACCCGAAATGAGGGAGGGAGAGAATCCCGAACTCATGAAGGGTCTCGCCGAGACGAGGAATACAATAATGCTGATCGGATCCGAAGGAGGGATCAAGAAATAGAAGACATGAGGCGTTACATACGACGCATGGAGAGGGAAAACCGAACTCTCCGCAAGCATAGAGATTCGGTCCGCCAGTCAGTATCTGGGCGTGACGAGCGCTCCGAGACTGGGCCGTCTCGGCAAGATAGCCGACACGAACCAAGTAAGAGGCCCCGAGAAGGGGAAAAGCAGGTTGGGACACCGTCGAATCTAGGCGGATTACCTCCAGTGCAGCCACTTCCCGACATGAGGGAATGGCTGAATCAGCGGGCAGGATCGGCCCCAGATGTCCAGTAGAGGCTCCCATATCAGCCTTTGCCGCCGGTGGCTCCGGTAACCGATATGAGGGCGTGGTTGAATCAGCAGTTGGGACTCAACCGCCCGGAGGATGACGAGAATCACAAGGAGCTACAACAGCTGGCAGTGTCACCACTGTCAGTACAGATTGAGACGGAGGACTTACCCAGAAAGTTTGTCCCTCCGAAGTTCACGATTTATAATGGACGAACGGATCCGATGACTCACATCAAAGGATTCGTGAACTACATGATGATATATGTGGGCCATGATAGACTTTACTGCAAGGTATTTTCCTTGAGCTTGGGCGAGATAGCCCTGAATTGGTTTCAGGCCCTGCCGCCGAGATCAATTACAGGCTGGAGGCAACTGGCGAATCAGTTCCTCAAGAGATTTGTGGCTAACCAAGCATAAAAGAAGTATGCGAATACGCTTCTGGTCCTGAGAAAAGGACCAAAAGAGGATCTCAGACAGTACGCCAGCAAGTACTGGGCAACTTATAATGAGATCGGAGACTACACAGAGGCCTATGCCGTAGAATCTTTCAGGCTGGGTTTATCGTACCGAGATTGGCTGAGGAAGTCTCTCACCATTGATCCCCCGAGTACCATTGCCGACCTGATGAGCAGGGTCGAGAAATATGCAAAGTTCGAGGATGAGATCCGCCGAGATAAGGATCGGACAGCTGGGAAGGCGCATAGGAGTGCTGTTATCGAACCCGTGGCAAAGAGGCCAAGAACTGAGGTGGCCGAGGTGGCACAGGTAACCAAGGAGCGAAAACCACCTGGACCCCAGGCGTATAGAGCTATACGTACGATTTTCAACACCCCAATCTTCAAACTGATCCATCCATTGAAGAATGAGCCATTCTGAAAATGGCCGGCTGGGTCGGGAGAGCCAGTGAAGCGCGACCCGAACAGAGATTGGTGTAGCTATCACCGCAACAATGGCCATATGACAGAGAAGTGCAAGGTGCTTAAACGATTCCTAGAGGAATTAGTTGAAACCGGGCACCTTCGACGTTTTGTGGCCGAACAGAGGCAACAAACGGTTCAACCGGAACCGATGGAGACCGAATCCTCTGAGGAAGAGGCGATGATAACCGGGACCGTGCATGTCATACACGCGGCAACTCCGATTCCTGATAAAAAGGAAGTACGACTTCAACGCCGCCGAGATGGGCACGAACATCATGTTCAACACCTCGGGCAGAAGAGGAAAGAGCCCGAGACAAAGGTAGAAATGGTCATATCCTTTTCAGATAAGGATTTGGAGGGGGTAGCACACCCCCATAACGATGCATTGGTGATCACGCTGCTCCTCGGCACCTTCAACACGGAGAGAATCCTAGTTGACCAGGGCAGCTCAACAGAGATCCTGTACTATGATGCTTTTAAAAAGCTCAAGCTCGACAAGGCAGATTTGCAGAAGGCCGATATACCACTCATCGGGTTCAGTGCCGAAGCAGTCTGGCCCTTAGGGTCCATCACTATCCCTGTACGAGCAGGGAGAGTGACTTTGGATTTCGACTTTCTGGTCATGGATGTACCTTCGGCATACAATGCCATAGTGGGGAGAACTTGGCTCCACAGGGTGGGGGCAATCCCTTCCACCTACCACCAGATGTTGAAATTTCCTGGGAAGAAGGGGATCAAATGTGTTCGGGGTAATCAGACAACAGCGAGAAGTTGCTATGTCACCTCCATAAAGCATAAACCAAAGGCCGAACACGTAAAATCCATAGAAGTCCCAGATCGGCCAACGATAGAGGATATCGGGCGTAATCCAGCCGATCGAGTTGTAGAGAAACTCAAGCAGATACCAGCTCACGAGACGGACCCAGAGCGGTATTTTTTAATCGGGGATGAACTATTAGAGCAGGACGAGAAGGTCCTAATAAAGATTCTTAAAGAGCACATAGACGTATTCGCTTGGACACCGCAGGAGATGCCTGGGGTGAGCCCGGATATAATATGACATCACTTGAATGTGGATCCTGCCCACAAATCAGTGATGCAGAAAAGAAGAAGATCGGCAGTCCAACATGTGGATGCTGTGATAAAGGAGGTAGATCGGCTGCTAGAGGCTGATGCCATCAGAGAGGTGCATTACCCCAAGTGGTTATCTAACACCGTGGTGGTCAAGAAGAAGAACGGCAAGTGGAGGGTCTGTGTGGACTTCACTAATCTAAACAAAACTTGTCTCAAAAATAGCTTTCCACTGCCTAAAATAGATCAGCTGGTGGATGCCGCAGCTGGGTATCGGCGCATGAGCTTTTTGGATGCATATCGGGGATATCATCAAATAGCCATGCACGCGCCAGATCAAGAGAAGACGTCTTTCATTACTCCGCGAGGACTCTTCTGCTACAAAGTGATGCCTTTCGGCTTGAGAAATGCAGGGGCAACATATCAGCGATTGGCGACTCTCATGTTTAAGGAGCTGCTCGGGAAGAGCATGGAAGTTTACATCGACGATATGGTCGTCAAATCTGAGGAGGCCGAATCCCACATAGATGATCTCTACAAAACTTTCCAGGTACTAAGAAAGTACAAGCTCAAGCTCAACGCCTCAAAATGTGCTTTCGGGGTCAGCTCGGGAAAATTCTTGGGGCATCTGGTTACACGCAGGGGAATAGAAGCTAACCCCGATCAGATCATCGCCCTGTAGAATTTGCAGAGTCCTCGACCTGTGAAGAAAGTTCAGAGGTTAACCGGAATGGTAGCAGCCCTCAACAGATTCATCAGCCGATCATCTGATCGATGTCGGCCATTTTTTCAACTGTTGAGAAAACAGTCCAAGTACACCTGGGGGAAAGAATGCGAAAGGGCATTCCAAGATATGAAGAACTACTTGGCCAACCCCCCACTGATCATGACTCCCGAGAAGGGAGACGTGTTAACACTTTATCTGGCCGTATCCGAGCATGTGGTCAGCGCGATTCTGTTGAAAAACAAGGATGGCGAGCAGACGCCAATTTACTATGTAAGTAAGACACTCTTGGATTCGGAGACAAGATATCTCCCCTTGGAGAAGTTGATTCTGTCCCTTGTGGTGGCCTCTAGGAAATTACAGCATTATTTCCTGGCCCACACAATAGAAGTACCGACCAAATATCCCATCAGTACTGTCTTAAGAAGAGCAGAACTGTCGGGAAGGGTGACAACTTAGTCTGTGGAGCTCGGGGAATATGACATCAGATTCCTCCCACGGACAACAGTGAAGGGACAAGTCCTAGCGGACTTTATTGCAGAATTCTCCCACGAACCTATGGAAAACATCGCTTCAATCTCAGAGAGGGATATTCCCGAACAGGGAGAAATAATTCTCGACCAACTGCCTTACTGGAGATTGTATGTCGACGGATCATCCTGTTCACGAGGATCTGGAGTCGGCATTGTCATAGAAGAGCCAGATGGGTGCTATTTTGAGCAGTCCTTCCGATTGAATTTCAGCGCTTCCAACAATGTCGCCGAATATGAGGCGTTGATACTCGGGCTCAAATGCGCACATAACCTGGGGGCAGAATATGTGGAAGTCTACTGCGATTCACAATTGGTCCTCAACCAGCTCAGTGGAGAGTATGTCACCCGAGATGAGAGGATGACCGCCTATGCAAAAAGGGCCAGAGCAGAGTTATCCAAGTTCAAGAAAACAGTGATGACACATATCAGCTTTAGACAGAACGACCACGCAGACGCCTTGGCATGTTTGGCTTCGACAATACCCAGAGACAAGTTCAGAACCATATATGTGGATTCCATCGAGTATCCGAGCATCGACATCCCAATTGCTGAGAAGACTTTGGAAATCGATCTCGACCCAAGTTGGATGGATCCCATTATCTCCTATCTCACTAGGGGAACTGTCCCCGAGGACAAAAAAGAGGCCCACAAGCTACGGATCAAGGCAACACGCTTCTGGCTATCACCTAAACAAGAACTCTATCGTAAGTCCTACACTGGTCCCTACCTGAAGTGCGTACACCCTACTCTGGTACAGAAGTTCTTGTGCGAAATTCATGAGGGGACATGTGAGAGTCATGCTGGGGGCAGGTCCATAGCTCATCGCGCCATATCTCAGGGATATTGGTGGCCATACATGTAGGAGGATGCAAAGAAGTATGTCCAGATCTGCGAAAAGTGCCAGAAGTTCGCCCCGATCACACATCAACCTGTTGCCGATCTGGCACCACTCACCAGCCCATGGCCCTTTGCCCAATGGGGTATGGATATCGTCGGCCCGCTTCCCAAAGCAACTGGGGAGAGGAAGTATCTGTTGGTCGCCACAGACTATTTTACCAAGTGGATAGAAGCCGAACCACTGGCTAAAATCACCGAGAAGAATGTAGAACAATTTGTATGGCAGAATATCATCACCAGATTTGGCATCCCATACGCCATCGTCTCGGACAACGGAACCCAGTTCCAAGACAAATTCAAAGCTTTCTGCTCACAATACCAGATCAGAAATTACTATGCCTCAGTGGCATATCCCTAGTGTAATGGGCAGGCAGAAGCTTCAAATAAGACAATACTGGGCGGAATCAAGAAACGGCTGGAGAAAGCCAAGGGATGGAAGAATTGCCACTCGTCCTGTGGGCATACAGGACCACTCCTCGCCGATCTACGGGTGTTACTCCGTATTCACTTGCATATGGCACCGAGGCTGTCATTCCTCTTGAAGTTGGCATCCCAACTCTCCGCACCGAGCTGGTGGACCAAGGTGGCAATGATCAAGCGTTGGCCAAAGAACTCGACTTTGCCGAAGAGAAATGGGAACGAGCCATGATCAGACTCGCTGCCTATCAGTCTACTCTCTCTAGAACCTACAACAAGAAAGTCCATCAGAGGAAATTCAATCTCGGCGACCTAGTCCTACGCAAGGTCATGGGAAACACGAAAGATCCAACTGATGGCAAGCTCGGGGCTAACTGGGAGGGTCCATACAGAGTTATAGGCCGTCTCGGGAAGGGCGCCTACAAACTGGAAGATTTGGATGATAAGAAAATACCAAGGACTTGGAATGTCTCCAACCTTAAGAAGTTTTATCAGTAATTTCCCTGTATCAGTACTTATGTTTATTACATTTTCAGTGAATAAAAGTATTAGTTTCAAATTTTGAATAGATGTTCAGAAAGGCTATTAATGTTATTGCCACATGTACTACCTTCCTGGGGGGCAAAGATAAATCCAGCAACACCTCGGCAGATCTCGGCTTGACCTGCCCCTCTATGCCCTTGTAGCGCAGCACCTTCTTCAAGTCCTCAGGGTTGGTGGCGACCAGTTGCCGACCTCGGTTCACGTTAGCAGCTGCACAAACACAGAAAAGAAACAGTCAGATATCTAAGGTAGGCAAAACTACGGAAATCATGATCAAAGGGAAAAGGGAACTAACGGGGTTGCCCGAAACTGCGGGGAACAGGGATCCGCGTATGCTCGGGTTCATCAGGAGAAAACCCCCAATTGCCCGAGACGATCAGGAAATCGTCATCGTTCCCCCTATTTGAGTCGACGAGATGCTTCACTATCTTCTCTCGGCCCCTACGGGATTTAAGATACTATTTCTCCTCTTTGTTATATGCCATATCATAATTGTAATTTATGTCCCAGAGACATAAATTTGTGTTGCACAGTTCGTTCAAACGAACTATGCCCATTATTATGCGATATGTGTTTATGGAGATTTGCATAGGGTTCAGCCGGTACCAGGCTAGAACCCTACGGAGTAAAGGATGGAGGGGGAACCTAACTCCCCCCTCGGTGATGGCCATTAACGGAATATGAATGGAGCCCTCATCCCGAATCTCAGGACGAGTCTCCGGCCTATTGATCTCTACCACTATGTCGTCTGGGATGTTGTAGTGCCTACGAAATTCCGCTATGCGAGCTGGAGAGGCGAAGTGTTTACGAAAAACTCCCATACTCAGAGGATGAGTGGGGGAGAAGTGCAGACAGAAAAGAAAAATCAAGAAGTGCAAGGACGATGACTAAAGACGACTTACAGGGGACTTACGAAGAAGGACAATAGCAAAAGAACGAGAAAAAAGAAATGGAGGATGGAAAAAGGAATTTATAGGGTGTTTAGGCGGCAGAATATGTTACGCCGTACGTTTGAAATCCCCAACCGTCAGATTCTTCACCCCTAAACCGTCAGATTCTTTACGCATGGACCAATCAATTAATTGCAAGGGAGATATTGAAACGACGCGTCAGACACGCGCAGATAAGCGCGTCCTTCCATAAAGGCAAAACCAAACGGTCACATCGCATTTATGGAGAGACAGAGCACGCCTCAAACGGACCAGATACAGATACAAGTCCCCTGGGATCGATACAGAGCCCGTCATGAGTATGCTTTATAGCGTCGGCTACTCCGCCAAGTCAGTTCGAAGCAGCCGAAGCTAGGGGCAATTGACGAGGGTAAAATGTAACTGAGAAAATACATTTAACCCCACCGAGTAAGTTCGGAATTCGGCCGAGACCGGATAACATATCCAGAAGCACGTGCCGATCACGTGAGATAGTGGCCGACACGAGGAGTGCCGACCATACCCAAATCAGTTTAATAGAATCAAGTATTGAGCGATGCCGACCTGAGAAAGGCGGATCCATGTCTTGCCGAACAGATAAGGTCAGACCGAATTACGGGTAGCTCGAGAAAGGCAATGAGCAACCGTTTCTTCAAGATAAGACAGAATCCCGGATAAGTCGGGATTCAGTTCAAACAGATATGGATGAGAAATCCACGGCCAATTTAATTAATATGAGAAGTATTAATTAAATGAAACGCTAATGATAGAAGATAACTACAAGACTGAGGGTTATCTCATTAGTAGCCAATCAGAAGGCACTTCACTCCAATTAGAGTCCTAAGAGAATTAGGACTCAAGAAAAAGTCTATAAATAAAGCTCCAGATCAACAAAAAGAGGTACGTTCTAAGTGGTGCATAGTTTCGCTTACTAATAGAGAATATTAGCTTGAGTTATTATCCTTGTGAGCTTTTGCCTGACTTAATCATCGGAGTGTCTTCCTGCCACAGCGGCAGAAGGCTTTTTGACGGATTCTTGTTTTGCAAATCACAGGTCAACCCATATTGAGAGATTGGTTTCAGCTGGATAGTGAGTTCTTGGCTTTCCGTCCTGATTGAGAAAATCAACCCTCTTACACTAACAAAAGAATTCGCTGGTGTTCAAACAGAACCAAACATGCTTTCTGAATTTTTTTTACTAAACAATTTTTTTTTCTGAACATAATTCATTAAAATCAAAACAAACAAGGCCTTATAAAACGAAAGACAATACAAATGGGCAGATTAGCTTACCGAACAAGTTTGTGACCAATTATAGGTTTTAAATTAATTAGACGAGAACCCGTGGATTCATACTCTATTTTTTGATTGCTTATTTGCTTAAAATAAGCAAACCACATGCATGCTTATTTGTTTATTCTATATGCTGTGTTTTTTTTTTTTTCAATTAATAATTAAGCAATGTAAACCTACAAAACACATTTGTTTATTGGATTACATTTTATATAATTAAGCCAGAGTGTTTATATAATTAACCGGCCTTCTTCATATTCAGATGAATCCACTTTTCATGTCGCTAGCAATCTTAGTCAGAGAAAGAGAGGGACAACCTCTTAACTAAATCTAATGCAATCTTCTTCTTTTTTGGCAAGTACAAAACAAAATTTGATAACCCATTATTGTCTTTGTTGGCCTTTGGTATTTTACCATAAATGCCATTTGACTAGATTACAAAAGTAGTATCACACATTTCTCTCGTGATTTGGAGCACAAGGACAGTAGAAATTGAACGTCTGAAACACATTAACAAACAGATTTTTATTGTGTAATTATTGTCTTATCTCGGAATACCAAGTGACACAAGTCCACTTTTATTCACCCTATGATGAACAAAATTTATTTACCCTCCCTAGTTTTTCCATGTGAGACCATCTCGAGATTTCACTTTGATAATTATAATTTTCTATTTTATTTTGATTAATTTATCTAGTTATCACGAAAAAATTCAACTCAATTGGATATCAGTAAGTGTTTAATATAAAACTCTAATTTTTAAGCTTTAAAAATTAAAAATTTTGAAGTAAAAAAAAATTAGATTTTTAGGTCAAACACTTATCGATATTCAATTGAGCTAAATTTTTTTTTATGATAACTAAATAACTTAATCAAAATAAAATAGACAGTTTTGTTTATAAATAGGAATCTTCATATCAGGGTGAACAATATTGGACTCAAGTGACAGATAAATTATTTTTACACATGCTCATTACTTATCTTCATCCGAAAAAAGTATTAATACGTAATTTGTTAAGGGGTTTTGTTGGAACCGGGGGCCTTGCTGTGCACAGCGCACAACAGGGCGTGCTGTGCGCCAAAACGACGTCGTTTTGGCGCACAAAATACTGCCCGAACAGTAAAAAATTGACCGAACAATTTTTGGACAGTGTTTTGTGCGCCAAAATGACGCCGTTTTGGTGCACAGCACGCCCTGCTGTGCGTGTGCACAGTAGGGCCCCCAATGTTAATGTGTGCTCTAAGAACACATGATAAGAATCATTAAATATGACTAATTAAATTTACTTTTATAGGAAATGATGACAATCTTTAATGTTTTGAGCATAATTGAATTAAGGGAAAATTTTGTAATATAGTGAGACCAAAATACTTTTTTTTTATATTTCTCTTAGCGTTTCATTTTTATTTTTTCTTCTTTATTTTTTTAATTCTTTAACTATCTCAAATGTCTCAGATGATGAAATAACTTGTCACATGAGGGCAATTAGCTATATATTGGCATAGACTAAAAAAATAATAAAGAAAAACTATCTACTAAAAATAAGTTCATTTCAACTATCCACTGTGATTTAAATAAACTTCTAAAAAATATAATATCCTTCTCTTAATTTTTTTACATTAATTTTTTAAATGAACTAACCACTCATGGTTTCATAGATTTTACTGTATTTTTTTTTACATTAGTTTTTTACATTACATTATTTATTTTGCCTAAATTTCAACTACCTCTCTTTTACTCTCGCTTATTTAACTAAATCACAAAAAAGGAAAAATTATTTTCCGAAAAGATTCATGGTCTACATATGGTATTCAAGTTGTGATATGGTACAAAGACTCTAATTTTACATGAGGATTGCCTAGGGAGTTACTTCCTAGTAAAAATAAAGATCTTTAGAATTTTATTTTTTTTCAATAGTTACTTTTAAATATTCGACGATATTTTGCTTATTTTTAAGATTTAATTATTTGACTTGGCGTTTAAAATGATGTAATATTAATTATTCGACAATGTTTTACTGATTTTTTACTCGTCAAAATTCGGTTACAATTCAGTTTAGAATTGGAGTAAGAGAAAAAAAATGAAAATAAAGGCTAAAGGTTGGTAAACTAAATTGTAACCGAATTTTGACGAGTAAAAAAATCAGTAAAACATTGTCGAATAATTAATTTTATATCATTTTAAACGCCAAGTCAAATAATTAAATCTTAAAAGTAAGCAAAATATTGTCGAATATTCGAAAGTAATTATCGAAAGAAATAAAGTTCTAAAGATTTTTTTTTAAACTTGGAAGTAACTACCTAGGCAATTCTCATGTAAAACTAGCTAAAGTTTTTGTACCATAGCACAACTTGAATACCATATATAGACCATGGAGCATTTGGGAAAATATTTTTTCTTTTTGTGTGAATTTAGTTAAATAAACGAGAGAAAAAAAGAGGTAGTTGAAATTTAGGCAAAAAATTAATTAAAAAATACAAAAAAACCATGAGTGAGTAATTCATTTAAAAAATTAATGTAAAAAAATTAAGAGAATGATATTATATTTTTCAGAAGTTCATTTAAATCAAAGTGGGTAGTTGAAATAAATTTATTTTTAGTGGGTACTTTTCCTTTAATTTTTATATTTTTTTAGTCTATGCAAATAAACAGCTAATTATTCTCTCGTATCAAGTTATTTCATCGTCTGAGACATTCGAAATAGTTTAAAAAATTAAAAAATAAAGAAAAAAATAAAAATGTAACACTAAGAAAAATCTAAAAAGGGTATTTTAGTCTCACTATAATACAAGTTTTTCTCATAATCCAATTCTGGACAAGACATTAATGACTGTCATCATTTTCTATAAAAATGAATTTAGTTAGTTCTATTTAATGAGCTTTATTATGTGCCCTTAGGGCACACATTAACAAAACCCAAAAACCAACAAAGGGGGTTTAAAAGATAAACGTAGAATCATCACCAATAAAACTTGCCGTTCGTGTCTCCATCAACGCGTCTTGCGGGGTCTGCTTTTGTTGCCTCGCAAGTTATACCAAACAGAGAAAAGATAGTTATCCCTCAAAGCACAACTAGTATAATGCATTATAATAAGTTCAGTAGCAGTACGCGTACTGAATGATTGCTCCTAACCCCAATTCCAATTTTCATGACTTTTTTGGTCTCAATCCTCAATTGGAAATAACATAAGAGCAAATGCCACTATATATACGAAATCTATGAACACATATTTAGATACAAGAATATAGAAAGTCGTTCGATGCACGTCGACCGTACATAACATGAGAAGCATTTATATATCAGATGTTTCTGCAAATTTTTGTGTATATGTGCAGCTTTGAACCTGAAAAGCCTTTCTCTCTAGATTGTTCGTAGTCTTTTTATGGGCAGCAAGAGAGGTATCTCGTTAGTGTCGAGTAGCCGTAGATAATCTGAGGGCACTTCGAAACTTAAATTAGTTTTTAGAAGGATGGAATGAACAAACTAAAAATCTGGAGTTTGTAATTGCACGTACCTTGTGTTGAGTGCTGTAATAACCCAAGTCTAATAAAATAAATTTTTCCTTTAATAGTTTAAATTTTATTCTTTTTAATTCGGCTTTGAAAATTGGGAGACCACTCGAACGAATTGTAGGCCGCTCGAGTGACCTTTGTTTTTGTAGACCGCTCAAGCTACCTATTCGAATTTCATATCTCAACACCTGCTGCGATCATGGCATTAATGGTGGGAGACGTTTTTGGATCCGAGTTTATTTGGGGTTTTTACGATTTGATTGCCTGAATAATATTCATACTGGTTATATAATAGGTCTAGGTTCATTGTAACACAAAAATTTGTACTCAGAGGTTGAGATTTTCAGAGAGAATTGTAGAGAGAGAAAGTTTTGTTCTTGAGTGTTCTTGGCAAGGAAGCTTCAATCCGTGCACGAACTCGCTGATCCGAGGCCAATTGTTAGCTTAATCTTTAGGAGTTGAGATAGGAGAAACCACTACTAATCTCGGATTGCTAGATTACAGTAGGTTTATGGGTTTATTTTGTAAAAATGCATGAACTAGGGTTTTGTTGTTCTTAATAAGGAAAAGTAGGGAAATTGGTTTCTGTCATTGCTTGTCTCACAAAATTGTTAGAGGGCATTTGATCTGTGAATGGTAAAGCTACTGTACATGTTATTAATTTCAATTTTAAGTCAGAAATTAGCATATTGGGGTTTAGATCGAGTTGTTTTGAACAAGAACCCTAAAACCAAAATCTATTCAATAAGGAGGCTAGGCCGCTCGAGCGACCTAACTAATTTCTGTTAGATTCTGGCAAGTTTCAATCAGGACCAGAAAACCAAATATTTAGGCAGACCGCTCGAGTGAGCTATAGGCCGCTCGAGCGACCTATTGAAAAACAGAAAATTACATACTGTTGTTTGGGCTTCCAGGCAGCAAATTCAGACCTTGTTCCACATTGATGTGTATGTACACACTACAACAAGCATCCAAAAACATGTTTTGTATGATCACGAATTCCCGTAGAGCTTCGTGTGTGTGTTTGACCACACTTTGACCATGCATAGCACATTATCTTATGTTAGTGGTATAATGGTTATGTTTATGGTTTTAGTAGTTTGGATTACGTGACTTGAATTAAGATGTTAAGAATTGAAGTTAGGTAGCCGTCGTGCTAACCAAAGTTGATAAGTTGATGTTATGGCCGTTGTGTAGTTTGTTAATGCCGTCGTGCCAACTGTTGAATATGAATGAGTTGATTTGAGTAAACATAGATATTGAATCATGGCATGAATTGGTGATTATGTGGAAACCTAGAATCCACGATTAGGGACACTGGTTCGAATGCCATCGTAACACGATAACGGAGGGTGTTAGGTTAGAACATATAGTGAACAAGTAGGTTCGTTAACTAGATAAATAGGATGGGCGGGCATCTTGCATAGTGTTGTGTTTCTAGTCGTCGTGCCAAGTGTTGTTCAATGTGGGTTTGAGTCCCACCAGGCATCGTCCCGTTTGTTTAAAGACCTCAACTAGGAGATGGATGTATTCGGTTGGAGGTGACTTCAGAGTGCATTTGCGTCAACATCTTCAGGTCGGGTAAGGATTGTTGGTACCTAACTCTACGAAGCCACATTTTTATTGGGTTTAGTTAAAATGAAGTAGGTATTGACTCGTTTGGACAGTAGAAAGTTTCTCTGCCTTGCCTTGGTAAGGACTTGTGAATATCAATCAAGTATTCTATACTAGACAGTCGGGTCAGAAGGGATACTAGGAAAAAAAGGTTATTCTTAGAAACCTAAAAGAACAACGGCATAATGAAATCACGTGACTTTTCTACGCACTCTAACGCATTTCATGAATATTATCACGTGCTATATATCTGTATTGTGGGTTGATTTTTTGGTGATTTTTTCTACTGAATGTCACAATTCGTTCGCTGTAACTTCTCTACTCCTGGTGTTTCATGCCAAATGATGCTGAGCAGCCATAGTTCCATCCCAAGCATGAAGAGCCTGGACCTGCTGAGGACGATAACAGATTTGGTTACCATACCCTTAGCAGCTCTGTTTACTTTATTTTGAATAAAATGTAAACCCTAAGGGGTATTTATGTAATTTTTCTTCTTGTATTTAAACTCTGAGTTAATTTTATTTCTGTCAATTGAATAAACAAGGACATTTTCATAATTTATGAATTAAATTGTTTAATAATTTGGAAAAATAATTTAATTAATTTTTCAAGAAATCAGGGCGTTACAAGTGCACTGTGCTTTATATAATAGACCTCCAGGGCGCACCTACTGCGACGTCAAAAAATGTCATCTCATGAGCCGCCCAGTCCGGTGCAGCTGCCACGTATACCACGTCCAAACACCAGGACAGTCGTGCTCTCACGTACGGTAACAATCTGTCCCCCACAATCTCATGAATAATTGCCTACGACGGGCATCACGTCTCGTTTGACGAATGCCAAGAAACATGCCTATAGTTGAGTCACCGAGCGTTCATCCTTAATAAAGGGCTCCATGAACCACTGTTCCCCATATGTGCCGACCATTGTATGTTTGGCTTCACCCACACATTGGTCGTACACCTAGCTAAAGGTGGACTAATGCACGTTGTGTAGGCTCAACGAGCCTTCGGTCCAGCCCATGATTGCATCGATAAGTTTGGGCCAGGACAAGTGAAGAAATGTCATGCCTTGAATGCTCACTAGGTCCGGCCCATTGCTGAAGCAAATAGGGCCGAGGACCGTAAATGTCGTAGCCTACTATCACAAGGGTTCATTCTACTACAATAGCCCCTCAACTCCCCTGCTCAGCCATGGAAAGATGATGAGAGGGGTTGAACGTTCTGATTGGTCTAATTCTCTAACCCTCCGTACGAAAGCCATGTGTCAAAAGCTATCACCAGGCAGCTGGGCGGGCACCACATGTCGTGGATAGATGAAAGGACAAGTCACGTCATACGCAAGTCCCTTCCCTTATGAAGCCACATGTCGATCTCCCATTGGCTGTCCATCATCGAAGTAGAATACTTTAATTAAAATAATGTATTTACAAGGTAGGATATTTACAAGTCCCTCGACCATACAAAAGAGATTAATGATGATATTTCTTGAGGTTCTGTGCATTCCATGGTCGAGGGGCTGGATTGCTGTCAAATTGTTCTAGCCTATAAGACCCAACCATAGAAATTTTGGTCACCCGATATGGGCCTTCCTCTTTGGACTGAGTTGTATTTATAATATAGACCTTCTTGTTTTAGTCTTGGGACAATTCTTGTTGGCATGCAGCCATCTAGATTCGTGCTGAACCCCTCAATTCTTTGGTTAGGTCTATCTTGACTGTTATTGACTCACTATTTAGGCTAGCATTGAAATCTTCTCTATAGATTGTTGGAAGATTAACTTCCAATAGGATGATGGTTTCCATACTAAAGGTGAGAGAGAACAGAGTCTACTCCGTAGCTCGGTAGCTCGTCTCAGGTTAGTCCTATACGCCCACAAGACATTGTATAGCTTTTTGGCCCATTTGCCTTTGGTTTCCATCATCATTTTCTTGATTCCTCTAACAATTATCTAGTTTGAAACTTCAGCCTGACCGTTGCTCTGAGGGTAAAGGGGATGGAGTTCTAAAAGTTGATCTAGTGCTCAGCATAAAAGTTGATTTGGTGCTCAATATAAAAGTTGATCTGGCGCTCAACTGGGTGTATAGAATGTCAAATCAAGAGACATTGTTTCTCCACACAAACATTTTCATATATCGGACTTCCATCGTTACTAAAGGCTTAGCTCGACCCCTTTGGTAAAGTAGTTGGTTGTAGTGGTAAGGAACTTGAAGCCTCCAGAAGCCACTAGGAACACGCCGACTACATCAAAGCCCTCCCATGTGAACGACCACAGGCTTGTAAGGGGGTGAAGGTTCTTGGTCGATTGATGGGAGATAAGGGAAAATTGTATACACTGGTCGCATTATGGGACGACCTATTTGCATCCTTCTTTATGTTAAGCCACCAATACCTTTAGGAGAGCGTTTGGTGCACTAGTGACCAACCACCCGAATGATACCCGTAGCTTTCAGCATGCAATTTCTATAGGACCTTCTTTGTCAAGGCCGAAAAAATACAAAATAGTTAGTGCCAAAAAAAGATCTTCGGTACAGTTTTTAGCCCGATTTTTGAGCGCATAATATTGCATACTTATGTGGCTCAACATGTCCAATTTGGCATATGTGTATAAGTTATTTCATCGTTCTACTTGATATTGTACGTATGGCTTTAGCTATTTTGTTTCAAGTTACTTGAGCAAAAAGGCACTCCTGACTCTTTTCATGAAGTCTTGAAGCCCATAGGCTAGTTAAAGAGTTGTTCGAGGTTTGGGAATAGAATGTTAGAGGCTCGGGATAGAAGAATGAAGACAGAATACAGTAAAAAACTTAAAAATTGATAAAGTGCAGAAAAATGCTCTTTCTATTGGTAGAGTAACTGTTCTACCAGTGGAACACATGTTGCAAAAGAGACAGTTTACCATTCTACTGGTAGAAGGTGAAGTTCTACTATTTTTAGTTTTCTTTTTCGTCTAAGAGTCTTTTTATGTTTTGTTTCCCTATAAATTAAAAGAAGCGGCACGTCTTTTATCATTCGGATTCATATACACTCTAGCGATTTATTTTACGACATTAGGTTAGGTTTTACTACTTCATTTGTGCATTTAATTTCCAGTAATTGCAAGATCATTTCAATTTCAACTTCAAGTTTTTATTTTCTTTCCATCCTTCGTTGTAGTAGGTTTGTCTTCGTTGTGGAATGCAATTTTTAGAGATATCTTTAATTTAATCTTGTTTGTAATTATTTCATTCACCATGGTCGTCTCTTTCTCCATTATTTTAGTGATTTCTTCAATCAATATGCTAGGCTAAATTTTTTTAGGCAGAGTCGTAGGATGTAATTCATCCAATGACCTAGGTTAAGAATATCTTCTTGAATGTTTTTCATTCTTGTGACAGATCGATTCATATTCTTGCTTTTCAAATCAAATAGGAAGTGTTAAACCCTTGATTATGTGTCGCCATTAAACTTTGCTATATCTAATGCTTTGATCTACGTCCTCCTAAGTTTTGACTAATTGTTTCTTGAACTAGAATTGATTTGAAACACATCTTTCGATCTAAATTAGTTTTCATTGAATTATTTTTTAATTAAGAATCTTTGGCTTGAAACTAGATTGAGTCATAAAAAGAAAAGAAATTGCTAACTGAAGCCTATGGTGAATTGATTTTGAAGACTAAACCTATCTTTTTGCACTTGATAAACTTTTTCTTTAGTTATTTTATTAGTAGTTCATTAATCAAGGTCTTTCCAAAATTAAAGGTTAGCATCCGAAATACTACAGTTGCAAAATTATTTTTCCCAACCTTATTATTCTCGTAGATTGATACTCATAACTCTCTGGTATACTATTTTTCTACACTCAAGAGGAGTTCTGTTCTAAAATTAAACATTGACTTAATTGGCACCTCAATGACATTCTCTTGTCAGTCGGCCACTGGTCCTAGCTAGTATTGGGCCGCCTTATAGCAAACCTTATGGGCTTCTCTTTTGTCCTCAAGTAATACGTCATTGCGAACATGGTTGCTCTCCTCTCAAAGTTTACCTTCGTCCTTTTGGTTTCCCAATGTGGTCGTCACTTCTAGAATTGTTGCTGTCGCCATTGAATTTGGGGTGAGAGAAAATGACTAGTGGTTTCCTAATGTGGTCATCAATTTATGCAACCGTGAACCTGAAAAGTCTTTCCTTTTGGATTGATTCGGTATTAGTCCTTTGCCTAGGTTGCAAAAGAGGTAACTTGTTAGTGTCGACCGGCTATAGGTAGTAGAAGGGCCCTCCGATACTTAAGTTGGTTGTTGGAAGGTTGTTGAATGAACCAATTGAAAAGCTTGAGTGGGTACGTGCATACTTGGTGTTGAGTGTCCTTGTGCTTTATATAGGATACTGCCAGGGTGCACATATCACAATGCCCAAGAATGCTGCGTCGTGGGCCGCCCAATCTAGTGTGGCCACCACGTGCACCACATCCGTAAACAACTCTAGTCGTGCTCCTATGTCTATTAATGGTTTGCCCCCATGATCCCATAGATAATTGCCCATGTTAAGCATCACGTCCCACTTGATAAACATCAAGCACCATGCCTATAGTGGAGTTGCTCAACGTCCGTTCTTAATAAAAGACTCAGTGAACCATGCACCTGAAGGTAGGCTAATGGCACGTCGTGTGGGCTCGTCGAGCCTTCGGTTCGGCCCATGATTACATTGATAAGGCTAGCCCAGAACAAGTGAAGAAAGGTTGCCTTCAAATATCTCTCTATCCGACCCATTACTGAAATAGACTGAGCCGAGGGCAGTAAATATTATAGCTCAAGACCACGAGGGTCTGACCTACTATAGTATATAAGTATGTCATGGGAGTGAACCATAATTAATCTTTTTGCCAAAATTGATTTTATTAAAGACCGTAGTTATAATTTGATGTTTTACGTTTTTTATAATCGTCAAAAGTTGAAGATTAATCGTTTCCCTTGACGAGATGAGTTAGAAGTAATAAAAATACGAATTGAAATTAAAAATGTTAGATAAGACAGCTCTAAAGATACTAAAAATAATAGGAAATTTTAATTTTCAAACCTTTTTGTTCTACAGTAAATATGCTTAGACTTTTGATTTTTCTTTTTACTTTTTGATTTTGTTAAATGAATAATTAATCTGCGAAATTTAATATGAATCGAATAATTTTTTGAAAAAATAACCAAAAAATAATAGGGAATAATAAAAACAAAATTGAGGCTTGGTAATCTGTTAACGGAGTGTTAGAAGAACAAAACTAGAAAAGCGCAGCAGCATTTGGTTTGGTGTGGTGTAGTGCAGTGCAGAATGGCTCTCCTTTTAAGCTATGTATCATCAAAGGGGGAGGACACCCGATATGTCCAAAGTGTAAAGCAGAGACAATAGGAAGCAAGCATTGATTCGCTCTTTCACACCTTTTAATCTCTCTCTCTCTCTTTATAGAATGCTAACAAATTTGAAACATAATCTTTTGACCCCATATTAATCGCATAAATGATGGGGAGGAGAGAGAACACTAATATTGGAGGACCCATCAAGTCTGCCATATAAAGAAGACTTGAGATCCCCACCGCAAACGTTACAAAGCCACAAACACTCGAGCAGATATTTACAGAGAGAAAGAGGTCATAGATCCCCATAGAGAGAGAGTATACAGAGAGGGGGGGTGAGAGATGGACAAAAGCTGTCACTCATCTGGCGACTCAACTACCACTAATTCTAGCAGCAGCAGCAACAATACAGATCATTACCTCAGACACCTCAACAAGATATCTCACAAGATCTCTAAGCCTACAACTAAACCCACTTTCGATCATCCCCACCGGAATCTTCCACAACCGCCGCAGATACCCCTACCGCCGCCGCCCCAGCAACAGCAACAGCAGCATCAGCCCCCGGTTTACAACATCAATAAGAGCGATTTCCGAGATGTCGTTCAGAAGCTCACCGGCTCCCCGGCTCACGAGCGCTTCTCTACGCCTCCGCCGATTCAGCCGCCGAAGCCCCCCAGCTCCCGCCTCCAGCGAATCCGCCCTCCCCCTCTCGCGCAACTTAGCAATCGCCCTCCTCCGTTGCTAAACAACGCCGTCCCCACAGTAAACCCTAACAACCCAGTTAACACCTCCGTTACTCATGGTGCCAATCAGAGACAGGTGGCGCCACTTTCGCCGCTGCCGCCGTTCCCGTCGGTGCATGCGGCAGCGGAATCGCCGATATCCGCCTACATGCGCTACCTCCAAAACACCGTCTCTCCTCTATTCGCTCAGAATCAACCGCCTCCGACGAACCAACAGCAATCGCTTCCCCAGGCGATGCCGGCGCAGCACGTCTTTATGTCACCGACATCGGCTTCCATGGGTCAACCGCCTTTTTTATTCCCTTCTTCGCCGCTGCCTTTCGGTTGTTTTCCATCGCCGCGGTCGCCGTACCCTTTGCTATCCCCCAGCCTGCTGTTTTCGCCTTCAACGGCCGGTCAATTAGGGTTTCAACCGTTCCCTGTGTCACCAAGGATGCCCGTGCCGAGCCCTACGTGGAAAGATCTGTGAGTTTTTGTCGACTCCAGACTCCAAGAGTTCGCAAGGTAAGCCTTTGTCGGGGTTTCCATTTGGGGGGGTTTATACATATGCTGTACTTGTACATTTTGGGGATTTATATTTTCAGTCTTTGGTTGTTGAAAATGATAGCTGATACCTGGTTATTTTGAGTTTGTACTGTAAATGGTTGTGACCGACATGTTGAGAAAGATCCTAGCTTTGTTATTTGTTTCCATTTTCTTGATTGGAATTGGGTGGGGGTAAAGAAATGTTGGAATTCTCAGCTTTAGTGGGAGGGATGTAGTAGTTAAGTAGCTCTTTTCTTGTGAAAAGATGTAAACTTTTATTTCTGTGAACCTCTATTTTATGCCCAAAAAAAAAGGCACCCTTCAATTTAAGCAAAATGGTTTTGGGTTTTTCATGTCTTCGTAAATTCCTATTTGGGTACTTTACTAACGTGGGGTATTGGCTAAGTGCTTAACCAAGTAGTCATTTGGTGTATCTGATGTTCATGACTTGGGTTCTTGAAGCATGTAGAAGAAGCATATCCAGTTGGTCTCTCTTTGCAAGATAGATCGAGTTTCTGGTAAGATAGATGTTATGGGGATGCTGATGGTGCAGAAAGAAAAACGTGGGGTGACAGTTTGATTCATGCCTATAGGAGTATGTTCCTGTTAGATATTTTGTGTACTTGAACTTCTTGTGTTAAATTATCCATGGCCCCTAGAAGCAGCTTCCATGGCCATTCCCCTCTTAGGTTTAGATCAAGAGGGAACTCATGATGATAGATTAGTTAAGCTTTTCGTTTTACATGATGATTTCAGGTGACATAATGTTCCACTGGAGTCCATGGATTTTTGTAAGCTTGGGTGGCTTTTGGCCGTTATCTGTGAGATTTGAAATGACTTTGGATGCCGTTGGACTTGTGATTGCAATGTCGACACTTGAACGTCCTTGGACGTGTGATGACTTTAAAATCGATACCACAATAGTATGCCTTTGTTAAGTTTTGATGAAGTGAAAATGTGCTTTAGTTGCATGACCTTGTATTGTAGATGATACTTCCGGTTTGTATGGATGGTTGTGGAGCTCTCTCGCGAAGGTGAAAGTGGTGAGATCTTAGGTGGTCTTAGAAGCACCTGGGACTCTCTAAGCTTGAGGAAAAGAACTTTATTCTTCTTTTGGGCATGGGGGTAGTGACCTATTTGTAGAATGATTGGGGATCTTGGAGGTCAGTTCATCTGAGTGCATACTATCTCGTGCTTGGGGTGGAGAGTTGAGACAGACGAATAAGTAGCCTCCCTTAGAAGCCGCAACTGGTAGTTGCACTGAAATCCTAAAGGTTCTCAACGGTTGTCACAGGGTCATGCGTGGTCATTAGGTATATGGAGCCCACTATGCTATGGACTATGGTATCTTACGAAAATTTCTTTAGGAAAGGTTAATGCCCAAGTGCCCTATGAAGAATGAGGCATGTCCGCTTGACAAATGCTGTGGCTCGTGGGTGTATTCAAGAACTATGCCATGTAGGCGAACTTGATACATGTCCTTCCTTTCCTTTTTTTCTTTTTTTTGCCCTCTTGATGATTATACATGTGCTCATTTTTCAAACTGCAATTCTACACTTCCAGATTTGGGGGCTTATAGGCATCACCTTTTGCTGTGTCTTGAATTCAATCCTAGCATTGTACGTAAGCTATACTCTTGAATCAATTAGCTTTAGGATTAGGAGACAGCTGTAACAAATGCATTGTTGCCCATGTCTTTGGCTTTGGTGTCGTATTGGTATTTATTTGTATGAGAGAAACCAAAACTACTCTTACTTTTGGGATAGGTATTTTTATACATGAGCAGTAAATGTTCACTATAGCTTTGTGTGGTGTGTGCCAATGAATACTTGACTCTTTTATTGGTCTTTTGAAGACTGTGTTTGCCTTCTTGCACTCCTATGCGATAAGTAATGATTGGATGCATGATTAATGTTTAGCATGGAGTTTTGTCTGATCTTTCTTTCTTTATTTGTTTCACTTCTTGGTTTTGTAAAGATTTGGCAAATTTTTGTTTGTCCGTGACTACCGGTTTTAGATTCCTCCAATAAAGGATAAAATTTCTAGGAGAAACCGGGGAGAGGTGTGTGATTTGAACTAGTTGATGGCTTCAGGCATGAACCTTAGGTATAGCGCTAACAGCTTTACACTTTTGGTTTTGGTCCACGGCTGCTTTTTCTTCGTAATTTGTTTTTCATGTTTATCATCACTAGTTAACCCTTGTGTTGTATTTGATATCCTTCCTTGCTTGTCTTTATTATTCCTTTTGTAACGCGAAATCATCTTATTATCGCAGCATAACAGTTAAAACACATTCGTTCCCTCTCTTTGCTACCTTTCTCCCCTCCTGCCTGGTTATCTGGCTCTTTGTTCTGTTACTTAAATATTTGGATGGGATGGTCACATTTGCTTTCTGTTGGTTGGTTGGTTAGTTTGAGGTTGAGCTTTAATTTTTCATAGTTGCTGATCTGTTTTTTTGGATATATTCATCATCTTCTTGGCTGCCTTTGTTCTTCTGTACCCCTGGTTATGATGAAAGGAAGTCATTTCCTTGATGGTTAAAGAGCAAGAAATGGCTTGCCTTGTGTGTGTGTGTGTGTGTGTGTGTGTGTGTGTATTTATTTATTTATCAAGTCAATAAGAACCTTGATGTTGATGTACACGTGTATTTTTCTGTTGGGTAAGTTGTCTAAATGTGACACTGCGGTACAACCACAACCGTGTAAAGATGGTCATTATTTGATCCAGATTGATTTGAAACATGGCAATATAATTCCCTTTTGCGTGTGCAAGTATTTTCGCTCCCAATTTTATATAGAGTTTGATTATTGGTGACTCACTAGAAGACAATTGTATTTCATGGTTTTCAACTTTCTTTAAACACGGAGTTGAAGCAGCGCTTGTTATCTGTTTGCTCCATTATCATACACAACCAAAATGAACCGAGCAAGATTCCAATCCAATTAATATAAGAATTTATTTTCTCTTTAAGGAGTTTGTGGAGGACTTTGTGTCTCTCGGTAGTATACAAAATGTCTAAATCCTTTCAACCCCTTAAGTCAGTGCGATTGTTGCCTATTTGCTCCATTACAGAAGAACAAAAGTCATCTCATTTTTTTGGTCTTTTTCCCAGCTCATTTGCAACATTTTGGCAAGAAAGAAAAAATTCTCAAGAAAATTTTAGTGAAGTAAAAAAATGAAATGTATTTTCTTTTATATGATATAAGAATTTTTTTTAAAAAATTAAAAAACAATAAGTTTAATGGTTTTCGTAGGTGCTCTCACTATGTTGGTTCAGCGATGCTTCACTCAAAGCATCGACTTTTCTGTAACTGTGTTTCGGTTTGTGGTGTAGGAAATCAACCATGGGAAAGAGAGGTAGATTTATGTTAGTTGAATGATGAGTTTTGTGACCTAGGTTTTTTATTTTTTTAATTTTTCACTTACTCATAAAAGAGTAAAGGAGGAGGCGATCAAGACTTTAACTTTTTAATTTTTTTTTTTTTATTAATTCTTCCATGTGCAAGATGCGGCTGAAGGCTTGCATCTGTATCAATTTAGCAGCCATCCCTCCTGACCTTTGCCTGCTGACTTTAGATCTTGAAAGATATTCATTAAATAATGTTTGGATTTACTCTTCCATTCTCCGGCTATATATATATATATATATATATATATACACTATAGTGTGAGTTGTGGATGGTGGAAAAAGGAAGAAGTATCAGATCAAAGAGAAGAAAGAGTGAGGACACAGTCATTTGGGAGGGAGGGAGTGGGGTTCTTTTGGTGAGGCTCTGACTCTGACAAGAAAGAAGGTATGAGGTGTGAGAAAAATCACGAGGTGGAGGTGGTTCTTGTTGTTTGGACTTATGACCGTATTAGGTTCTCACACAGTATAACCAGACGGGAAAGTCTCCCAACGGATTTGACTTTTTAGTTGATCCAATATTCCACATGTACTCAACTTAAGTCGATAAATAAGTTTTTTCTTCCTAAAATTCTTTTTGCTTCATTCAAGCATGGAAAATTCCCATTTAGTCTCTCATTTTGCAAACTGCTTCCTTTGTCGTACTTTAACTAAGGCTCTGGTCATTTGTTAAAATTTAGCATAAAAAAAAAAAAAATTATTTTTGGAGAAGTGAAATAAAAAAATAAAATTTATTTTTCTTCAAACTTATGAATTTTATTCTAAGAAACGGTTTAATTGTGCAAGAAACTAGTGTAAAAGTATTTCTACAAATTTTGTATTCTTTGCAGCATAATTTTTTTTATAAGGGAAAATTAATTCACTAGAAATGTAGATAGTCAGAAATTTTCTGCTAGGTAGGTAAACACAAAAAATATATATATTTTTGGATATTTTCCTACTTTATTTTTCTATCCTGGCAATTGAAGGGTTCCCCAAGGAAGGAGAGGGGATAGATAAGGTATGAGAAAACTTAAGAGGCCAACATTATTCATAATCCGCTGTTTGTCGGCACTCTAGACTGAAGGCCAATTAGACGGGTGGACTATTTTTCCATTTAGTAATACATACAGAGAATTGGCTAAACCATGGGCAGAATGGTATTAGCTACTCCTCTTCTCATCCTACAGTCAAAAATAACTCGCGTCTCTTTATCCTACTCTACTCAAAAATACACTCAAAATTCATCCTCCAAAACAAAGAAGCACATGATAATAATGGTGATAATGCACACAAACAGCTAAAATAACATGAGCTAGACCTTATGCCAAAGATAGAACAATTATTAACGGCTACAAGTTTCAATGAGCAAAATAAAAAAATTCTAAAGGCTATAATGCACTTCGTGACCAAATGACGCGTATCAAAAGGAGAGGAAAGACATGTGAAGAGGGATTATGCACGATGTGGGCTAGCAGTCATGATCCCTACATGGATCGAAGGTGGGAATTTAGAGTATTCAAAATTGAGGTGGGAGAAGGGTAGTCGCAATTGTTGCCTATAAATAGTGAAAAACATCGATGAAGAAACCCATATACAAAAAACCACAGAGACATTTTTTTTCATTATGTTGCTTAGTTTATCCCAGTAGTTAGTAGTAGATTAACTAGTAATCACAAAAATAATTGTACCTAGCTTGCATCTACATTTTATAGTTCTTATTGTAGCTTGTTAATTATTCAAAGTCATGAGCCCTTGAATATAAGTTTATTATTGAATTTATTATTCAAGAAACTTTTTATTTTCTTAATTCTTCATAAATCACGTGTCTAACACTTGAGAAAAATTCTCTTCGTTGAGATAAGAGAATAGATAACACAAATGACAGGTAATTGTTGGTTGTTAAACTTTTGAATTAATTTTCAAAAGAAGGATAATTACAAGTTTTTTCAAGCACATTCGCACTCGATTTCAATTCTTAGAAAATAAGTCAATTTAACATTTTTTTTGGCAGGCCTGGTGAGATATAAAGTGTTGAGAATGGTTAAAATGAGGAAACAAGGTGATGTTCCTACATCTAATGAAATGTGAAAAGGAACAGGGAAGTATACCCAATGGTTGAAAACCTCAAATGATCACAAAGAAAAAAACCAATATGACGAGATTAGTCGAAATGAGCATATTGGCCAAACCCAATATGTAGAACATGGCCATCTTAGTCGAATTCAATATGACATAAGTGGCCACAACCTACAGTGATATTGGTTGAACTAGTCCCAATATGGTAGGAAAAACAACTGTGTAGTGAATGCCAAATTTTCACTTTCTTTCCGGGAACAAAGAGTCTCTCAGCCAAATAAAAGGTCATGGGATGAGAATTCCCGAGAGCTGGATGAGAAATCCTACACTAACTCAACTCCTCGAAGCCTTAGCAGTTCGGGTGTTTGATCAGGCAAAGGCCAAACAAACCTTTCAGAAAAAGTTAAGAGTGTTAAAAGTATTCTTGAGAAAGGTTTACGGCTTGAGAAAGTAATAACTCAACTGCTCGGGCAAAGGCCCAATAGCTTGGGTGTCTGATCAGGCAAAGACACAGACCAACTTGAGTAGGAAATTATTTAACTTGAGAAAAGTTAAAAATTAAAACTTCAATATACATTCAAGTACTAAAAGTATTCATGTAGAAGCAAAGAGGCATTGGTATCTAAGCAGGCCCGTCTAAACTTAGGGGCATCAGGCCCGTCTAAACTTAGGGGTATCAGGCCCTAACTCAGCGGGTTGACAATGGTCCAACAAAAAAAAAAAAAGAGACAATGGCCCAAGCACAGAGCTAAACAAAAAGAGTCATTGGTCTCAGAAAGAAATTGATGTAAAAACACTACCAAGACGAGATAACATTACCAGAAGATATGAAATACTTCTAAGTATTGAATATCATACCAAAAAATAAAGAACGAGACTGGATATTTACACAGTAAGCAAAGTCAAAGGGATATCATTAAAAAAAAAAATCAAAAATCATCATATAGCATCAAAAGCCACCTTGGCCAAAATCACACGGTCCAAACATACAAAAGTACTACTAATTACAACATAGAAAATTTATGTGTCAGCAGTGGCATCATTAATGTTCTCACTCTCACTCTCACCCTCAACAGGAGGACGGTCTTGGGGAACGTCCCTTGGTTCTGAGTTCCTCAACATCATTAGTAGCAACAGTTTGAGAGGAAGGGACAACTTCAGTGTTAGAATCAAAGCCTTTAATGTTGGTAGACTTTGGCACATTGGTGAACAGGGGAGAATCTTATGGAATCTTGCATTCCTAAAGAGCATTGTTCCATCTGAACACAAAATAGGCCTCACGAATGCCGAGAAGTTGGCGGGAGGTGAGGTCATGAGCAGCATCTTGGATTTTTATTTGCCGAGCAGATTTGTAGTCTTTGATAAGGTGGCCAATGTAGGCCTCCGGGCTTCTCTTTTCCTCAACATGGGAAGCAAGCCTCAAGAAGTTTTTTCTCTCCAGCATGAGATGCCTCCATCTCGGCCAGTTTGGTCTCGACATCAGTTGCCTGCTTCATGGCAAAAATCTCAGCCCTAGTGTCATCCACTTCTCTTCTCCACATGACAACGTTGGCCTAATTAATATGATTGACCTCTTTCACCTCGGACAAGCACTTCATCACAGCGTGGGTCCGTTGAAAAGCCTGCAGAACAAAAGGATCAGGTGTGAACAGTTTTGCACAAAAGAGCTTCTTAAGGAAAGAAGAAGCAGAATTGAGCCTTACAGTAAGATTATGAGTGAACATTTCATCAAAGATCTCAAGATCGTCAGCGATCTCTAGAGCCATCATGTCCTTTGAGAGAAGGATTGTGTTTGATATTGATCGGGCAACTCTGGGATTCTAGAGAGAGTCTTCCACTATTGCAAGCGGGTCTCATGGCGTAGATAGCTCGGGTTCCCACTTCCCAATCACTTTCTTTTGGGTCTTCTTCTTTGTGGTGGTGGCCCTCTTTGGGGGAGGCACGTAATCTAGATTTTTCATAGGCTTTGAGCCCAGAGTATGGATGGTTAGCGGTGGCACTTTTCTTTAATGATTTCTTTTGGCTCCAAGCTGAAGACCTTTAGGAGTTCAAGTATTTTCTTGCTTTGTTCCATAATATCTCAGTTGATCTCGCGTTCGTCTTTCAAATACCAAATGTTGTGATGGGAAGAGGTATTGGGCAACTCTTCAGATCTGGAGAGCAAGGACTGAGTATCAGGGGACAAGGGTGTAAGCTCCATCGTCCTACTCGTCACTACTGTATTGGAACTTCCGGGCTATCTACCAAAACAACTGTGCCACTCGTCGTATTCATTTATTAGATGTTGTTTTATTTTTCTAGAAAGAGTCTGTTTAGGCAAGTGGAAGAAATCAATTTTACTTGTATTTGTTATTATTCATGTAAAGTCGGCAAGTGGAAGAAATCAATTTTACTTGTATTTGTTATTATTCATGTAAAGTCGCTCCAGTGACATGTTGGTCGCTCAAGCGACTGCTCCGTTTCGTCTATAAAACCTAGATTGGGGTTCTGAGCAAATCGACGAATTAAGTAAAGGTGATTCAAGGTTTTTGGAGCATACGACGGCTAATCGAACTGAATGGTGAGTTCATGTTCTCGATCAGAGTAAGACTTGAAGATTCAAGGCGGAAGTAAATCAGTCACGGTGCGGTGAACGTGGATTCGGCAAACCAACCTGGGAACAACTTTGAGGAGTCATAGTTGTAAGTATAGGTTTCTTTGTAATCGCACAATGGTTATTATAGTGATTGATTTCTTCCCGTGGTTTTTACCCTTTTAGGGGTTTTCCACGAATATGCCTGTGTTGCTTTTTATTCTCGCTTAAAATAGCATATGATATATCTAGTATAAGTTAGTACCGTTTTTCAATTGGTATCAGAGCAGGATACTTTCTTGCATCTAGTATAGTTTCCTGGGTCATCATGAGTACTAACATCAACATGAATCATATCACTAACCGCACGCCCCTTCTTGATAGTGACAACTTCGATTATTGGAAATCTAAAATTAAAGTTATTCTGAGATCGGCTGACGAAGAAATCTGGAATGCCTGCATTTATAAATATATCTATCCTACGATTGTCACTGAGGGAGTCGTAGAACGTAAACCCTTGTCTAGTTTCACCATCGCTGACAAATCTGCTCTTCAAGCTAACAATAGAGCCCTTGACATTCTTTTCAGTGCTGTGGATATGACTGAACACAGAAAAATAGCTAATTGTGAAATAGCTAAAGAGGCGTGGGATATTCTTCTAACCTGTCATGAGGGAACCGATATCGTCAAAGAATCCAAACTGCAAAGATTACCTACTGAATTTGAAATCACTCGTATGCATGAAGATGAAAATTTCACCCAATTTTACTCTAGACTCATATCTATTGTAAACAATTGTGCTACCCTCGGTGATCTTATTCCTTCTTTTCGTGTCATTAAGAAATTCTTAGATCTCTCCCAGAACGTTTTAATACTAAAGTCACTATGCTGGAAGGAAAACGTAAGCTGAAAGAAAAATCTGTAGAAGAAGTAGTAGGCATTATTCAAACCTATGAGGCCGACATGCTTCTTCTTACTCCTCAAAGACCTAAACCTAAAATGACCACTAAACCGATAGCCTTCACTAGTTCTCAAACTTTCACAAATGAATCTGACAGTGAAGGAGAATATGACGTTGAAGCCATGACCTTATTCACTAAAACATTTAAAAAAAAATTTAAGAAGAAGAATTTCAATGAAGGAGGGAACAGCCACACTTCTAATAAATCTAAAGAAGACTCATCTCGAGTCAAGATTAAAAAGATCATCAAAGGCCCTCCTGCTGGACCTAAATGCTATGAATGTCATGGGTACGGTTATCTTGCACATGAATGTGCTAACAAATTAAAAAAGAAAAACACTTTTAAAGCTAATATTACCTGGGATGATGAGAGCGACACCGTGTCGCTCGAGCGACTATCCAGAGACGGCCTTGTCGCTCCAGCGATTTTATTGTCGCTCCAGCGACTTGTTCGATACTATATATATCGCCCTTTCGTATTCAGATCTCGTTTTTGTCTTCTTCCGGCGATTTTCGGCGATTTTCCTCGTGGTTCACGCGTACCGGCTTCTATCACCCGGCTCTCTCTCTAGTTTTCCCTCCTCTCCGGTATTCTTTCTCTTTTCTCTTTCTTTTTACTTGGTTTTGCTTACCTTTCATGTTCCTTGCCTATATTGTTTCAAACACTACGTGCTTGGTAGTGTTTGACCTTGTTTTTCTTGTGTTCCTAAATCCGTGTGTTCGCTTGCTTAGACGTTTTCCATCACTACGGGCTTGGTAGTGATGTATGCATTTGGTTATTTTCTTCTGGATATATCTTCCCATTATGATTATATTATTTGTTTGTGTGGATTTCTTGGGTTTATTTGTTCAGGATAATGGCTCGTGGCAAGGGACAAGCTTCTCGGGGGACAGGCCCTGAAATAAACCGTTTCTCTTCCGGAGATTTTCGAACCAAGTTTGAAAATTTTAAAAAACGAACGGTTCTCATTGAACGCCTCCTGGACTTACAATCTTTTGGGGATGCCCAAATAGTTCACTGGATCACTCATCAAGGCTGGGCCCCTCTTGCTGCTCTTGAAGGGGTAGTTAATCTTAATATGGTCAGGGAGTTTTACTGTAATATCTCCCAAGTTGACCACGCCGCTGAGAGCCTCACCACGTGGGTCCGCGGTCGTGAGATCATTGTTACTCCCACCACCCTTGGAAGCCTTATCGGTCTCGCACCCCTTCCTGAGTTTGAATATCCTCTTCCCTCCCACACACAGCGAGTCCCTTCTTTGGCTGTTAGAAATACCATTGCTGATGCAATTTCCGGGTACCCGCGCACATGGGACAAAAATAAGATTAACCAAGGGGTACTCTTACCACACTATAGGATCCTCAACATCTTTTTCTGCAGTTCTTTTGAACCAACTTCCCATACCTCAGATGTCCCTGCTCTTAGGGGAGTGGCCTTCCATCTCATTGGCCAGCAAGCTCCAGTGGATTGGACCCGCATTGCCTTCCGGCAACTAGCCAAGTTTGAACCCGGCAAGTTTCCGAAAAAAGCCTCTCTCCCCTTTGGTGTACTTATTTCCAACCTCCTCCTTAATGTTCTCCAAATTCCGGTCATTGAGGGTGAACCCACTCTCGTCTCCAGCACCCATATCCGTCCTATCAATGCCCAATCCTGTAGTCTCAGCACTGCTCATGCCAATCCCGATATCTTCTTCCATGCCTCAGGTGAGGAAGACATGGATTCTTTCTTTGCTGCTAATGAGGCCACTTTTGCTGAGGCCGTTGGTGCCCCTTCGCCTCCCCGTCGTCGTACCCGACAAGCTACTGCTGCTGCTGCCTCCTCCTCGTCTGCTCCAGCCACTTTGGATTCCATTGCTGAAAATCAATCCAAGCTGTTTGATATAATGGGTGAATTGCAACAATCTCAAAGCCGCATCATTACACAGATGAATGAAATTCAGGCTTCTCAACTTGCTGCTCAACAGGAATTCTCCCGGTCCACCGGCACTATCCTCCGCCACTCAAGTCAGATTGCCACTCTACTTAATCAAGTGACTGTTTTTGTGGCTCAAACTACTCAAGCTCCGCCGTTCCCTGGGTATCCTGTTCCGTCTCCTGAGCATTCGCCCCCTCACCAATGATTACGATAGTTCTATGTCTCTATTGCTATTGCCTACACTGGTTTTTATGTTTCTGTTATCGGTTTTTTTTTGTTTTGTGGTTTAGACTTATCTCCTGTTTGTTTTTCCTATGTTTATGTTTTTATGGGTATTTATCTCACCTCCTTTGGTTTTCGGCCAAAAAGGGGGAGAACGTTTAACTATTTAATTGATTTCATGCTTATAATACCACTTGTCAATTATATATCCAGGTACCTGTCTGTCTTTTGGTTGTGTTGTTCTTTTCTTACATAGGTTTTCTCTGGATGTACTAATTTTGCCCGAAAGTCCCAAAGGGGGAGATTGTAAGCTCCATCGTCCTACTCGTCACTACTGTATTGGAACTTCCGGGCTATCTACCAAAACAACTGTGCCACTCGTCGTATTCATTTATTAGATGTTGTTTTATTTTTCTAGAAAGAGTCTGTTTAGGCAAGTGGAAGAAATCAATTTTACTTGTATTTGTTATTATTCATGTAAAGTCGCTCCAGCGATAGTGAAGTCGCTCCAGCGACATGTTGGTCGCTCAAGCGACTGCTCCGTTTCGTCTATAAAACCTAGATTAGGGTTATGAGCAAATTGACGAATTAAGTAAAGGTGATTCAGGATTTTTGGAGCATACAACGGCTAATCGAACTGAATGGTGAGTTCATGTTCTCGATCAGAGTAAGACTTGAAGATTCAAGGCGGAAGTAAATCAGTCACGGTGCGGTGAACGTGGATTCGGCAAACCAACCTGGGAACAACTTTGAGGAGTCATAGTTGTAAGTATAGGTTTCTTTGTAATCGCACAATGGTTATTATAGTGATTGATTTCTTCCCGTGGTTTTTACCCTTTTAGGGGTTTTCCACGTATATGCGTGTGTTGCTTTTTATTCTTGCTTAAAATAGCATATGATATATCTAGTATAAGTTAGTACCGTTTTTCAAAGGGGATAACAAGAGGGCCGGCAAGGGGTTAGTCATAGTTACTCTGTATGGTTCATAGAGGTGTGCTACGGGAACGACCTTTAGAATATAGCTTGCAGCATCGGTGGCAACGACACAGGATCCGAGATAGTCCTTGATGTAACCCCTTTAGCTCAGGGTATGGTGCAATAAGATCTCGAAAGCTCAGGGTATAGCACAATAAGATCTCGAGAGCTCAGGGGATAGATTGTCTGGATTCGCCTTTGTAGTGGATGATTTTCTTCACATCCTTGTTGTTGATTCTGGAAAGGTTTCCGCTATGGTTGCAGGTAACCACTCTATAACAAAGAAGCAAAAATAGTGTAGGTTAGAGGATGGTTGTGAAGACAAAAACAAAAAAAGCTTGAAGAAATTAAAGACTAACGGGGGTCCCAAATCTCCTTGGGATGCTAAATCTGAGGTGTGGGGGCTAAATTTCTAATTCCCTGTAACGATGAGGAAGTCATCATCATTTCCTCGATTAGAGTAATTGAGATTGGTGACCAACCTCTCCAGCTTAGGACAGTTCTTTAAACAATATTGGCTAGAATCAGCCTTCACCAAATCATAGTGAAAATTGAATTTGCGCAAGCCTATGTCGATTTTGACAAGTCTGTTGAGTGCGACAATTGACATAACTATATGATATGTGTTCATAATAATTTGGAGTGGATGGATGCAGTAACAGCACAGTACTTCCCGAAGGAGGCGATGTAAGGGGAATCGGACTCCGCCCCTCAACGATAACCATAATGGGCATATGGAGGGTGTCGACATCGTTTCTATCACAAATTGTGGTGGGAAGATTTAATTCGAAGACAACATCATCAGCAATGTTACAATAACAATGGAATTCTTGTACCTTCGCCAGTGTGACGAAGAGTTTTCTAAAGATTCTCATTTGGAGATGCATGCAGAAGAAGAAAAGCCTAATGAGAAATGACTAAAAGAAAACATGGGAAACATGGGGAACATGAGACTTACAAAGATGGAGTTTCAAAGTAATCGTGGTTGAGAAAACCAAAGGATTCGAGGAGACGATGAATAGTGACAAAAAAGAGGAAGAGACCAATAGGGGAAAAGAAGAGAAGCTTAGACAGTAATAAAACAATTTACTGTGGTAAATAGAATTTACTGAATGTAAAAGCGCGCGTGAGGCGCACTTGTATCGAGACTGTAGCAAATGTCATATCATGTTAAATGCAACGGTACGAATCCTAAATGACGGTTTAAAAAGATTATTCGAAAAGGAAGATGTCAATTTGTTTGGTTCGGATAGCTTTGCCTACTCTAGCAGATCGTCACAGAGCAAACAAAGCTAAGAACAATCGAATGAGGTATTATTTAAATAAAAATATTTAAATATTTTCTAGATTAAGTTGTTATAAATAGCTCTTTAGTTCAGCAACATTGTGCCTTTGTGCAATATTACACACACAATTTGTAGTAATTGCTTGAGAGTTATAGGTGATCCAATGCTGACTTAGCCATTGAAATGCCTTCCTACGACAAAGGTGCAGGGTCCTTTGACGGTGTTTTATTTGGTAGGTCATGGGTTGTGAGCATAAGAAAGAGAAAATACATCAATAGTGATTTTCCAATAGCTGAGATTATATTTTTCAGGTAATCAAGTTTTACTCCAACATTGCTCTAGCCTTGATTCGAAACCAAAGGAAGGAAATGAGGATATTGCCAACTTGTAATGAATCAAAGTAGCAATCTGGAGCGATCACAATGATGAGGTATTGATTGTTTGTCATGATATAAAAGTTGTTCCATAGTCCATCAAAGGGACTAGTTTTAGTTATAACATTGACTAGAGGTGGGGAGCCATTTGGCGATGGAATCCTACCATGCCAGTGTTTGCTACCTCTTTAAGGCCCCTACGAAGGCTATGAGATAGCACTTGAAACCTATACATATCAAGGATTGCTTTGATTGTATCCTTCTTTTAAACAGGGTGTTGCTAGACAATGTTATATCAACATCTTCCCTTTCAAGACTTTGAAGAAGTTAAAAAAATAAATAAGTAAAATTAATTTTCACAAGTACAACAATTGCATGCTTTATTGTATGAAGCGAGCATGCTACGAAATCATTTCAATCATGTTAGTAATTTGAGAGATAAAGGCTGATACTGATTTGCTTGTGGTGAAATGTACAATAAAGTATAATATCTTGTTGAGAAGAAATTGGATCCTTGTTAATGGTTGTGTAGTCTTGATGGGTATGATTTTTTTAGAAAATCAAAACTATTTCCTATAAGTAATGGAGAGAGAGAGAGAGAGAGAGAGAGAGGCTTGAAATCCGTCAAACCTTAGCTCTGTCAAGGGAAGAGATGAACGTGAGTTGCTTTAGGGAGGAAGAGAGAGGATAAACGAATGTATTCGCTGCTGGGTGTTAGTGACCGTTGAATGACGAAGTCATGCAACTAGCCTATAAATCTTTAATTTAGCCACGCCAAATGGACCACATAAAGGACATAAGCTTAACTACTTGAGGATTTGAACGTAGCGCACCAAACAAAATTTCGTCTATAATTTACAAAAGTTCTGCCAAAGTGATAACAGAAAGAAGAAAATAAGATGGTTACCAAACAATAATGTCGTTCTCAGTTTCATTCTGCTGGCAACGATGTGGTGACACGACTCCATCTACCGAATGGAGATTTAGTTGTCAGCCAACCAACCAACCAACCAACCAAGATTCATTTCCATCCTATGGTAGAACACCAAATACATGAGACCATGTACTATGTAGTACAGATAACCCCAATCTCTATACTATGATTCGTGAATTTTGTTGTCCTAATTTTATTTTTTTTATATTTCCTCGATCAATTGCTACATTTTGAAGGCCCAAAATGCAATCTTCTGGGTTTCAATCTCTCCAGTCAATGAAAATTGGCCTCATCAACGAGGTTGACTAGGAGGTGTCGTCAATTATTTAAAAGCTAAAAGCAACTAATTGCTCAACAACCACTCACAAATAAACCCAGGCTCTATCATGGCAAACAGCTGAAACCTTCACTTGAACTTGCCGACAAAAAACCAACATTTAACAAAAAGCCCAGGCTCTATCGTGCATTTTATGTCTCTGGTGACTGAAACAGGTTCCAAACAAAGTTGCCAACCCCGCATAACATATTGGAAAACTCCAATTTCAGTTCTTCATTTTGCCAACACAGTAGGGAAGAAGAATTGCAGGAAGAATAGGACACATTTAACATATTGTGAACACATTCCCACTGAGGGTAAATAGGATTAGCAGCTAGCTTAAAACAGTGGATGTACAACACTGAACCACCATATTTGGATTCATGTTCACGAGGGATCAGAAGGTTTTCTTTTTAAGTACTAGCTGTTCCGCTAACAGAGCTTACTCAGGCCTGAGACCAACAATGTGCAAGACAAGGATCTAAGCATAACACTAGTCAACTATACATGAAGAAACCAACTGAAAGTTGACAAAACTAGAAGTACAGCTGAGACTATGTCCCGCTGGACAAACATGTGCATGCACAAAGATAATTACTCTGACTCCTCACATGATTGGTGATAACTAGAAGCCTACTGACTGAAAATCATCAAGAGGTCAAAATATTTAGCATCCCTTGTATCCCTACAAGATACACTGGGAAGCTCCATAGTTGTACGCATACTGCTTATGGGCCATTTGTATAAAGATAATACAGGACAAGATACAGATGCAAAAAACTATAGATATAAACCTTCATATAACCCAATGCAAATAAATCTCCAATCTCTTCGAGAGAATAAACCATTCATCACCACATAAAATTGAAAACTGGAGGGCACAAAGAACATCAATATTCAGCATATTCAAGTTTCGGTATTGAAATCAACACCACCTACAAACTGAGAACGACAGGAAATTAGAAACAAGCACCTTCTCCAAACAAAAACAATTAGGGGAGAAGTGAGAACCAAATTTTGAGGATGTGTGCACCTCACGACTGTTCATCAGGCTTGGGAGCTTCTTTAATCTCATCTGCCCCGTCATCCTGCATCAAATGTAATTTTTTTTAACAATTAAGAACACATCAAATTGGAATAATGTCCATCTAATTGATTCTTTCTCACAATATCACCATAACTGAGTAGCTACTGTTAGTTTCACCCCAAGGGAACAACTAGGCAACCAAGAAAATTAACTGCTCATCATACAAGTTATGAGTCAACTTTGAAAAGCAAACCCATAAACAACAGCAAGTTGTAGGGAAGCAAATAAATACCTGCATGTCTGAGGTCCAGAGAGTGAGGTTGTCCCGAAGAAGTTGCATAATCAATGTACTATCCTTGTAAGACTCCTCTCCCAAAGTATCCAACTCAGCAATCGCTTCATCAAAAGCCTGGCCAAGGAAGGAAAAAAATTAAGTATCTGTGCCAACAGAATGAGCAATAAAGAACTTGGCCATTCGTGAAATTTCTATGGGAAACAAGTCAACTTTCAGACATATGCAACAGTCGGCAAAACAATATCACCTATGCTCACCCTAATGAGAGCTCAATAAATTCAGGTGACCACTCTACTTCAAAGAAACGCAAACAGGACCTAAAACAAAATAAACTGTTGCCAAAGCTCAACATAATTTTCCATCATCATGCATCTCCCAGAAATGAAAGAAAATAAACGTCATTCCAAATAGCTCACCTGTTTGGCAAGATTGCAAGCACGGTCAGGTGAGTTCAAAATCTCATAGTAAAATACAGAGAAATTAAGAGCAAGCCCAAGCCGGATTGGATGAGTTGGAGCAAGTTCTGAGTTTGCAATATCCTGGAAACAAAAACATAAAGATCGACATTGATAAGGAAATAAGAAGCAACTAATAAAATATAGAACGGATTATCATAAACTCCATCGCGCATCAAAACAAATTCCTTCATGTAACAAATCTTGTCAATGAAAAGAAGAAGACTTCTTACTTTTAACTTTACTTTTACTGGTACAAAGTCTATGCACACATAAAAGATTAACATAATCGCAAAAACAAAACACTGTTGAAGTAATTAAAAACCTAAAATCATTTAAAGACATGGACAGGATGGTAGAATTCCTATGGCGTCACTTGTTTCGAAGAGAAATAGTTCCAGGAAAGACTTTCAGAAGATACCCTGTAACTCAACCTAAAATTGCAATAGCATTAGTCCTCTGTTAGTTTTCATTCCGCTAGCCCTTTATAGCACTGTCTTAGCTTAAGATGTGTACTAAAATACTGTCTACTGTGAGCCTGCCCTTTCAGCATAATGTCCACTTAAAATACATTTTTAGCACGAAAATATCTTTGGCAGAAATTTCCAAGAGTTGATCAATGATCCATAGCATTGACGTAGAATAGAGATAAGCTAAGAAAGATTAGAGCATCTCCACCCCTTGCCCCTTTTTAAATCAATTTTTTAAAATTTGGCTAAAAATCCTTGTAGACTTACTTAACTCTTCAGCTCAAATCCATACCAAATTGAGTTTGACTCAAACTTTTATTCACTTTGTGAAAGCCTACTTTCTCTCTCTCAAATTAACAACTACCTAATTAATGAAGCTTTTACTCAAATTTATGCTTAGATATGAATTTTCCTATTGCAGCATTCCATATTCAGATGACGCTTTCACTATTAGAGTGGAAGTATAGGTAAGGGCAGGAGATGCTCTTACGGATCTTCTCCTACCAAGACAATAACATTCTTAATTTGTTCCATACAATAACATTCTTACGGACCGTGCATAAACACTCCAGAGCCTCACACAGCTAACACCAATGGTCAATCCCCCATACAACTAGGAGCACTAACATGGATGCGCAAGATATCACCAATAAGTATTTTGTTTTACACTTTTAACTTCCTCAGGAAACATTCTACACGTTCAGTTCAACCAAAGTACTAAACTGTCTAACGTGGAAATAAGATTAGTTACGAAGGGACAAACTAATACAAGCCCTAGCCGTGCTAATTTGCCTTCCAATTAGAATCAAAGTTACAAACAAATTATAAACCCACAAAAATCCGATCCACCTGACATGAAATAAAGGGCAATAAGAAAACAAATCAGGATCCAAGATCCCTGAGTACACGTTCAGTCCAACCACACATAGTCTAATGTAGAGTTTATCGTACTTATTACTTTGGGGAAGTCAATTGAAGTACTATCCTTGACTGATCTGCATTCAACCTAGAATCTAAGCTGACAACAAGAAGTTAGAAAGAAAAATCCGATCCCCTACAGATGACAAAAAGAGCAATATAAACACAGAATCAGAATCTAAGATCCAACGAGTCAGAGAAATCTCTTCAAATTTTTGAACAAACCTGAGCCGCTTTGTAAGCAGTGAGAGTGCTTTCGGCGGCCTCTTTCCTCTCCGCACCGGTCTTGAACTCAGCGAGATATCGGTGGTAATCGCCCTTCATCTTGAGGTAAAACACTTTTGAGTCCCCAGCGGAAGCCGCGGGGACAAGGCTGGAGTCGAGAAGCTTGAGGATGCCGTCGCAAATCGACGAGAGCTCCGACTCGATCTTGGATCTGTAGTCCCTGATTAAGGACACGTGGTCCTCGTTGCCGCGGCTTTCCTCCTTCTGCTCGATCGACGAAATGATGCGCCAGGAGGCCCTACGAGCGCCGATCACGTTCTTGTAGGCGACAGAGAGGAGGTTGCGCTCCTCCACCGATAGCTCATCCGAATCCACCGCCGCCTTCGTGACCTTCTCCATGAACTCCACCATCTCCTCGTACCTCTCCGCCTGCTCGGCCAGTTTCGCCATGTATACGTAGTCCTCGCGTGCCGATGGTGCTACTGTCATGGTTGGATCGGATCGGATCTCGAGAGTACAGATCTGAGAGAGAGAGTGTGTGTGTGTCTTTTGGGAGATGTTGAGAGAGAGTGTTTTCACTTGTTAGGGAGAGAAATGGGAGGAGCGGAGAAGAAGGGGGCGGGGGGTGGTTTCTGGCCCTTTTGAGAGTGCAAGCTATGATCGCGCTGGCAAACGAATGGTTTAAACCGAACATGAGCCCTTAGATTTTGAAATTTTTTTTTGTATTGGGTAAAAACAAATCGATGTCGATTTCTTGGATTAAAAAAAGAACAATGCTAGGTACCCAAATCGGATGTATTTAGATTCGTCGGATACACGTGAGACTCTTATAAAGGTTTTACATGTATTCGACGAATCTGAATACATTTATATCTGAATCTGTGTACATAGACTTTCTCGTAAAAAAAAAATCGATTTCCGATTTAAGTACGAGAGAATCAGAGCTGGCAGCCATTAGGCTAGATTGCAACGGAGGCGACAGCCCAGCCCACTCAAACCAAACTAGACTACCAGTTACGTTCTTATTGGATTATTTTTTGAGTATTTTTTATTTTTATATTATTTTTTATAAATTATTGATTTGTTTTGACGAGAGCTTTTAAAAAATAAAAAATTACGTTCAAAAGTTTAAAAAAATTTTAAAAAGGTAAAAAAAAGGTTGGAAAAAATAAATAATAAGTCAAAACATATTATTTTTCGTATTTAGTAAATTTAATTTAATTTTTAAATATAATTTTATACTTTTAAAATTTATTTCAAAAATATAAATTCATAATAATTCATAAAAAAATAAATGCAAAAATAACATACAAAAAACTGAATAAAAAAAGGCAAGGCCAAATACACAAATAATATAAGTAGGTCTAGGCGCCCATGCCCCTTTCAATGTGTTTGGCCGTCAAATGCAAATATGTTTCCATAAAATATATTTAAAAAATTAAACTACAGAGTTTATATTTCTAAAATCACCTTCAAAAGGTTTTCTACAATTTTTATTTTGCATTCTCTCTCATTAAATACTATAAATCTGATTGTACCCTTACTCTGCATTTTTTATTAAAATAATCCCTTTTTCTAAAGAAATTATAAAACAATCACATTTTTTTAAGCATTTGAAAAAAATACTCCAAAATGCAGCTATATACTGTATTTTTATGCCAACAAAGTGACATACGTGATTGTTTAATCACAGAGGACAAACAACGCATTTAATTCAATGTGAAACAATCTCATAATGTAAATGTGTTTAAGGTATGTGTATAATTCAACAACAATGTGTCAAAATTGTCACACAAACATGACCAATCCCAGCGAGAATTGGTAATGGACAAGAGAGAGAGTTTCCGAAAGTCGACCGTGAGGCTATTAGAGGTGAAAGCGATCATAGGAATGCACTAGTGGAACTTGGATGGATTACTTTTTTAATGTCAATTCCTCCCACTTTACTTTTCTTGACTTGGATGCTCCTACTTATTTTTGAAGTATATTCTCAAAAATCCTCTTTTGGATCACTAAATACTCTTTGGAGGGAGAGGTTTTACCTAACATGAACCTTCTAAATAGCCCTCAAGCTCAAGAAAATTACTCGTTTCGAAACCTTTACAAGAGAAAAAATATTCCTAAAATCTTTTTTTTTTTGCAAGAGAAAGGTTCACCTCTTTCCTCAAGCCTTGGAGATTCATATATAGGCTCTCAAAATACCCAAAAATGTGTATGTGTGTTTTGACTCTGCATCAGCTTAAACTAGCGTACGCAGATATACAAAGCAATACGCCGGTTCATGCACTAGCACACGTCGGTGCTCGAAAACACGCAACCGCACATCGGGAGGTATTCTGAGCCATGATGTGAGTTAGAGTGATTTGACAAGTCATATGGACTGGTGCACGTAGAGACTAGGATGGCACGCGCCACTCTGCAAGGATTGACACCCTCCAAACAGAGAGACATATTGTGGGGCTCCCAACCGAAAAATTCTCCCTGAACCGGTTCATGGGACCGGCGAGCCCAATTTTTTCCTTTGTGCGTGCGTGATCGCTGTTTTGCCGATTTCATTGAGCGTATTTTCGTTAATGATCCATTTCTTAGAGTCACCACTCAGGTTTTAGGCTTTTCCCGATGAACCAAGCAAACACGTGCATATCGTGGTTACTAATTCTTCATTATCAGATATCACAAGGTTCAGGAGTAAGTTACCAAATGGGAAGGTGTTAAGACCCATTACACTCAATCTGAGGATCGGTCTCTACTTGAAACTTATAAGATTTTAAACATGTTTCATGTTAAGTAATTCACGTTGGATGAGGAGCATTTTAAAAGAAAATAAGTGCGATAACATACATGATTTGACTTATTTTCCTTATGTAAAAGCATCATGCATGGATAAGTTTTTCAAAGATACACAAACATCAAGATTACAACTGATTGAGTAAAAAAGGTGAGTGCCATTGAATTGGCATTACTTTTTTGTTTAAGCGGTACGAACTATTGAGCTTGATAATGCATAGCAGTCGTGATCAGAGTCAGTGTCCGTCCTGAGATTTTTGGGGCCCAAAGTGAACCCTTCAATTGGGGCCCTTTGAGACTTGTATCGTGCTTATTGTATATAAAGGAAAACTTGAAACTAAAAAAATTAGGCCTAATGGATTGAAGAGACTTAAATATTTAGGGCCCTTATTTGTAATTTTTTTGAGAGACCTAAAGCAGTGGCTTCTTGGGCTTCCCCTCAGGACCGGCTCTACGCAGAGTAACGCCCTTTTTTTATGGTATTCTAGATATTTGGAAATACATAACGGGATCGGTGCATCCTAATAAAGTGTATCCCTTGATCCCGGGAGGAGTCTATGATTATATTGTAGTACACACATTACTTTGGCTCAGACGGAGCGATGACTCCTATCAAAATATAAGAAATGGACAAGGGAGGACTCGCAAATAGTATAAATTACTACCCGAATTCTCCGGTGTTCCCTAAAAAATTGGTGCAAGTGAGCACGAGATTGAGTACCTTGTTTTGAAGTTCCAAGTTGTGCTTAACTTTGACTCAAATATTCTCAAACGTTAACAACGTTAGATATGAATAAGCAAATGTCAGATTTACTTGTTCAATGTCAATCTCGTTTTTTTCTACTTTTCTTGACTTGGATGCTCTAGCTTGATTCCGAAGTATCCTCCTGATGACCACCTTTTCAAAATACTCTCTCGGGGGAGAGATTTTTTCCCTAAAATCTCACATTTTTCTTTCTTTTCTAACTCAAAGCTTCAAGAGTAGATCGCTCCTTCTTTTCCTTTCTATCTCTTCCTCTTCTCCTCTTCATTTTCGAAACTTGGGGGTTCTATTTATAGGCCCCCAAAATTCCAAAACGTGCGAGGGCAATCTATCAATGCAGCACTTGAATTGGCGCAGTCACAACAAAGCGTCGTACGCCACTTTATGAACTGGTGGCGCTAGAACTCTACAACACGCCACGGCACATCGCGTGACATGGTGAGCCATACTGAGGTCATACTGATTTGACTAGTCATTGGACTAGTGGGTGATGTACCTCTACTGGCATGCCACGTATAAGGAAAAATGGCGTGCTTCAAGGTGATTTTTAATTTTTTTTTTGTAATAAGAGAGGTGAAACTAGAACATCTAATGTTATGTTTGTCAAATCCTAACATAACTCAAGGCTTCATTCAAGGATAAATAGTGTCTTTTTTTGCCATTGGGAACAGTCAATCGTTGCTTTTGGAAGTTCGTAAGGATCCAAATTGGGATGTCTACAGTTGTCCCTCTTTGATGGGACTTGACAGGCCTCGGCAGATGAGAGTCGCCATCAAAGATAAAAGACATCCCAATTCAAATGTTCCTAAACTTCGTCAAGCTCAAAATCAAACACAAAATATCATCATGGTCGTGCTCTTTGAGTTGCCTATGTACACTGTTGTAGGGATTAGATCAACGTAGTTCTTGGGGAAAATGCATATTATCAAAATAGTAGGGGTGAAACAATAAACCGAAAAATCGAACCGACCGAAAAAAACCAAACAAAAACATTCGATTTGGTCGGTTTTATATTTTGTCCGTTCGATTTTAGTTTTCTGTTTTCGATTTCTTTCATTTCGATTTGGTTTCGGTTTTCAGGGTTTTAATTTATACCGATTGAACCGATGTATTTAGGGTTTAATTTACATTTTGGTGCTTTACTTATTTATGTTTATTGTTTAGACTTCACTTTACAGTTTACAATTTAGGGTTTCCTGTTTTTGCCTTTACACTTCCACAACCGCACATCGCCTCTCTCTGCGTCTCTTTCTCTCTCTAATCTCTATCGCGACACTATCTCGATCTCTCTGTCTCACTGGCTCTCAAGCACTTAGTCGAAGCTTGGCGTTCATTCCTCTCAGTCTCTCTCTCTCTCTCTCTCTCTCTCTCTCGCCGTTGTTACATTTGGATTTGGTTCTACCGTCTATAGGTTTGATCTATTGCTTCAATTTTGGTTCTGTTTTGATCTTGCAGTTTTGTCGTCTCACTCTCTCTATTTCAGTCCATGTAATGCAAAGTGTTTAGTGATGCCCTGAACTATTAATGTTTGATACTTGATATTACTCGACTTAGACTCTTCCATTCTTGGTAGGCTGTATTTTATGAACCTTAGCTGAGTGCAAAATGAGAATAATAAGGGTGAAATTTTACGTCTCTTACATTCTATGTGTAACCTGTTGTACTAAAATTACTAGACACTGGTTAGGTCTATAACCTCCAGGCCTAAGACAACTTACATTAGAATGAAGATGAGGTACTTTAGATAACCTCCACCCAAGTTCACCACTTCAGATTTTAGACCCTCAATCTCTACCACAGTCAATCATGGAATACAGAATTTATCCCTTTTTGTTGTTGCAGTTCATGGTCAATCATGTACTTTATTTGTCAATTTGCCATTAATGGTTGTTAGTAGGGGTGAACTATTGTGTTTTATTTTTAATGTTTGTGTCTTGTTTCGTTTTCTATTTTTTAGATGGTTAATAAGAATGAAGATGAGGGGTGCTTGAAGTTATATTGATGATGGAGCTGAGAAGTTTGACTAATGACCTAAGAAAATATTTGTTACTGATGGTGGTGATGAGCTTGAGGAAGGTAAGAAAAGATCTATTGTTTGGAAGCAATTTCATAAATATAGGACGGGAGATAGACCTAGGACAAAATGCAATTGGTGTCCGAAAATATATGCATGTCATACAAAGAATAACAGTAAAAAAATCATGTTGGCTCATTTAGAATGTGGGTATCCAAATTATCTAAGAAGCAAGAAGTATGTGGATCATAAACAAAAGATTCTTGGTTTTCAACCCATACAAAGGAAACATGGGGAAATCACCCATGGGGAAATCACTCCATTTGCAAATCTTGTGTCAACGACTTTTAATGGGAATGCATGTAAATATGTCCTTGTGAAAATGATTATAATATATGAGTTACCTTTTGCATTTGCTGAAGGAGAATGATTTAAGCAATTTGTGTGTGTGGTACAACCCAAGTGGATAAAAATTTCAAGTAGGATAACGTTTAGAAAGAAATGTATGGATATTTTTAGTGATGAGAAGAAAGCATTGAAGAAATTACTTAGGAGTCAAAGGGTGTGTCTAACTACCGACAATTGGAAATCGATCCAAAATCTCAATTATATGGTTCTCATGGCCCATTTTATTACGTTGACTGGAATTATCAAAAGAGAATTCTTGGAAAGATAGTTGAGAAATACTTGCTAGATTGGGGAATTGACAAAATATTTACGGTTATGGTAGATACTGTAACTTTTAACAATCTTTTGGTCGATTATTTGAAAAAGAATACGCCAACTAGGAACACAACCATCTTAGACCATGTTAGGACCAAGCATATTAAAGTGAGGTTTCACAAGGTGAGAGAGTTGATTGATATGAGTGATTCAATACTTGATAATGGGCACACTTCCAAGAATGCAGCTGACATGTTACAAAGACTATGACTGCAGACAAGTTTGAACATTGCTTGGACTTTGGTAAACGTCTCCAAGTGATACAGAGAAGGCATCCCCCCAAGCCAATTTGACCAAAATAAGTTATCTAAAGAGACGAGGATATTCGCCAAGGTGGAGTTGTTGGAACTTATGGTTCATATGGAGAGTGCCAGAAGCCGAACATAGCTGAGCGAGGGAAGCGAATCGACCAAATAAATTCCCAAAATACTTCTGGGGTATCTCTTCATTCGTCTAATAAATTACCAAATCAACTCAAAAAAATTTCGTTTCATAGTTTAATCAAAATTTTGAATTACTGAAAATATTTTTTTTCTTATTGTCTACTTTCTTATTCCATTTTGGGGTCTCATAGAGAAATCAGAAAAATCATAAAGTGTAGAATCTGAAAAATAAAAGCTTGCTCGAGCGAGCTCTGGTAGTTGTAGCGGCCCAACCAAGTTTTCAGACTTTTGTCCTTTTCTCGTAGAGTAGTCAAAAGTCAGAATCTATCGTTTAGTAGCTCGAGCGAGCTATAATTGCATGAGCAAGGTTTTTGAACTTTTAGAATTTAAAAAAAAAAATTTAATAGATCGCTTGAGCCACATCTGAAAATTCTTAAATTTACAAGTTACGACAATAAGCAAGTTTTATCCGCTTGAGCGAGCTGAGACCACTTGAGCGGTCTATTCGAAATGCATAATTCTCAAAATATTACCTGGACATTTTAGATACCGTAATCAAACAGTTTAGCACACCCAAATTGCGTGTACACTCTACACAAGCATTCACGTATATCTAAATTGCATCCACAGATCCTCATGGGATCTCATGCGAACATGATTGCCTTAAAAGACGATGAATTGATGTTTATGTTTCACTTTAATATTAGTCTTATATCTTGATTTGTTGATGTGCCATTGAAAAATTGCTATGTTGTTGAGATTTGTATATAATTTGGATATTATTGGATATGCCATGTACAATCGTCGTGATGCCCGAGGTATTGTAGAATGGATTTGTTCAACCGTCATGTTGCTTGTTTAAAGATAGTACAATGATTATGTTGTTTGATCTTCCATAGAATTAACATACCTGAACTTTTGGGGAAAACATAATTTTATACGTGGAAGACATTGGACATTGATCAGTATTATGTAGACATTAGTAGAGACAAGTAAGGTAATGAAAATAAAATATGAATTTATGGTTGGATTGTATAAACTCGATATCGTCTAGAATGGCAACGAGTCTCTTGTGGGTGTCGATCGGGTGCTAAACGATTATGATACGTTGAACTATACTCGAGGTGATGGATGGTCTAGATGTGTCAAATTGTACTCGATGTGCTGGATGATCTAAATACGTTGAACTATACTCGATGTGCTGGACATCTTAATGTGTTGAACTCTACTCGATGTGCTGACGCGTCAAATTGTACATGAATTTTGTGGGTTAGAGTCCCCATATCCAATATGTTTCTGAGTAGAGTCCCGAGATGAGCTATGGTAGCTTGAGTTCCCATACTCATTATGTGGGTATGAGTCTCACCAGCCGTCATGCAAACTTCCATGTGGGTTAAAGTTTCACCGAGTGTCGTCCCATTTAAAAGAGGAAAATTCATATCTTATCTACATGTTATTTTGCTGCGTTGCAAAATTTCAGTACCTGTTATTAATGTTGTTTAGTTAATTCTGTATATCTTATCGCATGATTGTTTTCATTCGGGTTCATTTTTTGGATATATTTTCCTATTGAGTTTCATTACTCATGGAGTAACTTCTCTACCTCTAGTATTTCATAACAGAGGTAGAAGAGCAAATGAAGACTCTTGTTGGACAAGAAGAGTCAGACTATGAAGATGGGGAGTTCAGCAGAACCTGACTGTTGTACCTTTAGAGGCTTTGAGTTTTATTATTCTGTCTTTTATGTAAACCCGTAAGGGCAATTATGTCAATTTAAGTGTAACTCGGCTGCAGTTAATTTATTAATAAACGAGACAATTCTCTGCTATTTCTTTTTAAAAGTTTATTTTATATATCGATTGATTTAAAAACCATTTAAATAATGTTGTTGAAATTTGGGGTGTTGCAAGTAACTTCATTTCAAGTAGTTGTATTTTGTCAAATATTTGTATTAACTTTTATTTTGAATTAAATATTGACAAATTAGTTACTTTACTTTATTAACATTTTCAACAAAATCAGGACGTTACAACTACCGTATTTGTATCTACGAGAAAACATTCAGTTACAGTTTAGGAATAAAAAGATCCGTTCAGTTTAGTTGTACCTATCGAATCAGAGCAAAATGTCGTCCTACTACGTAAAAAAAGAGTCAAATGTGTTTTAGAAGATAATATGACAACAATAGTGAAGGATCCAATTAAACAAGTGAAAAGAGCACATAGGTGAACCGAACTCTTATAAACCAACAAAAGCAAGCTATTTATTTCAGAAGTTCTTGGTCACTAGCAAAATAACAAGTACACGAAGAAGGGAAAAGAACACTGCCACTCTCAGAATCCAGACAAGTCTTCCACTGCGTCTTCCACAACAGATTCCAGGAAGGAATTATTTGAATTCCTAACAGAGCAATTTGCGCGAATCTCTCCTTGTTTTCCCGTCAACACGCTCAATTGGCTCATCTTAATCATCGCATCTACAAATTTGTCGAAAAATAGACTCTCATTAACAGCAAAACTCTTAACAATATCTCTAGTTTGTTTATCGTTGTACAAATCCTGGTCTGAAGTAAAAAGTCCTTGTCTATTCATGAGATCAACAAAGTACTTGTTATCAAATTTGTTCGGGCTACGGATATCCAAATCTGTGGTACGATTAGTGTTTGCGGTTGGACATGTGTTTTTTAGGTTATTAGCAAAGGTTTTATCCATGGTTTGGTCTTGTTTTGGATAGAGCCTGTCAGTAAAGGAACTACAATGGCTGACACCGATGGTGTGGGCACCAGACAAGGCTACCGAGTCTGTGGTATCAAATTTTTTTATGGAAAGAAGAGAGAGGACAGTGGTTGTATTTGCAAATGGCGGGACGAGGTTTTGTAAAGTTGCAGTTGCTGTTGCGAAGGTGAGTCCATCTCGTCTTCCCAAGGGAACATTATAGTCAGGGCCACCTGACTGCAAAATTCCAAGAAAATGAACTTGTCAATGAAATTAACCACGTGTTGATAAATTGAATACAATTCTCAAAGTTTTTGAAGTGAAATTTCAATGAAAACATTAACTGTGTTTAACGGAAAATAACTGCCGAGGTGCTTCCCTTGTAATTCTCCCATCCAATATGAGTATATTTCATTATTGCCAAATCCTTAACGAAAAATACATGAGAAGGAACGATAATTTATAAATAGTTATACAAATATAGATATAAATATATGTTTGTCATAGAAGTGCACAAATTGATGCGATTTTATGAAGATAAAGTCTAGGAACACAATATATATACATAGATCTAGACATAAATTTGTTCAGAATCATTCAATTCACGTAGAGTTTTTCAAAATAATTTTAACTCTATATAAATCAAATAGTTCTAGACTCATTTGTGTCTGAATCTGTACATTGTGTTCTTGATATTGCTCTTTTACAAAATGTTTTTGGTGAAATCTACTAAAAAGAGATCACCCCAATCGAGCTAGAAAAAAGCAGGGAACATGGGATGGAGTGAGACAGGTGATATCTAGATTTGAAACCATCTTCTACGGTTGCCAGCAGGGCACTACAACTAAATTTTGAGACCAGGTAATCATGCTTTTTCAAACCAATTCAAATTTTCTGTGCACTGTCTACCCACTTTATTACCATAACGTTCCGAATTGGAATTTCTGAATAAAAAAAATCTAAAAACAAACACAAAAGAACACACTGGCCCTTTGGCCTATGATTTTTATTTATTTTTTAATTTTGTACTTATTCATTTTTTTTATATTTATTGTTTAAACCTCAATGTTTTGTAGTTTATTGATCCATCTTGATGAAAGGAATCAAAAGAGTATAAAATTATGTCCAAAAGTTAAAAAAAGGTAACTAAAGACGACGAATAAGTAAAAAAAACTCTGTTTTTAATTTATTGTTTTTAATTTATTTTTGTCTTTTCTGAATTTTTTTCAAATTTAGCCGATGATTGATAACTTTTCTGAAAACTCTTGTCGAGATGAACCAATAAATCAAAAAGTCGATGAAAAATAAAAAATATAAAAAAATTTCAAATGAGGACGAAAAAAATTTTCAATAAATACCACAGTCCAAATGGACCCACTCTCACATGAATGGTGGGCCCCACATGCACTGCAGACACTGTGTGTGTAAGTGTGTGGGTGTTTTTCTGTGCTGTTATGACTGACTGAGTTTGATTTTATTTTATTATTTGATTATTTTTTATTTTTTTATAAATTTTTGATCTTTCATTAATTTTTTGAAATTATTGGTTCATCCCGACGTCAGAAAAATTATAAATAATGAACAAAATTCAAAAATAAAATTTTTTGTGCTTATTCATCGTATTTAGTAAATTTTTTTGCTTTTGATCAAATTTTATATTTATTAGATAATTTATAAAAATTTAAAATCAAAATAAAAAATAAAAAATAATTAAATACAGACAAAATATACTTCAACATATAATCAAGTTCGGGCATTATTGTTGGAGAAGTGCATGGGAGTAACTTACCAAGAAAACAGCATCGCGTGCAGCAAGAGCAGTAATATCAGCACAAGAGACGAGCCTGCCACATTGCTTGTGGATGCGTTGGCGGAGGTTCTCAATGATCTTAAACGCCCCAGCCCTCAAAGTCAGGTTTGGAATTGCTATTTTCTCACTCGGACCACTAGCTGATCCATCAAGCAGCACTGAACCATCACATCCCTACATATCATCACCAACAAATTTAATGACAGTAAAAGAAGTCTGTCTATAATAATTCAGCTTTATTAAAAGACTAGACTCTCTTATGCTAAAACCTGGAAACAATGAGGCCATATGCATTATTAATAAGAAATTAAATTAAGAAGTTAATGTTTGTTTACCTGAACAAAGCAGTCATGGAAGTGAAGGCGAAGAAGACCAGCAGCTTGGCCAATATCCTCCTTGAACACTTTGTTGAGATGTTTTCTGACAGTGGATTCCAACTTAGGACAGCTAGTTTCGTAAAAACTCCATGAGAGGCCGTTCACTATGGGTACAGAGGATTGGGCATATGAAGAACATAGCACAAGTGAAGACAGAAGGAAGGGTAAAGAAACAAGGGTACTAGTAGTAAAAACCATGGTTGATTCGATCGTCGATCGGTTGTATTGTCCAGAGGCAAAAATAGCGCATTGGTATATTTATAGGCAGATCACCGTGGTTTTAATTCCTTTAATTATTTGGTTGGTCTAGTTATGGGCCTTGCTTGTTCCAAGGGAGCCACGTGATTGTTCATTATCCTTGTGTAAAATATTAGCCATGTGTCTCAATAAAACCCCCATTAGTCATCATAGCAAATCTATATATTTTTTTATAGAATTGCCCGACAAAATGATGTACAATATTCTAGCTTGTACTACTTTTGTTCAAAAAGAAACGCGCGCCTAGCTAGCATTATGATTTATAATAATGCTAAAAGTATCGATGTTAATTACATTGTCTTTAACAGTACTAGTAATATTGTTTGTAGATCGATCACTTTCCGTCATAATATTTTAAGCCATCTCTTCCAAAATTATTGTCAAAAACCATAGTTGCATGCATTGGTTTGGTCACTGGGCACAAGAAATTTTTCTATTTTTGCGCATGTTAAAAATGCCTTTTATGCTCCATTCGTTTATATAGTACTACTTTACCACCTCCTTCTAGGACTTCTTTAAAATTTGATTCAATCTAAGAATACTCTTGAATGTGATGCAGGAAGTGAGAGTCACTACTTTATTCTATAAACTTAATGCTATAAATTGGGTTGATAATAAATTTTAAAATAATATTTACGTGTCTCAAGAAATAGAAAGAAAATTATCCTTTTCATTAATATGGACGAGAAGTTACAAACATGTTTTTTTTTCCGTTCTTATATACTAACGCATCAAAGATGAGTGTCAAAAAATAACTTTTCTATTTTTTAAAGCATCCATATATATAACAGCTATAATATCTTTTCAAATTCATATGCTTTGGTGAATGAATTTTGGACATTAGAGGATTCCACAAGACAATCGAAAAGTCATTCAAAGGTTTAGAATTTGTAATCGGCCAGTGAGTCGATATCACTCAAAGCCGTCTTTACTCATGTCTGAACAAATATATTATAATGATCATATATATTCTTATTAATTGCAAATAACAAAAGCGTATAAAATATATATAAAAATAAAACTAACTTATCATGCAAGTAAAGTAAACATGCGCTCACAAACTTTAAAGTTACAAACTTGTGGGCCACCATACTGGCACCACCAAATGTAAAAATACCTATCATTGTCTGGAAATATTTTACTTTCACGTTAGAATTTCACACAGGAAAACCAAACACATAAATTATATATCTTCCATGTTCTTACTCCATTATAGGTCCTCCTCAAACGGTTTAAAAATAGAAAACTATCCCAAGTGAGGTTACTAAAGGGCCGGTCACGCAATTGAAAACTTTCACACCTACAATGCAAAAAATGAGCCATCTTCGGTCGAGCTGTCCAAATTTTGTTATCGAAAAATTCCTAAAATTTTCATTCACTTAAAAAATATTCCACGATTAACTACGGACTCAAAATTTCTATATTAAATTTCGATAATCATTGTGGTATTTTATCATTTTAAAGTGGATTGTTACTATCATCCCCCATGGTAAGAAGTTTGGTATCCAAATTTGACCAATATAAATACGTCATAAGTCGGGAAAATGTTTTCATATGTCATCCTCTTTCTCCGAGGTTGCCTCATCACCTGGTTAATTTTCCCATAATATCTTGACTAGAGAAATGATTTTGCTTCTCAATTATTTTTCTTGTCTATCGAGAATGCGGGTAGGATGCTCTTCATAGGTTAGATTCTCCTGAAGCTCAATAAAAAGTTGAGTAGGAACATGCGAAGGGTCTGCATAATCTGACTTCTAGAGGAATTACACCTTCCGTGCCAAATGCCAGAGAGAAGGGCGTTCATCCAGTGGATCTTCGTGTTGTAGTCCAGTAAGCCCAAAGAACATGGTGCAACTTCTCTATCGATCTCTAGTTTGCAGCCATCAGTCTCTTCTTGATTCCTCCTATAATAGTTTTGTTTGAAGATTTAGTTTGGCAATTGCACTGTGGATAAAAAGGTGAGCATAAAAGTTGGTGATGACATCTCCCACGAGCTACGTGCCATTGTTGGAGATAAATGCATAAGGAATCCCAAAGCGAGAAATGATGTCTCGCTGCACAAATCTTTTAACATCTCGATCTTCGATGGTCACCAGTGGTTCGGCCTCCACCATTTGGTAAAATAGTCTGTGGCGGTGATAAAAAATTTGAACCCCCCAGGAGTCGTTAGAAATTTTCCAACGATGTCCAAGCTTCACTGGGCAAACAACCATGGAGAGGTGAGCGGTTGAAGGTTATCAGCTGACTTGTGAATGATGGGAGCAAAGCGCTGGCATTTGTCACCATTTTGTACCATCTTCTCTGTGTCTTGGTTCATGTTGGCCACCAGTAGCCCTACGATATAGCCCAATGGACAAGAGAACGTCTGCCAGAATGGTAGCCATAACTTTTAGTATGTGACTCTTGTAATACCTTCTCAGTCGTATCTGGGTAGACACATGATAAATAAGGCTTGGAGAAAGACCTTTTGTACAAATTTCTGTGAAGTCGAGCCAAAATCTGACTGACTACCCTATGGTGAAGCCGATGAGCTTCTCATCGGTCAGATGACGAGACATCATCTCGTAGAAAAGCAATCAAAGGGTCCATGCAATTGGGCCTTTGTTCGATATTGAGAACCAGAGGTTTTCCTTTGGTTGATTAGAACTTGAGCGCTCCAAAGTGGCCACAAAAATGGTTCTTTGACCCTCGTTCTTTGATGCTGAGGCAAGACCTGCCAAGATGTCCATGTGGGCATTTGCTTCTCGGCCTATTTGTTGAAGATGAAAAAGCCTTTGAGAACTTCTGAATTTGCTCATTTTCCATGGCCATGCTGAAATATTTGGCCATTCGTGGGTCTCTCTTGCTTCATACTCTCCCAATAGTTGATTGAAAACGAGCTGAGTATCGCTATGAACAGCTCCATCCCTTTGGCGATACGAAGCCCCGCGAGCAAGGCCTCGTACTCGGCCTCATTGTTGGAGGCTTAAAACTTGAGTTTAAGGGAATGTTCGTGAAGGACCCTACTCGGGGAAAGGAGTACCGCGCCTGCTTCTACTCCATGATAGTTAGATATGTTGTCAATATAAAGTTCTCAAATATCTCCATGGAACAATTGCCACGCAAGGATTGGCTCCTCCTGCTCAACTTGAGCTGTACTTAGCCCTGGGTCATCAGCGACACTTGCCGCACGAGGTGAGAACTATGCAATGAAATCGGCAAGAACCTGGGATTTGATTGCCATTTCTGGGTTGGAAACTGATTTGAAAATTTGCTAATTACATGACCCATTTGGAAATTGAATTGGAGAGATCGGCTATGCGGAAGAGGGAATTTAATGAAAACTTGGTTAAAATTGTGATTGGGTGGGCTTGAAAAATATGGTGCCAACTTTCGTGACGCCGAGACCAAAGTGACTGCTAATTTCTCAACTAGCAGGTATCTTATTTCTACACTCATCATTATTTTACTAGAACAATAAATAAGCAAGTGGTCTCTACCCTCCTAATGCACAAGACCGAGCTGATGTGCGTGTTGGGAAGCTAAGTACAAGTACAACTCTTCTTGGTCATCATCATTGTTGGAGGCTTAAAACTTGAGTTTAAGGGAATGTTCGTGAAGGACCCTACTCGGGGAAAGGAGTACCGCGCCTGCTTCTACTCCATGATAGTTAGATCCGTTGTCAATATAAAGTTCTCAAATATCTCCATGGAACAATTGCCACGCAAGGATTGGCTCCTCCTGCTCAACTTGAGCTGTACTTAGCCCTGGGTCATCAGCGACACTTGCCGCACGAGGTGAGAACTATGCAATGAAATCGGCAAGAACCTGGGATTTGATTGCCATTTCTGGGTTGGAAACTGATTTGAAAATTTGCTAATTACATGACCCATTTGGAAATTGAATTGGAGAGATCGGCTATGCGGAAGAGGGAATTTAATGAAAACTTGGTTAAAATTGTGATTGGGTGGGCTTGAAAAATATGGTGCCAACTTTCGTGACGCCGAGACCAAAGTGACTGCTAATTTCTCAACTAGCAGGTATCTTATTTCTACACTCATCATTATTTTACTAGAACAATAAATAAGCAAGTGGTCTCTACCCTCCTAATGCACAAGACCGAGCTGATGTGCGTGTTGGGAAGCTAAGTACAAGTACAACTCTTCTTGGTCATCATCATTGTTGGAGGCTTAAAACTTGAGTTTAAGGGAATGTTCGTGAAGGACCCTACTCGGGGAAAGGAGTACCGCGCCTGCTTCTACTCCATGATAGTTAGATCCGTTGTCAATATAAAGTTCTCAAATATCTCCATGGAACAATTGCCACGCAAGGATTGGCTTCTCCTGCTCAACTTGAGCTGTACTTAGCCCTGGGTCATCAGCGACACTTGCCGCACGAGGTGAGAACTATGCAATGAAATCGGCAAGAACCTGGGATTTGATTGCCATTTCTGGGTTGGAAACTGATTTGAAAATTTGCTAATTACATGACCCATTTGGAAATTGAATTGGAGAGATCGGCTATGCGGAAGAGGGAATTTAATGAAAACTTGGTTAAAATTGTGATTGGGTGGGCTTGAAAAATATGGTGCCAACTTTCGTGACGCCGAGACCAAAGTGACTGCTAATTTCTCAACTAGCAGGTATCTTATTTCTACACTCATCATTATTTTACTAGAATAATAAATAAGCAAGTGGTCTCTACCCTCCTAATGCACAAGACCGAGCTGATGTGCGTGTTGGGAAGCTAAGTACAAGTACAACTCTTCTTGGTCTAACGACTTGGTCAAGAGGGGTGTCGAACTGAGGTAGGACTTGAGCCCTTCAAGGGTTCGGCTACAATCATCATTCTATTGGAAACTCCTTTGACTGCTCCGCTTAAGAATCTGAAAGAATGGTCGGCATTTGTCGGATGATAGGCTAATAAAATGGTTCAGCACGATTGCCATGTCGGTCAACATTTGAACATCCTTCAAAGTGCTTTGGGAGGGGGGGGGGGGGGGGTGCATTTTGTCTGGTCAGGACCTAAGTTGGGTCTGCCTCTATTCCTCGTCGTGTAATAAGATAACCAAGAAATTTACCCGAATCGACTATAAACATGCATTTTTCTGCGTTGAATCTGAGTCGATGGGTCTTTAGTATGTCAAAGACTGTATGCAAAGAGTGAACCTTCCTTCTTGCTTTTGACTACAATGTCAATGTCATTAATGTAAGCTTCTATGATGTCAATGATTTGATCCACAAACATTCTGGTTAGCATCCTTTGATAAGCCTCTTCGGCATTTTTCAGACCGACTAGCATGACTCCATAGCAAAATAGGACCTTTGGGCTGATGAATGCAATTTTGATTCAGTCTGACCCGTGCAAGACTATTTGGTGATAACCCTGGTAAGCATCCATGAAACTCAACCGCACATGGTTGATCACTACATCGACTAGCTAGTCGATGCAAACAGGCATTGTTGAGATTGTATCATCCATGCAAACCCTCCATTTGTCATTTTTCTTCTTCACGTTAATTGTGTTGGCTAGCCAAGTTGGGTACCGAATCTCCTTGATCGCTTTTGCTTTTAGTAACTTGTCAACTTCTTCAATTACTACCACCATATGCATGAGGCCCGACCTTCTTATTTTCTGAGCTACCAAATGCCAAGTTGGGTCAACATTAAGTTGGTGTGAAATAAACTTTGGATCCACACTTGGGATCTTGTACGGCATCCAGATGGATACTTCAATGTTCTTCCTCAGGAATGCTACCATCTCGGTCCTCTCCCATTCAGTCATTGAGGAGCCAAAAAAACAGAAATGGTCGGGGAGGAATGGCCGATTGGCACGGTGATAAGGTCTTCTACAACTTTCTCTATGGCCATCTTGGCCACATCCTCAAAGATCAAATCATTTGGGACTTTAACCCAGTGAAGTTGTTCAAGGCTAACCTTGCTTTTCACAACAGTGATGTAGCGCTTCGTAGCTATAATCTAATCTCCCAAGATGTCCTTCGTGCCACAAACCCTTAGATATCTGACCAATTGGTGTAGGTTGAGGCCACCTTCATCTTGTGCAACCATATGCAATCGATAATTGCATTGTATGGGTTTGGCACATCTACATTAATCACAAACTCGCAATCCACAACGATCAAACCAGATCAAACCACAAGAATAACTCTACCAATTGGCCAAACTAGTCCCCCATTGAAACTGACTAGCGGGACCTTGGTTGGCAACAAGTCCTTGTCCCACAACTCCATTCTTCTGAATAAAGCGGAGTAAAGGACTTCAGCCAAGCTTCCCTGGTCAGTCAATACTCGTCTTATGTTAAAGGTGTCGAGACGGATAGTGACAACCAAGGTATAATTATGCAACTGCTGCTCTCTGTCTAAATCACTATTGAAAAAAAAGAATTAACCCAGAGGTGCGCGGCTCCATCATTGGCTTCTTAGCTGGGACCTCAATCCTCATCACTTGTTTGGCCGCCTCATTATAATTCTGCTTGGATACTCTACTCGGCCTCAACATCTATCATTTCGAGTATAACGTTGATTTTTCAAACTTCTAGGGATTCGGCTCAGACTACTAAAGCTGTAGTCTGCATTACCGATGTCTTCTCCCTGTCAATGAATTCCTTTTAGTGCCTCTCAACCAATTTCTCCAAAAATTCCTTGTATGGTATACAGTCGGTTGTAAGATGTCCCTTATCTTGTGATAGGAACACCTCATCCTTGAACTTTTTAGCATTATGGCTCTCCCCCAAAGCTTAATGGCCACCTTAAGTATGGCTCCCTCTCGATCTTGTGAGGACGTATGTAGATCGGCACTGTAAATGCCATGGTGATTGCTAAGTATTCGTGGGGCTTGGGAAATGTATTCTCTCCAGTTCGGACCATGTTGACTCCTCGTCTAACATTCCTGGAACTCTCAGTTCTTTGAATCACCTTTTGTTCGGCAACCCTTCTTTCATATTTTGGCCTCCTCTTGTGATCCAAACCTGGTTTAGGACATGACGGCTATGGCAGGATTGCATCCCTTAATTTCACTGAAAAACTCCCAATACCTCTCAATGTACTACCGAAGTGATTCTGTTACCGACTTCTTGACGCTAAGAAGTGTATCAACTTCTTTTTTATGCCTTGTGCTCATGACAAACTGAGCTAGAAATGCTTGAGACAATTCTTTGAAAGAAGATATGGACGATTTTAGGAGCTTGTCAAACCAAAGCAAGCCCAGCTCGCCCAAACTTGAAGGAAAGAGTTTGTACATGAGTCCATCGTCTGTATTGTAAAGAGATGTCATCTGACTAAAGTGAACATAATGTGCATAAGCATCTGTTTTCGGGTCGTATTTTTGGAATTTAAGAGAGTTAAACCTCCTTGGAGGCTTTGCAAACTCAATTTTCCTAGTCAATGGGGAAGAAATGAGTTAGTGATGCATGGCGTTCGAGTGGGATTGTCTTGGCGTGGCCTTCTTCTATCCTTCAAGTGATCTCGTGGGTCGTCTTGTTGCCTATCTCTGTTTTCTGTAGGAGAACGTTCCCTTCTTTTATGTTGTCGAAGGGATCGTTTCCTGTGGTGGTCCCGAGTTGGTACACGCTACTCCTTGCGTGCACGTTGCTCTTGATGCCTTCTCTGATCACGTCGCTGGTTTCTCTCCAATTAAGTCTCATGTGTAGTCGTTTGGTTACTAGTCATGTCACAGGCATGATTGGAGAAGGAATTGGCTATGGATAGCTAGCCTAGCCAAAGTAGGACAGGTATACGTGGAGGATCACACTGCTCATCGTGAGGATGTCGGTTTAGTGTGGGGCTGCACTCTCCATGAAGTTTAACCCCTTCCACCGTGTTGATGCCTAGCGGCGACGTGCTATCCCAATATATCCTTGTCAGAAATCCTCCGCTCCTGGCAATGGCGGTGTAGTGTCGAGGGACGATAGAGATGGGACTCTAGATCGAGAACACTCTTTAGATTGTTGAGAACGTGCCTTTGTTCTCAATTGGGTGACCTCGCAATGAATGGTCTGAATCAATTTGTCCTTCTCATTAATCCTTGTTTCGAGCTTCTCGATATAGGCCCTAGAGTTGGGGTCCAGAGCTGTAGCTTTTGGAGATGGGAGGATGTGACGACCCACGTATACCACTGGCCCAATAACTTATTGGAGCCTAACCACGTGGCGCAAGAGGTTGAACACTAGAGTCACCATGGCTTAATTTCGGGTCTGTTCCCTAGTGACTTAACAAAGTTCCGACCCCACACTCGATTGTGCACACGGGTTGCTTTGATACCATTTGTAACACCCCATGTAAACTACTGGCATAATAACTTATTAGAGCCCAACCACGTAGCCCAAAATGCTTAAACTCAAGTTGTTAGTAGTAGTGTACATGGCTCATTATAAACGCAAAATCACCTATGTAGACTTTTGACGTGAGACAAGATGTCACAGAGGACTTTGCATGACCTACTGGTGATGTGCTGAGGATCCACCACATCTTTCTCCTTCGCCTGATTGAGACATCTGTCATTGTTTCCCACAACTACCATTGTTGCAATAGAAGGGTGACCAAAGGAACGATCAAAGATCGAAAATCAAAGGTGTGACTTCTTGAAGAACAAAATCGGAACAACATTAGACTCCCACTACGGTCGCCAATTGTGGAGCCTTTTAATTCATGTTGCGATTTCACTCACAATTCCAAGATATGATGATGTTCCTAAGTACCTAGTCTTGCAGCCACAACCAAAACTTAGTGCCTCACTAGCCAGAGTTAGGCCAAAAAACAATCTAATGCCCAAATCAGTACTTGTGGAAGAAGAAGTAAAGTATTGAGCTAGGGTTTCAAGATTGGGCGCACTTTTTTCCACTAAGTATTGTACTCCTAGTTTGAGCGCCAAGCTTGGATTGGCATGCATGGAGCCCACCCTTGATGATAGTGACCCATGACTGGATTTTATTATGACCTCGCCTTTATTATGACCTCACACTTGATGATAGTGACCCACTAGTATAGCCAATGCTTTATGTGTTGGTCTACTAGAATGCCAGGTGAAGATTCTATTTTGTTGCAAACGAGCTCGACTCGGTGTTAAGACAACCTACTTGGCCCAAACCCACAAAGTACCCCTTTGCGAAAAGAGAGATCACCGTGTCAAGGGCCTGGTTTGGACTCGGTTAGGTGTCATGCTAAGACATGGGCCTCCAATAGGTTCTCCTGTTAGGGCTATAAATTGTGGGCCTAGTCAGAGCTCGACCCAACATGAGGGAATCATAATGGTCTTGACCCAGTCTGCTAAATGATTTCTTACTTGGGCTCTACCCAACCTATAAAAGATTTTGACTCAGTCTTGTTTGATTTCTTGGGTGAACCTTCCTTACTAGTGGCTGGTTTACAAACAGAACATCCGAATGTAACTGAAAAACATTTGGACATTTTCCTCCTCTGCCTTCTTTATTCTTCAATCCGTCTTCCAAACATCCGGATGTTACTGATAAACATCCGGATGTTTTCCTCCTCCGCCTTCTTCTGATTCTTTTATATTCAGATCTTTCTTCAGGATGTTGCTCTTCTGATCAGAACATCCAGATGTTTCAATTGCCTTTGGTTTTTTGACTTGGTGTGCTATATTTGATCAACATCCAGATCTTTGGTAAGAATTCAATCGGATGGTTTGGCATTCTGGATTTTTGACTTTGGCTTGTCAATATAGACCATCCGGATGTTTTATGACAATCACTCGGATATTTTCCTTCTTTATTTTTCTGGCCTTGACTTGGTATCTTCCAAATATCTGAATGTTTGTAGTAATCATCTGGATCTTCTTGCTCTCTGGATTCTTGGTTTATCCTTGGTCAGACACATCAACCGGATATTTTAAAGACTTCATTCGGATGTTTTAGCTTAGTTCGTCAATTTGACAACATCATATCCTTGGCTTATTTGGATACTTTCTTACTTCTTTCCTGAATTTCAATCATGTCAACACTTTGCTCCAACCTTAGAATAATTTTATAGATCATCCGGCAGTCAACAAGAAGAAACATATCTTACGTGCAATATTAGTAAAAATTTTAGAATTAACCATGTATGCAAGTCTAAAACTGATCCGTCAAGCTATAAGATATGCAAATATGTGTGCTAATCAATGAGGCACAAATGAATTATACGACCCGCGAGAGAATTATTAGCAGTTGTTTTTGCTTTAGACAAATTTTGGTCTTACATAAATGGATCACCCAATGTGATTTTAATCGACCATGCCGCTCTCAAATATCTGTAGACCAAACAAGACGTCAAGGTGCATCTCATTTGGTGGATTATAATTAGGCCTTATTTGCCCTAACTTTTAAATATTATTGTTACTGTATTTTTTATAAATTTGTTTGACACTTTATCAAATTCACTTAATTTTTTTGAATTAATCATGCGGCAAGTAAAAATTATAATTTTTCTACGACTCTCGTCAAGCAAAATGATGATAGTAAGAAAACTAGAGAAAAAATATACAAAAAACAGTATAATATCAAATATTACCTACTGTATCTAAAACAATAACTAATCCAAACTCGCCCTAGTCATCGTAATATCAGCGTAAACTTTATTAATCTGTTCCGGAGGAAGAAGAAAATGAGGATTGGGGTGTGCGTATGGATATGGACAAAACCATCAAGTGGGCATTTAATGGAGGACGAAGTCACAAAACGCTCCTATTAAAGACAAGAAAGTCGCTATTCTGACATCGTATCCAATAAATTCGGATAAAGATATGAAACTTTTGCGTTGAGTTGTTGGGGTAGGAACTACATGGAGACTGAGCTCTTTCATAATTTTTAAAAAAATTTAAGACCTAGATATAAAATTTGAAAATTATAAAAAAAGATACATTTCGACCTCCCAAATTATAGTCGATCCCGTCACTTTTCCAAAAAAAAATCTCGAATTTCCCGAACATCGAATTCCAATTCCGCAACCGGATGTTGAGCACGAGATCGTCTTCAAACAATTGTCTCTGTTTGAATGCATGTATAGTTTACACGATAGTGGGTGGTTAGGGTTAAACAATGGCGCAACAGACTAAGCATCGTTGACAAACCAATTGATACACTTGGCTTAAAAAACTAAATCAGATGATACTTTCACTTTGTGGCAATGTGGTCGACACAGTCACCAGTCAGTGTAGAATATACATTCCAATCTAGAAAGTCCAATTCAAACGAAGTGAGCCATCACGGGAAAAAAAAAGTCTTCTGTCGGACTAAACTTGTGTAGTTTTTTGTTATCCTGTTCTTGGTTATAAAACAGAAAACGAAAAAGGATATGTATATATAACTCTAAACCCTAGAAAATGAAACTCATAACGCCTTTGACCACACCTCCTCAGAGCAATGATTTGCATGGAAATTAGAATACCGGTGTAGTGGCAACCAATATTCCTCTGATGCTTGAGCTAGAGATCAAGTGATTGAGGAGGAAGATAAGATAGAAAATATTCATAATAATTAATGGTAGACTGTACTTGTTTCGTTCATTTAGGGTGCATTTTATATCTTTTTGGGTCTTTTAGTCCCACTTTGAGTCTGCTTCCTAGAGATTCTGATAAGATGGTGCATGTTCTTTGGCCGTGTAAGAGTCTTAGGCCCCGTTTGATAACCCTCCTAGTCCATGGGATTGGATTGCTAATCCAGTGGACCCCTTAAGTGGGTGTTTAATTTGTACATTTGGGTTGAGATTATGAAGCCCAATGGATTATTAGTCAGAGGATTAAGGGAGTTTCGTAAAGATCTAGGAGAAGTACTGTTATTGGTAGTCCAACGCAACCTTATCTCTCACGTAATGACTAAACAACTCCTGCTCTTAGCATCCGTAATGTAATTGCTTGAAATATTACAAGTGCTATTGATAGTGAAAAGGAATACAAAGTATAAGAGGTGATGGTAGCATTGTATACTACCTATGTATCTGACGAAAAAAGTGTTCTCTAAATTATTTTATGAAATCATACAATTTGATGAAATATTTATGTACTTTTTTAGTCTTTAAATTATGACATAATATAAGGTGAGAACTGAAAAACCTCTTCTTAAATGAACAATAATAGCACTCTAATTATATTTATTTTCTTTAATTTCTATGCTTCGATATTACTACAAATATTCTCTCAGCATGTATTCTATGAATCTTTACATATTTACGTACAAATGTTAAAAGGCAAAATTTAATTTTTTTGGGCATCTTTTAATCAAAGTGTTATTAAGAACATATGCAATTAATCATGCATAGCTAGATTTATATTCTATTTTTTTTAAGAATAGGTTTATTTAGCCCGTCTTTGGAAACTATTTTGTTTTTTGTTTTTTGCTTTTATTTTCTGAATTTTTTGTTTTTGAGAAGAAAACATGTTTGTGTTGATATTTTACTTACAAAAAATCAAAAAAAAGTTTTCATTATTTTTAAAAAAAGATAAAATAAGGAAAGTGAGAAGTCATTTATTTTCAAAAATAGTTTTTATTATTTTCAAAAATTAACTATATATATACACTAGATGTATATATAATTATAGATATGCATACTACACATTTGTTTATATGTACATATAGATATACTTACAAATGTGTGTGTGAGAGAGAGATAAATATATATAGTATACGTATTATAAGTGTGTGTAGATATAATATATATATATATATATACACACACTTATATATTTCTAATATATATAAGTATACTTATATTATATATAGTTCTAATATATATATAAATATTAGAAACGTGATCTACCACTTATCTACCAGATCTCTATCTTCCTCGACCGAAAAGATATATTAAACTATCAAAAGATATTTTTGTCCTTCGTCATGGATTTAATGTATTAATTGAAAAATGATATATATGTATTTATACTAGACGCACCTAAGATCCTCTACATCGACAGAGAACGAATTGAGATGGAGAGGTCTTCTATGACGTCGGAGAAGGGGATGGGAGATGGGAGAACCCTCTGCGGCGGAGGGACAAAGAGAGAGAGAGAGAGCTGAGAGGTTGATGTAATACGTCTGATGGAAGCTGAGGGATTTAATCCGTGGTCCCTTGAATCCGAATTCTAACCCGCGACCCGATCCGAAAGTAGAAGACACCTAACTTTTGGAGATTTTAAGGATGTACATTGAATTACCGGTAATAGGTACTGAATTACTGTAATAAAGTGCACTGCCTGAATTTGCTGAAGAAGAGAAAAATGAAATAGAACCTGCAATTACCAGTAATAGGAATGCAATTACCGATAATAGAGTGCAATTTCTGAATTTGGAGAAAAGCTGAAATCACCACAAATGAACATGTATAACGATAGTATTATATGTAATATGGTGCAATCGAGAATTTTCCTTATTTTATGGGATTTTTATTTTTTATTCTTATCTTTATCATTATCCTTATCTTTTTGTTAGTTTAGAGATCTATTTAATAGGATCCTAGATAGGAATGAAAGAAAGATTTTTTGTTCGAGAGATAATCATTAGTTTTGAAAATTGATTACAACATTTGGTTGGGAATTAATTCCAAGTTCCTATTTTTATTTTGAAGTTCATCTTTTTCTTCATCCTTTTTTTTTTTTATTTCTCATGGATTCTATTCAATCCATGAATAGTTAATCCTCTCAAAGATTCAATTCGAAGGTGAAACATCGAATCGTGATTTGAGATAAATCGATCCTTGCAGAAGGCTTTCAATTTGTGATGTCATTTTATTAATCAAAAAATTATTTGAAATCGATCAACAGTTCTTGTAAGATTTTTGCTTGTGTGTAGACAAATTCAATTTTGGCACACACAATTCTTAGATTCATACAAGACTTTTTGTAAGATTTTTACTTGTGTGTAGACAATCTCCATTGGCACACGCAATTCTTAGAACTATAAGATTTTGATTTGAAAACCTAATTTTCTTATCTTGTTTACAAAACGATCATCAATATTTTTTGATTTCTATAAACCTTATGTTCTTCATCATCCGACAAAGGTTCGACGTTATAGAATCAGAATTGAGTTATATCAGAGGATTAGATTATTTCAAGTCATGATCGATACGAATCCCGAGAATTGAATCTTATATTTAATATTCAGTTTTATTTAGTATTTTCCCAATATCTTTACACAAACCATATTTTCAAACCTACTCTTTCTTTCTCCCGATAAACTTTCAAATTACTCGTTCCCTGTGGATTCGACTCCGGACTTCCAGATTATTTGCTACGACTGATTAACTGATCCTACGCTTGGGATACATGTTTTGTGACACCGGTTGATGAAGCAACAACCCTCTAAACACCTAACAAAAAGGCCCTGGCCACTAACCAAATTTTTTCCTCAATATAATGAAAAATCGTCCAAATTTCTTTATTAATCAGAGCCCAGATATGCAACCCTCGCGCATGGATTCAATTTGTACCTTGCACGGTGGTGTTCCTCACCCAGCGGGACCCGAACAAAATTCAAAAGCAGAACAAGGTGAGCAAACAATGAATGAAACATTCCACCACCTAAAATCACAATACCCCTCCTCCTCTGCGTAACAATCAGAACTGTAACAGAAGCTGAAAGTTCCAACACCACCTTTCTTTTTTCTAATCTACCTAGTCGGATGGCGTGTGAGACTTTACCATATTTAACTGCCTACTAGTCACAGTTTTTATCATGTGGAAGGATGCACAATACACGTTTAATCATATGTAGCACCAAGATATTCGAAACTAGATCCCAGAAAACAAAACTGAATTTGTCTAGCATTTTGTCTATCAAAGCAATAATATCAAAAAGACAAATGGCAATTCATCAAACACCTAATATTCAAAACTGAAATGCCAAGCTGAAATGTTATCATGCATATCAAAGGCTTCGTCCATGCACAGGCACCGCTGAACCAATTCATTGTACATAATACGAATTACACAATGGAAAAATTTAACCATAACCCGATGAAAATTACAAGAAGAAAAATAATGATAAGCTGAAGCTTCACTTTATTGGCTTGAGATGCTCGTACCAATATCTCCAATTCCCCATTCTTCTTCGATAATCTCTCAGCTCTTTTTGACAACCTTCCGTTCCTACACTTCAAGTCTGCATTTTCTTTGTCAGCTACTTTTAGTTTTCCCATAACATGCTTCCCGTATTCCAGTCCTCGAGAGCATGTTGGTGGATCATACCAAGCGAAAAAGGAACATCCACCATCTTTCTACAAAACATGATTCAATAAAGTCGATCAGATATCCTCTTAAATTCCACATATGTTAGCCCATAAATCCTCTAACCTTGTAGTTAACACAACCCAAAAATCTCCTTCCTGGGTTGTCACTGGTGTTTGATGTTTGGATTGGTGCCCTAATCCCACAAGCATAGTTATGATATTAGTTTGGACTTGGTATTGGTTTGCTTTCTGATCTGCAATCGGAGGACTAGCTGCTTGCTACTCCACGAGACTTACTTCCACAATCACAAGACAATAAAAAATCACAATTGAAGCAAAAATCTTTGATTGAAATGGAAATTCATTAAATGACAATTTCTTTACTGTTTATTATTTTTTTAGTTTCTTCAATTATTGACTAGAATTAAAGTAGTGTAGAAATTAGTCGTGGAATTTAACTAGGTTGTTTTGAAGAAAAAAGAGAGGAGAGAAAGTTCAGTTAATGTATTCCAAATGAGTTTCCTGTTTGCATAAGAAAAGGCGTCAATGGGTTCACTGTATGGAAAAAATAATACAATGGGGAGAGAGCAAATAAAGTGTTAAAGGATAGAGAAAATAAGAGAAAGAAAATAGAGTAAATAAAAAAGTAAGTGGGTTTCAAAATTTCAAACGAACAGCTAAATGGACTACTTTTCTAACAGTTGGACACATTTTCTTAGACCTCGCCGACTTGCCATATGGTCTGTATACTATCGGTACCATATTATCGATTGCCCTAGAAAAATCCTTTAGACCCTGATTGGATGAAGCTTTAACCACTGTGTTAGGTAACATCTGATTTAAATAAGACTGGGCCCACATGGAAGCCACTGATTGGCAAAATTTTTGGCCCAGTGTTAACTAACAAATGTGGTAAATAACACATCAAACACCTGTTATCTTGCCTCACCCCCCCCCAAAGGCTAAATAGAGAGGTGGGCAAAAATTACAAACGTATCCTTTTTTTACCCTTTCAACACCTATCCCGTCTTCTCCAGCATTTCACATCGAGCCTCTCTCTCTCTCTCTCTCTCACCAGATCTGAAAATCTCAGGTATGAAATCGTTCGATCTCAGCTCCTCTTCTGTTCTGGAAATTTGTTAGTAACTGATGAACACCATATAACATTCTCTTGACTATTGTACTGCATAACACCTAAATCACCCCCTCAAAAAAAAGAAGAAAAAAATTAATAGTGTCTACCATTGATCTACCAGAAGCAAGAAGAAGATCCAGTCTCTACTATTGTACTGCATAACTCCTAATACTCTCCCCAGCGCTCTTCTTCCTGCTGAACTGTTAGCTTCTCAAAAATAGTTGCCTCTTCTCCATGTCTGTGTACGGGTATTGGTAATATGGGTACCCCATCTCGCTCCTCGTGAATACTGGGCCAACACCCACCTGATTCACCACCATACTCTGCATATACACACACAGAAGAAGAGAGAGAGAGGGGGGAGAGAGAGAGAGAGATGTGTGTAAAAGAAAAGAAGTTTTTTCCTATGTATGGACGATGAGTTGTTTCTTTCGAATTGTTGGGCTCACAGAGTACTCGAAAACAAAATCCTTTGCTTTTTCCTCTGCTTTACCTAGCGTTCTCTATCTTTGCTCTAGTTCTTAGTTTATTTTAATTTCTGATTCTCTATTCATTTGTACCCACCATATGTGTCTCTATCACCCGACTGGTATTTGCTCCCCTTCAATGGCTACTTTACTAGATCAGCTCTATCTTTAGTTCTTTTTCCCCAAAACTCAATTCGAAATTTGGTACTAAACTTGCACAAATCCACATATATAAACTCCATGCTCCCTTAATCTTTACTTTCTTCTGCTCTCTACTTGTTCCTTCTTGGGTTTTATCTCACTTACTTTTGTTTTATTTCTTGGGGTTTTTCCGTTATTTTCGTTTTGATCCAGATTTGTTCTGTAAAAGTTCTTCCCCTTTCATCATCTCTTTGAGAAATTGTTATTTTTTCAAGATTAGCTTTTGGGTTTCCTTTTTCCTTGCATAAACAGGGTTTTAGGTTCAATTAGTTTGAAAGCTAATACCCTGATTGGATGAAGCTTTAACCACTGTGTTAGGGAAGACAGCATGTAAGTATTTTGATAGGATAGTTCAAATGATTCTTTTAATGATGTTTTAATCTTGTTATTATTACATTCATACAAATGTAGAGAGGTGTTAGAAGTATAGATGTTTGTCCTAATTTGTCCAAATTAGATAGTTTCCTTTTAATTGATGTATGTATTGATAGGATGGCCCGATTAACCAATAAACAGTTGAGGAAGATAGAAGAGGAAGAAGCGTTCATAGCTCTACAAACTATAATTACTGCCGGGTTGGGTTTGTTTAGGCTGTATTTTTTCTTAACCCTTAACTTCACCGGGCCTCGTCCGGAGCTGTTGCCAAATCTCAATGCTTACCAGAAGCAAATTGATCGTATAAATAGGCTTGTGAGGGGAAATGAAAATGATTGTATGGAACAATTGAGGCTTACTCATAAAACTTTCTTGAGGTTGTGTTGTTTAGTCCGCGGTGCCGATTTAGGGGACTCACGCAATGTATGTCTTGAGGAAAGGGTAGCAATTTTTCTCTACATCCTTGCTCACCACTCAAAGCAGAGGCGTACAAAGTTTGAGTTCTACCGATCTAGTGAGACAGTGAGCAGGCATTTCAATGCAGTTCTCGTAGTTGTGTTACGCCTCCATCGACTGCTCCTGGTCAAGCCTGTCCCCGTACCAGAGGACGAGACTGATAGTAGGTGGAGTTGGTTTAAGGTATATTCTATATCAAATGTATTATATGTGTTAGTTTCCAATTGGTCTACATTATGCCACCAATTTTACTAACCGATTAAGTTTTATTTAAATTGTCATAGAATTGTCTTGGGGCATTGGACGGGACATATGTGCCTGTGTACCCTCCCGCCGCACACAGACCGCGTTATAGGAACCGAAAAGGTGAGACAGTCACAAATGTGTTAGGTGTGGCCACTCGAGATTTGCAATTCGTATATGTGTTGTCCGGATGGGAAGGATCTACCACTGACTCTAGGATCCTTCGAAATGTTGTTTCAAGAGCTGATGGTTTGAAAGTCCGACAGGGTAAGTTACAAATTGGTACCCAATATTTCCTAGGTGTTTATTACTTGTACACGTCATGCATCCGAAGTGAAGTTGCTTACCATTTGGTTTCCAGGATACTACTATCTTGTGGATGCTGGCTACGCAAATGGGTCAGGATTTCTAGCACCATATCGTGGCCAAAGGTATCACATAAATATATGGAGGCAAGGATACATGTCGACGACCAAAGAGGAGTACTTCAACATGAAGCACTCTAGCGCTAGGAATTGTGTAGAGAGAGTCTTCGGTGTATTGAAGATGCGGTGGGCGATATTGAGGTCTCCTTCATACTATCACATTCAGACTCAATGTCGTATCGTTACCGCATGTTGCCTCGTCCACAATCTTATAAAAAGAGAGATGCATGATGACCCAGTAGAGTTGGAGTACTCCAGGTGGGAAGAAGACAACATCAACAATGTTGACGATAACGATGACCACATTACGGTTGTGGATAATACGACTGAGTGGACTGCGGGAAGAGATGCACTTGCAGCGTCCATGTTTGAGCATTGGTTGGCCAATGGTGGTGGCCATGTGGACCATGCCTAGTTAATTTTGTTTTTAATAACTCTTTGAACAATTAGTACTACTTTTGAAGCTTTGGATGAATGGCATGTATTAGGATGACTTTGTTTATGATTCTTCAATTATATATTCGCTTGTGTTGGACATTGTGTAATTGATGACTGATACATTACATCAATGCAGCAATGGATCTCGTACCTAATGAATGTGTTCGTAAGACAATTAACAGGAGGTTCGTTTGGAAAATGCATTACGAGGATACCCTAATCCGTGTAATGGTTGATGAGTACGTACAAGGCAATTGGCATTCAGACAATGGGTTTAGATCGGGGTATTTTCGTGCGGTTGAGCAGTTAATGAAAAAGGCATTACCGCATGTGACCATGAGGGCAAAATCTCATATCGAGTCCAAATCCCGCTTATGGAAGCAGACATATGTCAAAGTAAGAGACATTGTCAACCTAAGTGGGTTTGATTGGAACGATGTCAAGAAATGCATCGCCGTGGACAACCCGTCTGTGTTGGAGGAATATGATAAGGTGAGAAGCATTGGTTGTATTTAAAGTTACTACCAATTCGGCTTCATTATCTTACTCCTTATCATTTTATGTATAGGCCAATCCGTTGAGCAAAGGGCTAAATGGGAAGTACTTCCATACTTTGATGATTGGGTCACCCTTTACGGAAAGGACCGTCCCACTGGTGAGTTTGCAGAGGGCCCAATTCAAATGGGGGCAACACCCATGCAAGTGGAGGATGAATCAGAAAATCTTGAAGACGACCCATACGTCCCCATTTATGATGAAGATGTGTTTGGGCGGCACACCTCTCAAGACTCAACACCCACACCCACACCCACACCCTCACCCTCTACCCATGCCTCCACACGTACGACATCCACTCCCGCAATCCCCACTCACAGGACCACCCCACCAGTGGGTAATTCGGGCACAAAGAAGGGGAAGAAAAGAACGAGGTCAGACGATGTGTCCATCCATGAAAGCATGGAGCTGTGGATGAAGGACACAGTTGGAATAATGGGAGAGATGGCTAAGTCCATGGGATATTCTGCAAAACTGTCGGCTCGTCGACAAATGGTTCTAGAAGAGTTATCAAAACTCGACCTAACCATGGACGAGCAATTCCAGTTTGCCGCCATCATACTTAAGGCTGAAGAAATGGTGGATAACTTCTTCGGCATCAAGGATGAGGCCAAGCAAGCTTGGGTTCAAGCGGGTACTACGTGGCGTAGTGTTTCAAGATTGACTATGATGTTGCAAGTAGGCCCAATTTTTTGTAAATCCTTCCTTTTTGGTTTGGCCGACAATGTATGGCCTAGAATATTCTCGGAAGGACAAGACTTGGATGGGGTAGCAAGTGTCCATATTTGGTAACAATAGTGTAGTGGCCACAATATTATGTATATCGGGCCCGTTGGTAGCAGGATGACTATTTTTTGGAGTCCTTATTGTTGTAGGTATATGTTCGTACATGTTTAGTGGGTATGTTCCGGGCATGTTTTGGTATTTATAATGGGTATGTTCCGGGCATGTTTTGGTATGTGTAATGGGTATGTTTAATGGCCATGTTCTATGCACGTTTGTATTTCTGGACTGATTTGTAGTTACCATTTTTGGACTGATTTTCAGTTACCATTTTTGGACAGTTACCATTTCTGGGCTAGTACCATTTCTGGGCTGGTACCATTTCTGCACGGTTTCCATTTCTGGACTGTTACCATTTCTGAGCTGATACCATTTTTAGGCTGTTACCATTTCTGGGCAGTTACCATTTTGCACAGTTACCATTTCTGGGCTGGTACATTTCTGGGCAGTTACTATTTCTGGGCTGATTTGGAGTTTTCATTTCTAGACTAATTTGCAGTGAGGATTTCTGGGCTGATTTGTGTTGCAAATGTGATCAATTTGTGCTATGACGATAATCTATTTATAGAGACACTTGAAGTTACCCCAACATATAGGCGACGCAACGTAGAGGGTCACGCGGCAACTAATGTTGCAGCCTATATTCTGGAAATTCTTCTCAAGTGGGCTTCTTCGTAAGTAGAATCAATCTGAGCCATAATGTTAAAATTGAGTAGTTACAATATTTTGGAGCCACTTTGTTTGTTGGGCATGTTCTCGGCATGTTTTTATGTTGGTATTATCTGGACATGAAGCATCTGTTGATTATCTTGGTCTTATGACTAATGGGCTGTTTGAATTTCTGCAGTTTACATAGCCGTGATGATAAATTGAATTTCATTTTTATTTGAGTCATATTGTGGGTATTTCGTTCATGCTATTGGGTACTTTGTTCATATTCCATCTTCGGTAATAAGTTGCTAAATCTGGAGAGTGTCTTTTTTCATGCCGATTGGAGGGTATTTTTTGTTTGTTGGTATTCCATTGGCTGGTAACTATCCTTCATACTTGCTGCGTGTATTGTTGGAATGTGGCTGATCAATACTTTCTTTCTGGATTGAGTATTACTAGAATGAGTGTGTGTGTGTGTGTGTGTTACCGGAGCTCCCATGTGGGTATAGTAGATGCAATTACTGAGCAATATGGCATTTTTTGTATATGCAGTTGTGGGTCATGCTTTAACCATGTGCAGCAGTTGTGATGTGGACATCAAGGCTACAACCAACAATCCTACCAATGATCCAATGCACATTCCGATTGGGCCAGTAACGAGGGCGAGAGCAAGAAGGTTCAAGGAGGCGCTGAACAATTTTACTCGAAGAATTCTACAACAAGGTGAAGGGTTCACTATGGCCGAAGGTGAACAAAGGCTGGTCATGTCCATCAAAGTGGAGCAAGAATCAGTCCAGTAGACTGGGTAGCGCTCCCCCAAAAAGGGTGTAGCGCTACCGAAGTGTTATGTTGCGTTTTTAGGGTTTTTTCTACGTATTAGGGTTTTCCTAGTGTGTTTAGGATTTCTTTTGGGCTTCTCATTATATAAGGATTATGAGGCCGAATTTGAAAAGAACAATTAATGATGGAATAAACTTTGGAGTGTTCTTCTTGAGTTCTTGAAGAGACTTTTTCGAACTTATCAAGGGATTCCTTGTGGCGTTCATCCGACTTATCAAACGGATCTCACATCCCCGTTTGTGGCGTCTTCATCATACCAAGGTTCTTGCTTCGCTAAGCAACGGGTCGCGGTTCCATACAAATTTGGTAATTCTTTTCGTTTATGAAATCATATTTGATATCGGGTTATTGTCACGGGTTGACTTGGTTCGTATCAAGTTGACCCGTCTTCACTGGAATATGTTGGTTTCATTTTTTAATGTTGCTTGCTTAACCTACAGTGTTATGGGAATTATGCTAATTTTTAATGTCGCTTGGTAGGCTTATTGATGACAACTACTGCTATGATGATATTATTTTAAAAGGACACATGAAGTTAACGGTGTATATAGGTGACGTAACGTAGGGGGTCACATGGCAACTACTGTTGCAGCCTATATCTCGTGTATACTCATAAGGGTGTGTCTTCAAGCACATGAAATATCTGAACCATAATATTACATCGAGCATTTGAATGTATTTATTTTCATAATTGTCCACACTACCCATTCCTTGTTTTCATCGGGTTTTTTTTTATAGTAACAATGGCAGGAAAAGGCTACTATGTGGTATTCGAAGGGAGGATCCGTGGCATTTATGATACTTGGCCCGCTTGTAGCAAACAAGTGCATGGTTTTTGAGGTGCAGTTTACAAGAAATATACTTCAAGGGTGGAGGCCGAGTCTGCTTTGCAAGCTTATTTTGATGCCCAAGTTGGTGGATACCCACCATTGCTTCTCCCGACCCAAGCAAGCTATGATGAAGACCCAATTCTAATTGCGCGTCCTCAATCAAGGATGTGTAAAAATATCCAGTGGGTGTTGCTCGGTGCAACTTTGGTCTTACTTGGTGCAACTTTGGCATTTCTTATTCAGCATATTGTGTAGAATTGTACTTTCGTCTACTCGTTTAGGAACTTCGTAGTTGACTTGTACTAACATTTTAATTTATATGGTATTGACAATTTAATATATTTAGAAACATCGTTATTTTATTTGTGATTTCTATTTTTTTATTCAACAAAATTTTATTTTCAATTCCGAAATTAATTAAGGTTACTAATTATAATTATTTTTTGTCTTAATTTCACAAACAAATTATTATTTTTTATCAATTTCTATACTTTATTCCAAATAATAGAAAAATACATTAGCAAGGGCAACAAAGTTTTTTAACAGTTTAACACACCTTTTTCCCACCTAACACATCCAATATAACCCTTCATCCAATCATTGGGCTATTTAAAATACTCATTTTAATACATCATCCAATCACTCTATTATTTAACACACCCTCCTTAAAAATCACATCAATGTGGGCCACCCCACTTTATTTAACACACCCGACTATTTAATACACCCTGTTTACTTAACACACCAAAAACTAAAGCGGCATCCAATCGGGCCATTAGCATATAAATTCATCGATTTTAGCGATAAAATACGTTCTCATTTTGATTGGATGTTCGAGGGTTATATGTCTTCAATAATATAGTAGAGGGGTACAATTTAAAAATAGTCAAACCACAGGGGTCTAAACAACAAAACCCCGAGTATAAATAAGCTTTAGGAGAGCAATGGCAAACCCTAAGCAGGGCCGCCTCTCTCTCGCACTAATTTTGCAGACGTAGCCTCTGCTGGGCTGAATACGAAGCACCCCTCCGTTCAAGATGAAGGTTCATCTCTCTCTCTCTCTATCTGTCTATCTCTATACTCTTCATTATTACAATCATTGTGTCATCTTACGATTCTCTACCCCCGTCTGTATCCTGTGTGTTTTTATTAGTACATGTTCCAACTTGTGTTTGCAGTTCAATATCGCGAATCCAACCACTGGCTGCCAGAGGAAGATTGAAATTGATGATGACCAGAAGCTGTAAGCTATTCTCCATTTCAACATATACGTTCGTTAACCACTGTGCTTGACAGTGTCTAAAAAATCCCGGAAAAATATGTAGAAATAAAGATATGATAAAGTAAAATCGTTTACTTGTCTTTGTAACGGGACAACACTGTTTGTTTTGTGGTTTTTTTCCCTTTCGAATCCTGCTTTATCGGAGGGTATTTTGGTTTTTCATTTCTAGTAGCATATTTTCGTCGTTACATTTATGTATACTTTTTCCAACATTTTCGAATCACCAGACTGGTGCAGTGCGGAAACCCAACTGTGATAAAAGGAGAGACTAATCACCGTTCTAGTAAATTACTCTGTGCTTGTTAGGAGCAAGAAAATTACGACCGCTAAAATCTAAGTTGGATTTTGTCGAGAGCAACATGGTCAAGAATCACATCAAAATAGTTGAATGTTATGTTCTTTTATGAAGTGTCCTAAGTTATACTGATTTGTTGGTATTTTGTAGTAGGAAGATTGGCCTGTTTGCATTTTGAAATTGTTTCTCATATTCACCAGCAATGATGAGGTACAAGAAGCATCATGACTAGTTGAATATAAACGTCTTTGGTGCACGTCCTTAATTCCTTGCACTATGTTGCTGGTTTTTTCACAACATTGGTCTCAAAATTGTTTCTTTTGTTTAAAGGCCATGAGAAGGCGCAAGAGAATTTTTAGAATTTAGTGCTTTCAGTAAAGAGGACTAGAATAATGAAATGTTCGAAAATTGTTCCACTTTCTTGTTAATTTTTTTTTTTTTACCGTTTCCTTCTTTTAATACAAATTGGCATGGGTTAGTGTCTATCAGAATCCTTTTGTTTGTTTACGTAATTGGACACCCTAAATTTTAGGCCTTTGACCATTATCTGTAATGATCGATGATGGAATTAAACTGTGGTAAAGTTACCTTGTGTTGATACTCTTGTGGCACATGATCATATGATGTAGCAAGGAAAGTTCAATTAAGTTCCTCTGAAACGGCGTCAAGCTAATCAGGGACTGTTTAAGATACAAAGGGCATTCAGCTGCATCCCCCTAATAGTTTACATTTGGTTCAGACATTAAGGGTGTATCATTGTAGGGAAGTGTTGTATTATTTTGCATTTTAATCAGGTTACAAAGTGTAATATTATTTGCTTATAAGGATCTGGTTGGATAGAAGATTTGTTAGAAGTTCCGGCTAGGCTTTGCTGGGAAATTGTAAGCTGTTTTGAGCAAAGCCTATCATCATTTAGAAAAAAAATCCTTTGAGATTTCACCAGACTCAGACTTGTTCACGTAAAGCAGATCTTGGTTGGCTACCATTCACCTTTTGGCCCTCATTATAGATGTCGACTTCTGATGTTAATGTTCCACAAAAACACAGCGGGGTAGTTCACAGTATGGTAAAATCAACAATTAGTCTTTGTGAAATCGTGTGGGGCAACCTTGATCATGCAACTTTACTGCACCAAGTGCTATTCTTCTGGACTTTCTTTTGTATGTAGTAGCATTTTGTTTCGAGTTTAAGTTGTCAACTGCTCATGGGCAATGAGTACTTTTAAATAAGAATATAATTTGCTGATCTGGAAGCCTCAATAATGCACCATTTCCTGTTAATCATCCTAGTGTAATTTACACATGCTGTTAGGAAAGAGATGCAAGCCTCAGTTTTGTGGTGAGCGCGATTGTTGTGACATCTTCTTTTTGTAATTGTTAAAGTATTTTCTGGTTGACTTTCTTACTTTCTGCATTTTGTTTGAACTATCTAGCCGTGTATTTTACGACAAGAGGCTCTCACAGGAGGTCAGCGGAGATGACCTTGGGGAGGTATACATGTGCCAGTCTTCCACTTTCTTTTTATCTCCATATTCTAGTAGGAGTTTTGTTACTTAATTCAAACACCTTTCATCTTTGTTCAACAGGAATTCAAGGGTTATGTGTTCAAGATTATGGGAGGCTGTGACAAGCAGGGATTCCCAATGAAACAGGGAGTGTTAACACCTGGTCGTGTCCGTCTCTTGCTCCACAGAGGTGGGTGTACTTTTCTCTTTTGGTGTGTCCTACCTTATTGCGTCCTGTCTTTTGCGCTGCATCATGGCCCTTTAGAAGCATATTTTGGTTGAGAATTTATTTTTGCTTGGAGGTTACTTACCTTACATGGGCAAGGTACAGATCCCGTGTTTATCGGGATCTGTCCAAGGAACAAATTCGTCTCTTTCAATGTAAAGGACATGGAGACAAACCATAATAGTCATATATCTTAGTATGTTTCTTCTATTTTCTAGGGTAAATGGAGTTTACGAGGTGCCTTGGGGAGTTTAAAAAGTAGAGGTTGGAGTATCATGTATAGCTTATTGTAAGTTTGCATTACAAAATATGCTTTGTTAGATTCCGACTAAACATGAGTGACAGATGTCATCCTTTTATATGAGATCAAATGTCCACGGGAACTTGATACAGTTTGAAGAGTCAATGTAATATAGAAGGTTACTGTCCTTTGTATCTCCAGAATGTCCTGATCTTGAACCTTTTGATTCTGTTTGGGCAGGGACACCTTGCTTCCGTGGGTATGGAAGGCGCAATGGAGAGAGGAGGAGAAAGTCTGTTCGTGGGTGCATTGTCAGTCCAGACCTTTCTGTGTTGAACTTGGTTATTGTGAAGAAAGGTGAGAATGACCTTCCAGGGTTGACTGATACAGAGAAACCAAGAATGAGGGGTCCGAAGAGGGCATCAAAAATTCGTAAGCTCTTCAACCTCTCAAAGGAGGATGATGTTCGGAAGTACGTCAACACCTACCGCAGAACATTCACAAACAAGGCTGGTATGTTTCATTTTCTATTTTTGCCAACATGCTTAAATAATTCAAGATCTATATTTTCTGTCTTCTTATTGTGTCAAATGTCATACGGCTGTTATAATTTGAGGTAGTGATGTCCTCTGAGAATTAAGATCACAGGGGTCAAATTCCCTCATGCCTTTGCCGCTAAAATATCATCCTTAATTGTGAGAAGGAGACACCTTCAATCTTGCTTGACTATGTATGTCCGTGAACAATTGGGCTTGCCTAATTGCAGCTGTTTATTAGGTTTTGGGAAAGGAAAAGGAAACTGCAATGGAAAAGTTGAAAAATCTAGCAAATTATTTGCTTAACTTAAAAAGTGCCCTTTCCTCACCCAAATTCGTGATCCAAATAAAGCACAATTGCCAGCTCGAGAAATTTGTATTGTGCTTCTTGTTGAAATTGTTCCTTGCAAGCATCTTCAAGTTGATAATTTTCGAATTCTTTTAAATCATGCAGTGGTAACAAAAATTTGCTTAGTTCAGCAGTTTTGTTGACAATTTGCTATGTTTATCTTTGGGTTTTGCAGGGAAGAAGATTAGCAAAGCTCCAAAGATACAGAGGTTGGTCACTCCATTGACTCTGCAGAGGAAGCGAGCTAGGATTGCCGAGAAGAAGAAGAGAATTGCAAAAGCCAAGACGGAGGCAGCCGAGTACCAGAAGCTCCTTGCTAGCAGGTTGAAGGAACAGAGGGAGAAGAGAAGTGAGAGCTTAGCCAAGAAAAGGTCTAGGCTCTCTGCTGCGTCTAAGCCATCTATTGCAGCTTAGAGGCCGATTGTGCTTTTTTAAGGAAACTGCATTTGCTGTTCAAGTTTGGATGATGTTGGTTACTCTGAGATGGTTTTTACTTTGTATGTTTTAGGTTTCTACTACATTGCCCAACCCCATTTTGAGACTTAATGGTTCTGTTGAAGAATATTTGGTTATTGGAGTTTTTAGTTTGGAACTCAAATGAAGTCCGGAAAAATTGTTGCAGTTCTGCGATAGGCTTTGTCTCGTTATTTTACAGCTCAAGTTGATGCCCTCTGCGAGGGGTTTCCTGTGGAGGTTGGTAGTTTTGTTCTGTTTTTATAAATGGCAGCCTCCATTCTTCCGCCATTTTGTTCTGGCCCTCGTTATTGCCCAACCCTTCTTTTGTTTGTAGGCATATTCTTAACACCTTATGTAGCCATGAACCTTTCCTCGGAATGTCTCCCATTTGTGTACATTTTCTCCGGTTGTGTACACAAACGTCAATAGACTAGTGCCGATATAAAATCTTGTCAAGTTTTTCTCTAAGTAAGAAATAAGTTTAGTAGACTTTTCTTTGATAAAGTACAGATTTATAAGATTACTGGTGTATTACCAATAAAATTAAATTTATGTTACAAGCATGAATAACAAAATAAATGGTGTCCTATGTAGAGGTCATGTTTTGTGAAATGACTTTATCACTGTGTCTTAAAAGAAATTTCAAAACCTTCGTAAATGTGTTTCTATTATATATGTACTTTGATCAATGAGCACAATTAGGCACTTAAACAACCTAAACATATTTACAAAAATAACTAAATTAGGTCACCTGGCTTTATGATCTTAGATCCACGGTCACACTTACTGTGTGTGCATGCTTGAGAGAGAGCAAAATGTAATGTGATGAAATGTAGGCTTCATAAAAATTTAAAAAGTGATTACATATATAAAATTTTATGTCCAATCGAACTTATATAATTCCCATACATGATCAACTAATCAATTAATAAATTTTATATAGTAAGAATTTTTTAATTTACCACATAAAATTTGAATTTTACAATGTGAGATTGTAAGCAATGCCCGTGAGTCAACAATAGGAGTGTACAAAAAAATTAAAAAATCGTCAAACCGGACCGAACCGGCTTTTTGTATTGGTTCTGTGGTTTAGTAGATTGGTTATGGTTGCAGTAGACTCCGCTTCCATTTAAGTGTACGAGAAAATTATGGTTCGGTCCATGATTTCATAATTACAAACCGTGGTTCGAACCAAAACGGACCAATATATATAAAAGGTCAAAAGTTTTACAACTCTTCCACTCTCCCAAAAAGGTCACTACCCTTCTACTCTTCAAATTTAAAAACTCTTTCATTCTTAATATTTTGTGTACAAATTTAATTTTTAACATTAATGAAGTTGATAAAATTATTATATTATTTATTTTATTCATATGTTTTCCTGCAATTTTTAAAATGCTAACATGGTTTAAAATGGGGACCGAAATCAAACCGGATCGGTCTAATGGTTTGGTTCCATATATGTAACGGTCTGGTAATGGTTCTCAATTTTTTGGAACCGTTAGGTATGATTTGGTTCCCGGATTCTTACAAAATCGATCCAATCCAAACTATGTATATCACTAGTCAACAAACCCATAAGGCTCAACTGAAAGCAAGCCAGGTGGTTGAACTCTAAGTCAGCAGGACCCTTGGTCTGATTAATAAAGGTTCATGGCTTTTGGTTTGGGGGGGGGGGGGGGGGGGGGGGGGGGGGGGGGGGTTATTGGCACCCCCGCGAGGACACCTAAGGGCTGCTAGGAAGAACACCCCCATGGCCACACTATCACTATTTGAGCAAGGGTCAAGTGGAGGCTGCGATGGGAACACCCCGCGATGGTCATCAGTCAGTTCGTTTGCCCCCGAGAATAAGGAGAATGGGCGACTTAAGCGCCACTACAATGCAAGGTAATGTATTGAGGGCTAACACTGATCTCAATTGGGTGCCACATAGCCAGACATTAAGACAACAGAAGGTCAGAGACGAGACCTGGATAAAATCTCAAATCCAAAGCTTCAAAAAGGGGGTGCAAGGTTGGCACCCCAGCAAAACCTCGGTTCCACAAGGTTGGCAACCCCCACAAGCGCACCTGGGGGCTGCTACGGAGAACATACCCACAGCCGCACTACTGTCTACTCGAGCAAGGGTCAAGAGGAGGCCTAAAGGAGAACACCCCTACAGTGGTCGACAGTCACTTCATTTGACCCTGAGAAAAAGGGGAATGGATGATTTAAGCGCCACTAAAATTCAAGGTAGCATTGAGGACTAACACTGATCTCAACCGGGTGCCACACAGCCAGATATTGAGGCAAGGGAAGGTTAGAAACGAGACCTAGATAAAACCTCAAATCCAAAGCTTCAAGAGAAGAGGCGCAATCTAAGCACTACAGGAGTCTAAGGTGATGCATCGGAGGATTGACACTGATGAGGTGTGATGTAGTCAGAGACCAAATTACGATGACGTCAGAGACAAGACCAAGATGAACCCAAGATTCAGAGTTTCAATACTAGCGCATGCCTACTCAAGACGCGACGGCAGGGCTCGGGTGAGAGGGCCACAAATGCTAGATGACAACGATCAGGGAGAGGCCAAGTACATGGTTCATAGATCCTATCTACGGGAACGAAATAGGATCTAATGGATCGGTAGCTTCAAAGGAGGAGGAGTCGTAGGACCTACCGCGATGGTGGGGCATAGCGGGAACGACCATCGCAGATAGATATTTTGGGAAATGATATGTGTGGAGAGGGTATTAGGACACCTGGTACCGGAGCACGGACCTAGTGTGCCTATAAATACCAAACATATATATCATATCAACTGGAGATTTTTTGAGAGAAAGAGAGAGATTTTCTCTCTAGTGATCTTTGGAGATAGATTTTTGATATTCAATTCTTACTGGGAGACAAGATATTGGCTAGAGAGTTTTTTACAGCCCTTTGGTCCTCTACTTTAGAGTTGTCATCTATCTACCTCCTAAAGTCACTTGGGATTTGAGATTTTGTCATTCTCTTTTTTCTAATGTCTACATTCTCCTTCACCTTTTTAGATCACCTTCTTTCCTTTGGTGAGTAGAGTCTGTTGTTCCTACCTCTCCAACAATATTCTTTGGAATATTCTTTTCTCAGAATCTATCTCCAACAAAGGTTAGTCACATTATTATTGTAGATGGCAAGTTAGCCTTAAAAATGAATGACATATGTTTCTTTTGTTATTTATAAGATAAAAATGTACTTTGATTTTAATAAAATTATGAATTTATTCTAAAAGTAAATGGTATGTCATAATTTTTATAAATTAAAAAATAGGTTGTAGGTTAATTTTAGAAATTTAAACAATTAATTTATGTGCACATGGACTAAATCATAAAGTTAAAAATCAAAGTAAATAAATAAACATTCTACAAATCAGGTGTTTTAAGAAGTAGAGAACATCTAATATTGGTTTATTTCTATTTTCAAGGGATGTCATTTGTATTAAGTTCCTTTAAAAAGTAAAAAGCCTGTAAAATATAAAATAAAATATATTTCGATTGGTTTACTTGACAACACAATTTTGGATGAGAAATTGCTCCTAAAGTAAGCGATAATCACAAGACTTTATGTGGTTAAACTTTTTAACTACGTATGAATACAAACAAAAGTTGCCACCTGGTTTAAAACGTAAATGCAACTTGGATCAAAATGCAAACTCATCGCTCTTAATGTTATTTTCATGTGAAATTACATTTATCGCAAGTGCGAAGTAGATAGACTACTTCTTTGTATCTGTCGAGAAGAAATATTCTCAGCATTTCAGAACCATCTACATAAAAACTTGGTACGGCGATGAAGCGTATGTTAGAGCTATCAAGCGGTTTTGAAAACTTGACCCCGTACATTGAACAAGGTACTCCAAATATTTACCCATTGAACCCCAACTATTTGGGGTTGGCTCAATGGTAATTGGTATATTGTTGAGGGCGTATTAACATAGTGTTCCAGTAATTGGTATAGTAATTAATTTTTTGGTATATTGTTGAGGGTGTATTAAAATAGTGTTTTAGTAATTGGTATAGTAATTAAATTTTTTGTTGTTGTTGCGGTAGTATGCATACAATTGAATAGTAGTGATTAACAAAAAGGAAGATAAGAGCTATTTGGCAGGGAATGTTAAACTAGGGTGAGATGAGGGGGAAAAATCATCCACATTTTACTCTTTAAGATCGAATAAATTAGGAGTTCTTAAGAGTAACAAAAGAAACAACAAAAGTGGCAAGTATAAGAGCAACCAAAAAAAAAAAAAAGGGAGTCGAATGAAATTATAAAAATGCGCCCCTACTTAGTAAAGATCACACGAGCTAAAGCGAATCAAAAGATGAATTTATTATATATGTTCAAAGGCAAAAAAAAAAGAGTACATAAATCATCACAAGAAAGTAAAGTAAACCAACTTCTTAAAAAAAAAAAAAAGACTAAGAAAATACATTTGATGATCTCAAACTACAACTAAATTTACATTCATCGATCATAACTTGTGCTTTGTACAAGCACCTCCCCTCTAATTGTTGTATATACAAAACATACTCATCCATTCGGTTCTTGATTCCTTCTCTCTCATCTTGTTTCATTTGAATACTGAAAGTTAATTCAAGTGTATTTGCAAAATAATAAATAAAAAATATATAATTAATACTTTTTACTTTTAAATAGATGGTTTACTAATTCTCCTAAGAAAAGGAAAGAATGTTATTTATTTATTTTTTTTTTGGTGAATTGCAGCATAGAGTCCTGGATGCGAAATGTAATGAGTCAACACACCAATTTCTACAACTCTTAGAATCTTTCCCAATAAATCTGAGAAATCTTAGAGCAGTAGAAGTTACGAAATCTTGAAAACTTTTAGTTGAGAGTTCTAAAATATTGCAGAGGAATGGAAAATATTTTTAGGAAAGAAAATGAGAGTCATCCCTATAAGAATCACACTCCTTAACTAATTTGAATTCGACATGACTAACTCATCTGTCAAGCAAAGAATGTTGTCAGAAGTCTCCACAATTTAATACCTTTTCTCCTTCCCACAACAAGAAGTCATATTGTTAATATTTTTCAATGATTTTTGCTAAGGTGAATTGGATGGTTGGTCAGAAATTGGGACCACGGAGTTTTAGTCCATGACCACGGATTTATGTACTTGGTTATTCTTAAGAAAATAAACTGCGAGCTAAAAGAAGAAGAATAGAGAACTGGCTGAACGTTTTTCTTATTATTTACACCTACTAGAGCATGTCTATATATACAAGAGTATCACTTAATCATCTACCTAATTCTAAGGCCATATAATCATCTACCTAATTCTAAGGCCATAGAACCCGTGATCCACTTTCAATGGGATATGATTGGCCATAGAATATGTGTGACCCACTTTTAGTGGGTTTTGTTACAAACTAATAAGGAAGGAAAATATACAGGTGTTTATTAGAATGATATTCCTTAACAATATTTCTTAACACTCCCCTCAAGTTGGGGAGTGAATATCATGAAGTCCCAACTTGTTACGTAGTGTCTTAAATTAATCCTTTCCCAATGCTTTTGTGAAGACATCTGCTAACTGGAAGTGGGTAGATACATATGAAGGATTAATCATTCTGGCTTCTAGCTTTTCTTGAACAATGTGACAATCTATTTCTATGTGTTTTGTACGCTCGTGAAAACAAGATTTGTTGCAATGTGCAAAGCTGCTTGGTTGTTACAAAATAATGTTGTAGGAACTACCTGTGGAACCTTTAAATCTTTTAGAATATAACGCAACAAAGTCAACTCTAAACATGTGTCAGCCATAGCTTGATATTCTGCTTCTGCTAATGATCTAGAAACATTGGCTTGCTTTTTGGATTTCCATGAGACAAGAGAATCTCCAAGGAAAATGTAATATCCCGTGAATGACCTCTTTGTGGTACAACAACCTCCCCATTCTAAATCACAAAAGGCTTTCAAATTAAGGTTGTTTGTGAAAGAAAATAGTAAAACTTGACCAGGGGTACCTTTGATGTATTTAAGGATTCGTATCGCTGCATCCCAATGAGGTTTACGAGGCCTATGCATGAATTGTCTAAGTGTTCGAACAGAATAGACTATGTCAGGCCTTGTGACTGTAAGATAAATTAATCTGCCAACAAATCTTCTATATTTAGTTGGATCATTTAGTAAAATTCCATCCGTGGAAGTGAGCTTCAAATTTTGTTCCATTGGGAATTTGTCTGGACGTGCACCTAGAATTTCTGAATCCTCCAAAATATCTAGTGCATATTTTTTCTGAGACATGAAAATGTCTTTCTTTGAACAAGAGAATTCAATACCCAAAAAACATTTCAAATCGCCAAGATCTTTGATGCGAAAGCATTTGAGAAGACACTTTTGAGGAGTTCAATTTCTTCAAGGTCATTTCCTGTTAGAAGTATATAGTCAACATAGATAAAGATCGCAGTGAATGAAGTACCTTTAGCCTTTGTGAAAAGAGAATAATCAACCTTTGATTGTTGATAACCAGCTTCCTGAACGGTCTCTGAAAAGGCGAGGAACCAATTTCTTAATGCCTGTTTGAGGCCATAAAGGGATTTATGGAGCCGACATACAATGTTCTTCCCCTGTCGGCAAAGACGGAGGTTCCATGTACACTTCTTCTAGTAAGTCTCTGTGAAGAAAAGCATTTTGAATATCTAATTGGAATGCGAACCAATGTAAAGCAGAAATAACAGTAAGAAGACAACAAAGTGTAGTGAGTTTTGCTATCAGAGAAAAAGTTTCCTGATAATCGATTCCCTCAACTTGAGTATATCCCTTTGCAATAAGACGAGCCTTATAACGTTCAATTATGTCATCAGACTTGTATTTGATTTTATAAACCCATTTGCAGCCAATAGGTTTATGACCAGTAGGAAATGGAACCAAACTCCAAGTTTTATTTTGTTGTAAGGCTTCTAGTTTTGCATGCATTTCTTGTTGCCAACGTGGATCAAGGATAGCCTGAGCATAGGAGTGAGGCATGGTATCTCCTGTAATGTTTGCTAAAAAGGTACAATGGGAAGAAGATATATGAGAGTAGGAAAGAAAATGAGAAAGAAGATATTGAGTACCTATTGCAGAACTTGGTGTTATGGAAGGATTATTGACTTATGCTAACAGTAGATAGTCTCTATGCCATGCTGGAGGTTGCTTAGGCTGAAGGGATTGTCATAGAGGAGGAAGGAAATGAGCTAGAGAATTTGAAGAGGTTGAAACAAATTCAGTGGATTCGGCTGGAGGCGAGGATGTGACAAATTGGGTAGGATTGGGAGAAATGTCCTCGGCAACAATGGGTTCAACTAAGGGAGATTGTATGGGAGATGTAGATTCAAGTATGGTTGTCGGCTCTATGGGCTGGGGTTGGGAAGGTGGGATGTGTGTGGGGAAGGACGGTGAAGAATGCCAAGTGTCCATAATGTCAGGAGAAAATCGTGGCAATACTAAAGTTGGATTTGGTGCAGTCAAAATGAAAAGAAAGATAGTTTCAGAAAATTTGACATCACTACTTACAAAAAAAGTTTTGGCATCCAAACCATAAAACTTGTAACCTTTTTGACCAATAGGATATCCAATAAAGACGCAACGTATGGCACAAGAATCAAATTTTCGGATGAGATGAACAACAGTTGTGTAACATGGACAACCAAAAACTTTCACGTGATGAAGTGATGGTGGACGATTGTATAATAATTCAAAAGATGACTTAGAAGATAGCAAGGGGGATGACAATCAATTAATGAAGTAGACAACAGTCAATACACATCTCACCAAAAAGTGAGGGGCAAGTGAGATTGAAAGCGTAATGCTCATGCTATGATTAGAGTGTGGCGATGCTTACGTTCAACTATGCCATTTTGTTGGGGAGTTGAAACACAAGTATGTTGATATTCAATGCCATGAGAGTGAAAGAAATTTTTCATGGACAAGAATTCTTTGTCATTATCTACCCTGATTGTTTTAACCGAGACATGAAATTGAGTTTTACTAAATGTAATAAAAGACTGTAAAAAAATTTTGAGTTTCAAACTTGTATTGCATAAGAAATAACTAAGTGCACCTTGTAACAACATCATCCACAATAGTAAGAAAAAAATAAGCCCCTGAATGAGTGGGTACTCTGTGTGGACCCCAAATATCACAATGCAACAAATCAAATGGAGCACGAGTTAATATGGTATTTGAAGGGAACAGAAGTCTAGTTTGTTTAGCCATAGGATAAACAGTACAAGTATTATGAAAAGAGATATTATGAGAAGATAATAATAGTGAAATTAGTCTAAGGCAAAATGGTGGCGGATGTCCTAGACGCATGTGCCACAAATATGAGGATTGTGAAACTTGATGAGAAATAGGGTTTTGTTGTAGCAAAGACATGTAATAGAGACCACCACACTGCTTACCCGAGCCAATCATCTTCCTTGTAGCCCAAGTCCTCCAAAGTACAAAAGTTGGGAAACAAAATGGCACAACAATTTAAATCAATGGTGAGTTTGCTAACAAACATCAAATTTAAACGAAAGGAAGGAACACATAAAACATTGTCTAGGGTGATATTTGAGTTAAATAGTATAGTGCCAATAGAATTGATTGGGGCAGATGACCCGTGGTTAAATTGACGATGGGTATTGATGAGGATTTTGCTTGAGTGAAAAGTGTGGAATCAAAAGTAATATGATCAGTAGCTCCGTTATCCAAATCTAAGTCTTAGTGAATACAAAATTAATTGAAGCATTTTGAAAAACAGATAAACCTGCAACATTTGGATAAGCATCGCTATTACCGGGAGAAGTGTGATTTTGTAAGGAATTCAAGGCATGAGCAATTTGTCAAAGTTGATCTGCAGAAAGCCCATGTAAACTATTGGTGTAGCAGAAAGCCCATGTAAACTATTGGTCTCTTGCAAATGGACCCCATGTGTAGATTGAGAAGATTCTGTTACATTAGTAGCAGCATGAAAGGAATTCATTGCATTTCCTTGAGATCCACGGTGCTGTTGTTGTGTCAATTACCTTGGCCTCTTATGTTGTTGGAACCCACATGCCATTTTTGAACTTGCATCTGTCCTCAGTATGTCATAATCACAATACCTACAATGAAATTTTAGAGTGTGACAGTTTTCAATTGTATTACCTTCTCTATTGCAATGCTCGCAATGCTTGTCTTTGAATTTATTTGAGAAATTATTTTCATGTCTCTCAATTACAACTGCGACGGAATAACTTTCATTTGACTTCAGTATCATTTGTTGTTGTGTCTCCTCTTGAATAACAAGTGAATAGGCTTGACGTACATTAGGAAGTGGCGACACCATTAGGATGTTCGTACGGACAACATTGCAGGTTTCGTTGAGACCTATGAGAAACTATATTAAATGATCTTCTCTTTGTTCCTTATGTGCTTTCATCTGGTTGCAAGTGGGAACTACTCGATATATATCTAACTCGTCCCAGAGGCCTTTGAGTTTTGTGAAATAAGTTGGGACTGTCATGGTACCTTGTGAAAGAGAAGCCAAAGATTTTTGAATTTGGTAGATTGTTGGTGCGTTCTTTTGTGATAATTGAATTTGAAATCTTCCCACACTTTATAGGCGACCTCTACATGAATTTGGCTAGTTCGGTTTCCACCGAGTGAGTGAGTCGTGATAAAATCATGCTGTTGCATTGGTTCCACAGAGCGTACTCTATTGGTTGTTCTTTTTTTGAAGGTTTCTCAATGGATCCATCGATGAAGCCAATTTTATTCTTGGCTGTGAGAGCATGAATCATGGATTTACTCCAGGATGTATAATTGGCTCTGTTCAATTTGATGAGAACGAGCAAGTGACCAGGATGATCTAAATGATGAACAAAATATGGATTTGATGGATCCACGCCGAAAGTGTTGTTGGTGGTGTTCAAAGGTTTGCAATGAGATTTTTCTAATGGTGTTTGATCTTCACTTGTCATTTTGAAGTATTAAGAGAACTAGGACTTGAGGGATCGCTCTGATACCATCTTTAGAAAATAAATTGCAAGCATAAAAGAAGAAGAATAAAGAATTGGCTGAATGTTTTTTAATTATTTACACTTACTAGAGCATGTCTATACATACAAGAGTATCACTTAATCAACTATCTAATTCTAAGGCCATAGATCCCGAAATCCATCAATGCTTCTCTATTGTAGTCGTATAAGGAGACACATTCCATGGCCAATTTCTGATTATGGACTTGGTTATGGATTTCAACATGGCTTGACGGTTTCAAACAAGGGGGGTGTTTTGTAGAAATAGCACCAAAATGAAATATAAAATCGACAACATTTACCAACTGCATTTCTCACTGAAGCTTGTAGAACTACAATTCCTCCATCACTCTTCTCAACTCCTCCTCCAACTCATGCACTCAAATCTCCGCCTCCTTAGTGAGCTCATCAGCCTCATTGCCGAAATCCATAAACGCTTCTCTATCGTAGTCGTATAAGGAGACACATTCCAAGGCCAATTTCTGATTTTCCTCCACAAACTTGTTCAAGGCTTGGGCATTCATACTCAATTCAGACTAATTTCAATTGACAACAAAAGCAGCAAAAAAAAAACAGCGAATGTAATGACTAAGAAGAAGAAAACGGTTTCAATGGAAAAGAATATAGTTGGTTCTCTTATTCCAACCTAAAAGTACTACAAAAATGAATGAATGAATCCCAGTTACTGCTCGACCTTACCCTATATAGCAGTAGACGTTCGTAAAAGAAAATAGGATAGACCAATAGGGACGTGGCACCTTAGTCCAGGCTAACTAACTTACTCACTGGCTCAACTAACTGGTAGTTACAATCTTCTGGATCGTAACATTCCCTTTCTCTTAGAAAGACTTGACCTCAAGACTAGAAATTAAGAATTTAGAGTGAAGCTCATCATAATGAATCCAAGTGGCATCTTCAGGGAAAGTTCTAGACCACTGCACGATTACTGTGCTTTACCACACGTCTGTCTAACACAGCAACGAGCTATAATTAACTGCAAGGTACCATTATCACTAATTGTAGGAAGAGTGGGAGTAGCCACGACATGCTGACCAAGCTTCTTTTTGAGCAATGAAACATGAAAAATAGGATGGAGCTGAGCTGAATCTGGCAACTGCGGCTTATAGGCCACTTTGCTCACCCTTGAAATTATCTGGAAAGGCCCATAAAAACTTGGGGATAACTTCATATTCCTCTTCAGAGCTAGAGAGGAGAGAGGACTGCTGGTATGATTGCAACCTCAAATACACCCAATTCCACACCTCAAATTTCCTTTCTGTGATACTTAAAAATTTAAGGACGAATATTTGAGTGTGTTTTTCAAATATTTAAGTGTTCCATGGTTCTTAAATTTTTTTCCACCCCTTTTTTTGTTTGAATATAAGACGCCGAGAATTTTTTATGTGTCCAGGTCGATCAGAGGTTCGGCTTCCTTCTCCCCCACCTTTTAGCGTTCTGAACCCCTGAAAAAAGAAAGAAACCCGAAATCAAAAAGAAAGAAGAGAAATTGGGCCATGTTTCCCGAGAGAGGCCGTCTTCTCTCAGGCCAGCAGTCGGCTCTGTAGTTTCGAGGCTAGCTTAGATCTTTCTGCCGTTTTGGGGAACATCTTCTTGGCCTTAACTTCTTCTTTTGTTGGTTCCTTTTGAGGGGTCGCAGAGTCAGAAGGCTGACCGACGAACCGGGGTCTAACAGGATGCGATTGACCTTGGCAAAAGATTTAAGTGTTCCGTGATACGAATAAGTTCTATGAATTGATTAAAAAATTTTGAAATTTTTACTGTATCTTAATTGATAAATTCTAAGGCTATCTACGACCTCCGATGTTATATGGGTTCTTACCGAAAAATAAAAAATTAGTGTGAAGATAAAAAGTTGAATTGGTTATTTTAAAAAAAAATTATATCTTATTATTATTACTTATTTTTATTTTTAAAAAACGCAATTTAAAAGAGTGAAATGGAGGAGAATAATATTTTCGTAATTCGAAGGGAGAGGGAAGTGTCATTTTTGTAATTTAGAGAGAGAAAAGAGCGAGGAAAGGAAAGTGACATTTTTAAAATTTCAGGGAAAGGATTGGGCATTTGATCAACAGGAGTGTAATTTTTGTTTTTAGGGAGGAGCTGAAAAATAATTTCCTTTCATAAAACATCCAAATTATCAAGTCAAAGTTTATCCCCTGTTTAATCCCTCATCCAAATCATTTATTTTTTTAACCCCTTATAACTATCAAAGCTTTCTATACCAACCCTCTAAAAATAATACTCTTCTTATCTTATCTTATCTTATCCCCTTTATAACATTTTTCCTGAAAATAATACTCTATCCAATCGGGATCTGAGAGGAATTAACTTTGGGTCAAATTTTTAGCTTGGTTTAAATTTTGGACTAAAAATTTGAACCACGGAATGAACCTCAGCTTTAATTAGATCAATTAAATCTCATCCGTTTTTATAAATGTGTTTGGAGGGCCTAACACCGTCTCTTTTATACAAGAATTTTTGTTAAGCACGGCCACCTTACAAAGATGCTCAATAAGAAAATAACTTGTTAAATGAAGTCATCTAACATACCCTAATAATGAAGAATCCGACGCAGTGGAGCTCTAAACAGATGAGGATCTCTACAACTAGTTGTTGTATTGGATCGCGGCAACTATTTTCAAAGCAAAATCTCAACGGATCACAGAACTTGGACCATTTTTGAGTTCGGATCAGAGGTATATTAGCCGTACCAATATGTAAAGATTTGCTCAACTTTTTGTCTGCTGACCACATGGTTGGTCTTATCAACATGGTAAAATAAGGAACAAAGAAGGGACTGAGAGAAATAAGCAACAGCAGAACCTGTAATAAAAGAATAAGTTTGCTAACACATCAAGTTGTACATCAAATAATACATCTATCTATGTAATATATTATTACAAGACAAAATATAAAAACGGGTGCTATTAATTTTGATGTATTCAAATTAGTAAATACCACATAGGCATGATCTATAACTTGATGTATAATGTGATGTGTTAGTAATATTGCTCATAACAAAATGGCCAGATACAGGATTAATAACAAAGAGAGTTGTCAAAATAGAGGAAAAACCCAACAAGAGAAAAGTGTCGGTTACCAGTATGAGACGATGGAACAAAGATGAGCTCGAAGGACAAGGCACTTTGCTGCCTAGCCTCCTCGGATGTGAGGTCTCCCAGTAAAAGTTGGGAAATGTAAAACGAAAAGCAGGAGTTTAGGGCATCACCGAAGGTTCGCTGGAGAAGATAAAATGAAGATGATCTCGCAGACATAAGGAAGCTGGATGGTCGACAGAAATCGGGAAATGCAGAGTTACGTTGGAGAAAGGAACGGGAAAAAAAAGCTAGTTGGGAAAGACGAGGCCTGAGAAGCAAATGTTGCCATATTATCTGACCTAAGATGGCCAGAAAATGGGCAAAGATGCAGATCATAGAGCCCCCCTTCCCTTGTGGTTGTTAGGATTTGCTTTGTGGCTTGCCTGAGATCCGTTCACGGGCTAATATGGCTTACGTAGGAATGAGAATACATATGGGAGATTCTGCTTTTTTTCATCAGATATACGGGGTAGAATTCCTTCTCTTTTCTTCGTATTTAGAACTCAGCCAGGATAATCAACATAATGCAATGGAATGATAGGACCAGTTTCTATCAATTGGATTTATACTCAGAAAGAGAAAGAAGATGAGAGAGGATCACTTCGAGGGGATCTGACCTCCGAGTATTTGGCTAATATTCTTTATGACTGCTTAAAGAGCACCATACGACATCTACAATATATAGGAATAGAGCCACACTAAATATAGACTATTACACTTCTAGAGACATTGGAAAATAAACAGCCACAGCCATTGGGAAACTAAACCACCGACTCCCACACCGACAAACCGACTAAGACCTAATAATTCTAACATTCCACCCCCCATTAAACCAACCTTGTCCTCAAGGTTGAGACGCAATAAACTCTGGAAACTTCTCCTTTATACGGTCATAAGCCTCCCATGTAGCATCTTCAACTGACATGTTAGTCCATTTGATCAAAAGGTCTACATCAGCACGATTATTTCGCTTGACAAGTCGACGTTCCAAGACATTTTCTGGCTCAAACCTAGTGTCACCGGTAAGAGTGACCTCAGGAAGTTGGCTCTGAACAGAAACTTGGTCACCCAATTTCTTTTTTTTAGGCAAGAAACATGGAATACAGGATGAATTTTTGTCCCAACAGGCAAGTCAAGACGGTAAGCCACTGGTCCTACACGACCAAGGACCTTGTAAGGACCATAAAAGCGGGGAGACAACTTCTTGGATGAACGAACTTGAACTGAGACCTGTTTATAAGGCTGCAATCGCAAAAACACCCAATCACCGATCTCAAACTCACGTTCACTACGATGCTTATCAGCCTGCTGCTTCATCCTTGACTGTGCCTCAACTAGATTATGCTTCAAAAGCTCAAGCATGCGATCTCTATTTCGAAGGTCGGAATCCACCTGGTGGACACGTGAGCTACCATGAGTATAGGAAGTAATGAGCGGTGGAGGTCTTCCATACAAGGCCTCAAATGGTGTTTGTTTGATTGAAGAGTGGTATGTTGTATTGTACCACCATTCAGCCCAAGGCAGCCAACGAACCCAATCCTTTGGTCGATCACCAGCAAAACACCGCAGATAATTTTCAAGGCAGCGGTTGACTACTTCGGTCTGACCGTCCGTTTGCGGGTGGTAGGAAGTACTCATTCTTAGCTGAGTTCCTTGGAGATGAAAGAGTTCCTTCCAAAAAGTGCTAGTGAATACTGGATCGCGATCACTAACTATTGACTGAGGCATTCCATGCAACTTAAAAATGTTCTCAACAAATACTTTAGCAATAGTAGCAGCGGTATAAGGATGAGTTAACGGGCAGAAGTGAGCATACTTGGTAAGGCGGTCGACTACCACGTAGATGACATCCTTCCCGTGAGAGGAAGGTAACCCTATAAAGTCCATTGAAATATCTGTCCAAACGTGCTCTGGAATTGGTAATGGCTGCAAGAGACCTGGACTAGCAATGGTTTCACCCTTGTTTCTTTGGCATGTATCGCATTCTTGAACAAATCTTTTTATCTCCTTCCGCATCCCCTTCCAGTAAAACGCACGAGACAGCCGCTTGTAAGTTCGGAGGTAACCCGAATGGCCAGCCGATGGTGAAGCATGAAACTCATGGAGGAGAGATGGTTTCTGAGCTGAACTAGTCACCAATACAATGCGACCTTTGTATCTAAGATCTGTCCCATCCCATGAGTAATGACGAAGCACATTGGGTTCTGATTGCAGCTTGTGAATTAATTCTTGCATATCTTTGCCTCCAGCCACTTCTTTTCTAATTTCATCTAGTCCAGCAAAAAGGGGAACTGAGAGTGCAGAAAGTTCAGCTTGTCCAGGCAATCGTGATAGTGCATCTGCTACCACATTCTCCACCCCTTTCTTGTAGATTATTTCGTAGTCATATCCCATCAATTTAGACACCCATCTTTGTTGCTCCATGGAGGAAACACGCTGCTCCAAAATATATTTAATACTTTTGTGATCAGTTTTGATTTGAAATCGTCGACCAATAAGATAAGGGCGCCATTTGGTAACAGCATGTACTATGGCCATCATTTCCTTGTCATATACTGACATTTGCTGGTGTAATGGGGACAAAGCCTTGCTTGTGAAAGCCAAAGGACGACCCTCTTGCATTAAAACGGCGCCGATCCCGATTCCTGAAGCATCACACTCAAGAACAAATAATTTTTGAAAATCTGGTAATGCCAAAACAGGAATGCTGGTCATTGCTTTCTTCAATTTGGCAAAAGCACTATCGGCTATGGAATCCCATTTGAATGAATCCTTTCGTAGGAGGGAAGTCAAAGGTGCACTGATCTTTCCATAATCCTTGACAAACTTTCGGTAATATCCTGTCAATCCAAGAAAACCTCGTAGTGTTCGAATTGTTTTGGGAGTTGGCCAATCCACCATGACTTGAATTTTTGAAGGGTCTGCTGCCACACCATCTTTGGACACAATATGTCCCAAATATTCCACGCTCACCGCACCAAAGCTGCATTTTGATTTCTTAACGAATAGATAATTCTCTCGGAGGAGGGTTAGAACAATGCGCAGATGGTTTAAATGATCAGTCCATGAAGAGCTATAGACAAGAATATCATCGAAAAATACCAGAATGAACTTACGAAGATGTGTATGGAAAATATCATTCATCAAACTTTGGAAAGTGGACGGGGCATTTGTAAGTCCGAACGGCATTACTAGAAACTCATAGTGACCGTCATGAGTTCTAAATGCAGTTTTTTGTATGTCTTCTTCATGTACCCGAATCTGATGGTATCCGGCTCGGAGGTCAAGCTTGGAAAAATATTGTGCTCCACCAAGTTCATCCAATAACTCTTCCACCACAGGAATGGGATATTTGTCTTTGACTGTTATTTTGTTCAATACACGGTAGTCCACACACATGCGCCACGAACCATCCTTCTTTCGCACCAACAATACCGGACTAGAATGAGGGCTAACACTTGGTCGAATAATTCCAGCAGCCAACATTTCTCTAACCATTTTCTCAATTTCAGTTTTCTGAATGTATGGATAGCGGTATGGTCTAACATTAGCCGGTCCACTCCCCGGAACTAAGGGTATCTGATGATCATGGCTGCGTTTTGGAGGAAGCCCTTGAGGTGTCTCAAATATATCAGCAAATTCAGATAGGAGATCTTCCAATTCCGAGCAATTTTTATTTGAGGAATCTGATTTGTTGATGCTGCATAATTGTGCTAGAAATACCTCTGGTCTTTTCTTCAAGATTCTTTCCATTTGATGAGCGCTGGCAGTAGATACTTCGCCAGAGGCCTTTCCATGAATAACAACTTTTTTCCCATCTAGTGTGAATCGCATAACAAGTTTGGAAAAATTCCATGTTATATCACCCAAGGTTCGCAGCCACCGTGCTCCAAGAACCAAGTCATATCCCTCCAATGGTAGCAAGAATAGGTCAGTTCTTATGCGCTGACCTTGCATAGAAATTTCTACATCAGAGCATTTCGCCGAACAAGCCAAGGATCTCCCATCAGCGACCTTAACTTCAAATTTGTCACAAGTAGTAGATGAACAAGCCAGTTTCCTAGCAATTTTTGAATCCAAGAAGTTGTCAGTACTACCAGAATCAATGAGAATGGATACCGGTTGTTTCTTTATATAACCTTTGACACGCATGGTCTGTGGGTTCGCATATCCAGCCAAGGCATGAACAGAAACATCAAACTCTTCTTCCTTGGAACCTCCTGTTTCTTCAACATAAATTTCTTCATCCAAGTCCTCTGCATCATCAATACTACTGGCAGGTTCAATCATCAAAATTCTCTTTGTTTGCATTGATGGCCCCGTTTCCACTTTTCGTCGCAATACCAGCAAAGCCCCTTGGAGGTTCTCTCTTTTAACTCTGCTTCGGAAAGCCGCTTTGGTGTATTACGAGAACCAGCAGCACTCGGTTCAGATGGAAACTTGTTTACGGTCTTAGCATGTCGACGACCGTCATTGATTTTTTCCTCATGCATTCGAGCAAGAGAGGTTGCCGCTCTCATTGTTCGGGGTCTAGACACCTTTACTTCACGACGAATCTCAGGATTGAGGCCTTCGATGAAAGTACCCACTAGTTGTCGCTCCGTCCAATCACGAGCTCTATTAGACAACTGTTCAAAGCGACTGATATACTCTGCAATAGTGGTTGTTTGACGTAGTTTGGCAAGCTCACCATCCACATTTTCATATTCTGAGGGTCCGAACCGCACAAGCAAGCCTTCTACAAACTCATTCCAGGTTGGAATTCCATGGCTGGACTCCAGGCTGTCATACCATTGAATAGCATCACCATCCAGATTAATTGCAGCTATCTCCACCTTAGATACTTCTGGAGTTCGGTGAAAGCGAAAATACTTCTCTGCACGAGAAACCCAGCCTGCAGGATCGCCACCTTCCCATCGCGGAAATTCTATTTTCATTCGGGAAGAACCCTCTCCATGGTGTCGCTGATCAAATTGAGTTTGACCCCCTCGCCCAATTTGTTGACGACGATTTCCCAAGGATTCAGAACTTGCTTCGTGTCAACTCCTCTCCATGGCCTGAGAAATTGAATCTTGGAGAGACAACCGGAGTTGCTCAAGCTTTTGATCGATATTAGCCATAATCCTTGCTTCAATCCTTGATTCCAATTGGGAATCATTGGCAGATAGGGAATTCGATGTATGGCTCATAGCGTAGTGGTCAAGATTGTGAATACCCAATTTCTTCTTCTGTTGGTGAGTCAGCGGCATGCACCAGTTCGAAGCTCTGATACCAACTTGATAGGACCAGTTTCTATCAATTGAATTTATACTCAGAAAGAGAAAGAAGATGAGAGAGGATCACTTCGAGGGGATCTGACCTCCGAGTATTTGGCTAATATTCTTTATGACTGCTTAAAGAGCACCATACGGCATCTACAATATATAGGAATAGAGCCACACTAAATATAGACTATTACACTTCTAGAGACATTGGAAAATAAACAGCCACAGCCATTGGGAAACTAAACCACCGACTCCCACACCGACAAACCGACTAAGACCTAATAATTCTAACATGGAACAAGTATCTTCAGTTACTTAAATGGATGATCTACCGATTCAGCCTGGAAATTTAAAGAGAAAAATATTTTCTGTTACTAATAGTTCATCATACAGCATTCAAGAGTTGGACAGGGCCAAATGAAGTTTGGAAAATTTCTGTACATTCTAACGAGTAAATACAAGAGTGATGCACATATTAAAATCACCACGAGGAAAACTCCTCATTGTTATTCAACAAAATAAATTCATGAACTTATTGTACAGCATCCAAAAGAATACCGATGGACAGTCCTTCGACTTGTAGACCAAAACGGAATGACAAGATTATTCAATGAGGCTTGTAACCATTCACAATATCTGTTAGCAGCGGTTGATATCCACTGGTTGAGACTAAAAGAACTAAAAACCCAGGTACTCGTCAACAAAAACCTGAGTACTTATTCAAATCTCCCCATACCGTCTCTTCAACCTCCTCCCATGATTTTGCTGCCCCAAGTTCCGTCCATATACTGAAAATAGCTCCCAGTACATTATCCTCATGCAAAATACAATAGCACCTGCAGACGTTGAACCATTTAGATAAGTCAGTTTCATCATCGCAGCAGTACCGACTGCAATCAGGAAATAATTTCCCTCAAACTTGTGTAACATAAAATCACCACATCACCACAAAGCCAAAATAGTCCCACATCAACTTTCATGGTTTAATGAGAGGATATTACTTTTGAAAACAGCAAATTGTATTGAGACCATCATAGAAGAATTGCAAAATATGTGGCTTAGTGAAGATCCTTATAGGCTTATTAGGGTGGGGGTGGGGGTGAGAGGGGACAACAGGACTTCCATTCTCTTATGTGGTAGAAGTACAAAGTCCCTTCACGCGACAGTAAACATAACCACTATGTAAGTTTAGCATCTTCTAAAGCTATCACAAGCATAGTGGAGATGAGCCTGTCGCAAAGATCTGCTTATGAGGTTCCCATCTTCTCAGAGGACATATATGAATTAAACTACTCTACCATTCCATGCAAGATCACCTATGGTCAATATGCGAACTAACTTGTACTCCATCACACTAACACGGCTCAAGTATATCCCAATATTTGTAGAAGAAAGCCATTGTCCTGAGATCCTCATCCTCATTAAGGGAATATAACACTTGCATCACCCAATTCAAGAATGCCACTCCATCCGTCCTTTTTTGTTTTCGTTTCTGATAAATAGCACCCCATGCATCCTCTGAGTTCTGCCAAACTCCATCCGGTTGATTCTCAGGTTCTACTCACTTTCTCAAAATGCACCCTTTCTCAAAATGCAAGGCTGCCTAAAAGTTCATATTCCATGGCCTAAAATCATTCCCCAAATTATATCTATCCTTCTATTTGACTTCTGAGAATATGTTGCATCTCCTATAAGCATTTGCTACTCTATGGAAGACTACATGCCCATGCTTACTCAACTTAGAGATTCCCCCATTGCCCTGCTAGCTCTTTTACCCCTCTTGTTTTATGGAATCTCACTACATTGAAATAACCACCACACAAACACAAAACATCTAATCATTAGCATGTCCTCATCCTTCACTGGTCCATCTACGCCTACCCGAAATCCTCTGAATAAAACAAGCAAAACTGAGAACCTTAGAGCATCTCCAACAACAATCCTAATCTTTCTCCTCATTGATGAAAAAAATGCATTTTTGAACTAGTTAGAGAACCACTTTTGAACTGCATTCTGAAGAAACTGAACAACGTTCCCCATTCTTTCTCTATCCCATTAAAGTGTTAATGTTTCTCTCTCTCTTCTCCTCAGCCCCAACCACCACAACAATTCAATCACAAAAACCTTCCTCCTCTTCTTTTCACTCCTCATCTCCAGCCTCCATCACAGCAGCCCTTCTTTTCATCTATCTGAAATCATTTGAACCACTCCCTCATGATTGCCAGTGCCAAATCTCCTTACACAAGCATCCATTTGGCATTTGCATGGTGTCAATTGGTCTTCACGATTTAGTGAGAAGATGCTGAACACAGGCGGGTTCTATACTTTGATTTTGATTATTTCCTCCCATTCAAGTGAATGTCTCCCAAACGCATCCATTTCGAAAATATTTGTTGTTGTTAGTCTTGGGAGAAAGTAGAAGATTGGTTGAGGAGGAGGGGGTTGGGACCACAGAGGAAGAGACAGAAGATGAGAGCAGGAGCAAGAGAGGAAAATATAACTTTTTGTTTAGCAACGCTACAGTTGCTCCCTAGTCCCTACGTCTGAGGAGTTAGTGTGCCATTCTCCAAAATTAAGACGACGGTGGGTAGTCTATTGGAGCAAGATACTTTTGGAAAGGGCTCGCCATTTTATTTAAAAACTAGAGATAGAGGGTTTATTGGAGATACCCTATAACATCTCATTCTCATACGACTCACATCTCCTTAAAAATCTCTGTACTTTTCACTCTTACACATGATATCCAGTTTCCAATAGTGAACATGGACTTCATTATACTCTCTTCGAAACCATTTCAATCCCCTCATATTCCAAACAAGAAGATGCAGATTTTACGACACCCCTTTTGCTCTTTTTCTTATAAAACCTTGTTGCGTGTTTATGTAATGCTTTGTGACTCCTCTACGTGTGGGCCTCTATGGTTTTCTTCGGGCTTTTAGTTTCCTTATGTAACATATGCAGCAGATTCTCAACAAAATTGCTATAGCACTTAACCAAAAGCACAAACTAACTTAAACTTCTAAATCTAAAACCTAAAAGCATAAAAGTTCAAAATTTGAATAATTATCTGAACAGAACCAAGTTTTTAAGTTCGAGGGTGTCAGCAAGTTTGGAGGTCCAATCCAAGGAGGCTAATAGGCCAATAAACTTGGTAATATGGGTCATTCATCATATTACCAGGTTTGGAGGTCTCAAAGGACATATGATGACCACGTTTATTTTTAAAAGTGGTGCCAAAACGACCTTGAAAAACCAAAAACCAATTTATGGTGCTCCCCAAAAATTTGGATCACCTTCACATATGGTTCTTGGGAACCTAGCAACCTACATGAGGAACTGAAAATAGTTTCATGGAGGACATGCAGAAAAATATAAACAGAACCATAGGATCTTAAGGGCATCGATTAAAAATATAAAATCGAGAGGGTTAATTTTCTAATGCATATGACTGTAAGTAATCTGGTTTTCCACAAAGAAATCTGAAGAGAAACACAGGCTTATGGGCATGGCACAAAACAAGGTAAAATCAAGTAGGCTAATACTGATGCATACAAGTTCTCAACTAACAAAACAACACTTAGACAGCCAGAGCCAATTCGTAAATGATCTTCATTTTAAGGTCAACTAACAACATCTTGAGGAAATAAACCGGAACTAGGCATTATGTTCAGAATAAATGAAAATTTGACTCACATGGCAGTGTATGAGAGTTGTCCAAACTTGCTGACACCCTCAACAGATTCATGTTGTGATATTCTGCTTGCCAATGGCAGCCTATAGCTTTCCAGAAGCTGCTTCAAGAGATTGGAATCACCTCTAAACACATCCAGATGTATTGGAATCAAATCACAAATAGGATCACCTACAAAAGACAGCCACCTTTAATAGCACGGTGATCAAGGCTAAATATTGTTGTCAGTTGATTGAGAAATCAAGATGAAACTAAAAGAATGAAGTTTACACCCAAATGAGATTAAGATGCTTTCTACTATACATTCCTCTTAGATGCCCCTCTAATACCAGTAATGCCACACAGGTAAAACAGCGCATTGTCCACTGAAATAAACACACTCCCAACTCCTAGTGTAAAACCATCACAACAATACAAAGCATCTCCAAAAGCAGAGAACATGCAAGCCGAGAACCAAAGCAAGAACATCTCAAGGCTTAAAATTGCTCTGGTGCACAATGAATTTAGAGGGGAAAGTACAACTATGCTCAAAGTACATCCAAGAAAAATAAGAAAACAAAATTGTGCTGGATGTCAGAAAGGCAACAAAAATATGTCCAATAAACATGAACATACAGAATTCTCCTATGACCACAAAATTCTAGTTATATGGATCAATCCAAGAATTAAAGAACTGAAAACAGAGGTCAACTTTGCGCACCATTGCAAATGAGGTAAGCACATGGAAAAATAGCAATCATCACTCATAAAGTACCTTTAAGACCTTTTTTTTTCAGGTCATAGGCATGATCGTTCAACAGAAATAGGCAATCCATAGACCACTCTATATAAATATATTTTAGCAATTAGGCGCATGCAAGTTTTGTTCATGTTATGAAGGACTTAAAATATCCTATCAAGGGCACTGATGTCTTGATGCACGAAACTTCAAGTTTTGGAAGATGTACTACTTCATTATCCATCTGAAGGAATAGTAAAATGCCAGCAAAGGTGGTTTAGGTTGGGTTGGGGCTAAATCCATCTTCGATAGGACTTGTACAACCCCAAAGCAACCCGACCTTCAACCCCACTCAAGCCCAAGAGCATCCTGAACTGAACTCTATAAGATCGGGTTCCTAAGTTTGATATGGAGGAGGGGTGAGAGTTACTTTGAGAGTGATGAATACCCAAAAGAAAACATTCAAAGCCATATAAGCCAGACGACATCAAGAAAAGGAACATAACATAACAATCTGAGGATTAACGGGGTCTGACAAGAAGAAAGCAAATGTCGCAGAACAAGAGATAGATAAAGAAACCTTGACTAGCACTGTTTAGATGCTTAAAGACTTAACTTGTCTCTTGCCTTGTAGAGAGCAATGTCAAAAATAAAGTGCTGACAAAACCTAGGCCTTGGCTTAAGGTTGCATTCAAGAATAGTTCAACAAGTTCTAAAATTGCTGTCCAACCCATTGAAAATGATGGAAGTCCCTAAGCACAAACGAGCAGCGACGCTGGTACAGTGTAGGTTCATTATAAATTTAATCCTTGACAAACCATGCCATCAAACTTATATCTATTTTAACTATGTTATCGCAAATGGAATCCTGAAAAGTTTGAATTCTGCTAAGACATGCCTAGATACAGGACAATGAATCACTTGAAAGCCCTCACCTATAGATAAATCACTGAAATCAAGGATATGACTAGGACGCCAGGATGTCACCTCTCCATCACCATGATAGCCATTCACATAACCATTTTGCATCAGGTCAGCATCCGAGTTATGCTCTGTTGAGTGGTGACTAACAAAACATGGTTCCATGTGAATATTGTCATCCATAATATCTGAGTGTATCCAGGCACAAGGTTTACCAACTTTTCCATCCTGAAGCAAATTAAAGCAGTAGATTACAAAGTTGAAAAATGCCTTTACCACAAAAAGTACAAGAAATAATAATAAGTTAAGACCAGCAAGAGATAATGGAACAACCTCAGATATATTGAGAAACTTTGCAAAATCGTTGGGGAGGTATTCGTCAACTTTCTCAATCAGAAAACTAGGTATTGGATCGCCCCTGCAAGTTGTAATAGAAGAACTTCAGAGGTGCTAGGTGGATTAAAAGCTTTGAATGTCATATTCACAGAATAGCAGGTTACAAGATACCTTTGATGAGAAAGGGAAAGAGTAATTTTCTAATATGCTAGATAGAACACAATTGAGGCTGGAACTTTTTTAACAAGCACAAGCATGCAGGACTGATGCAAAAATCAGATCGTAAAGGATGACTCTATGTCACCCTAATATCACGTGTGTCGGATATTTGACACTTGGGGTATGGATTACCCATGTCGGATACTCAACACTGGGTAAGGGTATGGGTCATGCATTTGAGAGGAGTGGTCGGACATACACCGGCAAGCATATTTAGAAACTCGAGCTCCCATAAAAAGCAGGAAATGCTCTATTGCACTTTATAGACACAATTTTACCATAAAATCAAAGAGAGATCAACATTTTGTGGGCAGATTAATATCTTGTCATGCCCACATGACCTTGGGCATACAGATTATATCAATCCAACACTCAAACCCATACCTCCATGTTACACAAAGATGATTTAACAGACAAAATTTAGCATATCCAATGCTTGCTTTGTCGACAAAATGAAAACGAGAGGGACCACTATCTGATTGTGATATAGTCCCTCATAACAAGAAGTGCGAGTACTAATTGCTGCATCTTGCAGCCTCAATTTCATTAAGGCTAACTGTTTTATCCAGGCATAGAATTACCCTGAATGCTAGCGTTTGGTCAGCTTCAAGCTAGCCATATTCTGGGATATGGGAAACGGATAATAGAAGATCTTTGGCCATATTTTCATCTGCATCTTTGGCTGCTCCTTCTTCCAGCAATGGTCAACATCCTTTTCTCGTCATTCTAAGAAGTTACTAATGCAGGATATAAACACCCTGTAGTCTACAAAAAACGTGGGGACCATAGCTTTCCCAAGATTGTAACAGAGTTGGCTTTGACCCACTGGGTGTCTTATGTACAGACGATTATGGGTTAAGTACCGATAATAAAATCTCCCCTATAGTTTAACCAAGCAAGAGCTCTATCTGGCTACAAAAGGATATCCTAAGCATGTACGTTAATGTCCGAGTCCTTCGGTCTCTAAATATGCAGTCAGCGAAACTTTTCCCAGTCATATACGTAAACCTACTTCTTTTTAAATTAATTTATCTGAATTACAATAAACACAATTTCAACCTTCACAAGCTACCACAATTGACCATTCAAAAGAAAAAATAAATTCTCTCAATAATGACAGGTGACTTAAAATCATTAAAAAAAAAAAAAAACCAATTCTGTCAATTTAAACATATGGAAAATCATATTTGGTCATCTGATGGGGAAATAAGAATGATGTACAAATTTAACAACCTATAAATCCTTTCTGGTCTCCAAAAAATGATCACATACACCAAATGCTGGGACGTAAGTGCTCAAAATGATGCCCTAAAAGAATTGGTATGAAGTGTCCTCGTCAAACATGTGTATCTCCATGAGCAGTTACCTCAGGCTAAATAAATCAACAAGCTTATTTTAGTGGCGATTGTTAAACATACCATTTAGTCAAGCGGCTGGAGACATCCTTCTTCCTTTTGGTTAGAGTTCTGATGAAAAAATCCCACTCTGCGGGAATACTAAATTTTTCTGTGACGGCTTCTATCATACCATTAACACAATGGCAGTCCATTTCCCATTCCCTATCCACAAATGTTGAAGCATTTGAAGATGGCAAAGGCAGGAGATGGAGGTTACGAAGTTGCTCGCCCAGAAAGGAAGCTAAGTTAAGAGTATCTTCCCATGAGAGAGTTTCTCTTCTGCAAAAGAGGAAAAAACCAAGTCAAAACAGTTTCTACGTACAACACTTTTTAACAATGGTCTAAAGGTTGAAGACCCCAGTATCCACACTGAGAATAGGGCTAAGTCAACTTACAACTCAGCAAATGTTTTCCCTTTGCATCTTTTTGTTACAATATAAGGCCATATGCTTGAGCTTTCGCCAGAACCAATGGATTCAGATATCGACATCCCAGCTTTTCTCAAGTCAAAATGTTGTTTGGAGCACATACCGAGCGGAAAATCAACTTCTAAACAATTTTCTGAAATGAAATTACAGCTAGTAATCACTTGAGGAACTCCTTTGCCGTCCCAAGATACGATCTTATATGACCCATTGTCCATAAAAAGAATTCCGCTTGCCAAAACACCAGGAATGTGATTTCTCAGATGGGAGTCAACCTTGCACAGTAGACTGTAAAACTCCAGCTGTAAATATGCAGTTCAAAGTTCATGAAAATGTTAAGTATTGTGCACTACTCCAGGGGAAAAACTTAAGAGCTACAAAATTGTACCTCAGAGCCTAAAGCATGAAGAGAAGCTTCCAGCCCTTCTTCAACATAGAGTTTAATTACATGATTAGCAATCAGATAAACCTGTTACCAGATAGTATATAACATGTTATCAGATGGATGACCACAACATCCCCATGAATGAAAACAGTCATCAGGTTTGATCATGCAACCACTTCCCCCAAATCTTTGGCAAGTACACCAAACGAGAACTCCCTTAACATCATAGTAAAGGCACATTCTGGTGATTCTATGTCCCCGAAATGGTGCAATAATGCTATGCATGAAGGGGGAAAGAAAATGTGCATTATCACTTCCCGCCTTCTACCAGAAATCTAAACTAAAGCAGTGCATCAATTTTTATAACTATGTATGTTTAGTTTGTACACAAATGTTTTACAAAAAAGGCGTGTTTCTCTTTTTATCCTTCTTGAATATGGGATCAGCGTCCACATCAACGTTTTAATCTTTCCTACAAGAAAACCAATTAAGTGCCTCACCAAGGAGAAGCAAAAAGAAAGCTAAAAAATAAAAAAACAAAAACACCAAAGTTCCTCATGCATCTACAGATCTTGTACAAGAATGAGAAAAAGATCTAGCAAGTTCAAATAAAATAAAAAAAGCCATTACAATTGTAAATCAACAGAAGACCTCATAACAGAAAGCTCACTTACAGGATTGCTACCCATGCCAATGGGAAGTCTCTCATCATCTGTAGGGAAAGGCAACTCGTGAAAGCTGCAAATTTCTCTGACACATTCATACCATTTCCCAGCATTCAGTGCAAGGCAAGCTCCCTAGGCCATTTCAGAACATTACTGGTAAGGTGTAAAAGAAATCACATCAACAGTTTAATTATCATAATATAAACGCTACGCATGCTACGCATGCAGAGTCTTACAAGGACAATTTAAACCACGAAATGATTCACAAAAAGTGCCTACTGCCAGTAATTATGATTGTAATGAAAAAAGGCCTACATCAATCATTGCCTACAAAATTTGCATTGTAATGTTCACTAAATATTATGTAAATTGGATGATTAGTGCTCGTGTGTGTGTGTGTGTGTGAGAGAGAGAGAGAGAGAGAGTGTTAGATTTAATAAAACCCGAATGCTTTTTCTATTCATCATGCGTACTATTTATACAAGTAAAAAGAAGACTAAACTAACTATAACTCTAACCAATCTATAATTCTATTTACATATGGAAATAAAACTCAATCCTAATCTAATTATAGTCTTACACATAAATATAACTTAACGCTACCCCTCAAGTTAGTGCGAAGATATCAATCAGGCCTAACTTGAACATTAATTGCGTGAAAACTCTTGCTGCCCAGCCCTTTCGTGAAGATGTCGGCTAATTGATCTTCAGATCTCACAAAAGGCATACATATCAACCCTTCATTTAGCTTTTCCTTAATAAAGTGCCGGTCAATCTCAATATGATTCGTTCTGTCATGTTGAACAGGATTGTGAGCTATGTTTATGGCAGCTTTGTTGTCGCAGTAAAGTTTCATTGGACCATTATCAATAATTCCCAAATCACGTAACAAGGTTTGAAGCCACAGGAGCTCACAAACTTCATGAGTCATAGCTCTATACTCAGCTTCTACGCTAGACCTGGCGACCACTGATTGCTTCTTATTTCACCAAGTAACCAAATTTCCTCCAAGGAGAATACAACAGCCAGAAGTAGAACGCCTATCATCCACAGAACCAGCCCAGTCGGCATCAGTGAATGCCTCCAACCGTAAGTGACCGTGATTAGAAAACATAATCCTTTTTCCAGGAGCTGATTTGAGATACCTCAAAATACAATAAACTACATCCAAATGTAAAGCACGATGATCATGCATGAATTGGCTAACAATGCCTACTGCATAAGTGACATCTGGTCAAGTGTGGGCTAAGTATATCACTCGGCCTACTAAGCGTTGATATATCTCTTTATCAGTGTGTTCTTCTAAGTCTCCACTGAGTTGATTATTTGCCTCAATAGCGGAAGTTGCAGGTCTACAACCCAACATACCCGTTTCTTCCAATAAATCAAGGATGTACTTCCGTTGGGAGATAAAAATACCCCGATCAAACCTTGCCACTTTCATTCCCAAAAAGTACCACAATAATCTCAAATCTTTAATCTCGAATTCTTGAGTCAGACTTGATTTGAGACTAAGAATCTCATCTATGTCATTGTCTGTCATTATTATATTATCAACATAAACAATAAAGACAGTGACCTTACCAACACTTTCTTTGATGAACATAGTATGATCGGCATGACTTTGTTTGTATCCAAACTGCAACATAACCTTTGAAAATTTGCCAAACCAAACTCTAGGTGATTGTTTCAATCCATAAATGGGTTTTTTCAATCTGCACACCTTTCCCTTTGTCTTAGAGGAAGGAAAACCTGGTGGTATATTCATATACACCTCCTCTTCTAACTCACCATGAAAAAATGCATTCTTCACATCAAGCTGATGAAGAGGCCAATTAAAATTTACCGCATAAGAGAGTAAAGTTTGCACATAATTCATCTTCGCTATTGGGGCAAACGGCTCCTTGTAGTCTGTTAGTAATAGGTTTAGCTCTCCGTAAACCCTAATGGGCCTAGGTTGTTAGGGCCCATTAGGTTAACCCTAATCCCATTGTTTAATTACAAATAAACACCCCGACACTCAATACAAGTGTGAGTTTTCCCCTAACATGGTATTAGAGCCGTGTTAAAAGAAAAACCCTAACATTTGTCTATTCTCCGCCGCCGCTGCCGCCACTCTCTGGCACCGTCGCTGCCACTGCCATTCTCCGGCACCTGCTGCCACCCGCCACCTTTTCCGGTGCCGCTGCCTCTGTCGCCCTTCTCCAGGGCCGACGCCGCCTTCACTCCGCCCTTCTCCAGCGCCGCCGCCGCCACGCCTCTCGCCGTAGCCGTCTCCGGCGCCAACGCTCGTCTCCGGCGACCACTGCTGGCACCTACTACTCTGGTTGGTTCACCACTACTGCTGTCCTTTTCCAGGGCCGACGCCACCTTCGTGCCGCCCTTCTCTAGCGCCGCCGCCGCGCCTCTCGCCACCGTCGTCTCCAGCTCCATCGCCCGTCTCCAGCAACCACTGCTGCTGGTTAGTTGATTCACCATCGATGCTACTTCTGATCTACTCCTTTTCTGCGGCTTCTTCTGATCTACGCCCGCTATTGCCCCTCCTCTGCTGCTGCTACTGATTTGCTGCTCCGCCATTCACTGCTTCCATTTGCCTCCGCTATTACTGTTGTCCTTTTTGCCTCGCTGCTCGGTATTATGGCTACTTGATTTATATTTCTTACTGCTTCATGGTTGTAGTTCTATTCTGGTTGCTTTGATGCACTGATCTAGTTACCGTTGTTTCGTTGGGCGGCTATAGTTGTTACGGGCGGGATCTGGTTTCTTCTATTTTTTCTCAGTCATGTCGACTACAAATTCTTTGCCCACAGATCCTTCGCCATCACCATCTATTCCGTCTGCCCAGCCTGTGGTGGCTTGCGAGCTCCCACGACCTCAGATCTTCTCCTCATCTACTGGCCCATCCACTTATGTTTTATGGAGGAAGAAGGTTCTAAAGTCTCTTCAAGGCATGTATTTGGACTCACATCTGACAGAGAGTGGTCCTCCTGAGACTTCTCCTCAGTACCGTTCTTGGCTCCGGGATGACGCCCGACTGTTTACTTTACTACTGAATTCTATGGATGAGTCCGTTGAGATACTGGTCTCTAATGCCAATACTGTGCGAGAGATTTGACAATCTTTGACCGATACCTACTCCACTGCCAATGATCTGTCCCGCCTGTTTGATGTGATGAAGGATTTCTTCCAACTCAAGCATGAGGGAAAAACTCTTTAGAAGCACTATGTTGGGTTCAAGACTCTTTCAGATGAGTATGACCGATTGCTCCCTTTCACTTCCGACCTAACAGTGTTTCGTCGCCAGCGTGATCAGATTATGGTCGTTCTTTATTTTGCCAATCTTGGTGGCGTTGAATATGAGGTTGCCCGATCCCAGATATTTGCAAGGATGGATATTCCATCTCTCACGGAGGCCTTTTGCCGTGTCTGTCGATCAGCGAATCACTCTGAATCTCGTACTGTGTCCACTGATAGGGTTGCCTGCTTTTCTTCCCCAAGTGGGGCCCGTGGGAGTCGTCGGGGCCTGGGCGGGCGTACGGGTGGTCGTACTGGCTCTCCGGAGACTCGCACTTGTCATCATTGTGGTGTTGTTGGCCACATTCGCCCGCAGTGCCCACAGTCGGGCTCTAAGCCATCTTCTATGGCTCATGTTGCCACTGTGCCTGCTTCTCCTTCTGAGGTCACATGGTCCATATGTTTGATGCTGAGTATGACCGGTACACTCAGTCCCCTGTGCTCGCTTCCCCTGCTGTTGGTACCTTTATTACAAGTAACTCTACCGCCTGTATGGTTACTCCGCGCACTTGGGTTATTGACTCTGATGCTTCAGATCGCATGACCGGAACTACATGTATTCTCTCTGAGTACTCTCCTCTTACTGGGCCTAGACAGGTTACGGTGGCCAATGGTTCTGCTCTTGACATTCGAGGTTGTGGCATTGCTACACACACTTCCTCGTTGACCTCACAACATGTGTTATATACCCCTGGCTCCCCTTTTAATCTGCTTTCTATTAGTCGCGTTACTAAAAATTTAAATTGCTCCGTAACATTTTTTCCTGATCATTGTGTTTTTTAGGATTTGGTGACGAAGCGGACTATCAGTAAAGGGAGTGTTACAGGGGGCCTCTATGTGCTTAATCAACCGGTTGCCTGCGCTGGGCTCACTTCCTCTGCCTATGATGCCCACTGTCGTCTGGGTCATTCCTCTTTAGCTAGTTTATAGTCTTTGTGTCCTGAATTTAATTTTCTTGCTCATTTATCTTGTGAGTCCTGTCCTTTAGCCAAACACCACCATGTGTTTTATCCTATTCATACTAATAATAGAAGTTTTATTCCTTTTACTCTTGTCCATACTGACGTGTGGAGGTCGTGCCCCGTTACTACACCCTTAGGCTACAAATATTTTGTGACATTTGTGGATGACTATTCTCGCTTTACTTACACTTATCTCTTGAGAGCTCGCTACAAAGCATTCTCTGTTTGGAGTTCTTTCTTTTCTAAGATCTGCACCCAATTTGGTCATACCATTCGTGTCCTCCTAGTGATAATGGCAGGGAATATGTATCTCATTGGTTTCAGGAACATTTGTCATACCATGGCGTTGTTCACCAGACATCTTGTCCCGACACCCCCCAACAAAACGGGGTTGCCGAACACAAGAATCGTCATCTTTTAGACATTGTTCGCGCTCTCCTTTTTCGCACGGGTGTTCCCAACCGCTTTTGGGGCGATGCCATTCTCACCGCTTGTTATCTCACCAATCGTTTACCTTCATCTGTTCTTCGTGGTGTTATCCCCCAGTCTGTCCTCTTCCCTACTCTCACTCCCTATAGCCTCCCTCTTCGCTTATTTGGGTGTGTTTGTTATGTTCGCGATACTCGCCCTAGTCGTCCAAATTAGACCCCCGCTCCCTCAAATGTGTCTTCCCCGGGTACTCTAAAGCACAGAAAGGGTATCGGTGTTTCTCCCCACAGCTGCGTCGATATCTTACCTCTCGGGATGTCGCGTTTGTCGAGAATGAGTCCTTCTATCATCTCACCCATGTCTCTGAGTCTCCCTCTCCCCCGGATGACTCTCTTGTCTCTCTTCCCCCTCTCCCCGCCCCTACAGCACCACTCCTGGTCCCGGCACAACCCCCTCTGGCTCCCCCTCCTGAGACAATCTCTTCGTCACCGGATCTGGCCTCCTCCTTTGAGGCTTCCCCTGCACCACCCAGCCGTCCCTACCGCTCCTGCCGTGATCATCCCTTATATGTTACCTCCTACCATGGTTTGGCGGCTCCTATTCGCTCCTTGATTGTCAGCTTGGAGTCTGTGCCCAAGCCTCGTACTATTGGGGAGGCTTTGGCCCATACCGGTTGGTGTGCTGCTATGGAGGAGGAAATGCAGGCCTTGGAGGCTAATCATACATGGGATCTTGTTGCTCTCCCACCTGCCAAACAGGCTATCAGTTGCAAATGGGTTTATGCCGTCAAAGTACATCCTGATGGTTCTATTGCTCGCCTTGTGGCCAAAGGTTATGCCCAAACCTATGGCGTGGACTACTTTGAGACATTCTCTCCAGTAGCCAAAATGGCCTCACTCCGTCTCCTTCTGTCTTTGGCGGTTACTCATTCTTGGCTATTATACCAGCTAGATGTGAAGAATGCTTTTCTCCTCGGTGATCTCACTGAGGAGGTATATCTTGCGCAACCACCCGGGTTTGTTGCTCAGAGAGGGAAACAACGTGTATGTCGGCTTCGCCGCTCTCTTTACGGGTTAATGCAGTCTCCCAGGACCTGGTTTGGTCGATTCAGCACTGTGGCCACTAGTTTTGGGCTGATACAGTCTCCGAAGGATCATTCGGTCTTCTATCGCCACTTACCCTCCGGCTGCATCATGTTGATTGTATGTGTGGATGACATTGTCATTACAGATGATGATGCACAGGGGATTATTGATCTCAAGCAGTTTCTCAATCAGCATTTTCAAACCAAAGACCTTGGACAGTTGAAATATTTCCTAGGCATCGAGGTGTTGCGCGGAAAGAAGGGAATTGTCATTTCCCAGCGCAAATATGTCTTGGATATTTTATCTAATACAGGGTTGTTCCAAGCAAAGGGGGCAGATTCACCTATAGACTCAGGGGCCAAGTTACTGCCAGATACTGGTGAGTTATTCTCGGATCCCAATCAATATAGGTGGTTGGTTGGGAAGTTGAATTATCTGACTATGATGACTCGGCCAGACATTACTTACCTTGTCAGTGTGGTTAGTCAATTTGCTCAAAACCCACGGGTTCCACACTGGCACGCGGTTCTCCATATCCTCTGGTATCTACAAAGTAATCCAGGGAAAGGCATTCGGTACCATAATCAGGGACACACCCAGATAAAGGGATACACCGATGCGGATTGGGCAGGATGCCCAGTGGATAGGCGATCCACCTCTGGATTCTCAGTCACCATTGGGGGTAATCTGGTCAGTTGGAAAAGCAAGAAACAAACAGTTGTGGCCCGTTCAAGTGTAGAAGCCGAATATAGGGCCATGACCCTAGCCACTTCTGAGATTATGTGGATTCATCAGATGCTCTCTGAATTACAAGCAGCAGTAGACGGACCAACCCAGCTATGGTGTGATAATCAGTCTGCCATACATATTACCACCAATCCCGTGTTCCACGAACGGACAAAACATATTGAGATCGAAATGAATACAAGAAGGGCACGATTACTCTTAGTCATGTTCGCACAGGTGAACAATTGGCTGATATCTTCACTAAACTATCAGTTGGTAATTGAGTTCTATATATATGTAACAAACTGGGCATGATTGATGTATATGCGCCAGTTTGAGGGAGGGTATTAGTACTAGGTTTAGCTCTCCGTAAACCCTAATGGGCCTAGGTTGTTAGGGCCTATTAGGTTAACCCTAATCCCATTGTTTAATTATAGATAAACACCCTGACACTCAACACAAGTGTGGGTTTTTCCCTAACACCAATACCTAAAGGTTTGAGTCAAACCTATAGCAACCAGCCTCGCTTGTATCTCTCACCTGTACCATCAGTATTTTGCTTAACCGTGAAAACCCACTTGCATCCTACTGCTTTATTTCCCCCTGGAAGTGATACGAGCTGCCAAGTGTTGTTCTTTTTCAAAGCAGTCATCTCCTCTACCATAGCTTCTTTCCATTGAGGTATCATTACTGCTTCTTGCCAATTCTGTGGAATAGATATAGAAGACAAAGACGAAACAAAAGCATGATATGAATGAGATAAACGATCGTAGAAGACAAACTGGGAGATGGGATGTTAGGTGCATGACCTAACACATTTTCGAAAGGCAATAGGAAAATTATTAGAATCAATAAGACGACAAGGTTCAATGAGAGAGGTGTCATTACCAGATGGGTCAGCCGAGGAGTCTAGAACTGGAGCAGGTGATTGTGACGGACAAGGTAGTATCACACATGAGAACTTTCGATTTTTCGGCTAGTGTATGTTTTTAAGTCAGCCGTTTGTAGTCGCTATATCCGTTCCCCATTATCGCCATCACTAACATGTGTTCCTGTCCCTTCAGCAAATATAGCTTCCTCCTCATTATGTTTAGATATAGGGTCATCATGTGTTCCCCCATCCCTTCAGCAGATATAAGTTCCCCCTCATCATGGTTATAGAATAGTGGCTCCCTCTCAATGGAATTATACCAGATAGACATCTCTTCCTGTCTAGACTCCCCTTGAAGAGATGGACGGGAGGAAGAGTAAAAGGACTCAGCCTCCAAAAAGTGACATCCGTGGAGACATAAAATTTTTTAGAGGAAGGCTCATAGCACTTGTAGCCCTTCTGGGTAGAAGAATACCCAATGAAAATACATTTGTGGACTTTAGACCTAACTTGCCACCCGAGGGATGATGGACATGAACAAAGCACACGTAACCAGAAACCCGCGGAGGAAGTGTCGTAACACAGAAGCTGGTAAGGAGACACTCTAAATGGGTTTTGAAGAGGAGAACACTGGATAGTAAGCGGTTTATAAGGTAACTGACAGTTAAAATGGCTTCGCCCTAGAAAAATTTAGGAACATTCATAGTAAATAAAAGAGAGCGAGCGATCTCAGCAAGATGATGATTTTTGTGTTCGGTAACTCCATTTTGTTGTGGAGTGTCAACGCAAGTGGCTTGGAATACCATTAGCATTTAAGAAAGCCCAAAAACTCCTATTCAATATATTCAATACCATTATCACTACGGAGAATTTTAATTTTTGAATTAAATTGAGTGCAGACCATGACATGAAAGGATTGAAAACAGGAAAAAAACTTCGCCTTTGGACTTAAGTAAATACACCCAAGTGACACGAGAAAAACAGTCAATAAAAATGACGAACCATCGATAACCTTTTAGAGAGGGGACGGAGGAAGGGCCCCAAATATCGGAATGAATAACAATAAATGGAGAATCGCTTCTTTTATTAATAGGGGCCTAAAAAGAACGTTTATGTTTTTCAAACTCACAAGCTTCACAAAAAAACTGACTCCTAGGACAATGTTGAACTAAATGAGAAAAAAGTTTTTCGAGGGTTCCAAAAGAAGGATGACCTAATCGATGGTGCCACTTATGTAATATAGGAAGTGTGGAATAGGTAGTTGCTTGCAAAACTAGATCACGTGACATGGGTGAAGGGGCTGGACGAGGTGCAGGGTCCAAGAAATATAGGCCATTATGTGTTTTACCACTATCAACCACCTTCCTTGTATCCAGTTTTTAAAAAATACAATGAGTAGGAAAAAAAATTATGGAACAATTAGCAGAACGAGTAAGATTACTAACAGACAGAAGGTTAGTAGAAAAATTTAGAATATGGAGAACAGAAGAAAAAAAACAAAGAGAGAAAATAGCGAACGGAACCTTCTACTGAAATAGCAGAGAAGGATTCATCGGCTATTCTGACTTTATTCTTACCAGAGTAAGGAGAGTAACAACCAAATACAGAGAAACAACCTGTCATATGATCAAAAGCACCTGAATCTATAATCTATAGAACAACAGAAGAGGCAGTAAATACACTAACTGAGAAACCTATGTGAGTAAAATTAGATAAGGCGGACGTTGTTGTGGAAGCAGAAGCTATAGTAGATGAAAAGCCCGAACCATAAGGCGCCGGAGAGCCTATATTTCCTCCTAAGAAAAATTACTAATAAGATCTGAAGATGCGTGAGCCCCAGCCATACCTCAATGCAGATGAGGAATACCCAACAATATTCTGAAGGGGAAAAAAAAAACAGCGGCCAAACAAACTGAGAATGCAGGCAAAAAACAATAGCTCCAAGAAAACTGCAGATCGCAACTAGCAAATCGCAACGCTGAAGGAGACTCCGGCAACGGCGCAAAAATAGCACGGCAAACAGCGCAGTAAACGGCGTCAAAAACAGCGCAGAAACATGCAGAAATAGTGCTAAAACCCGTTGAAACTGAGCAGAAACGAGAGGATGTGAACAGTGCGCGCTGTGAACAATACCCGCGCATGAATAGTGCGCGCGATGAACAGTACCCGCGCGATGAGTAGTGCTGTCCGAAAAAAAAAGTGATTTTGTCTGAAAACACCGGAACTGCCGAATTGAGCGGTTGCCGCTGGCAAAGGTTGAGCGGCTGGATTGTGATAGGAGACAGCGATATGGTAGAGCGATAACGCTTCAATCACAGAGGAAAAACAAAAAAACACAACAACGGTGCCAGGTAAATTCTGGCGATGATGGTGGTGGGTGACGGCTTAGGGTTTTCTTTCCCGCTCTGATACCATGTTAGATTTAATAAAACCAGAATATTTTTTTTATTCGTCATGCATACTATTTATATAAGTAAAAAGAAGACTAAACTAACTATAACTCTAACCAATCTATAATTCTATTTATATATGGAAATAAAACTTAATCATAATTTAATTACAGTCCTACACGTAAATATAACTTAACATAGAGAGAGAGAGAGAGAGTCACATGCACTATTGACATGTTATGCTGATCCAAATCACCCATGGACCAAAGATTCGACCATAAGCCCTCATCTTATCAAATGCTGCTTTAGTTAAAATTTAATAACTGCAAATTAAACGGGTCATGAGAACAATGAAGAAGCTAGAAACCAAGGTAATACCTTCCATATTAGGTCTCTCATTCCTGGTTTTCCAACCCAAAGCTTCCATAACCATTCTCTCATTTCACGTTGTCCTATACAGTTGCTTGAACTCCAAATAGAATTGTAGTGGTCCCTCCCTTTGTCCAAAAATCTCTGTAAGAAATTTATATCGTAACAAAATTCCAGATCATGAAGCTTGTGTATTGTGGAGGTGCAATTTCCAGTAATTTTGTAACTTTGCTCCTCTATAGAGTCACAGAATCTAGTCCTTTTCTCTTTCCTAGTCAGGTCTAAGTTGTTCAAACTACTTTCAGCACGCAACGTCATCTCTGCAGCACCCTTAAAGCTGCCTTCATCGAAAGCAAGCAATCCAGCACGGCAGACTCCTTTATGTTGATAACCAGGAGCCATATCAAGACAAACAAATTCAAAGTTTGCGGAATTTGCAAAATTCTGGGTGACAGCAACAGTGGTTTCCAGATTTAACACACAGTGCCACCATCCACTTGGCACAAAAATGGTCTCCCCTGGTAGTTGGGTACACTCTATTGGTTTGTCTTCATCAGCAAGAAGTGGATAAAAATCAAGCCACCACTGAAACATGCAACAAAATTATCTGAGATAAGATGAGATGATAAAGGGCACCAAAAACAACAAAAAATGAATCAGATGAAACTAAAGATAGCTAGATGCAACTATGAATGTCTACAATACAATACCTGCAATGATGATGGTGTCTCAATATTAACATCACCATCTTCTTCATTTACATGGACAGTCACACCTAAAGGCACTCTTCCTGGGGGATACAACGCCCACCTATCCAAACAGGATGAGAGATTGAAAAACTTCCAAGCAGCTGATAAGGCAAAAGGCACATACTTGAAAGAGGATACCATACACATAATTGCATAGATCGAAAAAAGCCTACAAATTTAATTTTGTAAGTTTTGAGTGAAATAGAGATTTTATAACCTCGACAGTGAGAGAAGCTTCTGGATCACATGTTTACCACATCAAAACCCATCCATCCACCTTCAGGGTAGATATGAATGCTCTAGTCCCATTGAGGACATCCGGTACAATTGGAACCATATATGTCAATGTGTGTGCATGTTTGTATTTCTATTAGGAGTTTTTTCCAGTGGTGCTTGGAGGAAAGGGGGGTTTGCAGTCTAACGCTGTATATATTCAGCAGTTATTGTCAATCACAACTTGAATCATGAATTACTCTTCTGAAATAGCGAACTGCAAATCATATTAAATCACAAATCAAAAGATTCACACTATCCTAATAAATATGCCTATAAATAGATATATAAAAATGTCTAGTACATGTATCTCCCTAAAAAAACCATGTATATACCAATAAAATGAAGCCATCAAATGCATTGTGCAAAGACAATCATAAACAGAACTAAATCATAGGATAACGTATTCTTATCAGCTTAGGTCAGAAGTAGTTGTGCTGAGTAAGCTATAGTTATGAACTCAAGATACAATTATCGACTAAGAGATCCATTTGTTCCCAGGAGAGAATGACGAAGTTTAAAGAAGCACGCAACAACACAGACTTCTGAGGACTTGCAATTTTTTTTCATAATTAGAAGAAGTGAACTTGATGGAAGTATTTAATGCTCTGTCACCAACAAGCCTACGTGAAATGTGCTAATAGATCAGTCTTCACACATCATATAAGATTTACCTTTTACAGCCACACAACAGAGTATTCCAGGCACTAGTAAGAGCAGGATCGACATGCCAAGAGGCCCCGGACCTCTCTGGCCCTATAATGAGCCATCTAAAAGCAGGCCGATTCTCTCTATCAAGTACATCAAAATAGTCTTCTTGGAATAGATGAGGAACACTGTAATCCTTTAACAAGCCCGGAGCAACTTCACCAAACTGCACGAGTTATAATTTAGAAAAGTTTAAAGGTTTTAAGAGAAAACCAGATCACACAAAAATTAAGGTGAGCAACACACCTTGTCGTCAAAAATATAGAGGGGATCCTCATCATGCTGAATTTGCATATATGAGACATAATCTTTAAATTTCATAGAAATTTTCCTACTACTCCTCTGAGAAATCTTAAATGTTGTATCGCCATAGTTCAGCAATAGCTGGTCAACTGTCCATGTCTGCCTTGCTGGCCAAGTATCACCCAAACCCGAAATCAAAACCTGGAGCAGAATTCATCAATAATCTATGAACACTTCAAACAATGTAGCCCTGTGAAAAGCTAAGCTAAATTAACATCTATAATAGAAACCATTTGAAGAAAATTTATGTCATTTCTCGTATCGAGAAAGAATGACAATATGACATCTACCTCCAAACCAAAAAACATGCAGACAAAATCCACTCAAGTACATCACGGAACTTCACGAATGAAACTTCTGTTGCAGATAAGCATGATAAAATGTGGTTCTAACTTCTATGTAAGATTCAGAGAAATAACAGATACATGGAAATGGCAGAGAGCATCAAAGCACCAAATTTGACCAAAAAAGGGGGTCTTAATTAGAGCCTAATTAAGACAATTGTCTTTAATTTCAAAATCAGAAGCAGTAACCGGTTTCTTTGCATCAAACTCTTGACGGAAGTCTGCTAATGAGAGGTCCTTCTTTCTTTCCACATTTCCAGTATCAAAAGAAAATCCAGCCAATGTGGTATAACAACGGTAATGTCTTCTAAGCAGAAACAAAGAGCTGAATCCTGCAAAAGATATATCTTCCTTCAACTTTATCACAAGTAGGAATATTTATCAAATGATTTAACAAGAAAATCTCTTACCATCAAAGTGCATTTGTTCTATGCAAGTTTCTTCATGTTCATTTGGCACATGCAGTCTGAAATCATTTGATTTGTCAAATGACAATAACAAAGAAGAATAGTTCTTAATCTAAAGAGCGAAGTGAATGTATGCCAAATTTGTGCATGAATCCGAGAACATACTGATTCAGTGCAGTTTTCTTCCAGGAGCCTTTGTATTGAAGTTGGCAATTCAAATTGTTGAGACAGAGACTCATCCAAAGTGGTTCCTCGTTGCATAGGATGTACATCACACTGCATAATTAAGCAGCAGAAATTCAAACAGAAGAAATTAGTAGTAGTTTGGTCTAAAAGTTTCTTCAAAAACATCATTCAGAAATAGTCTACAGCTGTATGAACTAAAAGCCAGAGAAGTTCTGAAGTAATTAAGTGAATACAAAAACACAAGCACACACCGATACACATGATACACATTTATATATATGTACACACACACAAAATGACAATCATAACTAAACACAAAACTTAGATGCATTAAACTACACCAAAAGGTCCAAAGCATATGAGAAGCATGAAGGAAAGTGCAATTCCATCTGTAGAGTGGGCTTTTAACCTTTCTCCCAGTTTCAGATTCAGAAGGTTTGTTCTCTTCATTTTTTATGCGGTGGACTCCATTGCTGCCTTTATCTATTAGAAAAACAATAGAAACTAGCAAAATGATCAAAAGAAAAAACTGCAGCTTTTCTGGACCTATAAAAATATTGATTGCTACGGAGAGAAGCATAAGCAAATTCAATCCACAAGCAAATTCTGCAACTGATGACTACATGATCTGAGACTACTGCACAGAACTTTACGGCTGATTCTAGAATTGGTATCCCAGTTTATTGTCGTGAAGAACTATTGCACCAAACCATCTTCCTTCTTCAAATCTCATTCTTAAACAAACTGTTTCAATACATGAAATGCAAAAGTTCCAAATCGTAAAAGCATCTGAACACTGGAAATAGTCAACCACTATAGTCGAATTAGTAAATCAACTTTGACATGCATGGGTAAATCACCCTCTCTAAGAAGCAAAAGCAAGTCACCATTTTAATTTGCTTACCATGTCCACCTTATGGTAAATAATCTGACAATTTTAACATTAGTCATTATTTCTAATCATATCTTCAGAGACCAACTTGTATGTCTACATCTCCCATTTCCTGAACATACTCCATCTCAAATCTTCCAAGTTTGGAAAGACCAATTCTCCTTGAGAAATTCAATTCTTGGCTCTGAATGACCTTTGTCAATTTCAATAGTGGAGAGGCACCAGCATTCAGGGTGTAGAACTGGAAAGGGTGACTTGAAGCACTGGTGTGTGCTTGTCCTAAATCAGACACAGCAAAGAATTTTACTTGTGTCGGTGAGTGTGTACAGGAAGATATAAAAAAGGAAAAATTGGATATCTCTTTCCACCTCCGCTCTGCGGTCCATGGGACGACCCTCATTAACTTGCATTTTTTCCTAACCTACTGAAAGAAGTCATATAATTTTTCAATGAACTACATGAAAGTCATTTAGCGGCCATCTCTTAGTGCTGGATAAGAGCTTGGCCTTGGTAGACTGAGGATGAGATTTCAAGCATTGCCGAGTCTGCAAAGCTTATCTTTCAAATTATGGTTACAATACTGCACAAGAAATATAGGACTGGACTCAAACTCAAGATAGTCAAGTATAGATCCTTCAACACTTTGCTCGATTTTATTCACCATTCTTCCTCATATGGTATATTATCCAAAGATGTGGATGCCAAATTACAGACGAACTCTTTAGTCAATTTTGACTTTTGCAACTCACTAAGATTGTTCATCGATTTGTTAATCTTGATTCCTCATCTTGGATAGCTACTTCTTGCTCGCCATGGCTGCAAGTTGTACGAGCCAAATGCATACTCGTTGGGCACTGTATCCCTCACTCCACCGACTCTGCCTATCGAGCAAGTGCTCTAGTCACTGAGTATGAAAAAATTAATGTGATGGCAAAAGGCCACAGCTATGGTTTTCGATGGCCGGGATCGATGCATTTAGTTATAATGCTCTTGCCAATTACGGTGCCACTGGAGCATCTATGTTCAAAGCAAGTTAAATTGTTTTCTGCCACTGCTACATTCTATTTATCAGCACCTGACTGGGTCGATCAATAGGGTTCTCATCCGCACTGGGAATGCTAGCTGGGCCACCAACACTAAAATACTTGTTAAGCTATATTTATGTGTAGGACTGTAATTAAATTAGGATTAGGTTTTATTTCCATGTAAATAGAATTATAGATTGGTTAGAGTTATAGTTAGTTTAGTCTTCCTTTTACTTGTATAAATAGTACACATGATGAATAGAAAAAAGTATTCTAGTTTTATTAAATCTAACTTGGTATCAGAGCGGGACGACAAACCCTAGTTGTCACCCATCACCCCAAAATCCGTCGCGTACTGTTCATCCGCGTGTTACTGTTCATCGCATACTGTTCACGGAGTGGTACTGTTCATCGCGCACTGTTCACGGGCTGCACTGTTCATCGCGCACACTGTTCACGGGTGGTACTGTTTCAGCACGTTTTTGCGCTGTTTTAACGCGTTTCAGCACTGTTTCAGCGCGTTTCAGCACGTTTTTGCACTGTTTCAACGCGTTTCTGCACGTTTCAGCGCTATTTTCTACTCCATTTACTGCACTTTTTGCTGTGCTCTTTCCGCCCCGTTGACGGAGTCTCCTTCAGCGGTGCGATGTGCGGTTGCGATGTGCTATTTTCTGAGACCTATTGTTCTTCGCCTGAGTTCTAGTTTATTTGGTCGCTATTTTTTTAGTTTATTGTTGGGTATCCCTCTTCCACATTGTAGTATGGTTACTACCAGACAAACCAGTGGGCCTATTGATCGTAAGTCCATCCGATGTGATTATTGCCATAACACCGGCCATACTATGAAGTTTTGTTAGAAGTTACATGATAGCAGGAGCGAAGTTGGTAGTCGTGATCATGATTCCGGGCGTTCCGATCATGTTGGTGATTTTTCTCAAAAAAAAATACATGCTCTTCAGTGCCTTATTTCTCAGGTTGATTCTCCATCTGCTATAGCTTCCGCTTCCACAGCTGCCTTCGCTTCATCCCATTTTGCTCACACAGGTATCCCAGTACATGCATTTACTGCCTCTTCAATTGTTCCTTGGATCATAGATTCCGGTGCTTTCGATCATATGACAGGTTGTTCCTTTGTGTTTGATTCTTACTCTACCTGTTCTGGTAAGGATAAGGTCAGAATAGCCGACGGATCATTCTCTGCTATTTCAGGGAAAGGTTCCGTTCGCTATTCCCCCTCTTTGTTTCTCTATTCAGTTTTACATATTCTAAATTTTTTCACTAATCTTTTGTCTGTTAATAGTCTTACTTGTTCTGCAAATTGTTCCATAACTTTTTTTCTTACTCATTGTATTATTCAAGAACTAGATACGGGGAAGGTGATTGACAGTGGTAAAGCACATGGTGACCTCTATTTCTTGGACTTTGCCCCTCGTCCATCTCATTCACCCATGTCATGCGATCTAGCTTTGCAAGCAAATGTGAGTTCAGCTATTTCTATGTTACATCAGTGGCACCGTAGATTGGGTCATCCCTCTTTTGGAATATTAGAGAAACTTTTTCCTACTTTAGTTAAACATTGTTCTCGGAGTCAGTTTTTTTGTAAAGCCTGTGAATTTGGGAAACATAAACGTTCTTTTTATCCACCTATTAATAAAAGAAGTGATTCTCCATTTGAGGTCATCCATTCTGATGTTTGGGGTCCTTCCCCTATTCCATCTCTCAAAGATTATCGGTGGTTTCTCACCTTTATTGACTGTTATTCTCGTGTCACTTGGGTTTATTTACTTAAGTCCAAAGGAGAAGTCTTTTCTTATTTTAAATCTTTTCATGTTATGGTACGCACTCAGTTTGATAAGCCGATCAAAATTCTCCGTAGCGACAATGGAACCGAGTATATAGATAGGAGTTTTCGGCCCTTCCTAGATGAAAATGGTATTCTTTTTCAAACAACTTGTGTTGACACTCCACAACAAAATGGAGTTGCTGAACGCAAAAATCGCCATCTTACTGAGGTTGCTCGCTCTCTTTTATTCACTATGAATATTCCTAAATTTTTATGGGGCGAAGCTATTTTAACTGTCACCTACCTTATAAACCGCTTACCATCCAGTATTCTCCTCTTCAAAACCCCTTTAGAGTGTCTCCCTAGCAGTTTCCGTGTCACGACCCTTCCTCCAAGGATTTTTGGTTGTGTGTGTTTTGTTCATGCCCATCATTCCTTGGGTGGCAAGTTAGGTCCTAAAACCCACAAATGCATTTTTATTAGGTACTCTCCCATCCAGAAGGGTTACAAATGCTACGAGCCTTTCTCTAAAAAATTTTATGTCTCTATGGATGTCACTTTTTGGGAGTCCGAGTCCTTTTACTCTCCTTCCCTTCCATCTCTTCAAGGGGAGTCTAGGCAGGAAGAGATGTCTACTTGGCATAATCTCATTCAGGGGGAGCCTATATCTGACCATAATGAGGGGGAGCTATATCTGACCATAATGAGGGAGAGCCTATATCTGACCATAATGAGGGAGAGCCTATATCTGCTGAAGGGGCAGGAACACATAACATTGATGGTGATATGGGGGATGGATACACCGACTACAAACGGCGAACTTAAAAACATACACTAGCCGGAAGAACAGAAAGTCTTCATGTGTGATACCACCTTGTCCAACACAATCACCTATTCCAGTTCCAGATTCCTCGATAGACCCATCTAGTAATGACTCTTCTCTCATTGAAACTCCCTTTATTGATTCTAACAGTGATATTGATAATCTTCCTATTGCTCTTTGAAAAGGTGTTAGGTCATGTACTCAACATCCTATTTCCTAGTTTGTTTCTTATAATCGTTTATGTCATTCATATTATGCCTTTGTTTCGTCTCTATCTTCTATATCTATTCCACAGAAATGGCAGGATGCAGTAATGATACCTAAGTGGAAATAAGCTATGGTAGAGGGATGACAGCTTTGAAAAAAAAATGACACTTGAGAGCTAGTATCACTTCCAGGGGGAAAGAAAGCAGTAGGATGCAAGTGGGTTTTTACTGTTAAGCAGAATGCTGATGGTACAGTTGAGAGATACAAAGCGCGATTGGTTCCTAAAGGTTTTACTCAAACCTATGGTATTGATTACGATGAGACGTTTGCTCCAGTAGCAAAAATAAACTCCGTGCGAGCTTTACTCTCTTGTGTGGCAAATTTGAATTGTGCTCTTCATCAGTTTGATGTAAGAATGCATTTTTTCATGGTGAGTTAGAAGAGGAGGTGTATATGGATATACCACCAGGTTTTCCTTCCTCTAAAACAGAGGAAAAAGTGTGCAAATTGAAAAAAGCCCTTTATAGATTAAAACAGTCACCTAGAGCTTGGTTTGGCAGATTTTCAAAGGCTATGTTGCAGTTTGGATACAAACAAAGTCATGCCGAGATGAGATTCTTAATCTCAAATCAAGGTTGGCTCGAGAATTCGAAATTAAAGATTTGAGATCACTGCGGTATTTTTTGGGAATGGAAGTGGCAAGATCTGATTGGGGTATTTTTATATCCCAACGGAAATACATCCTTGATTTATTGGAAGAAACAGGTATGTCGGGTTGTAGACCTGCAACTTCCCCTATTGAGACAAATCACCAACTCAGTGGAGACTCGGGGGAACGCACCAATAAAGAGAGATATCAACGCTTAGTAGACCGACTGATATACTTAGCCCACACTCGACCAGATGTCTCTTATGCAGTGGGCATTGTTAGCCAATTCATGCATGATCCTCGTGCTTCACATTTGGATGCAGTTTATCATATTTTGAGGTATCTCAAATCAGCTCCTGGAAAAGGGATTCTATTTTTCTAATCATGGTCACTTACAGTTGGAGGAATTCACTGATGCCGACTGGGCTGGTTCTGTGGATGATAGGCATTCTACTTCTGGCTATTGTACTCTCCTTGGAGGAAATTTGGTTACGTGGCGAAGTAAGAAACAATCAGTGGTAGCTAGGTCTAGCGCAGAAGCTGAGTATAGAGCTATGGCTCATGGAGTTTGTGAGCTCCTGTGACTTCAAACCTTGTTACGTGATTTGGGAATGATTGACAATGGTCCAATGAAACTCTATTGTGACAACAAAGCTGCCATAAACATTGCTCACAATCCTGTTCAACATGACAGAACGAAGCATATTGAGATTGACAGGCACTTTATTAAGGAAAAGTTGACTAAAGGGTTGATATGTATACCTTTTGTGAGATCCGAAGATCAATTAGCTGACATCTTCACGAAAGGATTGGGCAGCAAGAGTTTTCACTCAATTGTGTTCAAGTTGGGCCTGATTAATATCTTCGCACCAACTTGAGGAGGAGTGTTAAGTTATATTTATGTGTAGGATTGTAATTAGATTAGGATTAGGTTTTATTTCCATGTAAATAGAATTATAGATTGGTTAGAGTTATAGTTAGTTTAGTCTTCCTTTTACTTGTATAAATAGTATGCATGATGAATAGGAAAAGTATTCTAGTTTTATTAAATCTAACAATACTGCTGCAAGGGGAGCCCCCAAGTTTGCATAAACAAACATCTCCGCTGGTCTCAAAGAGAATTGTTTGCAGAAAGATATGGAAGAAGTCACGTGAGACCGAAATTTGATCCAATCCCTCAGCAGTACAGAGATCGCAAGTTTACCTTGTTTCATTTTCCTAATCCAACCTATTGGCGTCTTTTTGTATCTTCGCAAATCTATACTACGTTATCCTGCAGACATTTTCATCCAATGTCAGTTGGTCATGAATTATTCTCATGACCTTTGTGCCAATCCGCATTCTTCATTTGTCAGAATGAGGATTCAACTCTTAGGTAACTACTGTGCAAAGTTGCATTCAAAACATCCAAGGTTGGCCGAGTGGCGAAAAAGCTTAGCTAAGTGTGCAAATCAAAATTTTGTCTCCAAAATATCAGAACAAGACCGCCCAAGGAGTCTCCCTCAATTTTTTGGCCCTAGTATACTTCACCATTTTTGCTTCTGGCAAACTGACTATATCTATTGCCAAATCATAAATCAACTATTGCTCAATTTTGACTGTTGTAACCCATTATAAGATTGCACCTCAACTCCTCAATCTTGATTACACATCTTAGGTAGCTAGCTCTTGCTCACCATGGCTAGGAAAATATGAGACAAATAAGGTATTCCTAATTCCTAGAGAACTGTGTATCTCACTGCTCGTACACTCAGGAAGTGTTTTAGCAGCAGGTAAGAAATGACTAATTCAATGCTAATGAGCCCAAGCTTTGGTTTATTACACAGCCAAACAGATATAGTAGCTCCAATACTTGTAACAATCGTGATGGCACTGGAGGCCAGTTTGCAGCAATAAAATCACACGAGACTATATATCTTAGGCCCATCCCTCAGCTTTCTGCACACAAAAACTTCCATATTCCCAAACCAACCTTGCTGTAATTTTTCTCTCTCCAAATTACCTCAAATAAATCGTTACTTCCTGCAAAATCTTCTTCTAGTGCTCATTTGGTCCTGAACTATATTGTCTGTGACCTTGGGCCCAATTTGAAGTCAAGGAAATTCAACCCCTCCCTCTCTTCTCTTACCCCTCCTTCAATCCAAAGAAACATTCCTATAGAATAGACTTGACTCCCCCGTTCCTCCACAATCACAGAGGCAACACTCTTTAGTGTAGATGTCTTTCCAAATTCATCGTGATGTAGAACTACCAAATTAAATTGGATGGACTGAAAATATGTTGCTGCATTGATTGGCATTATAACTCTCCATTCTCATCCGTTCAACAATATTTGAATGAAAAGCCTGTTTTACATTGCCAAGACGTAAATAACTCTACACGAATAAAATTCAAACTTTCAAAAGCTGTTCTAAAAATGGCCAGCCAACATTGAAGTAATGGCCAATTCTCAGCAAACAAAAGCAAATTTTTACACAAATTGCAAGAAGCTCTGGACGTAAGTATGTAACCAGAAACCTGAAGATATGGTGAATTATAGATACATTTGTGTGCATATATGTACGTATGTATACATAAATTTGTAGGAAATGAAACCTGCTAACGCAAGAAAGGCGAGCGACGTCGCGAGGAGTGAGATACAGCAATAAAGCACATATGATTTCATCTGGAACAACACTAAGATCGCCAAGAGCGTCGGGTCTTCGGTCTTTTGGTACGAATTGGGGTTCAGAATACTCCAAATCCATTGTGGCCTGTGTTTTGTTGGGTGACTATCAGAATTGGATTCAGTGTTGGTCTTTCGTGCATATATGTAGCATCGATCTCGAGAGAGAGAGGACGCGGCGAATTTGCCACGAGCGCGATATCTTCGTAGAATTTACGCGACCGCTAGCTCAAGTTTCTTATGCGCGCCTATACCGTGTTCTCGACCAAGAACCGGGCTTGTTTGGTGTTGATTTTTTCTTGTCTTTGTTTCTTTCCAAATTTTTATGCTACTATATTTCTAAATTTAGAAAGTTTTGACGATTTATTTATTCATAATGATTTTTTTGCCACTGCCATAAAATAAAGACTATAATTTTCTATAGAGTAAAATGTTTACTTCGTCCCTAAACTATGTCCAAAACTTTTAAAATGTCCATAAACTATCAATTTCATTTACTTAGTCCTTAGACTATTAATTTAGATTTTATTTGGTCAAATTACTAATATTAGTTTAAAATCCGTTAGGAAAAAGATTTAACTATTATTTTAATCCATTAGAAGGGGCATAAGTGCAATTCATTTAGTACTCAAACTACACCCCTTGTTGGCTATTGTTTTTGGCTTTTTGTTGAAGATGATTTCTTATTGGTTTTGCCAATAGATTTGCTGTTTGTTTTTGTTTTTATTTGAATTTTTTTATATTTTTTATTTTGCGTCAAATTTTTTATGGTTGTTTGTTCGACTGAACAAGAGATTTCACAAAGGTACAAAATTATGTCTCAATGCTAAAAAAAGTTCGGAAAAAAACAAAAAAATTAAATCAAAAAAAGCATCTATGTCGACTTATTTGTGGTCTTTAGTGAATTTATTTTAACTTTTGGATATAGTTTTATACTTTTTAAATTCTTTTCGTAGAGACGAACTAATAATCAATAAAAAAATAACAACTACAATTTTTTGAATAAAAATAAAACATAATTAATTTCAATAAGTTAAACCAAATAAAGTCGAACTCTAGAAAGATGACTAATTTTTCATGATAGTATCGATGTGTTTTTTGAATTTCTTGTTGAGTTTTGGCAATTTTTTTTTTTTTTTTTGAGTTTCTTAAAAAATTGTCCACACACAATTTTATGTATGTAATAAAAGATTGAAGCTTGTAGTGAACAACTCAATCCCAAAATCAATACTAGCTTGTGTGAGCAATATTGCTGGCAATTTGCTGTTTTTTGGATTTGTTTGTATTTGAAACAACAAATCCATTGCCAAAACTAACAAAAAATACTCTTCTGCAAAAAAAATAGCAAACAGATGGTTTAGATTGGGTACCAAGTGAATTGCACTTAAGTCCCTTCTAATGGATTAGAATAACAGTTAAATCCCTTTCTAATAGATTTTAAACGAATGTTAGTAATTGGACTAAATAAAATTTAAATTGATAGTTTAGGGACTAAGTAAATGAAATTGATAGTTTAGGGGCATTTTAAAAAAATTTGGCATATTTTAAGGATGAAGTAAACATTTTACTCTTTTCTATACTGAACTTTTGTCAACAAACTTTTAACGAGCCTTTGTATTGAACTTGATCTGACTTTGAATTTATTAATTTGTCAATTGAAATTTGGGTGAAATGCATTAACTCCCCTGAGGTTTCTCATAAATACATAAACCTCTCTCGAGGTTTTTATAAATGCAGCAACCTCTCCTATTTTATAAATAATTTATAGCAGATTCTCCCTTTTCGTTAAATTCCTACTAACACCGTTAATTTTTATTAATAAAAGATTAAAATATTCTTCTTAAATTTTTTTATATCTCTTTTTTATATATATTTAGTCTATTTATTATTGTGTATTATATTAATATATACGCTTGAAAAAAAAAGGTAATTTATGTTGATTTTTTTAAACAACACTTATGATTTATATAAGTATGATAAGTTAACAATGCACATGTGTCCCCAAGTCAACAATGGCTGCTTTAGCAGCTCAAGTCTTCAGCCTTAATTTTTTTTTTTTTTCGAAATCTTCCTAGTCACATGGAGGGAAATCAGCAATAACCCTCTTAAATCCATGTGTGATCCATATTTCTGATCATTGATCGTTGAAGAACACCCTCACATTAGAATGTCCACACTCTATGCTAGGAGGACTTTTGTCCTGCACCTCCTCATTGGAGTGTCCACACTCACCACCATGATGCGAGTCCTAAGTTTTGCTATCCACGTTCAAAAAATTCACAAGGAAGAATGAAAAAGTCACAATAGTCCCACTTAAAATACATTATTCGTCAACATAAAGTGTTGTTTCGACATAATTTTTTGATTATTTGAAAGAGTAGCTTCACCGCCAATGTCATATACTTCTATATGCGCCCCTCGTTGCTTAGGCATCTTCGCCTCCTCATCTTGGTACCGTACAAGGATAATTTTCTTGCCAACTATGACCCCACCTCCTCACTTCTTGCATGCATTTTTCCGAAGGTGTTACTATTACTGGTGGATTTTCAGCAAATGATACTCTTTTGGTCAATGCGATCGCCGGTGCTGTCTATTTTTTCAAACTCAACCCATTCTCATTGCTCGAAACTTTCCTTTGAAATTCTTGGAGCCGTAACACACTATTGAATCCATCACTCTGCACTTGCATATTGCCTTGGGCCTCGCAACTTCTCTCGTGCCTATTTTGTGTGCGTCTTCGCAATAGCTCTCCTTGTCACAATACTTCCCTCTGGCTTGTATCGTTGTCCAACTTTCTTTTCCTGCAACACTTGTCGGTCTTCCTTCGAAACCTTGAGAATTCTTTCACTTCCCATGAATCAACTATCTTTTGAATGTAGCACACTAGAGAAACCATATTCTTCTTCAATTACGGTACACATTTTTCTAGCTTCATCCTTCTTCCATTTGACATACGAAATTCTGGTTGTTTTCTTGCCAACAATCTTGCTCCCAAAACGATTGACCATCCTGACAATCCCGTTATCGTATGCCTCGTAACTGGTGAAAGTTTTCTTGTTTGCGCACACGTAGATAGAACACCTTGAATTTCAAACCCAATCTAATTTTTCAAACCTTGTGCTTGTTGTTGTTGCTAGAAAGCACGTCTTAAATTCATAGATTCCAAAATAGTTGTTGCCTCTAAAGAGTTATTCTTCTCTCTATCTACTTTATACTCGGAGAATTTTGCCAAATATGCCCCTCCTGATGACAATAATAACCAGTAAACACACGATGTGTTGATTGCAATCTATTTGTACTTCCATTGGCCAACACCTAAGTTCTACCTCTCCCACTCACCACAGGAGCTTGTGATGCTTCATTATAGTTGTTAGTGCCCATCTCCATCCTTCGCACCTTGTCGTTGAATCAGAAACCTTGTCCATACACATAGTTATCTTCCCATTTGACACTGAATTGCTGAGAGAAACCACCAAAGTCTCTTAATTGTGTGGAAGAGAACTGAGAAGTAACAAAACCTACATCTTATCATCAAACTTCAACTCGACATTGACCAACTTGTTTACCAAATTCTAGAACTGACATGTGCTCCGCAATTGAACTATCGCTCTGGAGTTTTAGCTTTACAACCCTCCTCATAAGTAAAGCCTTATTCCGCAACGCCTTTGATTGGTACATCGCTTTCACCTGACAGTCCACCTGGCAATGACTCATCACTTTCTGTTGATGCGATGCCTACATGTCACTAGCATGGCCCCAACGTGTTGTTGAGTCAGCTACTGACTATATTAGTTTTGCTGACATGGATGCTGACGTCGTCGTTGATGTAATCATCTTCTTCCTCCAACCGCACATGAATGTCACGCTGCACATAAATGTCACTTGTCTTTCACGTGCCACCTTTCTCTGATTCGTGAGCCATTGCTAGTTATCAAAATTGAGGCAAATCACTACTAAGAGCTTCATCTGGTCCTCACGAACATAACCCTGCACCCAAAATAAATTTTTGAGCATCTCAAAAATTCAATAAAGGTAATAGAGGAATTTTGCTCGATCCACACTTAACCTAGGCTCTGGTACCACTTGTAGGGGATCAAAAAATCTCTCTCTCTCACACACACTCTTAGAGGAACAATACTTGAGAGAAAAGTTCACTTATATTGATACAAACAATATAATTGCAAACTCTTAGAGGAGGAGCACCGAAAATCTTAACTCTACTCCCTCTCACTCTGATTTTGTATTCTCAACACATTTTTTCTTTGAATTTTGTCCTGCACAACCTATGCAATCTAGCTATACATAGATATATAGCCACAAGAACGGAAGAAACAAACAAATGCATTTAACCATTTTCATGTGCAAGATTCGGAAAATCTTCTAAGGTTTATCCTAGGTCAACAATGGCAATCTAAATTGTGAGCCTCGAAAATATTCTCTAAAATATTCCATTCACACCAGAAAAATCAACAACTCACACCTTCCCTTCCCCATCGTATAAACCCCCAAAGCCAATGCTTCAAGGTCGTCCCCATCCCCCTCCCCAACCAACCAACCAACCACATTGGTACTTCATGTCTAACCTATCTCTAACCTATCTCTACGTAGTGTTCCATCTCCCTTTCCTCCTCTCTAGAGATTTCTTCTAACAAGCCTCATTTTAATATGCATCATAAATTTTGTACCAATGTTGTGTTTGGTTTTGCAAATCCAAACAAGTCTAACAGTTTGTAAAAATTAGAGAAATTGGCTCTTTCTAACTTAACAATAGGCTTATTGTTCGGTTGTGTCTAATTTAACGTTAGACTTGTGCTAATCAAGACTTGTGCGAATTTGGGTTTCGGCCAACAGAAAACAAGTCCACAAATCCTAACCAATAGAAGATTGGATTGGAGCTTTTTTAGTCCAAAAACCCTACGGTTCTATTTTTGATTGTATGAAATCATGATGAATCTTATTTTGTATCACATATATCATCACATGAAAAAATCTGGATTGGCCCATGAGAGGAACTTAACTCTCTTTTATGCTCTCTACTTAAAACCAAAGAGAAAACATTGCTAGTTGGAATGCAACCACACTTTTTTGCTTTATTTCCATGTCTTTTCAAAGTCTCGAACCATCAAGTTCTTCAGTGTAAATATAAAATACACAACATACTCACAAACTAAAAAATACAAAAAAAATAAATATTGGTAATACACCCACTAAGATAACTTGGAATAAAAAAGAAAGAACTAACATAGTGCAAAGGCTGTGAAGCCATTTTATGCTAAAGAGAGTTGTGATGCAAGTCTCCGTTTTCTCAGGCGCTCAGCAATGATGAAAGAAAGCTCGAGAGATTGAGAAGCATTGAGCCGAGGGTCACAGTGAGTGTGGTAGCGCGAACTCAGGTCATCAAATGTAACAGTTCGTGACCCACCAATGCACTCGGTCACGTTTTGGCCAGTCATCTCTAAATGAACTCCTCCGGGGTGGCTTCCTTCTTGCTCATGCACATCAAAAAATGCTCTCACTTCCGCCTGTCCAACCAAAATACAACAATTTTAGTAATATAAAATTCGGAATTTAACATCAACTTTTGTAAACTGTTCATCCTCGTCAAAATTTGCCCTCGTGGAAATAATCACAGGGGAGGCCATGAGAGACAAACGGGACTCATTGCAGAAGCTAGAAGGGATAAGCAATATACTAACGACATAGAAATCACTAGTCTCCTGTTATTTTCATGATTTGAGCTGTTCATTTTGCATACCCCGATTCATAAATCTTTCATACAAAAACGCTGATCAAAAGATTGAGTCACATTTGTCTTGAGAATATATAACCGGACTTCTGACCATCCATTTTTATCAAGACAAATGTGATTCATTAAGTGACTACTGGTTTTTATTTGACTCGATTTTCCTTATTTAGGTTAACAGAATCACGGCTCCGATAGTAAAAAAAAAAAAAAGAGCTTATGGTGGTTTTATTTTGAACCAGAGGGATTTTATAGGCAAGGATCCTCTCTTCTTGGTGAGAGACAATCGTTGAAGAAAAGGAAATTAATATAAAACGAAGGTTCCACCTAACAAAATGGGTCTTAACTGTCAAGGGCCAAGCCAACTCATCAAAAGGAGACATTACCCACCTGCCTACCCAGTAACCCAAGGACTGTCTTACACGTTTAGGGAATCTTATGTTAGCTATTTACCAAATCACATATCCATGTTCTCTCTTATCCACCAACTACACCAAATCTACAATGTGTTCTGAATAACTTGACAGGAAATGAATATCACCTTCCCTGTAAGCTATATGATGCGAAAATGTCAGGGTGGTCGAACTAGTTCGCCCACCTCAAGATTGAACCAAGGCTCAGTTATCTAGCTCATTGGATGAGAATAAGGAGTCCCAAAACAATGGATCCCTTTTCATAAAACATGCACATGGGCAAGTATCTTGTTGTTTTAATAGAAGCATACAATGTTCTCTCTCATTGAATGATGTCATTTTCAGCCCATCTCCCATTTCCCAAAGGCTCAGAACTGCTGTTGTGGTAAAAAAATTATTAGGACCTCTGAATTGACACAACTACCATTGCAGAAAATCTAGCTAAGATTCGTCACATGCCTGACAAAGAGTAGCAAAAAGCATTTATCACAGTTTAATGGCCATTCTTCCTGTAAGCAATGCCAAATGCCCAACTATGCACCTTGAGGCTTTCAGGATGTACACATATTTTGCAATTAGTTCATAGGCCTAAATCCATTTGTATATAATAAGTTCTCCCTCCAAGCGATTTATGTAAAGATAAACAAAGAGTGAGTGGCGAATGCTTACCCTAATGGCATCGAAGGGCCGAGTTTTGAGACCACAAGGAGCCTTGATGGTGTTTCCGTGCATGGGGTCACTAACCCACGTTACGATTTGCCCTGCCCGACGAACTGCCCTAATAAGATGAGGAAGCTTCACTCTCATGTTTTCTGCTCCCATCCTTGTGATGATTGTAATCCTCCCCGGTTTATTATTAGGATTGAAAATCTCAATGAGCTTAACTAGCTCATTTGGATCCATTTTGTCACTCACCTGTGGCATCAAAGCAATTTTGTTAGGCTGCCTAATCTTGGTCATATATTACTGATTGAGAGAAAGGAAAAAAGAAAAGCATAATACATTACGCCTCACAACCGAATATTCGATCAAAATTAGCATGGACATCACAGCAAAATAATATGTACCTTAATACCAAGGGGATTAGCAACTCCTCTGAGAAACTCAACATGGGCTCCATCCAATTGCCGAGTTCGTTCCCCAACCCAAAGGAAATGGGCAGAACAATCATAGTACAACCCAGAAGTAGAATCCATCCTAGTAAGTGACTGCTCATAAGGTAAGAGTAAGCACTCGTGTGATGTCCAAAACTCAGTTGTTGTCATGATAGGGTGATCAACTGTAAGTCCAGCAGCAGCCATGAATCCAAGTGCCTCATCAACCCGGTGAGCTAGTTCTCGGTACCTGATGTTCCATGTCAACAATAAGCCTATTACTATTAAGATCTGAGTATAAAATAGCTTAGCAGACTACAACTCATATACAAATTGAGGGTGTGTCAATCAAACCTTTTTTGAATCGAAAAAGTTAAGCGCTAATACCTGTACAAGCACTAGTAAAACTACAATCACAAGGTATAAGACCTGGTTTTAGATATCAGCAGGTATCGGTAGTTGTGTGCAGTATTAATAGTGTTGGGAAATAATTGGGTAATGTGGTCATAAATGCTCTGTAACAAAAGAACTAAATGCCGACATGAACCGGCCAGGGGCGGCTTCACCAAGTGTTCTGTGGGTTCAAACGAACTCACATGAATTATCACAACGTTAGAAGTATATTGCTTTAAAATTCAATGTCTGGGCCAACATCTAATCTTTGGAATTAAAAAAAAAAACTGATTACTTTAGGACAAAAGTAAAGACACCGAAGATCATACATATCCATTCATAAAGACTCTACTAAGTAACTGGACCGACATCAATAAACGGGTGATTCTTCCATTGAGATTCTGAGAATAATGTGTATAATGCTACTGACATTGAAGCTATTATGCAAAGGTTCCAGTATGTGAAAGCAAAACGGTGGCAATTGTAACATTCCATTTATTTGCCAATTATTTAAAGAACTAGTTGATAAATAAGTCACTTTTATTATGATTTGAGAGGTTTATTCCCAGTTTCTTGGTTCATTGAAAGTAGACGACTAATAGCGTTCAGTTCGGTTGATCTTTTAAAATAATATACACAGGATTCTATATGTCACACCAACTTGAATTCCTCGAGCTGCCCATAGAACCGGCTTGTGAATGATATATATATGGAGTGGTATGTATTGCAAGCCAGTCAATGCACAGGCAAATTTCATTACCACTGGTATATTTGGGTAGTGGGAAATTCTTATTGGTATTCTAAAATATGCTATGCGTATCGTATCAGTCGATTATTTAAACGGGACATATCGATATTGATGTGCTAGAGAAAAAGAGGACACTTATCTGTCAATTATAACCTCAAAAATTAGTATACGAATTTGGACGGACTCTTCACTCTCACCAATTAGTTTTGAGTTTGATGCTTTAACACGGTGTCAAAAGCTAGGCTTTTGAAGCTCTAGGACAAAATGCTCATTGCCTCATTGTTTGGCCTTGGTGCAACTTTGTCGGTCCCTATGTTATGGCCTTCACTTACCTTTCCTCTCGTGAAGGCAGAAATCGCACGACAGGGGAAGTATTAGAGCTTGTTCCACTGTGTTAGTTATAGCCTCCAAATTCATAACATGAGCCAGGGAGGCCTTTCCATTCATTGCCAATTGATTTTAAGTGGGATGTTTTAACATCAGTCAACATGGAAAACTTTGGTGAAAAGGCCTTTTAACAACGGCTATTATATTGGATACACTCCAAAACATAGATTCACCAGTGATACGGATAGAGGTCTAAATAGATTCTTAGTTTCACCACTGTAACTAATACGCCAAGCATCAAATTACAAGAAACCACGACAAACATCAACAAAAGCACATCAAAGTGAGCCAAAACTCAGAATCTTCACATGAGTTATTTTCAGAAAAATGCTCTTTCAAGCTAAAATTTCAGAAAAATGCTCTTTCAAGAGGCAGAAGTGAGCGTACCTGTCTCCCTGTTCACTTTGCTCTGTGAAATCCAAATTCCATTGGTTGACTCTCAGCATGGCAGCGTACCCACCAGTGGCGAAAGCCCTCAAGAGATTCAGAGTAGCTGCAGATTGACAATAAGCCCTGATCATTCTCTCTGGGTCTGGAGTCCTCGATTTGAGATCGAACGCGTCGCCATTGATATTGTCCCCTCTATAACTTGGCAGTTTCACACCATTCTTCTCCTCCAACGCCTCTGATCTTGGCTTTGCAAACTGACCTGCCATTCTTCCTACCTAAACAACCGGATACCCAAAATCTGGATTAAAAGAAACACAAAGACAATCTTAAAAAGTAGAAACTCCTACATACTCTCAATAGGAAGGTCAGGGGAGGTCAATTATGCTTACATATAAGTCGATAAATTCTTCCTCTTTTATAGGGTTTTGAGGAGTTGTTCGTTTCTTTCTGATTGCGTGGGTGTTTGTTGGAACCTACTATTGAAAAGCTGGAAGCCAAAAACCATGGAAATATACAAGAATTGATAATTTCTTCCTCTTTTATGGAGTTTCTTTGAGTTTGCTTCTTCTTTCTCATGATGTAGTTGTTCATTGCATACTACTATCGAAAAGAGGACGCCAAAAACTATCAAAATACAGCTTCTGCAGCATTTTTCAAATTTTCAATAACATGTTCCCCGGTGGCCCAGTTTGAAATATGAGTAATGTTAAGAACACATATCATTCCGGATACATTACACCACAACTTTTCCTTGACAAATTTCGCCAAAAGAAAGTTATAAGCTACAAGTGTGATGCGGTAGTAAACAGTAAACACCCAACTTGATAGCACCAGTGGTTGGTTGGTTGGTTCACTAGGTATGTGCTAGAACTTACTGGCTACTTCGTGGAGCTAAACTTGCTAGAGTACGTAGGACCTAAGGGCCTCTTTTTGTTTGACGGATATAGCGCATGAGATTGGGATATAAAATTTTGGGCAAGGTATTTGTTTTGTTTGCGAGACTTGGATATAGTATTTCTCTGAATATTATATCCTAAAAGGAAGAGGATATAAAATGTTAATGGGGGTTGATATTACAAATTCCCTAAAAAATGACAAGATTATCCAAACAAGAAATATCCCTCCAACTCTGCAACGATCGATTTAATCTTCTACGCCTCCCAAAAAAAAAAAAAACATACAATCTTCCAACCATTTGTTTGAGTGTCTTGACTATGTTAGTGTGTATTTTTTAATTTTTTCTAAGCACAACAAATTTTGTAGAACAAGATTTGTATTTTTTTTGTATTTTTTAGAAAAGAATATTGTTCGTAATGTCAACTTTTATAGTTAGATTTATTACTTTTACTTCGTAAAACTAGATGGTGGATAAACGATAGTTTCACTTCATAAAAATATTATTGATAATCCAATTTGTTTGCTTAATTTTGAAAATAAAGTTATTCATTAGAATTTATAGAGGAAAAGAAGATGGTTCCTTAGTTTAATTGTATTTTATTTTTTTTGTAACCAATCAATACTTTGTAGCTATTCTTTTATTTGTACTTTGTAAAACTAAATAGTCGCTAAATAAATTGAACGACAATCCTAACATGTAATAGTTGTATGAGGGCAAAGTGGACAATTACGCTTTAAGTCTCACCATATCAAAGTTCATATCTTAAAATATACATTCCAAATAAACACAGGATATCCTTTTACTCATATCCAGTTTTATAACCACTGAATATCCCACCAATTATATCCGAACAAATAAATAGGCCCTAAGACCCTGTTTTTAGATGTCAAATGAGAGATTTAAAATTTGAACGCCGAATATGGCAATTCAGGTTGTATCTACAAGATTTGTTAGCAATTTTAAGATATAAATTTTATCTATCCGGAGAGGATAAAATTTGGACACCGCTCCACTTATTCATATTTTATTTCCTCCTATATTCTCCTTCTATTTACATAAATGTCATTATTAATTATGAGAATATAATCCACATACTCATATCTATCATATTATTTTCTTGAAAAATACTTAAACAAACCGTTTATAATTAGGGAGATTTGGTCAAAAGTCCATAACAACAGACTTTTAGCGCAATAAGTTCATCTCAAACTAAAGTACTGGTAGAATATTTTTTTTTGTCACATAAGTTCTAAAAATACTCTTTTAGTAAATATGCGATTACATTAAATATAAAATCAATGATTTCATTAGATAAAGTTACATGTTAGTGTTTATCAGTTAATATTATCTGACGCTTTTAATAAACATATTAACAAATTTTTATTTGTTTTATTAGATCAATATGTCTATTAGTATTTATCAATCAACATTTTTGTCTTTTAAGCAAATATCTTAACAAAAAATGTTATCTGTTAGTTTTAAAATAATAATGTTATCAGAGTTTTATGTTTTCTAATTTGACTAATAGATATATTAAACAAACATATAATGTTATCTGACTCACCTATTAAAAAATAGATAATTACATTGACCCCCTTGAGGTTTATGACAAATACAATGCCCCCCTTGAGGTATCTAAAATTACTTTGACCTACCTTATTTGTTAAATTATTATTTAGTTACCTCACCTACCATAAAAATCTGTCAAACATCGTTAGATACACTATTAAAACTTTAAGTTTGAGAATTTTGTTGACAAAACAAATTGTAACGTAATTCTTATCACGTCCAAAATATCCCATGTTAAATTTTTGTGATTTTTCTAAAGTTAAAATTTGGATAGATTTTAAAACTCTGCTTAAATTTCGATTTTAGAAAAATATAAGAAAATCATCATAGGTTATTTCGAATGCAATAAAAATTATGTTATAGTTCATTCTGTCAGAAAAATCTCAAAATTGAAGTTTTAATAGCGTAACTAATGATGCTAGACTGATTTTAACAATAAGGGAGATAATTGCATAATAGTTTAAAAAGTGAGGGAGATCAGGGTAATTTAAGAAACCTTAGGGAGGGCATTGTACTTTTTGTAAATCTCAGGGAGGTCAGTGTAATTCAACCTAAAAAAATAACTTTACCTTTTAATTTTGAAACGATAATTTTGGTAGATAAAGTTATCTGTTAGTATTTATCAGTTAGCATTATCTATCGCTTTTAACAGATATATTAACAAACAATGTTATTTGTTAGTTTTCGAAATAATAATGTTATCAGATAAAATTATCTCTTCATGTCTAGAGGAAAATTCGGCATTAAAACTTCTCAAATAATGGATCATAACTCATAAGGTAAATTAACATGTCTTTAATGGGCCAAATCAGCCCAAATTTATCTTTTTGACCAATTTTTCGTTATAATTATTCAACTACCTATAATTAGGGTATGTTTGGACTGTGATAATTATTGAATTATTGTTTGATTTTTTTTTGTCCTTATTTGAATTTTTTGTACAATTTTTTATTTTGTGTCAATTTTTTTATGGTTATTGGTTCGTCTCGACAAGAAATTTCAGAAATGTATAAAATTATGTTCCAAAACTAAAAAAGTTCAGAAAAGATAAAAAATAAGCCCAAAACAATATCTGTGTTGACTTATTTTCGTCTTTAGTGAATTATTTTTTTAGATTTTGGATATAATTTTATTCTTTTTAGATTATTTTTATCGAGACGAACTAATAATCAAAGAAAAATTGATAAAAAATAACAAATACAAAAAAAATTTGAATAAAAACAAAAAAAATTTAACTATATAATCCAGGCAAAATAAAGCCTAAATCTCCCCATCTATTCTATCCGTTCTTGCTATATTTTTCAAAATTTTCACCGCTGGTATTTTTTTACCGTTCGAATCGTAAAAGCATTGGCTCCGAAAAAGGTACGAGGTCCCATAAGATTGTGGTGCTTGCTCGGTGGCCACGGTTCGCGTTGGGGAAGTCAAAAATAAAAATAAAAATAAAATAAAGGGTTTCTTTTACGCGTTTCAGGTTTATTTGGCTGGTAAGCTAAAAGAAGAAATTGTGGCATAAAAAATGTTACAAGTTACGGCTGGCAAGGACTCCTTTAGTACGCTAGTTTATTTTCTTGTTTGGAATAAACAATAGAAAATAAAATATAATTTTGCCATCCCATTCACTTATGTAAAAATTAAAAAAAAGGAAATAGGATGTAACGAATGATGTAACCCAACTCAGTATTTGATTGTTTTTCTATTTAAGGTTATTCTCCTCGCAATTGCAAGAAGAAGAAGAAAAATGCTTTGGACATAAATACTTTGTTCACTGATGTGCTACAACTGCGGTCATTAATTATACATGTAAATTTTACGCGCATGAGGTTATCTTGTGACATCACATGTAGTAAACAACTGCAGACACATGTGTAAATTATGTGTAGCAAGTGGTCGAAAGAAAACTCAAAATTAGAGAAGGAAGGAAGGAAGGAAGGAAGGAACATAGAGCAAAAATGAAATTAGACCTTGATTACGGGCATTTGTCCACCGAACATCAACACAGCACCCATCTGTAGAAGAATCCTGAAAGTATCACGAATATTATTCGCATTGAACTCCTTGAAACTCTCCGCGCAATCCCCACCTTGTAGCAGAAACGCATTCCCCATCGCCGCCTCCCCAAGCCTCTCCTCCAGGCTCCTCGCCTCCCCCGCGAACACGATAGGAGGGAACGCCTCCAGTGTTTTCAGCACCGTTTCCAGCTCTTCACGATTCGGATATTCCGGGAGCTGGAGAGCCTTCTTCGTCTTCCAGCTATCGACGGCCCATTTCGTCGGAGATGTTACCGTTGTGCTTGCAACCGCGGATGTTGTTGACTTCGGCGGCTTATCGGAGACAATCGGATTCTTGGAATGGATGGCGGAGATGGGTCGTCTGATGGATTTGGGGTTGGTGGAGAGACAAGGTTGGTGGTTTTGGTAAGAAGGTAGGAAAGATTGACCCAATATTGTTTTCGTAGGGAGAAGAGAAATACTGGCTGAGAGAGCCATTGGTTTTACAGAGAGAGATAGAGAGAGAAGGTACCTCTTTGCGCTGGGGTGGGAGAGAGTACCTGAAGAGAAGAGGGAGAGAAGGGAAGGGGGTTTATAAGGGAGGTGGTTTAAGTGGGTGGGGAAAGGAGGTGGAAGGTTTGTGCTTGTCTGGTAAGGGACGTGGGTGGCGGGGGGTAGTTGGGGAAGGCTAAACAGGTAAGTTACGTATCTATTTCGTGGAACCAACAACGGAGGGAAGATAGTCAAATCATTTTGGGGTGCTAATGAACTTTACCAACCAAATTACTTTGTGCTAAACTTTTTTAGTTTTAGTTTTTATAAATAAAAAGAAAACTCACCAATCTTCTCAATGAATTCTGAGAAGTAATTGTACCATAAAAATATTTCATACATTATTGGGGAGTTTGGTACATTCCACCGCTTCGCCTAGCAGCACGACGTCAGAGTCGAAAAGAGGATTCCTCACTTCTTCTAAAATTGGTGAAAACCCAAGGAATCAATTAGTATCACTACAAAAAACAAAATGCAAAATTGTAAGGAAGATAAATTTCATCACTGAATATGCCTTGTGAGAAAAACTTTATTTCTTCAGTAATTAGGAAAGAACCAATATTTAAGTTGACAAAATTATATTTTGTCACCATATATTGTTCTGAAAATTTTCTGAAAATTTTTAGAAACTTGTTTGGGAAATTTTTTTCCAAATATTTTTATTTTTTTCCTAAACAATTTTATCTCTCTATAAAAGAAGAGAGAGAAAGAGCGCACCTCGAAAATGCCGAAAAAATTTAACTCTCAAGAGTTAAATTTTTTTTTTGAAACACTTACACCAAACAACATTTCAGAGTTTTTTTTCTCAAAAATCGTTTTAGAAACACTCAACCGAACAGAGCCATAAATTTCAACTCTGAATGTCTGGACAAATAAAAATTCAAGTGATGAATTATTTTTTCTCACTAATATGTTCCCTCCATACCGTTGCCCATAAGAGACGAAAAAATTTCCTCACAAAAAAGAAATTTTTTGCACTCAAATCAAAACACAGATGTAAACACATATATATGTTGATCAAATTCACCACTGATTAGATTTGACGCTACGATGCGTTTTTCATTATATATATCTTCAGTTTTACTAAACTATGAACACGCTTAATTAACTCATTTAATGAGAAAACAACACATTAGATGCAAGAAAATAAACATGTTGTGTCAGCATTAGCAATGTTATACAAATTCACCCACTTTGATGGTGATTCCAATGAGTGAATCACTCCAGAATCTGAAATTATCCCTTTATGTGTATCAAGTAATTTGTTTTTTAACTTGTGTTCACTATAATAAATATGACTTTTAATAATGTTATTAAATAATATTTTTTTTAGTAATTCTATAATAGATAGGGCTGCTCAAAAAAACCGGTGAACCGTGAATCCGGTCCGGACCGAACCGATCCGTACCTTTTGGATTTTAACCGTGGATTAATGGTCCGGACACGGATTCAAAAAATAAAAAACCGTGACTTTTGGATCGGACACGGATTTTGATTTTGAAACCGTGGATTAACCGATCCGGACCGTGAGATTTTTATTATATATAATTTTTTTTTAAAATATATATATATATATACATATAATTTTATAATTTTTATATATATATATTTTTTATCACTTTTATAGTTATATACTATATAGATATTGTTAATGACTTAATGGGTTATATTGTTCTCTGTATAAACTCCAGGGGGCAAAGTGTTATAAGTGGTATTATATATAATCTCCAACTTCAGTAACCTAATATTGTTCATTTGTTCTCACGCAGTCACGCCTCCCTCCTGAATTTTTAAAAAATTGTTTATGCCTATTTTGCTAGTGCTGCATTTTTTATGTTGTCTTTGTGAACTTAAACTATTTGCTACTGCCTCTGCCCTCTGTTTGTGACTGCCTCTGTTTGTTACTGCACTGGAAGTAACCATTGTAAGTGATCTGGAAGTGTGGAAGTTTGGAAGTAACAATATGCTTGCTGCCTTTGTTGTTTTATTTGTGTTTATAAGTTATAACTATCTGCCTTTGTTGTAATATAAGTTTTCTAGTTAGTGCATTTGGTACGTGCGTGCCTTACTGGCTACTACCTTTGTTTGTTTCCGAATAAATTGAAAATCCGCGGATTAATCCGGAACCGATCCGTGACTCGCGGTTCGGATTGGAACCGAACCGTGAGACTTTTGTATCGGACACGGATTGCATTTTCAAAAAACCGTGACTCGCGGATTAGGATTGGATTCATGCCAATCCGGACCAATCCGGACCGTGAGCACCCCTAATAATAGAGGGGTAATAATACCATTTTCTAGTTAAACGTTGTAAAATAGATAGGCATTAGTTTTCTATAGAATTCCTAAACTGTACACCGTGAGCCAAAAAATTAGGTGGTAGGCAAAGATTGGGAGTAATAATTTGGTGCCCAAATCGTACAAGATCACCTCTACTGTTCCCAAGCAATTTATGTGATGGTGCTGAAGACAGGATCCACGATGAATCGAAGGTTTCCTAACAAACTGCTGCAGTTTCCAAACAATTTCATAGTTTAATCAAAGATTTCCTAACAATTTCTAAGAAAATTCCATTATTTTCCAAACCGAATCGAAGGTTTTCGCGCATGGGATCTCCAACAAACAGGTACAAATTTCGTCATATTATCACTGCAGAAAATTTTGAATTTAGTAGCGCTCCAAATAGTCATAATAGATCCTAAAAAGTGCTACTATAGATCCGAGAAGGCTATACCAATGGTTGGAAAAACGTCAACTAAAGCATCGCGAGATCACCGTCGCTGTAGGGTTATAACCCAGCCAAGAGCGAGAATTAGGGTGCACCTAGAAGGGCATGGAGAGACTCTAGAAGTAAACATGCTCTATCCAGGGATCTTTTACTGACATTTTATTTAGCAATGCTTACAACTGCTGGTATAGATAATTTAACTTTCTAGGGACGCTTTTGAAAGCATTGCTATAGTCTAAATTGGTCCAATTATTCCCCTGTAATTTGAAATACATTATACATTCTCTTATTAAAAGAAACACTCAATATATTCATAATTTAAACTCTATTTTATAAACTTGCATTTTCATTAAAAAAAATGAAACTTATATATCCAAATTCCATTCCATAAACTTGTCACATTTCAAGAGTACATCAAAATTTCCATAATAACGTTCAACCCACTAAAGCTCCACAATAATAGATGATTCCCTTCATTAAAAAGATAATGCTAAGGGCATGAATACAAAACTGTAGAGGTAGATTTCGAATCTGTACAGACAATGCATCCAAACAAAGCATCCTTCTTGACAGTGGCTCACCAATAGCACTTTCAATTTTTATAGCATCGAGGGTTTGGAAATATCCAATAATACTAGGAATTGAAAAATAGTATTCAAGAAAAAAACAAAGAACAAGTAAAGAAAAGAACAGATAAAGGCACCATTGTTGCTAGCATATAATCAATTACAAAATATATAAGATGAACTCAGATGCTCTTTTCCTCTGTGGACAATTATTCTAGTTGGATGGACTACCATCAGTACTCTTACACGATTGAAACTTCAAAGTTTTCAAATTCTCACAATATGAAAGAGCTGATAACCACCCACCCTCTATTTTTGTGATTAGTTAAAGTCAATTCTTCGAGCATTTGGCAACACTGTCCTATTGCTTTGATCCCATCATATCTTCTCTCACATCCATTGAGCTCAAGCTTCACCAAGCTCCTACATCCCTGTGCCATTATAGTCAGACCGATGTTTGAAACTAAAGACCCATAAAAACTGTCAACATTTCCAATCAATTTCAATATCTGAAGATTCTGACATGCAGCGATCCCACGTAAAACCCAATCATTACACTTATGCAACTCCAATTCTTGCAATGTAGAACAATCCTCAGAAACACTTAAAAGACCGAGTTCACTGGCATTAATAACCATAAGCTTTCCCAAATTTGGGTAGCCACCAGCTAATGATCTCAAACCAGAATCAACTTCATCAACTGACAAGATGTAATCTTCAGGTACAAACCCACTTGAGGAAACCTTGGAATCAATATGGAAAGAGACCAGTTTTTGAGTCAACAAAATACCTGAGTTTTGGGGGGACTTCACACACCCATGCACCAAAAGGATCTAGATTAGAAACTCAATATCTCAATGATGTTCCAATTATCTTTTTTGTAATGATTTGGCAACTGATGCCTAGTCTTGCAATTAATTGGTCATAAGTATGACTTCCGTGCAACGGTTCTTATAAACCGATCAAATATCCCGTCTTCTAAACCAACGGGCAGAAAACATGCATTAAAGTCCACAATAATTATTTTTTTGACCCATGTAAAGGCAATACAAGTCCTAAAATGAAGACAACTAAGAATGGCAGTTGGAAGGGCGTGGAAGTTTGGAGAGAAGTCTACGTTTGATGAGGTATGTTTTCAGACCAAAGGTCCATTCAAGGGGTGGATGCAAACTTTTTTATACAGAAAGAGTATTAAATCTCTTTTTACAGTGATGTTTCCAAGAGTGTAGACCTCCAACAATTCTAGATTTTGTAGACTTTTCAACTTCTCATTATATAGGTGATGTACTTTGTAGTCTTTTATGTCCATGTGGGCAAACATGAAGTTGTGTATAAATGTGTTCAAGAAGAAGATATGTTGTGCAAAAATTCTCCTTTCGGAAGGTAGAATTTTTTGATATTGTCGGCAAAACAATTCCTGAAAAACAAGAGCAAGAAATTAAGGTCGAAGAGAAAAAAACAAAGAGGGCCTCATGAAGGAAACTATTGTATTTATAAGTACATTCTCTACAGTATTGTGAAAGATAGGCCAAGGAGGAGATTCGCCCACCTCAGAAATATATTTATGCAGATATGGTTGCTTATACATTGTCTGTAGCAGTAATAATGGAGTATGAGAAGCCTTCTTCCTACCATGAGGTTGTCACGGAAAAGGAGGCTACACGGTGGATTGTTGCTATGAATGAGGAGATTGAATCTCTTTATAAGAATCGAACTTGAGAGTTAGTGAAATCGCTTAAGGGAAAGAGAATTGTTGGCTATAAATGGATTTATAAAAGAAAGGCAGGTATCTCGGGAGTGAAAGATACAAGACTTAAAACTCGGTTGGTGGCGAAAGGCTATATAGTCAATAGTATGTAGTGGACTTCAATGAGATATTCTCACTAATTTGTTAAACATAGTTCTATTCGTGTTGCGCTTTCTATTGTTTCGCATTTCGACTTAGAGCTGGAACAACTTAATGTCAAAACTGTATTCTTGCATTGTGAGCTTGAGAAGCAGATTTATATGCATTAACGGAGGGATTTGCAGTTTCTGGTAAGGAAGATTTCATTTGCTTGTTAAAGAAATATTTGAATGGCTTTAAACAATCACCTAGGCAATGGTATAAGCGGTTTGATACATTCATGATGGGTAAAAATTATTTTAGAAGTGAATATGAAAGTTGTGTGTATTTTTGAAAACTTCTTGACAATTCGTTTATCTATTTGCTGTTATATGTTGATGACATGTTAATTGTTGCTAAGGATATGTCGAAGATCAACAAGTTGAAGAAACAACTTAGTGGAGGGTTTGAGATGAAAGACTAATGTGCGGTGAAGAAGATTTTAAGTATGAAAATCAAGAGGGATCGAGAGGCTGAAAGGTTTTTACTTGACTTAAAAGGGTTATTTGAAAAAAGTATTTTAGTGCTTTGCTATGCAGAGTTTCAAGCCCGTGTCTAATCCAATGGTTGTGCATTTTAGACTTTCAGCAGACTTGTCACTATAGACAGAAAATGAGATGAAGCACATGTCAAAGATTCCACATGCTAGTGCTTTTAGGAGTAAAATGAATGCTATGGTTTGTACTTGTCTTGATATTTCACATGCTGTCAGTGTGGTTCATCGGTATATAGCAATTTTGGTTGTCAAGTTCAACCTTTACTGAGACTTGATTGGCGTTCGCAGTTGCTAATTGTCCTTCGGGGCTTTGGAGGAGAGAGAGGTGCGAGATAGTGGTTCTTTGGCGATTGAGTTCGTTGAAATTCAAGTTAATATGGAGATTTGTTGAAAAGTGTCTTGAATTTAAAGACGGAAGGATTTCGGACAGTGGCTGATATTACTGGTAGTAGTGCTGAAACTACTGGTAATAGGTGGTTCTGACTTTTTAGGACAACATTCAATATTACCAGTAATAAGAGCAGCATTACTAATAATAAGAGCACCTACGAGAATCTTAGTAAGATTTAGAAAATTTATTTTCCTATTCTTTAAGGATTGATATTCTTTTATATTCTTTGGAGTTTCTTATAAATATGAAAAATATGGTTCCCTAAAAGATATTTCTAGAAGGCTTGATGAGATCAATTGAATGAGCACCTCACATTAGGATTTCGAATCATAGCCGGCCCTTGTAATCTCTCTTGATCATAGTGAAATCTATATATCTTCTCCCGTGAATGTACGTTTAAACTATTGCATATTCAGAACCACGTAAATCTATATGTCTTTCCGTTTTCTTCTTGATTATCTCTTTTTGTTTGTCGTATTTGTCATAACAATACATAATATACATAGATGTGGGGTATATACGCGGGGGGGGACTAGATGGCGGTGAAGAGAGAAATTGTATGAGAAAGACAGAGAGATAAGAGAGATCAAGAAAAGAGATTGAATATTTGAACCGAAAACAAAAGTTCATAATCCATCTCTAGAGAAACGCATCCTCAAGCTGCATTTTAACTTTATACTTCTTTTTAGAGCAAAGCCATGATAGGTGTGTTTTCTCTTTAGATCATGAAACGCATTTGGTTTGTGCGTGTTTTTCTCTGCATGAACACGCTATCACACAAGCAATGGAGCAACATCAACACATATGTATTGAATGCGTTCTAAGGAAGAACGAACAATCAAAATGCGTATTGAAGTGTTTTTATAAATCATGTTAAAGATGTATAATCACTTTCGAATATTAAATTATGCGACTAAAAAATTCTCAAAGAATGCTATTACAATTTTAAATTGAAAAAGTCTATGGTTCCAGAATTGAAACTAAGAAACTTTTTCAAAATTTAAAATCAAAGGTTATTATTTCATTTGTACTTGTGCTCCCATAAATTCAAGTAAATCGTGACCTTTAATTTTGAATTTGGAAAGAATTTTTGGTTCCAATTCTTGGATTGTAGTACTCCTATTTTAAATTACAATTGTTTTTATGATTGTACCAGTAGAATATTACCTCATGTTATTCTAATATTGTTGGTGTCAAATTTTGGTTAATTCTCACAACAATCAATAAATTCAATTAGAAAATAAAAAATGGTACTTTTATTTAATTAAGAAAGTCAAAATTATCATCTATATTCATCGTATAATAAACGAGACACCACTCAGTTACTTTTATACTAATGAAATACAGATATCCAATTCAATTTATTGATTCTGTAAAAATCGTGGAGGACGTTGCCCTGAAAGCATCATCCAATTTGAGCTTTAATTTAGAAGGAAAACAAATTTTTACTCATAAGCCAACTTATTAATTCATCTGTTTTCATTAGTATGAGGACTTTCTAGTCTTGGCCCGGTCCAGTCTCAAACGTGATATCCGTACCATGAAATTACGAAAATACCATCACTCTTGACAAAATTAAGAAGCTACACTTGTCACTTGTTTGATCCTTTTTTCTTACATTTAGGGAGTACTGACTTATCCATCTACTAATTCTCTCACCTAACCTCTCTCCATTTACTTGCACCATTCCTTACCCCCTCTTATACCAACCACACCAACCAAAATAATAACATTTAAAAATAAGGAGAGCTATCCCTCTATATCAACTGTTTAAAAATGTTTTTTTATTGACTCAAATTCATTAAAATATTCTTGAAATCGACTCTTATCCATAAACGGGACGAGTGACTGAAGTGCGAAACTTCTCTACTTTGCATAGAAGTCGGCTCTTAAAATAAACATTGACCCTTTTCATACTACGTGTTCAATCACACAGAAGTGCATCACTGGGACATTCTTCAATTCTAGTGTCGACAATAAGTCATATTTATGAAACCCATCACATCAAGTTTCGCGTATTTATGTACATATCTCAGTCATTGATCTCGTAAGATGTACATATCGTATCGGCCCTTTTATTTTTGAACCTTTTTTTATCATCATACCGGATTGCACTAAATCAGACAGTACAATTTTTTTTTATTTTAATTGAGTAGTTTTTTGAATATATATACATAAGTCGAGAGTAGAAAATCATCAATTTTTATGTTTGGTGATCTGTTTTTAAGTTGTGAGACTTTATTTTATATGTCAAATATATCTTTTTATAAAAATATTATTTAAGAAGTATATATTATTTTTCATGATAAATTCAAAACAGTACGCCGGAACAAATTGGTACCAATATGTACCGTACTAGTAACAAAAATAGTACACTTGCCGGTACGAGATTGATAACCTTGGTATATAGATGTATGTATATGTAAGTATTAAGAGGGTGTAGTACACTCAGCATTCCAACAAATCACGGAATATCACGTAGACTTTAGCTGTTGAGTCTGATCAATCTACCTTTGATGAGAAAGTACATTTATGGACCTTCCCCTCGAAGTCTCGTGGTAGCTTCCATATAGCTAAGCAATTTGATGCTACTTATTCAATTGCAAGTGTGCTAAGTTTGGTTTTGGTCGCATTTTTGTTTGAAGGGGCTCATGTCGTCACCTATTGCGTATAGCCTTTCTAGGAATTATAAGGGACGAGTTAACCTTTCTCTCCCGTTTGTTTTGGTAACTTATCCTAAGGTTTCCTCGCCAAAAACTCCAATGGAATGACAAAGGAAGCATGTGATATCTCGTTCCCATCGAAAATTTATATGAGTGATTTTGGATATATAATGAGTCATGTAAACTACTACCACTAATTTGGGCTTAAGCATTCTGGAACATGTAATTAAGTTCCAACAAGTTATTAGGCCCCTAGTGTACATAGGGCATTACAAAGCAACCTTTTGTTGTGACCTATAATTATGAATTTGAAATTTTTAATCAATAAAATCATTTTTTGTGTATTTTAAATGTATCATTTTGTAAATTTTGTGTATACTTATACATTTACATGCCATGTACATATATATACATAAACTATTATATATACATATTTATAATCTGTTTTATGTACATATATACATATACAAATACATATATAATACAAGTATAGTACTTGTATGTATATACGCTTTCTTCCCCAGACCTCCTTCTTCTTCCCTCCCTCACCCACTCCTCTATCATCCTCCATCCATGCCAAACCCTACAAACTTCACCTTCTCCCCTTCACACCTCCCATCCTTCCTAACCTCTCCCATGGTACATTATTTTACCTGATCGATCGTGTCGTTTCTGTGTCAAAAATAATTAATAAAATATAACAAACTCTTTCAAATAGTGGCTAGTATTACGAGTATCGTCCTCAGGGATTAAAAAGCTAAGTCACAATTATTTTAGTCAATTTCTAAATTAATTTGAGAAAAATAGATTTTGATTTTGTTTTCTAAAATTATAATAACTAAAGTAAAATTAAAGACAATTAAAAATTATATAAAATTTATGGGAAGAAGGTCTAGGGTTTCGGTTCCACTTAACCCTTTATAACCTAGATTTATTTCAATGAAGGATTTTGAATTCGGATTCACTAGATACCGTTAGGGTTCGCATGTCCTTGCAATATCTCCTAAAAATATTCATGTATCATCAAGCGGCATAGATTATCTCCGCCTGGTACGAACCGTCTTAGTAGTACGATCCGTCTTACGGTAGTATAATCTATCATAGTTAATTACCACAAATCAATTAAAACCATTAATATCGAACACACAATTATATGGAAAAAATAATACCAATTTCATGAATTAAAATTATCTAGTTTATAGAACCCAATCCGAATAATAAATACAACAAAAGTAAAAAAAAAAACTTTGTTATTCAGAGTACAAGAATCACCTACGCCCTATAATAAGATTTAGCCGGCCATTGAAAAGGAAGTCATCACGCTAATGTGTTCCATGCTATCTAATATTGTTCGTAAAATCCCCTCTGTCACAGCTTCAAAGTTGGGTTTTTTTTCCTTCTCCGTCGAACTGGTACTGCACCGTTTGTTGTGTGCGATTTTCCCCTCTTTGGGTTGTGCGCCTCCCTTATTTTCTTTTGATTGTGGCCCCTGTGTTGTGTGTGATTCTCCCTTTTTAAGTTGTGTGCCTCCCTTTCTGAAGTTGTAAAAGTAATGTGTATGTAGCACTTTTGATTCTTTTGGCCTTCCATTTTTTGTTTTGTCCGTGGGCCCACCCGAATACAAGTAAAAAGACTTCTTCTCCAATTCCTATTGAAGCCACGTGATATAACATAAAAAAATAGTTAAATTGCTATTTGGCCCATGATTTGGTAATAAATTTTGCTCCGTCACTCCATAAAATTCGACTTTGCAAACGTATTTTATAATGAAGCCTCTAAATACCTACAACTTAAAATAAAGTACTACACTCCAGTTGAAATATTAAAAAGGACTTAACAAAAATAAATTAGGAAGCGCTAATGTCAACATTTATGCACCCGTTACTATCTCACTCCACCGCCCACCACCATTCGTCCTTCTTGATTTCCTCAAAACGACTAATCTCACTCCTCCATATGTCTCCTATGAAGCCACTTTAATCCGAACTCCTAAGCTGCAATTAAGGTAAGCTATCCATTCCTAAACTTTTAATTAATGTTTCTGTACACTTCCACGAGCTTCACGAAAATCAAATGGAGTTAAAACTAGAGTTTTCAAGGAAGAAGATGGCCTTTTCTACTGGTAGAAATTGATCTTCTACCTGTACAAAATCATACTGACTTATTTCAAATAGAACTTCTATCGATAGAACCCCGCCTCTCTATCGGTACAAAATGCTATTGTATAAAATAACTTCTACCGGCAGATTTCTATTTTCCACCACACTACAACAAAAACACACATTACCCGCACTTAATTTTCCGCGTTTTTAAAAAATCCCACAAATACTTAAAAAATTGATCTGGGCGTTAAAACTCAAAGTAAAACAAAAAATAAAACCTAAATCTAATACAACAGTTTGCCCCATTTTCAATATCCCCGTGCGCCATTCATCTTCCTGTCTTTGAACCTTTGTTTCTCTCTCTCTCTCTCTCTCTTAGACTCACTCGACCTATCCATCTTCGCTCTCTGTTCAGTACCTAGAACCATTGTTTAATCCGTCGAATCCGTCAGTGGATCGCCAATCGTCTCCGCTCAAGGTTCAAGCTACTCCCTCCTCCATCTCCCGATGCCGTTTCAGGTAACCCCACCCCCCCTCTCGCCGTTCAACTGTTGTTCCCGGAGAGCGCGAGTTCATGTTTTGCAGGAACCTAACGCCGACATGCTGTTGAAGCCTGATGAACTCAAACTCAACCTCTTTAGATCTGTATGTGCTCTCTCTCTCTCTCTCTCTCTCTCTCTCTCTCTCTCTCTCTCTCTCTCTCTCTCTCGCATTAGATCCTTTCTCCTTTTTTCCTACTTTCATTTTCATTTCACCCTAATTTACTCTAGCTTATCTAATCATTCGACTATATATCGCTAGTGTTGTCAGTAGTTCTCAGTTGATCATTTAATCGTATAGATTCAAGATCTATTCTGTTTAATGCTGTTATTTAGGTTGTTGTTGATTTTGGACTTACTTATAGTTTTATGCTTTTGTTTTGATTTGATTTGTATTGCAGATATTGTGTGCAAATGTTTATGTATTTGGGGATTCAGTTCAGCTCTCCAACTTTAGCCTCGACACTGACCAATCTCACCCTAGCTTTTACCTTCACTCTTCCCCGAATCAGCGGTATATTTTCCTGTTTCGTTACAATTTACTCTTATTTTTATTAAAGTCATTATAATGAATCATTAATTCCTGGTCGTATTATTAGTGCCTTCATTCGTTTTTCCATTTTTCATATTGTCCATGTATGCCATTTACTGAGCTGAGTTCCATCTGCTTAATATAAGTTCACAAGTCACTCCAATTTGAAGTCTGAGCATAATACAAGTTCCATCTGCTTCAATGACAAGTCTATTAACACAAGTCACTCCAATTTGCAAGTCTTTTAGCGGCTGGATGTGTCTTCATTATTTTAGCTTCCAAACATTTGGAAATTGGTTTTAACACTGTTTGCTGGGACCTTGCTGGAGAAGCAAATTGTGATTGTTTCTTCTAATTTGGAATGTATGGTTTGCACTTCAACATAGTTTGGGTTTGTCTTCTCATGGAACTTGATAAGATGACATGCTTTTGCTTTATGTCTTTATTTTTTATGAAGGTTGAAAATTAAGTTTTTTATGCTTATTCTAATCTTATGTTTTTTTTAAGTGTGTAATCATATGTTTGACTAACCATTCTTGACTTGTGTGCAAATGTAGGCTGCTACCTACACCGATATGTGAATACTTGAACTGGGCACAACGTGGCTACACCCTAAAAGTTTATTAGCCAGAGTGTAATTTGGTAAGTAAGATAAACGATCATCCATCTTTAGATTTTCCTTCTGTATACAGATTTAGAGCTTTTGATTTTTGAAGTGGCTGTTGTTTCTCAAACCAGAAGGTGGTGGTGTTATGTTGATGCTGTTTGGTTGAGCTGCAACTACTGTTTCTGCTGTAGTTGTCTTGAGGAACTGGATGGTTTTGGATGCGGCAGCTTTCTTTTGATCAGATGGTGGTGGTGCTTGGATAAGGATAATAATATTGAAGCTGCCCTGTTTGTCTGTTGATGTCAATAATTTTTTTTGGTTATGCAAAATTCTGCTGATGTGTTACATGTGTTACAGCTGCTGATCAATATTGATAATTATAATACTGTGATTTTCTGATTCTGATTATATTCGAGAGGGAAGTCTTCCTTGGATTGGTTTGGATGTATGCTGCAAATGCTGTAGTTTAATTTATGCTGTTGCGACTTGATTGCTCCTGCTGATTTAGTAATAAACTGTCGGTAAAAATTAGAATATAAAGAACTAAAATAAATTGTCGGTAAAATAACACTTTGCTTGGCGTTTTTTGTATTATTATCGGCGTTTATATATATATTTTTACTGTGCTTTAAAAATTTTGCAAATACATTCCCGGCGTTTATTAAATGTCGGGAATACCTCATGTCACCGGAAATTTGATGTCGCCGGTAAATCTTTCGCGACGTTTTGAAAACGCCGGAATATACGCCGGTAAGTTTTAGCGGCGTTTATAAATGCTGGCAAGTTTTCCCGACATCAGTATTCGCAACGTTTTTAACAAATCCAGGGAAAAGTGAAAAAATGCTGGTAAAGCTTTTTTCCCGACGTTTGTCAGATTTTTACCGGAGTTTAACAAACGCCGGGAATTCTACCTTTTGTTGTAGTGCCAGTTCAATTGCATTCGGTTTCACTTTAGTACTTGGAACCTACGTCATGTTGTATCACATAATATGATTGAATAACGGATAGAATCATGTTAGAATTCCGTGCGTTATTAAATCCATTATTTGAAGGTGACATTTTGTACCATGTTGATCAATGACACCAAAAATTGTTCCGAAACAATGACAAATTACACATACACCACACATTGCATTCATGATTAGGTTAGTTGAACGTAAAGTAATGGCTTTTGTGCAACGTCGACAGGGTCCTGATGTAGTGGGATCGTTCGGATTGTTACAACCTATAGCAGATGGTTTGAAATTGATTCTAAAAGAACCTATCATATTTAAACCTTAAGTTTGACATATTGAATTGTTATTTGGTTTATGGATAAAACACTTGGAATTCAAGAATAATGGATTTAATTTAGATTTAGGGTCCTGTAAACACATTTGCACTATGATGCATCAGAACATAGTGTTAAGTGATAGAACATAGTGGTTGATCCCTCATTATTATGGTTTGTAAATAGGATATTTTGAGCCATGTTATGGCTTGAGTTAACTTAATGTCTTGAGCCATATAAGTGTCTTGAACTGAACAATGTCTTAAGCCAAATTATATATTGAGCTGAGTTATGTTTTGCGACATATTTTGTTCGCTTTCATAAAGTTTAGTTGTAGCATAAGTAGAGTTTAGAATGTATTTCGCGTACGGGTATGACGAATGGGAAACATCTATTCGGGAACTTTATGTTCGGGAACATAATGATTGGAAATATTGATGTACGAGAACTAACAATTGGGAACGACAATGATCGGAAACACTGATCAAGAGTAAAGGGATTGGGATTATAATATACGAGAACATCATAAATATAGCAGATAATGATAGAATTATCATGACGTGGCAATTAACAAGGGTGTCGAGTTAAAGCTATCAGTGATCCCGGTCGTTGTTACCACGGACTCTGATATGCTTGATGATTCACAATTAACTTGGAAGATACGATTTGTTGGATAACAATTGGGATTCACACTTGGACTTGTGATAGTACGATGACATCAGTTTTGACATCAATTATTCTCGCAATTATGTAAAGGGCTTGAACTAAACAATATCGAAAAATGTTTGATCTACTCAATTTTTTATAAAATTGTTACTGTCAACATTTATGAAAAACTACTTAGATCAAACCCTTCCAGATATTATTTTGAACCGATTTCTTGCAGGTACCCTTAAAAATATATTTTAAACACATTGAACTGTTTAGATCGTCAAAATTTGATCAGAAATGAGACGTCTGCAATTTAGCTAAATAAGGGATCCCTCACTAATTGTTAAAATTGATTAGATCATGCATGCACTTCTTGGTAATATTTTGACCTGATCCCTTCTAATAAGGGATCCCTCATTAATTGTTAAAATACGAACCTCTCATTTCTTGATCAAATTTTGATAATCTATTTAAAATGTATTTTTAAGGGTATTGGCGAGAAATCAACTCAAAATATTATCGAAAAGTGATTGATTTAAGCAACTTTTTATAAAACTGATCGTGTCAATATTTATACAAAATTATTTGCATCAAACCTTTACCCTTTCTGGTAATATTTTGAGTCAATTTTTCGCGCATTTCTGTAAAAATATATTTAAACACATTGAACGATTAGGATAGTTAAAATTTAATCAAGAAATGAGAGATCTGAATTTTAGTAAGAGATCCCTTGTCGGAAGAAGACTCTCTCTCTCTCTCTCTCTCTCTCTCTTTCTACACACACACACACACACATGGTCCACTTCTAATAAGAGATCTCTTATTTTGTTACGGTGTGGAATTCTTATTTTCTGATCAAATTTTAATTATTTGAACCGTTTAATGTGTTTAAAACATGTTTTTAAGGGTACCCGCAAGAAATCGACTCAAAACAATATCGAGAATGTGTCACGCTCTCAATTTTAAACATAACAACATTATACATTTACCATTAATAAAGACTCACAATCTTACCAGAATTTCCAAAAGGTGTATTGATGATAGAATAAATCAAAACAACTTTGAAATAGATTACAAAAGTGGTCGCTTCGACCAATGATCATTATCTCCAAAGCTCAAAAAGCAGTTGAGTGGTTTATATCATTTGAATCGAAATAAATAAAGTACGAGTTACATTATATCTTTTCAAAAATGATATATAAAATATGTTAAGTAACTCTTTTGATGCAGTTTTCAAAAATATGCATATCGATCCATACATGCCAAGCACCCCATGCTATCACTCCAAGGTTGTATCTGAAAAGAAAGAAGGGTTGAGCTCAACAGCCCAGTAGGAAAGTCTACACGCGTATTACATGCATATGACATGATATGATAAGTCATACAAACATTTATATCAACACAAAGAGCGATAGAATGAATAGAAACAGTATTACGTTGTGAGGGAGCATGAATAACTCTACTATGCACCATAGTTCTTTGATCCATTCAATTAAATCCCACGAATAACGTGTGTCACCAATTTGTTCTCGTTATGTGTCAAAGTGTCATTCCTATCATTTTTTTGAATGGGACCAGTGCATATCAGCTTGGCATTCTTGAAGATTTTTTGTTCATAATCATTTCTGGCACTCCGAAGGCATTCCAGTTCGTTCCTGGCACTCCCGAAGGCATTCCAGTTCATGACCCTGCCTAGCATTCCGAAGTAGTCTAGTACAGTGTCACGTATGTCACGTGTCTCATAATGTTCGTGTCGTATCGTAAAAACGTGCACTCAAGTCATAAAGTTCATCACTTTCACCCACCAAGTTTGATATCAATGTGTATCACATGATTCACTTCCTTTGTTCTCATTAATGGTATGATACAATGCTTAACATGATCTAAAATAATAAATAAAAGCCAACATTTAATGTCCAAGAAAAAGTAAGTTTTAGAGTTCACGGAGTACCAATTCAAGTAGGAAAACACGTCGAAACAAGTGTCTAAGTATGACAAAATCATTGAGAAGTTCAAAGTTAAAGTCACCGATGTGCCCAAAAATAAGGCACCAGTGCTTAGGTTGCACTAATAGAAATTTAAAATTTTGTAAGGGAGAGGCACCGGTGTAATAAAAATGGAGGCACCGGTGTGACTATACAAGTTTTCAAAATCTGAGATACAGAGGAGGGAGGCACATGTGTATCAATAATCAAGACATCGATGCCAAACACCAAAACTGAGATACAGAGGCACCGATGCTCCGGGCACGAATAAAGATATTTTCTAACAGATTTCAACTATGAATTTAGGACTTCTCAACTCAATTTCAAGGCATCAAATGACAACCAAATTAGGTTCGATACGCATAATAAGTGTAAGGAATCTCTATCTCAACTTCCGGATTCAAAAATCAAACTCCCAACTTTAAGCCCTAGCTTCCAAATGATGTAAAATGTGAAATACACCTCCTCCAAACAAATGGTTGCAAACCACCACTGGGTATCAACCAATGGTGAGGGAAAAGTGTAGAATCTTGAAGGAATTGAAGTTTGGAGCAAGTTTCGGATGGAGGATTTTGAGAGAGAGCAACCGTGAGGGAGAAAAAGAAGAGAGATGGGTTGTGTGTGTTTAGCCCCAAATATTATGTCTAGTATACACCAATTTTAACACTCAAAAATTACATTTACACCCCTAGATTTAACAACATGCTACCACAACCCCCAAAGTTATCATGTTGTTACATTGACCCCAAAAATTACATTTACACCCCTAGGTTTCACAACATGTTATATCACATTGATTCCAAATCATGTTATTATACCAATTTTCACATACTCCACATTTATTAAACTCATTAACATGTATATTAATATAAAAGTTTAAAATTTTTCGGGTTTTTATAGAAGGACTTGATCTAAACAGTTTTTGATAAATACTAACATGAACAATTTTATAAAAAATTGAATGGATCAAGCCTTTTGGATAATATTTTGAGCCGAGTTCTTGCGTTACTCCTTAACAACATGTTTTAAACGAATTAAATGGTTTGGATTATCAAAATTTGATCAGTAAATATGAGGTCCGCACCATAGCAAAATAAGAGATCCCTTATTAGAAGCTCTCTCTTTCTCTCTCATATATGTGTGTGTGTGTGTATGTGTGTGTGTGTGAGCAATGCTAACAATACATCACATTGTACATCAAGTTATACATCATGCTTATGTAACATTCATTAATTTGAACAAATATCAAAATTCATGGGACCCGCTTTTATATTTTATCTTATAATGATATACCGATTTGCACTTTGATGTACAACTTGATGTGTTAGTAGACTTAGGTGCTGTTTGATAAAACTTAAAACTAAATAACTTAAAACTAAAATAAAGGACTGAAACTGAATACTCAATTTTTTAAGCATAAAAGTTATTTGTTATGTACTAAAATTTAAGCACTGAATTAATTAAATAGTTTGGTTTGCACAAAAAGCTAAAGTCTAAGTTTACTGATTTTTAACTTATCGCACAATAGGCCTTGCAACACACCAAGTCCCGCCTAATATTATAGGCGTGGTGATGGTCAAAGGCGGTGGAGTGGTTGTTGGTGTAGTGGTGCCAAATGGTTATGGCAATGGCAGTTAGTGGCGGTGGTGGTTAGTGGTGAAGGTGGTCAGCCGCAGTAGTGATTAGCGATGCTGGTCGGTAGTGTAATGGTGGCTGGTGACGATGGTGGTTAGTGTCAATGGTCGACAGTGTGGTGGTTAATGATAGTGGTCAGCAGTGTGATGATTAGTGGTGGTGGTCAGCAGTGTGGTAGTTAGTGGCGATGATCAGCAATGTGGTGATTAGTGGCGGCGGCGGCGGTAGTTAGTGACGGTGGTCGGCGGTGTGGTGGTGGAGGTGGTAATTAGTGGTAGGCAATGGTGGTTAATGTGGTGGCGGTAGTGGTTAGTGTCAGTAGTCAGCAATGTAGTGGTGGTGGGTGGTGATGGCGGTTAGTGATAGTGATGGTCAGTAGTGTGATGGTTAGTGGAGGTGGTCAACAGTGTGGTGGTTAGTGTGGTGGCAGTGGCGGTGGTGGTTAATGCAAGTGGTCGGCAGTGTGGTGGTGACGAGTGGCGGTGGTCGGCAATGTTGTAAACAGACTTTTTTGTTAAAGTCTTTTGAGTGTGTTCAAGTCTTTTAATTAAGTAAGGGAATAGTCATTTAATTGTTTATTTTTTATTTTTGCTGAAGATTTAATGTATTATGTTGCTTAAAGTTTCGTTATTAACTCAACTTAATACCTTTTTACTTAACCTATTCTGTTTTAAGTGCTGAAAATGGGTAATCAAACAATCTCTTATTCTATGTGTGTATGTGTGTGTGTGTGTGTGGGTGGTAGTGGTAGTGGTTTTTTTTTCTTTTTTTTCTTTTTTTTGGGGGGGAGGGGGGGAACTCGATGGACTGATACTTTTTTAGACTAATATTAGACTAATATCTAAACTCTTCATTTTTAATTAAATTTTAATGATCTTGTTGAACCACTGTTTGGATCAGGTCTTTCCGGTAATATTTTAAGTTGATTTCTCACAGGTACCCTTAAAATATATTTTAAACACATTAGACGGTTCGAATCTACTGTTTGGATCAGGTCTTTCCAGTAATATTTTGAGCTGATTTCTCACGGGTACCCTTGAAAATATATTTTAAACATACTGGACGGTTCAGATCATTAAAATTTAATTAAGAATGAATGGTTTAAATATTAATCTAATATTAATCTAAAAAAGTATTAGTCCATGGAGCCCCCGCACCCACCCACCCACCCACCCACCCACCCACACACACACAAAAGCAAAAACCCTTGACATGAACGAGATGTGTAAAATTAAATGAATAATATTTATCATATCTATCTATATTTTTCTTAAAATTTTAATAATAAATTCCTACCGTAATAATAAAATGTAATGCATAGCTTTCATAGCATGTGTAACCTGAAAAATCATCAATATCTTATTCTAAAGGGTAATTTAAATTAGGGTCGTATTTACCCCTACTGTTTAGGTTTTTATCCCATCCACTTTTTAAACTTATGTTTTAATCCTATTTTTATATGATTTGACAAATTTGCCATTACTTTTGAGAGGTACTTTACCCGCTTATCCTTTAGTTAGTTAATTATTGATTTATTAAGTTTAAATTTGTAGTACTAATTTAAGCTTAAAACATGAAATCATAATTATCTTTAGTAATTATCTTTGCCGAAAATGGCAGTTTGAGATTCATAATTATCTTTAGTAATTATTTTCACCTTTTTATGAAAATGTACCATGACCTGCAGGTGTTGTTTCTTACCTGCAAATTTACCATAACCTATAGATTTAGTATTTTACCCCTCAAATTTACTGTGAAATCTGTCAATTTACCAGATTTCGTGCCGTACCTTTTAAATTTACCATGATATATGCAAAATTCTCGTGGATGGCAAGTGTTGTTCTTTATCTACAAATTTATTATGACCTTTAAATTTACCATGATATTTGAAAACGTAACCATGACTTGTAAGTGTTGTTTCTTTCCAGCAAATTTACCATGTTTTCTACTAATTTACTTTAAATTTACCATGATATCTTAATATGTACCATGACCTTCAAATATACTATGTCTGAGTCAGTATCATCCAAAACAAACATATATTCCAACGATTCGTACATTACCCTAGCCCGTAGTCCGACGAAAATCATTCGACTTCCGTCGTCTTTCTCCGGTAGCAGTTAAATCAAACTCGTATTTCGTATTCCGAAACTAGCAGTCGATGTTCCGTAGATGTAGTGCGGTATTTGTATGCGATTCTGGCGAATTGATGGATTCCGGAGCCCTAGATCTCCGGTGTCATTCTAAAATGGAGGATTGTTGACTGTTTTTTTTAGTCCCGCTATTTTGGGGAAGACGAGTTTAATATTTAGGAGATGATTGTTAATGACGTATTTTTAGGAATTGGCTGCTAACCTTGGTTAATGTCAAGATAAAGGTAAGTTTGGTATTTTTTTAAAAAAAAGGACCAAAACTTAATGTTTGTAAGTGCATAGGATGGAAAAATAATAAACACTTAGAGATAAGACTAAAAAATAAGTTATATTTTAATAAAATATTAAAATTAATAGCTTGATGACTAAATTAATTGGATCAAGTACCCATTCAACTCAGCTCTAAAAAAATTAAAATAAAATATCAAAATTCAAGAACTATAAAAGTTGAAAGTAAATAAGAATAATTTTTGAAAAAGAGATTGTGTAATTATGAATAACTTTATCCATCATTTTACTATAAATATAGTCTCAATATTTTCTTGGGATAGAATAACAAAATAAATATTTTTTTTACAAAATTAGTTAATGTATTATTTATCTACCTATACTATAATTTGGAAAAGAAACTCAACCTAATATTTAAAATTATGTAAAAAATAAAAATTTAATATTCACTAATTGAATTTATATTAATTAAAAATAAATTATTTATAATCTACAAACCTAACTAAAAAGTATATAAAAGTTTCAACAAAAATACTTTTCAATCTTCATAAAATTATGAATCCATAGTGTAATTAGGATTTTTATCCAATTTAACTTCAAGAGGTATGTATTAATGCAAGTAAAATTTAGTAAATAGCATATTTTTCAACTCAATCTGATGTAAAGGTATAATAAGGATACATACTATCTATCTAACAAAATTCATACATGGTTAGTATAATCTCTTATTTTCATTGTTTTTATCCTTAACATTAAGTGACCTCTTTATGTCTTTTATTTTAAATTTTAAACTAAAAAAGTGTAAAGAAGAAATTTCTTTTAATCTATTATCTTTCTATTTTACCTTATTTGAATTTATTTTAACGATCAACTTATTTAACTGACCAAATTAAACCACACGTTGCATGAGCTCTTATAGGATTCTAGTTTAAATTATTCAAAAAATATTAACGTCTCTATGATGAGTCAACTGAAATGTATCTCAACTAACTCAATCTAATCGAGTCACCTCCCTGCGATGACGGTACAGTTGATTCACAATCTCATGATAAATAATAGCAAACACTTTATTCTTATAAAAATGTATCTCGACCGTTAATTAATTTTATATTTTTTGTTATAAAATTTATTTGTCAACAATAAATAAAAGTTAATAAAAGAGGCGATACTTTTAAAAAAAATCAAAGTCATGAATAATGAAAATTATTATGGTTTTATATTTATTTGTTTGTAAAAAATGGTTTATCAAAATTTTTTAAAAATTAATTTCTACGTAGTTTCTTAAAATATTATGCTTAATTACATAAAAATATAAATTAGATGTGCATCTGTGTATATATAAATAAGTACAAAAAGTTATGAAATAAAAATATCATATGTAAATTATGAAAATTTTTTTATTTGAATTTAAAAAAAATCATCCAATATTTTTGTTAGTATAAGATAATATGTAATACTTAAAAAGTTTGATCACAAACCAATTAACTTTCGCTACTTGGCACACTCAGAACGACTCTTACAAAAGTTATCCTGCAATTATATATACTAAAAAAGACCCGTGCTACGCACAATTAATTTTTCACGTAAATTTATCGATCCGTAAAATACTTTCTTACCTAAAATTAGATAATTAATTATATATTCTCTCAAAAAAATAACTTACGATACAAAACACACGTCTATTTACATTGTAGTGTATATAGTATCCAATATCCATAGATTATGTACTAAAACAAAGTTATTAACTAAAAAAAGCCTTCTCAACTCTCTTTTCTACGTGGAATTTTCTTCTCTTTTTCTCTTACTTTTAACGAAACAAATAAAATGAAAGAATAAAGAATGCCACCTATTTTTATTTGTTGTTTATTCTTTACGTAATTCATTTATATTTTTATAATGTGAAAGTGTATAAGATTATTTTATTTTGATCAATTTTTACGTTTGATTATAATTAAGTTATATGAGAATATATAACTTGAATAATTAAGTCTACTTTAATCCATCCCATGCATTTTTAGCATTTTTAGCTTTCCATATATGATGAACTTCAAACAATTTTATTGGGATGGGAACGTTGATCACCAAATTATGGGGATGAGAATGACTTACTAAATGTAATTATCGTTGATAGTGTGTTTCTATCCACTACTTTGCGAAAGCTACAAATATTGCATCATAAAATATTACAGTAGGGTAATACTCTATTTTTACTTGAGTATTGTTATGCGAATTTAATGCTATGTGTCTATATGTCCGATAGCTATCTATACTATATAGTATTACAGGACAACTTTTCGTGAGAGTCGTCCTGAGTGCGACAAGTGTCATAATTTGATTGGTTTGTGGTCAAACTTTTTAAATATTACATGTTATCTTACACTAACAACAACATTGTCTCAATCTTTTTTTAATTCAAATTCAAAAGTTTGCCATATTTCATATATAATATTTTTATTTTCTTAGCTTTCTATATTTATCTATATCTACACACATACAAATGTAATTTTTATTTTTATTTAATTAAGCATAATATTTTAAGAAATTATGGAGAGATTGATTTTCAAAATAAAAGTACAAATAAGTAAATATCTACTTATATAGAATTTTTTTTGGTAGACAACATTTTATAAATAAATAAATATATAATTGTATCACTTTTAATTATTCATTAGTTTGATTTACAAAAAAGTATCACCTTTTTTCAAACTTTTTTTTTATATTTTATTTTGATCAATTTTTACGTTTGATTATAATTAAGTTATATGAGAATATATAACTTGAATAATTAAGTCTACTTTAATCCATCCCATGCATTTTTAGCATTTTTAGCTTTCCATATATGATGAACTTCAAACAATTTTATTGGGATGGGAACGTTGATCACCAAATTATGGGGATGAGAATGACTTACTAAATTTAATTATCGTTGATAGTGTCTTTCTATCCACTACTTTGCGAAAGCTACAAATATTGCATCATAAAATATTACGGTAGGGTAATACTCTATTTTTACTTGAGTATTGTTATGCGAATTTAATGCTATGTGTCTATATGTCCGATAGGCGATAGCTATCTATACTATATAGTATTGCAGGACAACTTTTCGTGAGAGTCGTCCTGAGTGCGACAAGTGTCATAATTTGATTGGTTTGTGGTCAAACTTTTTAAATATTACATGTTACCTTACACTAACAACAATATTGTCTCAATCTTTTTTTAATTCAAATTCAAAAGTTTGCCATATTTCATATATAATATTTTTATTTCCTTAGCTTTCTATATTTATCTATATCTACACACATACAAATGTAATTTTTATTTTTATTTAATTAAGCATAATATCTATACTATATATTATTGCAGGACAACTTTTCGTGAGAGTCGTCCTGAGTGCGACAAGTGTCATAATTTGATTGGTTTGTGGTCAAACTTTTTAAGTATTACATGTTACCTTACACTAACAACAACATTGTCTCCAAAGATGCAATTTATCAGCTGGTTGGCTTGGAAAGGGAAGGTCAAAGTTGCGGCAAGCATGTTCTTCCTGGGGGTTGTAAAGCTTGGAGAAGCCCTTTGCTCATTCTGTGCAACAAAGTTGGAGTCGCAAGATCATCTCTTTCTGAATTGTCAAGGGTGTGGGAATTATGGGGAAAGTTTGTAGCGTTGTGGAATATCCAATGGGTGGCCCCAAAGACAGTAGCGGAGTTGATGGTCTGGTGGTCAAGCTGGAAATTTGCAAGGAATTCAAACCAAATATCCAATCTTCTATGGCGATCCTTGCCATCCACTGTAATCTACTCTATTTGGACAGCTAGAAACCAAATTCGATTTAACCAAAAGAGGTTATGCTGGGTAAGTCTGGAGGAGGAGATCAGAATAAGATGGCTTCAGGGTGTGGCGCCACAAATCAAGCAAGTAGGCTGCTCCATGGATAGCGTGTTGTACAACGCGTCGTCAATAACTCAGAGAGGGAGGATCCAGTAATCGAATTTCAACCAGAGGAATGAATTGGGGGAGGATGTGAAGCGGTAGATTTAGGGTAACTGGTGAGGAAAGAGAAAGGGTTGGGTAGTGAGGGGGTGGGTGGGTTGGTTTCAATTGGTTTGGTTTCTCACCAACCAATTTGTCTATGTTAAATGTTTGTACCTTGGACGGTTTTTTTCAGCATTAATATTACCTCTTTATTTGCTTTTCAAAAAAAAAAAAAAAACAACAACATTGTCTCAATCTTTTTTTAATTCAAATTCAAAAGTTTGCCATATTTCATATATAATATTTTTATTTTCTTAGCTTTCTATATTTATTTATATCTACACACATACAAATGTAATTTTTATTTTTATTTAATTAAGCATAATATTTTAAGAAATTATGGAGAGATTGATTTTCAAAATAAAAGTACAAATAAGTAAATATTTACTTATATAGAATTTTTTTTTGGTAGACAACATTTTATAAATAAATAAATAAATATATAATTGTATCACTTTTAATTATTCATTAGTTTGATTTACAAAAAAGTATCACCTTTTTTCAAACTTTTTTTTTATATTTTATAAATAAATTTTAGAATAAAATTTTTAAAAAAGCATACTAATAACGGTCAAGATGGATTTCTATAATAACAAAGTGTTTGCTATTATTTATGAGATTGTCAATCGACTATACTGTCATCGCAATGATGTGTTTAGATTAGATTGAGTAAGCTGATGTTACATTTTAATTAACTCATATTAGGCACGTTAATATTTTTTTAAACCGTTGCAAAACCACTTATATTTAAAATCAACGAGTTGACTAATCTTCTAAACGTTTTAATTTGGTCAATTAAATAGGTTAAATATTTAAAAATAAATTCAAATAAGGTAAAATATTAAGACAAAAGATTATAATAAATTCTTTCTTTAGACTTTATCTTTTCAAAGTTTAAAATAAAAGATATAAAGAGGTCACATAATGTTAAGGATAAAAGTAACGAAAGTGAGAAATTATATGAAGTTTTGAATTTTATTAGATAGGTAGTATTATCTTTATAGTCTATTTATGACAGATTGAGTTGGATAACATGCAAACTACTAAAATTTACTTGCAGTTAGTTAGATTGGAAAGTATCATAATTGAAAATTTTATTTGCTTTTTAGCTAAATTTTTAAGCATGTCGTTGATAATTTATTTTTAAGTAATATAAATTCAATTAATAGATATCATATTTTTCTTTTATCTTTTGCAAGTTGATTTTTTTTTTTCTAAATTTTAGAATAGGTAGATAAACATTGCATTAACTAATTTTGTAAATTTTTATTTATTTTGTTATTTTATTTTATAAAAATATTGAGATTATTTTTATAGTAAAATTATGGATACAATGATTCATAATTAGACAATCTCTCTTTCGAAAGTTATTCTTATTTACTTTAAACTATTACAGTTTTTGTATTGTGATATTTTATTGTTATTTTTTTAGAGGTGAGATGAATGAATACTTTGATTAAAATAATTTAGTTATTAATAATAATTTTAATATTTTACTAAAATAAAATTTAAAATAAGATATTGAAAATATTTCACGTTGCACATGCTACGAAAACTACGTGCTTTATATTGCATTATTGAGGTAAAATTTTTATTAACTATTAAAATTTTAAGAAAAATATATATTGACATGATAAAATATTTTTTATTTTATTTTACACGCCCTGTGCATAGCACGGGTTTTTGCTAGTATTAATGGTTATAGAATAAACGACATATAAATTATTTTATTCTATAAACAATAAATAACTTATAGCTCTAAAATATTATAATATCCTATAGCTATTACAATAGCATTAGAGTAAGTCATTTATTATTTATAGGCAATTATTGTTTTTCAGTATGACTGTAGGACATTTTATTACTATATTAAAATCATTGTTTAGAATAGCGTTAGTGGATTATTTGTAATTTTGCCGTTAAAATCATAGTTCATATAACGACTCACTCCCGTTTTGTACAATATTGTCCGCTTTTGTAGCCCAAACCTCATGGACTTTCCAGTAGGTCACCCATCCCTGAATTGCTCCAGGACAAGTACGCTTAACTGTGAAGTTCCATTTAGTGTTGGTGCATCACGGCTTTAAAAGGCCTTGTACAAGAAATGTTCATAATCTTATAAATACCACCGAACTTACATTCATCAAGCGATGTGGGATCATTGACCACCCATTTGGACGTTCCACTAAAACTCCATCTCATGGACGCCGGCCTCACAGTTGGCACTACGGCCTGGCTAGGGTGTCACAATCTCCCCCACTTAGGAACACACGTCCTCGTGTAATGTCGAGATTTCTCACATTTTCAGTTGGTGCAAGCTCTGATACCATTTGTAACGACCCGCTCCCGCCTTGTACAATATTGTCCGCTTTTGTCGCCCAAACCCTATGGACTTATCAGTATTTCACTCATCCCTAGATTGCTCCAGAGCAAGCACGCTTAACTGTGAAGTTCCATTTGGTATTGGCGTTATCACGACTTTAAAAGGCCTTGTACAAGAAAGGTTCATAATTTTATAAATACTACCGAACTTACATCCATCAAGCGATGTGGGACCCTTGACCACTCATTCGGATGTCCAACTGAGACTCCATCTCATGGACGCCGGCCTCACAGCTGGCACCACAGCCTAGCTGGGGCGTCACAGTTCACGGGACAAATTAGCTTTGATTTTCGCACATAGTTTTAAGGTTATGTGAGATTTTAATGCTATGATGGAATATCAAAAAATTGAATATTTGATGATTACCATGCTATGATTATGTATCATCTTCTTATTTGCGTGTCTGTTTTCATTAAAGATTTTTTTGCCAATTTCGATTAAAATAAGCTTCGCAAAGAAACTTATCTATTTATTGGCCAAAATCCTAAACCATTCGTTGAATCTCCAAATACGCATAAGAAAGTTAATTTCAATCACAACAATGAAATTGGGACATGAATATAACTGTTATTTTTTAGGGTCCATTTGGCCTGGCTGAATTATTGGATTATTCACTGTTTAGTTTTTTGTCCTTATTTGAATTTTTTTTAATTTTTTTGTTTTTCATTAATTTTTTTATGATTGTTGGTTCGTCTCGACAAGAGCTTTCAGAAAAGTTATCAATCATCGGCTACATTTGAAAAAAGTTCAGAAAAGATAAAAAATAAGCCAAAAACAGCGTCCGTGTTGGCTTATTTTCGTCTTTAGTGACTTTTTTTTTAACTTTTGGACATAATTTTATACTTTGAAGATTCCTTTCGTCGATACGAACCAATAATCCACGAAAAAATGACATAAAAATAACAAATAAAAAAAATTAAATAAAGACAAAAAAAAAAGCCAGATAATCTAGCCTGGATAATCCAGGCCAAATGGAGCCTAAATAGTGATTCTGGACGTGAATGTGAAAAGTATATTAAAATTGACATATAGAAAATGTTAATCATATAGGAAACGTTAAAATAGATTTTTTTTGGGAACATTTTCAAAATGGTTGGACCAGTTGGTAAGTCATATAGGAAACGTTAATCATTCGTATATGTCGTCGTCGTTCTGGAATAGGAAATGTTTTCTGAACATTTTCAGAATAAGAAATCTGTTTAGCATATGAGAAAGAATATATATATAGAGTACCATTTTAATAAGACATAACTTTTTTTTTAGATTATATTTTGATGATCAAAACTGTTCAATTTTCGTAAAATATGTTTTTAAGGATACCCGTGAGAAATCGGCTCAGAAAAATATCAGGAAGGGCTTGATCCGACAGTTTTTCATAAATGCTGATAGAAATAATTTTATGAGAAACTGCCGGATCAAGACCTTTCCGGTAGCATTTTAAGCTAATTTCTCGCAAGTATGTTTAAAAACATGTTTTAAACAATTGAACAGTTTGAATCATCAAAATTTAATCAAGAAATAGGATGTCCTCATTTTAGCAAAATAAGAGATCGCTCATTAGAGCTCTCCCTCTCTCTCTCTCTCTCTCTCTCTCTATATATATATATATATATATATACACTAATATTAGACCAATATCTAAAGTCTTCATTTCTGATTAAATTTTAATGATCCGAACCGTTCAATGTGTTTAAAATATTTTTTTAACGGTGCCCGCAAGAAATCAGCTCAAAATATTACCTGAAAGGACTTGATCCAAGCAATGTTTAATAAAACAGTTTCTGTTAGCAACTTGGATCAAGCATTTTTCGATAATTTTTTTATTCGATTTTTCACAGATACCTTTAAAAAAATGTTTTAAATATATTGAATGGTTCAGATTATTAAAATTTAATTAGTAATGAAGAGTTTAGGTATTATTCTAATACTGATTCAAAGTAATTTTTTATAAAACTGTTCCTGTCAGCATTTATGAACAACTGTTTAGATCAAGTACTTCTCGGTATTTTTTTGAGCCGATTTCTCACAGATACCCTTAAAAACGTGTTTTAAACACATTGAACGGTTCCGATTATCAATATTTGATCTGGAAATGTGAGGTCCTCATTTTAACAAAATGAGGGATCCCTCATTAGAAGCTTACTATATATATATATATATATATATATATATATATATATATATATATATATATATATATATAGAGATAGCAAGATTAGAAATAAAACTTGTACGAAACACCTACAGAGCTTGAGGCAGAACCACGATCTCATCTTTGGTGCTAAGTTGGTGTCTCGTTTGTTTAGTACCATCAATAGCTTTTGTGTCCATTTCAATATCAATTCACAACATTCTCAGTAATACTGTTTTTTGGATTCAATTAATGGAAGAGAAAAAAAAATAGAAAACTACTTAGGGTGTGTTTGAGAAAAATGTGCAAAATGAGTTTTGAATTGGGGAGGAGTTTTTGAAAAAAAATATGCAAAATGCATTTTGTAAAAATAATAGAATGGAAGAAGGGAATGAAAATGCAAAAATGAGCTCTAGACCTCTTTTTGAGTTCTTACTCTTAAAGTTCAAAATGGAAAATGAGTTTTGCAGAACTGATTATGAGAATGTGGCTTCCAAACAGTCAAAATAAAAAAATAGAAATGGAAAAATACAAAAAAAGAGGCTCCCAAACACCCCCTTAATTGACCGAATTAAAACTATCTAGAAGATTGGTCAACTTGTCGATTTTAAAGATGAGTGATTTTGTAGCGGGCAGAAAAAATATTAACATGCCTAGAATGAGTTGATCAAAATATAACATCAGCTCACTCAATCTAATCCAGACACATTTCTGCAATGACAATACAATTGTTTCACGACCTCATAAATAATAACAAATACTTTGTTGTTATAAAAATCTATCTTCGTATAATTTTAAATTTATATTATGAAATATATTTATAAAAAAAATAAATAAAATTAAAAAAAGAGGTGATACTTTTTTTGAAAAAAATCAAAGTTATGAATAATAAAAATTGATATGATTATTTTTTTTATTTGTAAGAAGTTGTTTACCAAAAAAATTTTATATAAGAATAAGTCTATTTACTTGTACTTTTATTTTGAAAACCAAACTCTATGTAATTTCTTAAAATATTATGCTTAATTGTATAAAAACATAAACTATATGTGTAGATACAGATAAATAGAGAAAATTATGGAAATAAAAATATCATTTATGAAATATGGCAAGCTTTTTAATTTGAATTTAAAAAAGATTCAAATAATATTTTTGTTAGTGTAAGATAACATGTAGTAGTTAAAAAGTTTGACCACAAATCAATCAATTTCTGACACTTGTCGCAGTCAGAGCAATTCTCATAAAAAATCGTCTTGTAATAATATATAGTATAGATTTCTAGAGAATAAGTATATGTTAATCTTAAAATGTTACTGTTTTTATTGAATATTTTTAATTTATCAAAAGATTTGATCATATATTCACTCAAATGAACAAATAAGATGAGAGGTCCACCAACTAACTGACTATATATATAAACTGGCGATAGAAAATATGTAGACTATATGACGTTTCTAATACGGAGTACTAAATATTCTTAAATCTGAAAAGGAAGTTAGATTCATTCTTAACAGCTTAAGTAGGGCTCATAAAGGAATCAATTATTCGAGTATAAGTTCGTGTTGGTTCATTAAAAACTCATTTAATATCAAATAATTAAGCTTAAATTTTTTTTGAGTTCGTTAAACTTTCAAACCAAACTTGAACACGTTATTACTCGTCTAGCTCAATTTATGATGTGTATGAAATTCAACCTATTCAAGCTCAATTCGTGATCGGCTCTATTAAAGCTTATTTGGGATTAGTTCACCTTATAGATAAGACAAATTTGAACACATTTTTAAAACTTTTTAAGTTTTCAATTCAAACTTAAACACTACAATCATAGATTGATACCTAATCTAGGACTTAATTTCCGTTTTAATTGAGTTTTCCATAATGGATGGTGGAATTGATTTCTACAAAATTAGCTAAATTGTATGTATACTGATTTGAACATCCGAATTATCAAAAAAGTGTTAAAAAATCATAGATTTATAAATTAGCATGTTCTCAGTGGTTGGGCTAACTCCAACGAGAACTTCGGTAAGCTAAGCTCTAGAGTGAAGCTATATCAAGCCCAATAACATAGGTCCAATATGATGCTATCAGCATAACTATCTCGTTAGTCCTTATAGTGGGGTTTTAGAACATTGTGCACAGGTTTGGGCCAAGCCCTAGAAACTTATTCAGTGCTCCATGTGTACTGTCATGTGGTGTTTAAGTTCCTTCCTATTATACATTAGTGTAGGACCCGAAAATAAAAGTATGATGCCGCATTGTGTGATGGGAAAAGAACCAAGGACTTCAATGTTGTCTAGAAGCACTAAACAACTTAGTTAGGTGGTGTTTGGATGACCAATTTTTGCATTTTGGATTTTGACTTTCACATTTGCTTTTATAGGAGTTGTTGAAAATGAATTCTACCCAAATTGAAGGTTATGGTGTCGAAACTGGTAACTTGCTCCGAACTCCTACTTCTAACTCTTGCATCCAAGTTTAGTGATGGTGTCGCCAAAGACCCTCTGACGATCAAGTTAGAATATGTTATAAGTTGAATAATATAATATGTTTGGACTATAGATGTAACGATCTGCTCTCACCTTTTACAATACTGTGCGCTTTTTGTCGCCCAAACCCCATGAACTTCCCAGTAGGTCACACATTCCAGGATTGCTCCAGGGTGAGCACGCTTAACTATAAAATTCCAATGGATTTTGGTACTCTCACGGCTTTTAAAAGTCTTGTACAAGAAAAATTCATAATCTTATAAATACTATCGAACTTACATCCACCAAGCTATGTGAGACCCTTGACCACCCATCTGGACATCCCACTGAGACACCATCTCATGGACGCTGGCCTCACAGCTGGCACCACGGCCTGACTGAGGTGTCACAATCTCCCCCACTTAGGAACACACGTCCTCGTGTGAGGCCGAGATTTTCTACATTTTTGGTTGGTGCAGGCTTTGATACCATTTGTAACGATCCACCCCCGCCTTGTACAATTCTGTTCGCTTTTTGTCGTCCAAACCCCATGGACTTCCCAGTAAGTCACCCATCCTAGGATTGTTCCAGGGTGAGCACATTTAACTGTGAAGTTTCAATAGATTTTGGCACTCTCACTGCTTTTAAAAGGCTTTGTACAAGGAAAGTTCATAATCTTATAAATACTACAAAGCTTACATCCACCAAGCAATGTGAGACCATTGACCACCCATCCGGACGTCCCACTGAGACACCATCTCATGGATGCTGGCTTCACAGTTGGCACCACGGCCTGACTGAGGTGTCACAATAGATCTCAAAGGTACCTGGTCAAATAATTCGAGGAGAGGAGTAATTTGTGGAGGGCATATTGCCAACATAGGCACCCACATTCTATATTGAAAGAGTAATCTTGCTGATCCGGGCACCATCTACGAGATCCTGAACAGTTAGTCGCGCAATCCTCGGGATCAGTCGGACAATTAGGGGTGTTTGCTCTCTTCGCACAGCCAGGGCAAAGTACTCGTGTACGAACATATTAGCCAATCGAGACAGAAGCATGCTGACTTGCGTTGTGTGTGCGTGACTAGTCAGTTGCCTCTTTTTTAGGGTGATTCTGATAATTTTGAAGCGAATATTCGTCAGTAGTCAATCCAGAGCCAAACCTGGCTCATCGGTGGTCCCCCATTCCTTAGTCATGGCGTGAGCCTAGGTGTAGGAAATAACTACCGGAGCCAAATAATAGCAATTACCCCAATCATTCAATCAGGGGCGGACCCTTATTGGGGGGGGGGGGGGGGGGAGTGGCACATGTCACCCCCAATTTTCAAAATTCTAATTTTTTAATTTTTTTAATTATCATATTACAAGTAATTATTTAGTGGTATTAGAACACTTCATATGATGTCTCAACAATTTTAATCACTACACATTCATATGAGTGTTCCTACATTTATTATTAAGTCTCACATAAATGAATATATAGTGATAAAGGGTATTGGAGGACCACGTGTCGATATCCCAGGATCACACACTAATTCTTTTGTTATTTTAGTGCTTGCCAAGAAAAAGAGTGTGATGTAGGGATTTTTTTTTATTACTGAGTGTTGGTTATGTGATTACTAATTACTATGTTTTAATTATTGATTATTAATTTTTTAATATTAATTAGGTGTTCATGTTGTATTTTTTTTCTTGTTTATAGGATATGTATATTTTGATCTGATTTTTAGATAAGATCAACCTTATAACATGTGAATTTTTTTGTGTGTTATGAAAAATTAACTTAAAACATATACGTGTTTAAATTTCGTCACCCCCGATTTTCATTCCTGGATCCGCCCCTGCATTCAATGCATGCGCTTTTATTTTCTAGGGCGACCATTGGATCCTAAACGTGTAAAGATATCCAACCTACCGCAAAAAGCACGCCCACACTTGGCAGCTGCCCATGTGCGCCAACGTTACTGTGACATGTTCTTACCCTCACCGTTGCGTTTCTCCACGTCTAACAGCCCAATCTTCCTTATTACTTCATTCCCCTTTGTGCAGGAATCCTTGTTTTAAAAGGTTTCTCTTCAAAATCCTTCCTACCTCATTTTCTTCGGCATTTCTCACTGCACATCCTTATCCCTCTTTCTAATCATCACCCTTTCCCTTAGTCATAGATCCCACTTCCTCTTCCCCATTTTCGACGAGATATTCTTTCAAACTTTCTTTGCATCAAGACTGTATGCTCATTTTCAACAATAATAATTTAAATAAAAAGATCCAAAAAAAAGTAAAAGATGAGAGAGAAAGAAAGATTGAGAAAGTGATCAAGAGAGAAGAGAGAGAGAGAGCGACCAATATAGGGGGGAGAGAGAGATCGAGAGAGGAGAGGGACCAAAAAAGGAGAGAGAGAGAGAGAGAGAGAGAGAGAGAGAGAGAGAGAGAGAGATGGGTATGTGAACCCAAGGGGAAGAGAGAGGGCAGAAGAGAGGTTTACCTACTAGAGAAGAGGCACCTCAAGACGGGAAATCTGAAAAATTGCAAAAAGTGAAAAGCAAGAAGGAATGTGTTATATATAAAGGAAGGGAAGGATCAAAATTCGAATCGAATTCGTGTAGGTTAGGCTTATCATCGCAATAGATAAACTCGATCAAAATAAAAATAAAAATAAATGAAACGTTTCGATTTTTCAAAACATTAAACAATTTATTAAACTCTTATTTTATTAAAAAGACAAGAATTAATATGAAATAACCTTAACCATTGATCAATTATTATAAAAACCAAGTTTCAAGAGTGCATAATTGAAAATGACCAAATTACTCCTTGGAGTTTACATTCATTTCATAATATAAAAATACTAGAATATCAGAGCTACAGTCTAGGGGTACAATATCTTGGCGAATAGCTCCTTTCCATTGACTCCTAGCACTTCATGCACTGGTGGTTCCTCCGTCTGCACATCTCTATCTGGCATGAAACACTAGGGGTAGAAAAGTTGCACCGAACATTTTGTCAAAACTCTCTGGTTTTCAACAGATCGCTCAAGTAGCCTATAGCTCGCTCAAGCGTGCTACTAGATTACGGGTACTGAAAAAATTAGACCACTAGTCAGAATCTGACAAAATTCAAGAGCTCTTTTTTTCAGATTCTAGGTTAGGATTTTTTGCAAGTTCTAGGTTCGCACAGACAAATTTAAACGTGATCAGAGCATATATTCCACAAAATTATCTACTGTAAATATCAACACATGGATCTAACATGTTGTCCCCTAAATCAATTGATCACTATGAATCACAGAATACATGAAATCGAATGATTTTAACAAAAATAGAATAAACAAAACCCTAAACATAATATTCTACTCATGCTTTCGAATCTACAATTAACAACAATAGATTAACCCTAGGGTTGGTAGGTAACTAAACCTACTTCAGATCCGACAAACGAAACACGAATTACTACGAATCATTGGAAAATACGAATGGACAAAAACTCCATCAAAAACCCTCAAGATCAACCACAAACCTCTGAAACTCTCTCCAAAAACTCTAAGCACTACTGATTTCGTGAAAGTGTGAAAGAATAATATAATATTACTAGATTTTTTAATAATTCTAGCCCATGATCGAGTATTCAAGGCCATCAAAACATCAGAAAATAATTCCCCTCATCAAATCTCCATAACTCCCAGATTTGTAGTTTCGGAATTCAAAAAGACCACTCAAGCGGCCTCGAGCGAGCTAGTAAAATAAAAATCCGAATTTTCTGATTTAAAAAAAATGTTAAACAATAACAATTAAATCTATACTTTTATTAAATAAATAATTTAAATTAAATTAAAATTTTAAATTAAATTAAAAATTTAGAGTTATTACAATAAATCTCATAGCCAGATAATTTATAATACCAAAGGATAATTCACTCAACGATTCGACAAACCTAGAAGCTAGGCAAATTGGATAAATTCTATCATTAATAACAGATAAATATGATAATTCCGTAAATCAAAAATTATTTAATTACGCAATAACTCAATCTTTTTGGATCATTACAATAATAGTTTATTTTAATCTTTTACAAATAATTAAAAACTTATGTAAATGCGATAATATGAATCTGTTGATTTCTCTCTCTCGATCGAACATATACATTTTAAAAATAATTTGTATTAGGGGCGAAGCTAGGATTTTTTTCCCACTGGTGAGGAATATTTATAAATTTAAAAAAAAATGTTGTCTAAATGTTGAAGCAGTATCCAAAATATATAATTGATACATTTTTAATTGTATAAATTATTGATACTTCTCATATTCATGATATGATTGCTAAAATACATCGATCGAAGGTCCTATATTGTTGAGAATTCGCCTTTAAGTCCGACAATATTTATCAGGGCCGGCCAGCCGATCGTCCCTGGAGGGCCAGAGTCCGTGGAAACTGGATTTTAAATCAAGAGTTTTTGAAAGGCCGAATGGTGATTTATCCGAGTCTTCTAATGCGTGATATCGATAATGACGGGGTAGTGTGGGTACATAGATGAAGTAAAACGAAAGGGACTGTTGCATGGCGTGCATACCTTTTGTCCTACTCCCTTCTCTTTCTTTCTTTAGTATTTTTGCTTACTTTTTTTTCTCTGATCTTTTGGCGGTCTTATGTTTATTTTTTCCACTGAAACTTTTTGGTGGTCTTTTTTTAATCTTTATAAGGGGAAATGGCGATGGAGAGAGGGGGACCATGTTTTTAACTTTTATTTTCTTATTAAGGGACCACAGTTTTTGACATCGTGACCAATTTTGAGCACCAAGAAGATCTGCATCATTTTCTTAACCTATGCTACGAATGGAATGCTTACAAACATAATTACCTAAAAACAAAAATCAAAGCCACTTATACCTTTCAAGTTTCTAAAAAATGCAAAGACTCTCTTGAAATTCCGATAATGCACTAACCTCCCTTACTTTATAAATTATTTAATAGATTCTCCTCTTTTCGTTAACTTCTTGCCAACACCATCAGTTTTGATTGATAAAAGATTAAAATACTTCTCTTTCGTCTTTACCTATCTTTTTTATATATGTTTAGTCTATTTCTGCATAAAACTATATTATACATACATACATACATACATACATATATATATACATATATATATATATATATATAGAGAGAGAGAGAGAGAGAGAGAGAGAAAAGGAGAAAGTCTATTTACAAAATAATTTTTAAAATTAGAGATTAAAATATTGAAATTAAATTAGACTTAAGTTGTATTTTAATCAAATTTATGCAAATAAATATGTATTTTATATTTTATAGCTACTTTTTCTTACAAACATATAATATATATATATATATATATATACACACACACACAGTCCCCTTCTAATATATATATATATATATATATATATATATATATATATATATATATATATATATATATATATATATATATATATATATATATACATGTTACAAAAAATTAAGTCTGATTAGTTTTGCCTAATCGGATCTTATTTTTTGTTTGACTTAATAATATTTTATTAATTATTGATTTTTTTTGACCAGATATTTTAGAAAAATTAAAAAGTATATTCAAAAATTAAAAAATTTCATAAAAAAAAAATAAGTCAAAATATATCATGTTTGGACTTATTCTTTGTTTCTAATAAAAAAGAGTTGACATGTTTCGGCAAAATTAATCAAACTTAATTTTTTGTAACATGTAGTATAGTTTTGATTTGGTAAAAACAAATCTAATTAGATAAAACTAATCAGATAAACTAATTAAATTTAGAGAATCACATATACATGCAAAAAATAAGTCTTTTTACAAACAAGAAATATGAATATAACATGAAATAAGTCTTTTTACAAACAAAAAGTATGAATATAACACGTGACATGTTATTTTTGGCTAATTTGACTTATTTTTTGTCTGACTTATTAATCTTTTATTAATTATTAATTCTTCTAGACGAGACATTTTAAAAAAGTAAAAAATTATATTCAAAAAGTAAAAAAAAACTTCATAAAGAAAAAAATAAATCAAAACAGAACACGTTTCGGCTTATTTTTTGTCTCTAGTAAATAATATTTACTTTTAAACAAAAAAATTTACTTGTTTGATTTTTTTCGTCAAGACGAAGTAATAATTTATAAAAAAAATTAATGTCAAAATAATAAATACAAAAAAAATTAATAAATACTAAACTAAAAAATAAGAATAAGAATTAAAAAAATAAATATGAGAGAGAGAAGGTTGTAAGAGGGAGGGAGAAGGACGGGGGGTTGTTTTTTGGTTTGGGGTGGTTGGGGTTGGGGTTGGGGTGTTGGTCCACGTGTGAGAGGGAGAGTGGATGGCTTGGAGGTTGTGGTTGGGAGGGTGTGCCTGCATTATTGATGTGTTAATCAAAAATGCTAAAGACACACCACTTTTGCACATCGCTTTCACACATCACTTAAAACTATGTAGTTTTGTGTTGAAAAAAAACCATATTTGTTTTTTACCCATATCGCTGAAAATATATTTGGGTCTTCCTTAACATAAAACGACGTAGTTTTAAGTGATGTGTAAAAATGATGTGTATGTAGTACTCTTGTGTATTAATTCAACAAGTTCTCTCTTTCCTTTAATTTTTGTTCATTTCTTAACTATAAATGTTTATGTCATAAATTAGTCTGTATTATGTACCAAAAATGTCCTTTCATTAAGACGTCTATAAAAATTTAAAAAAAATAGTTGACCCCATTAAGATTTTGATTAAAGTTACTAAGTTTATATTTTTCTTCTTCAACAAAACCATACATTTAAATGGTACACAATATCTAATCTATTTACACTGATTATCAATAATTAAAAAAAATTACACAAGGTCGACCAAAATTAACGTGTAAAACTTTAATAAAAAGAAGTGAGCCGTTAAATGAAAAGGGGTTATTTAATTTCAGCATTTAAAGAATAGAAAAAAGAAATTAAAACATTAAAAAAAAAAGTTAAATTAAAAGTTATGATAATATTTTAATAAGATAGGCTAAAAATGTATATGTGATTCTATTAGATGAATTATATATAGGCAATGCCAACATAACAGGATACATTAAATGACAAATATAACTTCGTAAGGAAAAAGTTAGCAACATATGATGCATATTTATTTGTACAAATTTGACCAAAATACAACTAAAGTCTAATTTAATTTATGTTTTAATTTTAAAAATTATTTTCGACTCGGTTTAGGTTTAGTGACAAACATAACAGGATACATCATTGTCGAGTTAAGTTTTTTTTTTTTTACTTGATTGAGCTGACTCAATTCTTTCTTAACCCATAAACTCTTACTAGCGAAAACCCGTGCTATGCACGGGATGTGTAAAAAAAAAGGAGCAATATTTTACCATGTCAATTTATATTTTTAAAAATTTTAATAACAAATTCTTACCACAATAATATAATGTAAAACACATAGTTTTCATCGCATGTGCAGCTTGAAACATCTGTAATATTTCATTCTAAACTCTACTTTAAAAAATATTAAAACTGATAGTTTAATAATTAAATTAATTTGATCAAGTATTCATTCAACTCTTCTCTTAAAAAACTTAAAATAAAATATCAAAATTTTAAAAGTTTGATACATTAAACTAAATAAGCATAACTTTTGAAAGAAAAATTGTCTAATTATGAATTACTTTATCATAAAAATAATCTCAATATTTTTTTGGAGTAGAATAACAAAATTAGTTGCTGCAATATTTATACTACAATTTTTTTTTAAATTCAACCTACTATTAAAATTCATAAAAAAATAAAAAATGATATTTATTAATTAAATTTATATTAGTTAAAAATAAATTATCAATGACTTACTTAAAAATCTAGCTAAAAAGCATATAAAAGTTCCAATTAAGATACTATTCAATCTTTATAAATTATGAGGCTTAAATTTTAATTAAGATTTTTATCCAATTTAACTTCAAGAGATGAGTATGAATGCAAGTAAAATTTATTCATTCACATATTATCTAACTTAATCTACCGTAAAAATATTATAAGGATAAATACTACCAATTTAACAAAATTCATACATACTTAATATCTCATTTTCTTTGCTCTTATCATTAATATTAAATGACCAATTTATGTCCAACTCAATCCGCCGTACAGATATTATAAGGATAAATAGTACCCATCTACCAATCCCTCATAATCGATGCTCTTATTCTTAATATATATTATATGGCCTCTTTATGTCATTTATTTTAAAATTTAAAATTAAACAAATATAAAGAATGAATTTCTTTTAATCTCTTGTCTTTCTATTTTATCGTATTTGGATTTATTTTTAACACTCAACCTACTTCATTGATCAAATTAAAACCGTCTAAAAAATTAGCCAACTCATCGATTTTAAAGATTAGTGACTTTTGCAGCGGGTAAAAAAATATTAATATATATATGTGTAGGATGAGTTAATCAAAATGTATCTCAAATCACTCAATCTAATGCAGCTAGCACATTCATGGATGACAGTAAAGTTAATTCGCAACCTCATAAATAATAGCAATTAATTCTTTTTCAATAAAAAAGGAATAAAAGTTAAAAGAATAGATGATGCTTTTTTAAAAAACATCAAAATCATGGATAATGAAAATTGATATGGTTATATATTTATTTATTCGTAATTAGTTGTTTACCAATTTTTTCTATATAAGAATAAATCTATTTATTTGTACTTTTACTTTGAAAATCATTCTCTACATAATTTTCAAATATTATGCTTAATTACATAAAAATATAAATTACATGTGTATGTTTATGTGTGTAGATATAGATAAGTAGAGAAAATTATGGAAAGAAAAATATAATATATGAATATGGCAAGTTTTTTAATTTGAATTCAAAAAAGATTCATCTAATATTTTGTAAAGATAAAGTAACATTTAGTATTTAAAAAGTTTGATGACAATTTAATAAACTACTAGTACTTGTCGTTCTCAGGACGATCCTCACGAAAAGTAATCCTGCAATAATATATAGTATAGATGTCACCAAATTTCTATTTTTGTCAAAAAACTTTAGGACAAATAGCAACAGCCCAATATTCTTCCACCAAAAGAAATGCTGCAATTGTTTCATAGGAACGGTAAAGTGGTCCATGAAAATATGTAACACGCAAATCTTGCCCGGTCCATTTGGGAACGAAGAATTTGGTGGGTTTTGATTAGAATTTGGTGTTGATGGAGTGTGATGGATGAAGTAAAAACAAAAAATAAATAAATAATCAGGATTAAATGGTATAATTAAACGTACAAAAGCAAAATAAAAAAACTAGTATAAAGGAATTATATTAAAATTTCTAAGCAATACTTAAAAATGGGTATACAAAAAAAAAAAGAAAAATTGTAAGGTAATCTATCTATACTATCTATACTATATATTATTGCAGGGAGTGTTTTCGTGAGAAGATCTCTAGGAGCGACAAGTGGCGGAACTTTGTTGGTTTGTCATCAAAAAATTTTTGTGATACATGTTACCTTACAATAATGAAAGATAATATGAATCTTTTTTGAATTCAAATTCAAAAAACTTACCATATTTCAACTCTGATACTTTTAGCCCCATAACTTTCTGTATTTATTTATGTCTATACACATACACATATATATAGCTTTCTGTATTTAATTTTGATTTTCAAAACAAAAATAGAAATAAATATGCCTATTCTTATGTATAAATTAAATATGATCTATAGCTTTTTACAAATATATAAATATATCATTTTTATTACTCTTGATTTTAAATTTTTTTAAAAAAGTATTACGTATTTTTTTAACTTTCGCAAATTAGTAAATGGGTTCAACGAATTAGTAAACTTACCTAAGAGATGGCAGGCTCAATATATTAGTACAAGAGTTCTTCCATTTTATTTATCTCTCTCTTTTATAGAAGTAATTCTTTTCTCCTTTTTTATTTTCACCACCACCACTACTACAACTACAATAGTAATAATAATAATTAGTGTCGCGCCTGGAAATTTCCTTGCCTTTTAATGCGACGTTTAATGAAAATTGTTTAACAGCTGGGACTTATTTAAAACTCAGAGTCGCCACTTGACATGAAATTTGGGTGTGTCAAGTCACCCTCTAAGGCCATTTTCAAAGAAGATGCCCTCAGAAAAATAATTTTATTTCAACGCAGAAATACGATTCTGTTTATAAAAATGACTCCTTTAAAAGAAATCTGGTCTTGAAAAATAGAGATGGGTTCGGGGATTTACTGTTACGAGTTGGGAAGGTGTTAGGCACCCAACAGCGCCCTTTCGGTACTTTATTTTCCCAATTAATTTTATTTTATTATCCTTGGCCAAATTTAAATAATATCTAGTGATTGATGTACAATTGGATTAAAAATAAAAAAACGGGTGTGAGAACAGAACCTCAGTTTACGCAATTTAGCTTTTGGTGGCAAAAAGTTGGAACAAATATATGTTAAATTTTGACCGAAACATGATACGCAAACTGGTATCTGCATGTCATGTTTCTATTCCCGGAGTGCCAGGTACCTTAAATCCCTGGCAGGAATTTTCAAGTCTAACAATGACCCGATTCCATTTTATTAATGGATTATCATGTTAACTTTCTTTTTTTGGTTTTATTTATCTGTAATTCTTCATCCCGACAGCTACACAATCACTGACGATCCAAATTGTAAAATTCAATAAATGTTACTTCAATCACGATATTCTGTCGTGAAAAGATAACGTGCATTGCCCGTTAAATTTTCATCCCAAAAACACTAACATGGGCTACCTATGTCACCCGCGTGTTTATGGAATTCCGAGATTATCGGGATTTTTAACCAAGTGATACGGATAGTGTGTGTCATCGTGAACTAACAGCACTATTCATATAACTTAGCCAAGTAACGAATTTTTTCTTTTATTCATTTTAACGTAAAATAAAAATAAAAGAAGATAGCGGGATCTGTTACGGGAAAACGGGAAAGGGGTAAAAAAAAAAAGAAAAAGTTACGGGAGATCAGGGAAAGGGAAAAGTTAGTAGTTAATTCCGACAGGGGCCGACGCAATCGAGCGATATGTCGGGAATATTATTTTTTGTTTAAAGAGATTTTTGTTTAAATCACGAAAAGTACATTGGCATAGCCAACACCGACTTTCGTGATTTAAAAGGCTAAATCCTGACATTCTAGAAGTGCAGACTTAGAAATTTCAGGAAATGGACTAGAAATTCCCAAAACTGCAGACTAGAGATGTGGATGCCCAAATGATATTTACATATAATAAAAAAAAGGAAAGGATAAATAAAAATGTTCTGACATTCTAGAAGCGCAGACTGGAAATTTCAGGAAAAGAACTAGAAATTCCAGAACCGCGGACTAGAGATGCGAACATGGCTTATAAGCCTAACCTTAATACTGATAACAAAGAAAAAGAAAGAAAACGAATTTACAGAAATTAAATAGACAGAACAGAGGCAAAATTAGTGTTAAAACGATTACCTTATATTCACTGTGAGCTCGGGAATTACAATGGTAGGGGTGAAAAATACTTGAACGCTAAATAAAACCATAACCTGGCATAACGTTGAATTTTAGAAATTCTTGTTATCCCGAGCTATGCTGATATAAACGGTCGTTAAAGCTTCACCGGAGCTTGAAAAGAAAATTGGGCAGAATTTCCTCTTGCTAAAACTGAGCCTAGCAATCCTAAATTTGAATATCATTCTCTGTATCGATAGTTCGAAACTAAAAAGTTTAGAACGTATCGGATGAAGAACGCTCAACCTGGGAGAAAATTGGGCAGAATCTCCTCTTAACCTTTACTAAAACTAAGCCTAACAATTTGAATATTGTTCTCTGTATCAATAGTCAAAAACTAAAAAGTTTAGAACTTATTGAAGAACACCTCAAACTCTCTCTGGAAATCAAACTCTTAGATTTTATTTTGAATATTTTCTGCTCTAAAAAATTCTTCCTATTCCTCCAGACCCTTTCCTCTTTCTCTGATTTTTCTCCGATTTTCCTAATCCTCTTCCTTCTTCAGAACTCGGGTATTTATAGGCAAACGCTTTGCCCCTTCGATGTGTAAAAGGAAAGCAGCTGCCTCTTCGACGATTTAAAAGAATAACGGCTGTTGTTTGTACGAACCAATCACGTCGAACCCTCAGGCGAAAAACTGTTTGAAGAACCAATAATCCTCAAATGCGTCACCGGCCGTTAAATCAACTAATCCCAGTCCGGTTGATTCCGGCCGTCGTAATGCCGCTCAAACCCGACCAATAACCGAAGCAACCTGGCCGAACCGGATGAACCAGACAAAATAAACCCAAAAATCGGGCAGAGAAACAGATGAACCGGCCAAAAATGGGGCCAAAACCGGACGGATGGACGAAAACTGGGCCTGGAAGCCGGGCACGGCCCAAAAGCCGGGTATGGCCCAAACGCCGGGCACGGCCCATTCGCCGCCCACGGCCTAAATGCCGTCCACGGCATGGTGGGTCCCACCCCTATTTTATTTGTTTTCTTTTTTCATTTTCTGTAATTAAAATCCTATTTTAGAAATTATTTTTATTATTTTTATTATTTTTTTGTTATTTTCTGTACTTAGTTTGATTATTATATATTTTTTTTTGAGTGATGAAAATAAATAACAAAATACACATTAAACAAATTTATATGATCCGGCCGGTACGAAATAAAACAAAATTTTTTCAGATTTAAATATTTAAAACACAATAAAACTATTTTCCAGACAAACTCACTTTTAAATGCAAAATCTACAAAAACAAAGTGGTAGGACAAAAATGTGGTATCAACAATTAGTATTATTATTGTTATTAATTTATTTAAGTAAAGTTTGTAAGTTTTGAAATGAGAGAATTAAATATATTCAAGTATGACAGAACTGTTATTATATTTAGGTAATCATATAAAATGTAGGGCATTTATGTATTTGTAACGAGCTGTTTCAAATTAATGCACCAAACTTAATTGTAGATACTCATAAATGTTGGATTAAGATAATGAAATTTCATAATTTAAGATTATCTCTTTAATCTCATGATGAGTAATGACCCTGCAATTACATCCTTTGAAAATTTTCAGATTTGCGCTAATATGCCCCATCAAAGAGAGTTTTTGCAACTTTTGAAGAATTAATGACATAATTCTTAGACTGTGCTTCAATTTTATGGAATACATGAAAAATATTACTTAAAATATAATTAATGTTTGTTTTATTTATGATAAACAGAGTTTGGATATTAATTTTGAAATAAAAAATAAAAGCCAGGTAAAAATTGTAAAACATAGAGCAATTTAAAAAAATCAAATATATATGCATATATGTATTTAGAATAGTAAAATTAGATAAGCAATCTTCAAAATAGAAGGAAAAAATGCAAGGAAAATCAAATTTTTACTATAAAGGATTTTTGTTAAAATATTAAAAATTATTTAAAATATATGGTTGGATTGATAGTTTTTATTATTTAATTTTTTTAAAATAATTACCAAACTGATTCATTTTCCAATAGGTGAGAAACGTCATATGGTACATATTACTATATTTTTAGTATTTTCAAACATATTAACAGTTTATTATCATGCAAAGAAGGTATGACAAAAAGTGAAAGCCATAGTGTAACGAAAAAATCAACTCTGTAATTTTTATCTCTTAACTTTCAAATTGACCCGTGCATAGCACGGGTTTGTTGCTAGTATTATTATGTATTGCAGAGCGACTTTTCGTGAGAGTCGTCCTGAGAGCGCCAAGTGGCAAAACTTTATTGGTTTGTCGTCAAAATTTTTGAGTGATACATGTTACCTTACCACAATGAAAGATAATATGAATCTTTTTTGAATTCAAATTCAAAAAACTTACCATATTTCAAATCTAATGCTTTTACTTCCATTAGTTTCTCTATTTATTTATGTGTATACACATAGACATATATATATATATATATATATATATATGTATATATATAGCTTTCTCTATTTAATTTTGATTTTCAAAATAAAAATAGAAATAAATATAGCTATTTTTACATAGAAATGAAGTTTGATCTACAATTTCTTACAAATATATAAAGATTATATCATTTTTCATTACTCTTGATTTTGATTTTTTTTATAAGTACTATGTCTTTTTTTTTTTTTTTAACTTTCATTTATTGTGTATAAATGTATTTTACAATAAATAAATTTTAAAAAATGTAAAATATGGGCAAAATATATTTCTATAGCTACAAAGGGTTTTTTTTATTATCGATGAGGTTGTGCATTGACGTTTCTGTCACCGTAGGTCACATTGAATGAGTTGAAGTTAAATTTAATTAACTCATCCTAGGCACGTTCAACAAATTAGTAAACCCAACTAAGAGATGGTGGGCTCAACAAATTAGTTCAACAGTTCTTTTATTTTATTTCTCTCTATAACTTTTTTTCTTTTTTATTTTTATTACCACCACCACCACCACTACTACTACAACTAAAATAATAATACAAATAATTAGTATTATTATTGTTATTATTATATTTAAGTAAAAAGTTCTATGTTTTGAAATGAGATAATTAAAGACATTCAAGTATGATAAACTCCTATTATGTTTAGATTGTAGGGAATTTATGTATTTGTAACTATCTGTCTCAAGCCAATGCACCAAACGTGATTATAGATACTCATAAATGTTTAATTTAAGAGAATAAAATTTTTAATTTAAGATTATCTCTTCAATCTCATAATGAGTCTCATGCATGCAATTACATCCTTGAAAAACTTTGTCGAGATTAATTTCAGATTGCAATAATATGCCCCATCAAAGGGAGTTTTTGCAACTTTTGAGAAACTAATTAATGATAAGGTTCTTAAATTGTGCTTTAATTTCATGAAATACATGAAAAATATTACTTCGAATATAATTAGTGCTTTGTTTTATTTGTGATGAAGTGTCCAAGTTACAAAAAGATATTGCATTTTGAAGAATAAATAGAGTTTAGGTATTGATTTTGAAATTAAAAATAAGTCAGGTAAAAACTATAAAACATGAAGAAATTCAGTAAAATCAAATATATATGCATGCATATTTTTAGGATAGTAAGACTAGGTAAGTAATCGAAAAATCAAATTTTTATTATAAAGAATTTTTGTTAAAATATCAAAAATAATTTAAATTATATGGTTGGATTGAAAGTTTTTATTATTTTAAAATTTTTAAATAATTACTAAATTAATTTATTTTTCAATAGGAGAGTGATTCTCTCTCTTATTGAGAGATGTCATATGTATATGTTATTATATTTTTAGTGCTTTCATACATATTAACAATTGATTATTAAAGTGTCTATTATCAAAGTGGCACAAAGAATATAAAAACATATCTATATCTATTCTATATATTATTGCAGGGTGATTTTTTGTGAGAGTCACTCTGAGTGCGACAAATGGCATAAATTGATTGATCCTTCATTATAAATTTAAGGAGCACATGTGAGAATAAATATTCAAAGTACATATCTAACAAATCTTTTTCAAATTTCAAATCTAAAAATCTTATTCTTTCTTATTATAATTTTGTGTTTCCATAATGAGATTACAAAATCTTTAAAATTGATATGCATATTTATTATAAGAATGAGAATAAAAATAAAAAAATTCAGTAACGTTCGTTATAATTACAGAAATCTTACACCCAAAATAATATTTAGCGCTTTTAGTTTTTTAAATATTATTTATGTACAAATGATAAAAACAAATTATATTCTATTTTTTGTTGACATTAATTTATTTATATATTATGTATCTATCTATACTATCTATTATTGTAGAGCGATTATTGTTTGGTTGCTCCAAAACTTCTAATATAATTCTCAGTTATTCAAAATATTACAAATGCAAATGGTAAGGTTTGCCATAATTTTTTTTTGTCCTGACTTGATGGATCTTTTAATTATTTTACTAAGCAAAGAACTTATTTTTTCAGTTAGTGTATGCTCTAACATACTTCTTTATTTCGTGAATTTTAAATAATTAAAAAATAGTTTTTGATTTAAACATCTCATAAATAATACTTCATACGATTTAAAAAAAACAATACAAGTTGTATAAATTGATTGATTTTTCATAGAAATTTTAAATTAGTTAGACGTATGAGATATTTCACTCTATGTGTTCTAAGCTTTCTTTTGATGAATTTTAAATGCAAAAATCTTACACTCCCTTAGTATAACATTCTTATTTTCATAATAAGATTATTTTGTAAAATATCTAAGTTAGTTGTATCTCTAAGTTAGCTGTGATTATATAGGAAAAAAAATAAAGATTCAAAGTTATGTCAATAACTAAATTTATGTTAAATAAAATAACTTTAAATAAAAATATTATATCAAAAATAATAATTTAACATCTTTTAGTTATTGAACGTATTTCAAATGGAAATGATAAAGCTTGACATAATGAATGTTTGTTGACCTTGATTGATATCTCAACCATTATATTTTTAAGAGCCGTTTGCGTGGTTGCTCCAAAACCTAAAATATAATTCTTTATTTCTTCAATTTTAAATAATTAAAAATGACTATTGATTTAAGTATCTCATAAATAATAGTTCATACGATTTAACAAAGTAAAGTAGCATACGTCTATCAATATAATTTTCGCAAAATGTAATAATAATTTGTTCTGTTATAATCATAGTGTTGCATTATTTATGGTTTTAAAATTTTTGAAAGGAAAATTATTTTCAATTATATATAATTATTTTTTGGCCATTTTTTTACTTCTCCTCTTAATTTTTTTTTCTTACCAAAATAAATCTCTACACATGTACTACAGACTAAAGACAATTTCTTTATCACTATTTGTATGCTGATTAATACTCTATGTACCTCATCTTTTTGTTCTATCATTGAATTTGCACAAATATATTGTACTCCCTCTGTTTTAATTTATTTGTCAATTTTTTGACTTTTACAGTTTTAAAATATTTATTCAGTTTTAAAGTTGAATTTAACTGTACTCTTAGAAAGTTAAATTTTTTAAGATTAATCATTGTTTTCCCTTAATAAGTTGAAATTTGAAGAATCAATAAACAAATTGGGAGGAGAGAGTATTACATTTATTTTTATGATATTTAGTTTAAATAATAATTAAGTTGTACATTGAAATAATATAAATTAAAATAAATATATGTATCTTATAACTTATTGTCCTGTGCATAGCACGGGTTTGTTGCTAGTTATTATGTATTGCATGACGACTTTTCGTGAGAGTCGTCATGGGAGCGCCAAGTGTCAGAAATTAATTGGTTTGTGATCAAATTTTTTAACTACCACATGTTACCTTACACTAACAAAAATATTCCAAGAATCTTTTTTGAATTCAAATTCAAAAGTTTACCATATTTCATATATAATATTTTTGTTACTATAATTTTCTCTACTTATCTATATCTACGCATATACACATATAATTTATGTTTTTATGCAATTACGCAACTTTTAAAAAATTACACAAAGATTAGTTTTCAAAATAAAACTACAAAAAAATAAACTTATTCTTATATAGAAAAAAATTATGATAAACAACTACTTACAAATAAATAAATATATAATCATATCAATTTTCATTATTCATGACTTTGATTTCTCAAAAAAGGATCACCTCTTTTTTTAATTTTTGTTTATTTTCTTACAAATAAATTTTATAATACAAATTTAAAAATTATAGGAAGATAAATTTCTATAACAACAAAGTATTTGCTATTATTTATGTTATTGTGACTCGATTGTACTGTAATTACAAGAACGTACCAGCACTAGATTGAGTGAGTTGATGTTATATTTCAATCAACTCATTCTAGGCACATTAACATTTTTGTACCGTTATAAAATCACTCATCTTTAAAATCGACGAGTTGACTAATCTTCTAGATTTGCTCAGTTAAGTATGTTGACTGTTAACAATAAACCCAAATAAGGTAAAATAGAAAGACAAAAGATTAAAAAAAATTCATCTTTAGACTTTTTTATTTTATTTTTAAAATTTTAATAAAAAATATAAAGAGGTCACATAATGTTAAGAAGAAGACAAACGAAAGTGAGAGATTATGCTAAGTATGTTTGAATTTTGTTAGATGTGCAGTATTATCCTTATAATATTTTTACGACAGATTGAGTTGGATAATATGCAAATTACTAAATTTTATTTTTATTCATACTCACCTCTTGAAGGTAAATTAGATAAAATCTTAATTATGCTATGGATTCATAATTTTCTAAAGATTGGAAAGTATCTTAATTGAAATTTTTATATGCTTCTTAGTTAGATTTTTAAGTAGGTCATTGATAAATTTATTTTTAACTAATATAAATTCAATTAATAAATATCACATTTTTTATTATTTATAGATTTTTAAATATAAATTTGAATTTCTTTTTTTATTTTGTAGTATAGGTAGATAAATATTGTTTTAACTAATTTTGTAACTTTTTTATTTATTTTGTTATTCTATTTCAAGAAAATATTGAAACTATTTTTATAATAAAATAATGGATAAAGTGATTCATAATTAAGCAATCCCTCTTTCAAGAGTTATTCTTATTTACTTAAATTATCATAATTCTTGAATTTTAATATTTTATTTCAATTTTTTTAGAGGTGAGTTGAATGAATACTTAATCAAATTAGTTTAGTCATTAATTTGTTAACTTTAATACTCACTAAAAATAGAGTTTAGAATAAGATATTGAAGATGTTTCAAGTTGCACATTCTATGAAAACCACAAGAATTATATTGCATTATTGCGGTAATAATTTAATATTAAATGTTTTTAAAAATATATAGATTAATATAATAAAATATTTCTAATTTAAATTTTCCCGTCCCATACATAGCAAAGTTGTCAATACCGTACTGTACCGGTCGGTACGTACCGTTTTGACATAAAAACGGTACCAAGTACTCCTAGTACCGTACCGCCTTCAATACCGACCAGGTACCGGCCGTACCGGCTAATACCGGCCATATCGGCCGGTACCGGCCGGTACCGGATTTGTTTTGTTTTGTTTTGTTTTTTTTTTAAGAATTGCGGAAAAATTAATTTTTTGGACTTTCTCTTCATAATTTATATATATATTGATAGTTTCGATAAATCCGATACGGTACCCGGTACATGACCGGTACCGGTACGTACCGTACCAGTAGGAAAACCGGTACACAAACCGATCCGGTATTCAGAACATTGATACATAGCACAGGTTTTTGCTAATGATCCAAAAAAGGAGAAAAATAACAAAAAATTGAATTATTAATCAGTATTTTTTTAAATGTATATGTTTTCCTTATTGTTTTACTTTTAGTTGTAAAAATTCTAAATTCGAAATACGATGTGACAATTACAGAAAAATAAATATTAAGTTAAGAGGTACACCAAAATTAATTTAGAGACAATAATTCAATGGTTTTATGACGTTCTAGAGAGAACTTATTGAGAAAATTTGGGCATATAATCGATCATAATTAATTGAAACTTAATACTCAGTTTGATTTGATTTTAAAATTTGAATGCAACAGATTAATTGTTTTATGCATTTTTACTAATTTTCACGTGATTTAAGATTTTGAAAGGTTGTTTGATTTAAAATCCTTTTTAGATTATCAATTTGGCCCAACTTTTTCTCTTAAATTATTTTTTGTCCTTATTTATTTTTTGTAATTTTTTATTTTGCGTCAATTTATTATGAATTATTGGTTTGTCTCGACAAGAAGTTTCAAAAAAATTAAAAAATTTTGAACTAACTTTAAAAAATGTTAACATAAGACAAAAATAATCCACAAAATATATCCATTTTGGATTATTTTCGTCCTTAGTGAATATTTTTAGCTTTTAAATATTTGTTATTTTAAAGATAAAAGAATAATAGTTAAAACAAAATTCGAGTGTATATGCAAAATATACATATCATTGACACGGATCTTATGGTATATTTTTACATTATGACCAATGGTTATTTAGTCTTTTTTCTGAGTTTTATATTTTTACTTTTATTATTGATTTTAATATTAGTTGATTCTATGCAAGTAATTATTTATGTCGTCATAACTATTTATCACCCGTGCACAGCATGGGTTTCATGCTAGTATAGTGTAACGAAAAAAGTCAACTTTATAATTTTTATCTCTTAACTTTTAAATTAACCCGTGTATAGCACGGGTTTGTTGCTACTTATATATTATTGCAGGGCGACTTTTCGTGAGAGTCACTCTGAAAGCGCCAACTGGCAAAAATTAATTGGATTGTCACCAAAATTTTAAAGCGACACATGTTACTTTATAAAAATAAAGATATTGTATAAATCTTTTTTGAATTTGAATTCAAAACACTTGCTATATTTCATATATAATATTTTATTCTCATAATTTTCTCTACATATCTATATATGAGCACATACATATATACGTATAGTTATGTACATATCTATATAGATAAAAAAAATTAAAAATTTGTACAGAGATTAGTTTTTAAAAAGAAATTAGAAATCAATAAGTTTTTCTTATATTGGTAAAATTTTAGCCCATAATTTATGAATTTAAAAAAAATAATTTTTTTTATGATAATATATTTTCATACCCCTAACTCTGATTTTCCTAAAAAAAAATCACATTTTTTTCCTACTTTTCCTACTTTTTATAAATATATTTTTATTATAATTTTTTTTAAATTTATAAATTTATAATTAAGATAGATTTGTATAACCACGCCGTATTTACTATTATTAATGAGTTGTGGACCGACGTGTCATAATAAATTCGCTTATCTTTAAAATTGATGGGTTGATTAATATTTTATGTAATTTTTATTTACTCGGTTAAGTAATTTAGTTTCAAAATAAAATCAAAGAACAATTAGATTGACAATGATATTTCTCTTAATGATAGATTTATATAAAAAAAGATGCATGAATTTATCATCAACTCTTTCGTGCATATATGTTATATGAATACATCAAAATTAGACAAAGAAAAAATATTTTTATTCGCATCTCCATGTGTTTTATCTTATTTATAATTTTGTCCATATTTTCTCTCTCAATTAGACTAATTGTAAATCTATAATGATCTGAGAAAGGGAGAAAAAGAACAAAAAGTTGAATTATTAATCAGTGTTCTTTTACTGTATAAGTTTTTCTTATTTTTTTATTTTTTAGTTATAAAAATTTTGAATTTGAAATACGATGTGACAATTACAAAAAGTGAATATTAAGTTAAGAGGTACACCAATATTAATTTAGTGACAATAATTCAAAGGTTTTGCAACAATCTAGAAAGATCTTAGTGAGAAAATCTAGACATATAATCAATCCTAATTAATCGAAACTTAATACTCAGTTTGGTTTAATTTTAAATTCTGAACCCAACTGATTAATATTTTTATGCATGTTTACTAACTTTTACATAATTTAAGATTTTGAAAGGTTGTTTAATTTAAGTCCTTTTTAGATGATCAATTTGGCCCAACTTTTTTTCTAAATTATTTTTGTCCTTTTTTTTTGCAATTTTTTATTTTGTGTCAATTATTATGGATTATTGGTTCGTCTCGATAAGAAGATTCAAAAAAATTTAAATTTTTTGAACTAACATTAAAAAATGTTTACGCATGACAAAAATAATCCAAAAAATATGTCTGTTTTGAATTATTTTCATTTTTAGCGAATATTTTTAGCTTTTAAATATTTTTTACTTTTAAGATAGAAGAATAATAGTTAAAACAAAATTCGAATGTATGTGCAAAATGTACATATCATTGACACATATTTTATGGTTTTTTTTTTTTTAACATTATGACCATGCTTATTTAGGTGTTTTTTTTTTTTTGAGTTATATGTTTTTACTTACTATTATTGATTTATCTTATGTAAATAATTATTTCTGTCGTCATAAATATTTATCACCCGTGCATAGCACGGTTTTATGCTAGTTGTAGAGTCATGGAGAGTAAAATTGGAATACAAATGGTGTTTGGGCTTATATACATATGGAGAGCGTTGAGGAATGGTAAAATGGAATTTTTAAAAAGTTTGCTCGATTACATCAACAATCCTAATAAAAAAACAGACAGAATGTAACAACAGAGGCATTTGAAGGTAATAGTTTGTAAATCACCAGTGAACAATACATTTGTTAAAACTTCGAGGGAGTGCAGTGATTTTGCTAGCAACCTCATGGAAAATTTACCCAATTATAAAATGTTCACGCTCTCCACATATAAGACAACAATACACATATAAGACAATAAATGTGATCAACCCTTGTTATATCTTCAAGAAAAATATAGTGTTGACAAATTGTCCACTTTTAATAAAGGTTTGAACGCATCATATGTTTTTATATAAAGATATTATAGATTCTTAATCCCAAATGATTCTGAAATAGTGGACATTGTATATGAATCTTCTTTGACATTTTTGCCCCATAAAAGAAATAGGAAAAATTCTCTCTACCAGCACGTGCAACACATATAATTTGATGGTAAATTGAAGGTTGTCTTTGTTGGGAAATTGAACGAACAACGTTCAAACTTACAACGTCCCTTATGGGTCTTGGGAACAATAGATCATCAAAGAAACAAAAAAATGTACGTAATAGAAAAATAGAAAGAAAAGAATGAGACACAAGATATACGTGAAAAACCTCAACGCGAGAAAAAACCACGGGAGCCACATCAGTCCATTATGAATCGAATAATGAGTACAAGTCTTCTCACAATCTCTCTGAGATTTGTATTTTTTTTGCCTCTCTCTCTCTCTCTCTCTTGTGAAAGCTTCTCTATTCTCTTAATATATCTCTTTTTACTTTAGAAAATCTCCCTAAAGATATATATAACAAATCCCTAAACAATAGAAAAAGATAGGATCCGAATTAGATTAGGAAAACAAATCTTGAAGATCTTGCAATAGGATTCTCGCGCATCCCTTTACTACTGGTAGTACCAGCCACTATCAGTAGTTTCAAGCGCTACTAACACTTACTACTGATAGTTCGAGGCACTAACCAAAAATTCGTTTTTGGCGTCAAGGCACTAACTCAACCCAGACGGGCATTCCAGTGGGGAGGTCTTCACCTCCTAACACTCTCCCACATGAAGATCTCCACAGTTTCAACGAACAACCTAACTGCAAATCCAAATCTCTTCAATCGTGGATGTGGTCATCCGACCCCTCTTGGTGTGACTCCAAGTATCATCTTCTCAAACATGAAGGCCCACTGAAGTTGAACATAATCTCAGTTTCTCAACTGTAACCGCCTTGGTCAACATATCTATCGAATTTTTGCTCCCTAAAATCTTATCTAGTAACAAATCTCCATCTTTCAAAAGCGAACGGATAAAGTTGTACCTTTAATCAATGTGTTTCGTCCTGGTATGGAACACTGAATTCTTGGCAAGGTGAATGGCATTCTGACTGTCACTGAAAAGAACACCGTTCTCCTACTTCAAACTCAACTCTTCCAAGAAATCCTTCAAGTAAATCATCTCCTTTGCAGCCTCAGTCATGGCCACATATTCAACTTCAGTTCGTGGATAATGTCACTAATTTCTGCAGACGTGAAACCCAACTCATCATTGTTGAACCAATCGTATAGACATAGCCTATGGTGTTTCGCCGCGTATCCTGATCACCGGCAAAGTCTGCATCTACATATCCTTGCACTGTCAATTTTTCTCTCCCAAAACAAAGTAGCAAATCAGTGGAGCCTTTCAGGTATTGAACGATCCACTTTACTACTTCCCGATGCTGCTTTTTCGGATTGCTAGCAAACCTGCTCACAACTCCCACTGCATGGGTAATATCTGGTCTCGTGCTCACCATCGCATACATTACGCTACCAATGGGTGTGAAGAGTCCTTGCATTGGAAGTGTTGGGGCACACAGAACCTTGGCCATATACTCCTTCTTCGCATCTTTCTTGGGTGATTGCTCTTGAGAAAGTTTGAAATGACTTCCCAAGGGTGTGTTAACTGCCTTAGCACTCTGCATATTAAACCTCTCCAAAACACATTTAGTATACTCAGCATGACTCAATTGCAAGATTCCTTGAGCCCTATCCCTACTGATTCTCATCCCAAGTATCTGTTTATCTTGCACTCAAATCTTTCATGGCAAATTTCTTTGCCAACTATTGCTTCAATTTATTGATCTCCCTCATATAGGAACCTGTTACAAACATGTCATCTACATAGAGTAATAAAACAATGTAGCTAGACTCAAAACTCTTGAAATAACAACAGTGATCTGCATTGCACCTTGTGTAGTCACTACGCTGCATGAAACTATCAAACTTTCTATTCCACTATCTGGGAGCCTATTTTAAATCATACAGACTCTTTTTGAACCTACACACTATCTCTTCCTTACTTTTCACATTGAAGCCAACAGACTGCTTTATGTAGATTTTTTTCATCCAGGTCACCATGAAGAAAAATAGTTTTGACATCTAACTGCTCAAAGTGGAGATTCTCAGCAGCAACCATACTCAACACCACTCGGATAGTGGAAGTCTTTATAACTGGCGAAAATATCTCTGTATAATCGATCCCTCTTTTTATTGGAAGCCCTTTACAACCAATCTTGTCTTGTACCTTTTCTTGCCATCACTTCTTACTTGAGTCGATAGACCCATTTGTTGTGTAGGGCTTTTTGCGGGAAGCTGAGCTAACTGTTAAGTAATGTTGGAATAAAGAGAATTCATCTCTTCTGGCATCGCATCCTTCCACTTAGTTGACTCAAGAACCTGCAAAACCTTATCATAGCACTTTGGCTCTACTCCATCTGTCAAAAGTAAGTAATCAAGCGAAGAAATATATTTCAGATTTGGCTTAGGTACTCTGGCTGACCTCCTCGTTTGTCTGACCGTTGAACTAGATTCTGTCTGTGGAGTTGTCCCATCTAAAACTGTCTCATCTGAAACCATCATCTCTGAAACTGTGTCTTTTGTCTGACTAGAATTCTGCTCAACCCCACTTTCAAGTGGAAGATAATCTAATCCAAAGTATTCGGATATATCTCCATCTGAAGTGGTACTCCCATTGCTCAATTTGCTATCCCTATCTTTGTACATCACTTTTTCATTAAACACAACGTCTTTGCTTCTGATTATCTTCCAATTCTTATCCAATAAAAGTGCACTTTTGTGACTTAGCATTAAGTTTATCCCTGCCATGATCACTAATATGCACATAGAAAACACAACTGAAAATACGTAAATGCGATAAATCTATTTCTTTACCGCTCCAAGCCTCCTCTGGTATGCCAAAGTTCAACGAAACTAATAGCCTAAAATTGATCAAGTATACAGTCGTGTTGAGTGCTTCTGCCCAAAACTGTTTAGGCAACCCTGCGTGTATCCGCATGCTCCTAGCATGCTCTGTCAAAGTTTGGTACATCCTTTTTGCAATTCCATTGAGCTATGGAGTCTCTGGTGGCGTCTTCTATAAACGAATCTCATTCAGAGCGTAAGCTTTCTTGAACTCCCTCAATTCATACTCTCCGCCATTGTCGGACCTCAACCTTTTAATCTTCAAATCTGTTTCATTGTCTATCATGGCCTTCCACTTCATGAAGACTTTGAACACCTCTGACTTGTGCTTCATAAATTATGCCCATACCTTCCTCGAGTGATCGTCAACAAAGGTAACATAGTAATACGAACCGCCATGAGAAGACACTGTAGTTGGGCTCCAAACATCTGTGTGGACAAGTTTTAGCTTTGAGCCCTAGGAGGCCTACCGCCTTTTTGAAAATTCACTCGTTTTTGTTTCCCGAAGATACCTTCCTCGCAGATGTCATATCCACTGACTCCAAACCCAGTAGCTTTACTTTTGACTGTAAAACCTTCATCCTCTTCTCGCTCATATGCCTCAGTCTATTGTGCCACAAATTTGAACACTTCTCAGCGTCTGCAACTGCGAGTGTATCGTTACCATGTGAGATCAAGTAGAACGTACCAATTTTCTTATCTTTTGCTACCACCATAGTACCGTTGGAGACTTTCCACGCGTCCCCTATGAATGTAGAGGTATAGCCTGCTGCTGCAAGCTGTCCAATCGAAATAAGATTTCTCTTCAAATTCGATATGTGCCTGACATCTTTCAAACACCATCTGGACCCCTGCGTTGCAATCTGAACATCACCCTTTTTCACAATACTACATAGCTCATCATCGCCCAAGTATATTTTTTCAAAGCCCCCTACTACATAATTCTGCAGAATTTCCCTATTAGCAATGACGTGGAATGAAGCACCCGAATCAATCATCCATGACTCGTTGTCGTTGTTCGTAGCAAAAACAAGTGCATCGTGCAAAACGTGAGCCTCCTGCTCATTCTTGTCCTTCTCCGGTGCTTTGCAAGTTTGTGACATGTGACCTGTCTGGCTACAATTCCAACATTCACCTTTAATGGGCTGAACCTGATATTTATCCTGATTTATCTTGCCCTTCGATTTTGACATGTTTCTATTCTGATTTTGACCACCCTTATTCTGATTTCTGCCCCTCTGTTGCTCAAAACTTAGAGTTGAACCTATTGTGCTTGAACCTAAACCTAAACTTTTGATCGAATGTCTTTTGACCTCCTCGGTTAAAATTAAACTCACAACCTCACTCAGTTTTAACTTTTCTTTCATAGCCAAATTACCGACTGTAGTGATCGTACCCTGCCAGCTCTTTAGCAACTAAGATAGAATCAATAAAGCTTCAACCTCATCATCAAACATGATATCAATAGAGGTACGTTGATCAACAATCATATTGAATGCACTAAGATGTGACATAAAGAAAACTCCTTCTGCCATAGATAGGTTGAAAAGTTTTTTCATAAGATGTAACTAATTTGCAGCAGACGGTTGCTCGTACATCTTCTTCAATGCTTCCATAAGATTCTCTGTCGTCTTCTCCTTCAATATGTTGTGGGTGATTGCCTTTGATAGGGACAGATGAATAACCCCTAACGCATTTCTGTCAAAAATGTCTCAATCTTCATCGGACTCTTCTGTCTTCTTCTTCCCTTTTTCTTTACCCAACAATGGTCGGTAAAGATCTTTCTGATACAAATAATCCTCTATCTGCGTCTTCCAATATGCAAAATCTGACCCTCAAAATTTTTGATCCTTTGTTTGCCTTCTTCAGAACTCATAGCTCCCACTGAAACCCTAAGTTCCCCAAACAAGATTAAACTCTAATTTGTTGAACAAAACCTACCGCAATCTCGACTCTGATACTAGTTGTTGGGAAATCGAACGAGCAACGTTCAAGCCCATAATGTCCCTTACGAATTTTGGAAATAATAGATCACCAAACAAAACAAACAAACATGCGTAATAGAAAAATAGAGAGAAAAGAACGAGACACAAGATATACGTGAAAAATATCAACGCAAGAAAAAATCACAGGAGCCAAACCAATGCACTATGAATCGAATCAATGAGCAAAAATCTTGTCACAATCTCTCTGAAATTTGTGTTTCTCTTGCCTCTCTCTCTCTCTCTCTCTCTCTCTCTTGAAAGCTTCTCTATTCTCTCAGTAGATCTTTTTTATTTTAGGAAACCTCCCAGAAGATATATATATATATATATAATTTCTAAACAATAGAAAAAGATAGGGTCCTAATTAGATTAGCAAAATAAATCTTGAAGATCTTGTAATAGGATTCTCGCGCATCCCCTTACTATCAGTAGTACCAGTCACTACCGGTAGTTCCAGAAACTGCCTAAAAAATCAACAACATTTACTTCCAGTAGTTCCAGGCGCTGCTAACACTTACTACCGATAGTTGGAGGCACTAACCAAAAATTCACTTTTGGTTTTAAGGCACTAACTCAACCCAAACGGACATTCTAGTGGTCTTCACCTCCTAATAGTCTCAACCCTCGGAGTGAAATAGACAAGACACAAATCTCAAGAGTGCCTTGAGATTTGTAACCCAAAAAAGAAAAGAAAAAAGGAAATACAAGATCCAAAGATTAATCATGTGATTAGCAACAACCTAGTATTAAAAATAGATCAAAACGACCCCTAAAAAGTAGTTTATGATTAATGAGAAAAAGCAAAAGATTTCGAAGAACCAAACATCTGTTTGTGAGAGACATTCCTGAGAGCATTAGGCCACTGTTTATAAGAAACAAAACAAAACAAAGCTCCCCAACCTCCACGCTAACTGCTCAACTTTTCAGGAGCACAATGCCAGAGATCTCACTATACGTACACTGCCTATGTATTTAAAAGTTAGCATAACCAACACGGCAAGCTACCCCACAACAACATCTCTGATTTCAACCAGCTTAGGGTATTTTGAAGTTGTCAATCGCTCAAATTTTTTATTAGAAAAGTTAATAGGACTACTTTAAATAGTGATCATTTCATATTTTTTAAATTCTTTTGAAACTTAATTTTTGTAAAACATAAATTGTCAGAAAACTTTCGTCTCTAGTTGACGAGAAGACACTTCGATAATTAACTCAGTATTAAATGAAAAGAAACTCTAAATACCGTGATTGCAATGACAAATTACAGCATTCCTTTTACCCCATGGATGTGTGGTTTTTTTTTTTATAGAGGTTTTTTTTTCCCTACGAATTCAAGTCCTTCCGCAGTACCTAATTTCTTATTAGAGAGATTAAACTTACTCATGATTGGCCACTAACAAAATAACCCTTATCCTTTGCGGCTAGAGTTTCATTCGATTGTTAATTTCTCGTTATAGGTCGGATTGGCTTAAAATTTCTCATCATTGTCTGATTAGAAGTCGTCCCAAGATATTCAGGTCAAGTACATATTTTATGTCTAGTCTTTACTATTTAACCGTCTTTCTCAGGTTAAAAAATATTATTCTCTATAAATCAATGTCAGTGTACTAGAGCACCTCTTTGCCGAGAAAATTATCACTTATTTGTTCGGTAAAAAATCTAATTAGATTTTATCTTCTTCAAAAGAATTTTCAAATTTTTATGAAGTTTTTTTACTATGATGAGAATTGTAGAAGTGTGCGGACAATACTTGCATAATAGATTATTCGAAGGATTTTGTGAATGAGAGTACAGTTATAATCTAGAAACTCATTCAGAATTCGTTTTTGAATTCCGCATTCTTTAATTTATTTGTTTAAATGCATTTCAACAAAATGTGCTTTATATTACCTAGATGTATTTAGCCATTATGCAGAATCCATAATTTAGAAAACCAAACACCTTCTTAGTACCTTTTTTATCACACGAACTAAGATTTAAGTGAAAAGAGACATGAATTCTTCCACATGTTACTTCAAATCATAACTTTCATAACGAGATTTTTTTTTTTTTTTATAATAATCGAGGTATCTTGTCGGCTTGGGACTAAGCTGGGTTAAAATTTAAGGAAATTCTTACCCAAATTACTGACTAGTTCTCAGGGTTCTAGATGGAAATAACATGGCAAACCTCCCAGTGGCACCAAATATTAAGTTACCGAATTCCGACCAAAAGACGTTTGGATTTACGGTTCGTCCCCTCTACCACTCGGACAACCCTTGGGGTTCGTTCAGTTGTCTGGAAAGGATGGGAAATGATGAAAAATTTGATTTTATTGCAATTTTTCTGGTGTTCAGTTGCCAGAAAAATAGTGGGTCCCACGCCTAAAGTTTTCCCTGTGAGATTTACTTTCCCCCAAAATAAGTCCCAAAATCATAAGGTTTTGCATCGCGGCCGGAAAGTAGAGAAGCAAAACAAAACATGGGTAACATTGGCGCCAATATATTAAGGCCCCGTTTGTTAAAATTCTTCGGAGGGTGAGATTCGTAAGGTGGTGGGATTAACATAGGATTCGTAATACCAAGGGATTATTAAAACTAGTGTTGTATGTTTGTTTGCACTTACGATAGGATTAACAGTGAATGGTTGGTGTTTGTTTGCACTTGGGATAGGATGGGATTAAAATACATGTTTTACGTATTTGCCCTTACTTTGATTGATATTTTTCTTTGTCATTCGAATTGAAATGGGAAAAAGAATATTTCTTGAAATTTATGGCTCATATGGAGAGGGCCAGAAGCCGAGCGTAGTGGAGCGGAGCGAGGGAAGCGAAGCGACCGAAGCGGAACGGAGCGGAGCGGTACGGTACAGCCTAATTTTGTTCAGTTTGACTGTTATAACAGCTATATATGAAAAAATTGAGTGAATGCTTCAAACTATCTTCATGGCTTACGCTATACTGTTCTGAAACCATCTTCATGGCTCTGTTATACCCATGACCTTAATGGAAACATGAGGCCCTAGTTAAAATCACATACCAGAGGCACAAAATCGCATACCAGACAAAGAAAATCGCAGACCATGACTTATGCTATACTTTTCTGAAACCATCTTCATGGCTCTGTTATACCTATCGTCTTCTAATGGAAACATTAGGCCTTAGGTTAAATCACAGACCAGAGGCACAAATCGCAGACCATGGCACAAAATCGCGTACCAGACAAATAAAATTGCATACCAGACATACCAGACAAACAAAATCATAGTACAACAAGGAGTGAATCGCAAGAACCAAACAGAGGAGGTCGGATCTGTACAGTACCGAAGTCGGCATGGAGAACCGAAATCAGTGATGAAAAACGCAGTAAAAGAAGAGGAAATCGACCTCTTACCTTGAATCCTGCACAAAATCGAATCGGCAATAGAGATCTACAGACGAAGTAGCGAAGGGCGAGAAGGGTAGGAAGGTCACTCCCGCTTTGCAATTTTCATCCGGTTTGCCAATACCAGGTTCCCCAGGCCACTGATAATACCCCCTAGTGTTGGGTTTGCCAATCCGATGCCTTTCCTTATCCCAAGTCCTTTTGCAAAACAAACACACGTATACTAATCCTATGGGATAACTAGTCCCATCCCAACCCCTTACAAGTTTATCAAACAGGGCCTAAGAGGTTACTGCCAAAATATTTTAGGGTTAGGTTGGATATAAGGACGCTATGCACAGTAAATCAAAGGTACAGAGCAGTGCAAAGTAAAGGTAAAAAGTACAAAGCAGTGTATAGCAGAGGTAAGGTCACCATCAGCACTATTTTTATTTATCTTCAAAGTGAGACATTTGTATTATATTAGTGCTTTGTATGTACTTTGTTCTCAGTTTTATCTGTCATGGACTCATGTGATTCTTTGAAATTGAAAAAGGTTCATCAGCCAAAAGTAAATGCGAGTGGGGATATAAAGGATCATGGATTGTTTAGCATAATGTATATGATTGTAGAGGAGGCATTAACAAATCATGAAATAGATAAAATGATAATAACAAAAACGATAATAGGAGGTCTTTGTTCCTATTTATTTTTTAATTAACTTTCAATTGAGATTGTTTATTTTTCTACCTTTTTTATTGACAGGTATAAATTTTCGTCTCCGTCATTTACAGGTTAGACAGGTTCATGCTTTTCAAATAAAAAAGTACCATTCATTATGTTATGTTGTTATGTATCAATTGTTACTACCAAAGCCACCAACTATCATCTTTCTTCTTTTTCCAAGAAGCAGCAATTGATTATATTTTATACATAACTAAAATGATACGTTGTTTTCATTTTGCATTTTTTGCTTTATATTATAGATGACTTCCGATGGCGATTATGATGACGATATAAACTTCGCTTGTGCTGCTATTGTGAATGCTGATGGTTTATTGACTTCAAAAGCATATATAGACGATGTAGACAAGGGTCTACTGTGTAATGATTATTTAACAGTAACACAATTTACATGAGATTTGGTTAACTTGAAGGAAGACTGTTACAATTTATTAAGGATGAACCTAGAAGCTTTTGATAGATTTGTTTATGTTTTGAAGGGGATTGGTAGGTTACATGATACGGTCCATTGCAAAGTTTTGAAGAATAGTTAGCTATATTTTTACATGCAGTCGCGGATAATGAGAAAAATCGTAACTTGAAGTGTTACTTTAAGCGTTCAGGGGCAACAATTAGTTATTACTTTATTGAGGTCTCACAGTCAGGCAGGCTTATACCATTACGCTCATGAGCAGAATCTTAGCTTGAGCCTACCTTCGCACGCCTCCGTTACTCTTTAGGAGGCATCCGCCCCAGATACAATCATTTCTTTGCATGACGAATTTATCAAACCCCCCGAAGGAGAAACACCACAAGAAATAAGAGACAATCCAAGATTTTAGCCTTATTTTAAGGTAAGCTCATATTATAATTGATGTAATTATATTGAAACTTTTTGGTTTATAATCTAAAATATCATTCTAGAATATGTTAAATTAGGACTGCGTGGGAGCAGTTGATGGCACTCATCTTCCTGCTAAGTTACCTAGTGATATTGTAGCCCGATTTCGAGGTCGAAAAAGGTGGCCATCACAAAATGTCATGGTAGCATGTTCATTTGATTTGAAGTTCACATATGTTATCTCTAGCTGGGAGGGTTCAACGTCTGACTCTAGGATATTAGAGTGTGCCCTCATGAGAAATCATAAGATTAAATGTCCTCAAAGTAAACAATATTCACTTGTTTGCACCTATAATGAGAATAAAATATATTTTTAATCACAATTTTTCATTTATGTTTGTAGAAAAATACTATCTTGTTGATGCAGGATACTCACTTTTAAGACAATTTATACACCATTTCACAGTACAAGATATCATTTAAACGAATTTAGAGGGCAAATACCAGCTACTCCTAAGGAGCTATTTAATCACAGACACTCTTCCCTTTGAAATTGCATAGAGCATGCTTTTGGAGTACTAAAGAAAGGTTTTGTAATCTTAAGAGAAGAACCCGGGTACCCATGGACAACACAAGCAGATATGGTGATTGCATGTTGTATTATTCATAACCACATCAGAGGAGTAATGCCCAATGATTCTCTTTTGGATGAAGTTGACGGAGAATTATGAGAGCAAGAATCTCACACTGATAATGCACCAGGGATAGAGATTTTTGATAGAAATGATGAAGGCAGAGCGAACAAGATAATTAAAACTTCAATAATGAATCATATGTGGCAAAATTTTAATGTGTAAAATGTTGGTTAGATTTTGTTATTGATCGAGTATCTGTTTCAAATTTTATTTTATATATATTTCTTGAATTCTAATATTTAAGTCATTTTGTATGTGATATTGTTTGTAGCGATATGGAGCAATTTGAGGATCCAAGTCAAACTGGACCTGGAAAAAAAAAAGAACACAATGCGGATGCAAGAAACAGATAAATGTCTTATTAAAACGCTTGTTTTCAGTGCAATGAAGGAAGCAAAATTGATAAAGTGTTTAAAGAGGTTGCCCACACAACAACAGCTAATGCATTAAATTTAACTTTTAACTTGAGACGTAATAAGGACAACGTGATTAATCGAATGAAGACAGTCAAGAGGGATTACAGAGATATAGGAAGGATGATTGGACAAAGTGGGTTCCCTTTTAACTATACAACTAAGAAAGTGAAATACAACGATGAAGTTTGGAAAACTTACGTAAATGTATTTTCTTTAATTTACGCTATTAATTTTTAAACTCTTGTCTAAAACATATTCAGTGTTTGGGATTATTATTGTCATAGGTACACTCGAAAGTAAAAAACTTGAGGCATAAGAAAATTGAAATGCTAAAAGAATTGGCAATCATTTGTGGTAATGATGCAACCACTGGCGAATGGTGTCGTGGAGGACCTAACATTAATAGAAGACGAGATTCAGATAATAGCCAAAATAATTCACCTGCAAACGATATTGAACATGAGGAAAATGAAAAGGGAAGTGATATTAATATCACTCAGAATGATCATGATAGCCAACTCTCACAGAGCAGTCAAGGCATCTCATTAGCACGTCCAAAATTTAGGTAACATGAAAAACGTGTCAGAAACAGTGCGGGGCATTCGAAAAATAATACATGTAGTGGCTTCAAGTATTAGGCAAATAAACGAAGTAATGGAGCACAAAACAGAATTAGAAGTTAAGAAGGTCGAATTAGAAGCTAAAAAGGCCAAACTTGATGAACGAGTAGATGCTTCCTTATTATTTAAGACTTTGGAGGAAATTGAAAGATTAAATCAAAATAATGTTACTGATGCTTTTGAGAATCTTGTGGGTGATGAAATTAAAGTAAAGGTATTTATGACATATTTAGTTAAGATGCGGATTAAATTTTTGGAGATGCACTTCAAGATTTACGTGAGCAACACCAATTTTGATTTTTATGGTGCTTTATGAGATACTTGTTGTATGTTTGAACTTTGTGGTTTGTTTTTCCGAAGTATTTATTTATCTTTTATTAGGCATTGATTTTGTTTTTAAAATAAAAGTACTTGTCTATCTTGTTATTTGTTTAACTTGGTGGAATAAAAGTACATCTTTCTATGATTGATTTTAAAATTGCACGATGACATTTTGATTTTTTATAAATGAGTTGCATGATGGTTGAAAGAGTAGGTTCTGAAAACATAATTACTAATTATTATGTTCTAAAAATTAAATTAGTTCACAACTAGTTGTTGAATCGGAAAAAAAGAAATTGTTTTTTTTTTTTTCTGACAAGTGAACAAGTAAATTTTTATTTTTCTGCAAGATTCATTTGTCAAATGAATATACACATTAAAATAGGTTTCCATTTCTTTTATTTCACTTCACTTCACTTTTTCTGAGAATAACTTTCCCGTATAACTTTCTTGACAACTGAATGTAGCCTTAGGGTTCTTCATAAGGAGAAATTAAAACTACATAACTTACGAGGGAACATATATTGTGTGGAGTAAACACTAGTGCGTGATTTATATATGTATTTACTAGCTACAACTTTGTCTAAATGCACAATAATATAACCGTAGAATTTAAGAAATCTCTGTCGACCATAAGTATGTTTTTGGATGGTCTAACACATTTGTGTTCTAATGAAAATAGACAGTCTTTTACTGAAATTTTAGAAGTCGTTTATTTATTTTTAAAAGAATTGTAATTCAATCGTGTGGCTATAGTTATGCGATCGATCATCTTAATTTCTTTTGTGATTTATTCTCTTAACAAGTGCTAAAAAAACCTTTTAGATCATCAAAGGAATCCATATAAGGAATCCACGCACCAAGGCAGAATAGCACTTTTTCAGTTACCATATTCAACTAAACAATCCAATACCCACATAAAAATGATAGAAAAATATCGTGTCAATAATGAAATTATCTTTAACATCACTCAAAAAAAAAAAAGAAAAAGAGTTTTGTCAATACGATATTTTCTACACAATTTTAGTTCTTCTTTCTTTTATGTTATTTAATTTGAACGCCTACATATACATGTCTATATGTATACGGATTAAAAAAATATTAAAAGTTAACAAATTGTAGTTTGAAGGTAGAAGAAAGGGTTAGAATATTGTGATATGTCATATTGGTCATGTCAACACTCCCAAAAATCAAACTTGAGTCCCAAGATATATCAGAAAAAGGCAAAGGGATGGGATCGGTTTAAGTATAGCAATTAGCAGTTAAGCAGGGTGTTTGGCCACCCCTTTTTTGCCATTTTCCATTCTTCTTTTAGGTTTTTAGGTGTTTGGCTACTTTATTTTGGGAATTCATTTTGCAAAACACATTTGCCAAAATAGAAGTTCTAAGCAAAAAAAACTCAAAAGTAGCTTTCACCTTCCTTTTTCCATTCTCATTTTCCATTTTCCTTAAATTGCATCCATCTATTCCATCTATACTCTTGGGCAATTTTGTTGCTCCTGTTAGATCTCTATTTTTTGTTCAATTGCAAATAAAATCCTATCCTCTCCGGGTGAGAAGAAAATATACAATTAGATTGGGAATGTGTGAATTCCATTAAAATAAGGTTGAAAATGTGTCAATTAATTTATTTAAAGATTGATACCAAGCGGAAGAAGCAAGAATTAAGCATATATACAATTATAATTTTAAATAAATCTCATACAAAGATTAAATTATATTTTCTAAAAAAAAAGTTTCTAAAAAATAGACAGGTGCCTTTTCCAAAATATTTTTCAACTACAATTTTAAATTTCGACCAAGGGCAAATTGGTAAAAAATAATTCATAGCTCATTTTTATCATTTTTCTCCCAAACACTATTACTTCTGCAAAATGTATTTTGCACATTTCTCCCAAACACTCTTCTCAAATTCAAAAACTCATTCTAGTCATAATTCAAAAAACTAAAAAGTTAAAAAGTAAAAAATGAAAAGTTAAAAAGTAGGCTCCCAAATACCCAAACATTTTATTGCTTTCTTTGGTTGGTGTTTACTTTACCAAGTAAAGAGAGAGTATTTGTGTATGCCTTTTAACCCTAAAGCTAAAAAATCTCTGATCACTTTTCTGGTGGCTAGGAGGAGTTAAATAGACAATTCCTTATAATTCCTTTTTGGATAAGCCAAACTTAACCTACCAAGTGGCCGATTAGATGATGGATTAGTTTTTGATATGTTAAATAAGGATGGTGTGTTAAATAAAACAATGGGGCCAACATTTAAAAAAGATGTGTTAAATAAGGTAGTGATTGGATGAAAAATTGTTTTGAGTGTATTAAGAAAGGAAAAGGTGTGTTAAATTGTCCAAAGAGAAATTTGCCTTTCGTTGTGTATTTAATGTATTATTCCAAAAAAGAACTTAATATATATATATATATATATATATATAGATATACATATAATATATATATTCATATAAATATATTTGCAGATATACACACACACACATATATGTAGATAGATATAGTATAGATATATTCATATATACATATAGTATATACTAATATGTACCTACATATATATATATATATATATATATATATATATATATATATATATATATTCGTATATATGTACGTATAACATATACATATATTCGTAGATATATACACATATAATATATATATATATATATGTGTGTGTGTGTAGATATATATATATATATATATGTATATGTGTGTGTGTGTGTTTGTGTGTGTGAATATGTATATGTATATAATATATATATAGGGGAAGGCTAAAGAGACCAACACTTTTTTTTTGAAAGGCCAAAAAGAAGGATTTTATTAATCATTGAAGGAAATTCAACAATTAAAGGACAACCAACAGACGGATATAGTTGCAAATCGAAGGTGTTGACACCCAAATGATCGACACATCACTTGCTTGACGGGAGACCAAGAAAGAGATAAGGTTGGAGAGGACCCAACCAAAAGAGAATAAAGCAAGCCCTACACACTACACAGTACAAAAAAGAAGAAAAATACACGACAAACTTCCTCATTTGGGCTTTTAGACCAATATTAGATCAACATCTAAACTCTTCATTCCTGATTAAATTTTAATGATTCGAATCGTTCAATGTGTTTAAAACATGTTTTTAAGGGTACCCGCAAAAAATCAGCTCAAAATATTATCGAAAAGAGTTTGATCCAAACAATGGTTCATAAAGCAGTTCCTGTCAGTATTTTGAACCACTACTTGGATCAAGCTTTTTTCAGTATGTGTGTGTGTATGTATGTATGTATGTATGTATGTATATGTATATATATATATATATATACATATAAAGGGGGAGGCTCAAGGGACCAACACTTTTTTTGACAAATATTAGACCAACGCCTAAACTCTTCGTTCCCAATTAAATTTTGATAATTTGAACCATTCAATGTGTTTAAAACATGTTTTTAAGAGTACTCGCAAGAAATCAGCTCAAAATATTATCAAAAATGACTTCATCCAAGCAGTGGTTCAAAATGCTGACAGGAACTGTTTTATGAATCAATGTTTCAATCAAGTCCTTTCCAGTATTATTTTGAGTTGGTTTCTCAAGGGTACTCTTAAAAACATGTTTTAAACACATTGAACGGTTTGGATCGTTAAAATTTAATTGGAAACGAAGAGTTTAGACGTTAGTCTAATATTTGTTTAAAAAAGTGTTGGTTGATTGAGCTTTTCCCATATATAAAATATATGAATATTCCCAAAAATATATAAATATTATTCCACCCTTGGTTTTTTGATAATTTTCACAATCCAACACTCCCTCCTTATTTAGCCCGGGAGGGGCAAATAAACCCACCATTTGCTGTGTTATGTAACACAAGGGTTAGTTAACACGTGTTTTTTTGGTTGCCAATCACTAGGTTAAGGTGGGCGTATATTTATTTAACACAAACCTTAATGAACACACTTCATAACACATCATCCAATCAGGGCACAACAATCTTGATCAAGCCAAAATTAACCCAACAACAATCTTAATCATGAGACTTAAACATAGTTTTACTATGTCGGCAATGCCGCTGGCACTAGTCAGCTAGCACTCATCCATTCAAATGGGAACATCAATAATGTCAAACCTTTTCCCCTCATGCCTATCTTAGGGCATTTACGTTAATCTTCCTTTCGCTCATCTTTTTTTATTTTGAGAAAAAATTCTTCTAGATATGTTCTTTATCAGTCTCCCTTGATGACATCCTATTTTGTGAATGCTACAATGACTTATTATATTCGAAGAATTACTATTGTCTCCCTAGGATTTGTTTTTTATTCTTTATTTTATTTCTTTTTGAATTGAATATGAAAGAGGGAAAAGAGAAATATTTTAATAAAATATGGATAAAATAGAGAGTCTAATGATATAGGAGACATTAGAAAATATAACTTCCTAAAGTAGAAAAGTAAAAATTCTTTCCTAATTTGGTCCAAAAAATAGAAAAATTGATATGGATACTCTTAAATGTGATACTCCAAACAAGCATATACAACTTAAAAAAAATCACGCTTAAGTGCTTGGCGTGTTTCAAATATTGACATTTCTTAGACGCTAAATATCATAATTCAAACATGTTTTCTTAACTCTTATTGCAATATGCTCAACTTTTAGAGCAAGACTACACATACAGAAAAATATGTAAAGATTCGGACACAAATACATTTGAAATCGTCTGATGGATGTAAAACCAACTAACCGCGGCAAAATTTAAATGACAAATAAGAAAGTTTTCCACAAATAATTATTTAATTCGGCAAGGGACTGAAATGATATCAGGACATGCGTGCCAATCACGTAAGGGGCATAATCGACCTGAAAAAGAAAGGTTCTTGCTAAATTCAAGCCAAGAATGCCGTATTTGTGACCAGCCAATCTAAGAAAGATAGTCGGGCAAGTTGCCGACCTAAGAAATTCAGTTTGACATATTACTGACCTGATAGGGGCGTGGACAATTTCAATCCGAGATAAGGCATAACTCTGAGTAAGTCGGGATAAGGTTCTATACAGATATTGACAAAAAATTAGGGATGACAATCTCGTCCGATCCAATCCGCTTCTACCCATTCCCCGCCCCGAATGGATAGGGGATTCGGAGATTCTTTTAGGGATCGGGTAGGATTCGGGGATAAATTTTTTTAAAAAATGGGGACCGGGTAGGATTCGGGGTTAGGTGTCTCCACCCCGATCCCCGCCTTCACCCCCGCCCCGTGATTTTTTTATCCTTTTTACGTAATAGGTTTATAAGGAGAAAGAGAAAATAACCATGGTTTGCAATTGGTGGAGGAATACAACAATTTTTAATGGACTCAATGACAATATTCTTGAGTACATTTGGTTATTTTTGTTAGGATTGAAACTTGTGGAACGATATTATGTTTATTTTAATTAGTTATTGTTGTTATTTTTGAAATATTTTAGATTGTAAAAAATGAATTACTTTTGCTTAAAAGTTTGCATGTTTTTATTTACTCTCTTTTGTTATTTTTTTGGGATGAAAAGGAGAATTATTTCAAATTTTAAGTAATTATTAATGTAATTTTTTAATTTTCGGATATCCACTCTCCATTTGGAGATCCCTGTTCCCCGTTCGGGGCGGGGGTGGAGGGCAAAAGTAGTCCCCGTTCGGGGATCGGGGCGGGGATGAAGATTAGATATAGGTTCAGGGATCGGGGATGGAGACAGTAATATCCACCCCTGATCCAACCCGTTGCCATCCCTACAAAAAATCCACAGTCAATTCGATTAATATAAAAAGTATTGATTTAATGAAACTCTAAGGAGAGAAGATAAGTATTTGATAGAGATCAAATTAGAAGTTATTTCATTAGCGGCCAATTAGAATGCATTCCACTCAAGTTAGTGTCCTAAGAGAATTAGGATAGTTCAAAGTCTATAAATACGTCCAAGTCAACAGAGAACGTACTAATACGCTAGCTAATAGAGAATATTAACTTAATTTATATTCATCCTTGTAAGCTTTGCCTAATGTAATCATCGAAGTGTCTTCCTGCCACTGCAACAGAGAGTTCTTTGACCGGTTATTGTTTTGAAGATCACAGATCCACCCATTATTGAGATTGCAGATTCTGTTGAATAGTGAGGTTCTAACTTTCCTTTCTAATCAAGATAATTACACCAACATTATTTTAGAGGGTCAATATGTATCGTATAATTCTAAACACGTCTGTATCCAAACATGTACATGTATGTGGTTCTGTTTGTATAGACTTTCTCCAACATTTATTTGGTGTCTAGACAAAAGAAATATGTAATGGGTATTTTTTAAACACTCGCCAACAAGTGATTAGCAAAAATTGTAGATTTGATGTCAGTAGAATATATATAGTTTAGAAATATTAATTATTAAAACTAATAACACTTAAGTACACTTAAAATTTGTGGAGATTTTTTTCTTAGAATACTTCTTGAGCATATATTCATAACCATACCATCGTCGTACTTTTTGTAAATTTCTCGAGTCCCATGTCACTTTAAATTCTTAAGTAACTTATCTATATTTACATATTATTGGAAGGCGATTTTTTTTAATGTCGTCTTGAGAGCGATAAGTAACAAAATTCAATTGGATTATGATCAAAATTTTAAAGTAGCACATGTTATTTTACACTTACAAAAATATTGCATAAATCTTTTTGAATTCAAATTAAAAAACTTACTATATTTCATTTATGATATTTTTATTCACATAACTTTTTTTTATTTATCTAAATCTACACACAAAGGGAGACATATAGTTACATGTGCGTGTATGTTTATGTAAACAGGCATAATATTTTAAAAAATTACACAGAGATTAGTTTTAAAATTACGTTTGTTATAATTAAATTTATACCAAATTAAACAACAAACAAGAATAATATTATATCCAAAATAACTCTAAATGTTTTTAGTTTTTGAAATATTTTTTTAGTACAAACGATAAAAAAAATCATATTGTCCTTTTTGTTGGCACGAATTAGATTATCCATTATGTGTGTGTGTGCGCGTGTTTGTGTATATATATATATATGTGCAAGGGCGGAGCTAATAATAAAATTTGGAGAAGGCAAAATTTGAACACATATATGTTCAAAATTAACCGTCCATGACACCAAAAAAAAAAAAATTTCATATGTTAAAAATTTTAATTTTATCTAAAAATCAAATCAAAATATACATATTCTATGAATAAAGAAAAAAATACAGCACAAACACCTAATTAATACCCTCCATTACCATATATTTATTTATGTGGAGCCTAAAATTAAATGTAGGAGCACTCACATGAATGTGTAGTACTAATAAATAATTACTCGTAACATGATGATTAAAACAATTTTTTTTTTTTTTTTGAGATTTTGGAAATTGGGACTGGCAAGTGCCACTCCCCCCCACTAGGTGGCTCCGCCACTGTTAATATATGACATACAGTAATGCGAAGAGTCTATTAGCGAGGATGATTTTCAAAACAATAAGTGGCAGAAGATAATTAACCTTTCATTAAATTTTAAAGCAATATATGTAAGATTTTACTACACGTATCTTGTAAATATTTTTTCAAATATCAAATCTACAAATCTCATTCTCTCATTACAATATTTTTAATTTCATAAATAGATTAAAAATTTTCAAAATATCTAAATTAGCTATAGTTCTATAAGAACAAAAACACACAATCATATCCAATAATATTTAAATTCATGTTAAATAATAAATAATGACTCTAGATAAAAAATATTCTACCAAAATAATTTTTAAACATTTTTAGTTATTCAAAGTATTACAAATGCAAATTATAAGGTTTGTCATAATGTGTTTTTTGCGGGCCTTGATTGATGTCTCAACTATTTTACTAAGCAAAGAGGTTATTTTCTTTTAGTTGGTGCATGGTTGCTCCAACATAGTTTTTTATTTTGTGAATTTAAATAATTAAAGAATGATTATTGATTTTTAAGCATCTCATGCATAATATTTCACTTGATTTTAAAAATATAGTTATACAAATGGTACAAATTAAGTGGTATTTCATAGAAATTTTAAATTAGTAGGTATGAAATATTTCTCTACACATATCCTATAAGCCTTTTTTTTATGAATTTTGAATGCAAAAATCTTACTCTGTCTTAGTACAACATTCTTATTTTCAAGATTATTTTGTTTTAAATCTTTAACTTAGTTGTGTTGTGTAAGAATAAAAATAAAAATTCACAATTATATTCAGTGATATCTAGATTCATGCTAAATCAAACATTCCAGGTAAAAAACAACTATTCAAAATATTGGACATTTTTAGTCATCTATCTATACTGTATAGTATTGCAAAGAGTTTTAGTGAGAATATTTCTCAAGCAATAAATGGTATTGTTTAATTGTTCTTCTATTAATTTTTGTGATATGAAACGTGATATTTCATTATAAATATTTTATAAGTATTATTTCTCAAATCTCAAGTCCAAAAAACTTACTCTTTCTCATTACAATATTGTTATTCCCCCAATGATATTAAAGAAATTTAAAAGTTAACTACAGTTATATAGGAACAAAAATAAAAGTTCACAATTGTGTCACTAAATAACTAAATTCATATTAAATAAAATGACTCGAGGTAAACAATATTCTATCCAAAATAATACGCCTTTCGTCCTTAAAATCTTCAAAGAATGGAAGAGCGGATTCAATTCCGAGTTAAGAGTTCGTTCTTCTTCTTCCTCAAACTTTAATAAGGCAATTGTCTACTGGTCAAACTACCTCCTTACTTTAGGAAAGGCCGACTAAAAGCTACTTAACATCTTTAGTTATTGAAAGTATTTTAAATGCGAATGATAAAATTTGGCACAATATAGTATTTGTTGGCTTTGAGTGATCTCTCAACTATAATATTAAACGCAATTTTTTCAAGAGCCGTTGTGTAGTTGCTCTAAGATCTCGAACATAATTCTTCTTCATTTCTTCAGCTTTAAATAATTAAAAATGACTATTGATTTAAGTATCTCATGAATAATACTTCATACGATTTTTAAAAATAAAGTAGCATACGTTTGTCAATATAATTTTTAAAAATATATAATAATAGTTTGTCCCGTAAAACATATTAATCAAAGTGTTTAATTTTTTTATGAATTCAAAAGTTTTGACAAGGAAAATTATTTCAAATTAGTTACATATAATTATCTCTTGATTATTTTCTTTTTTCCTCACTTAATTTTTTTTGTCAACATAACTTATAAATTTTGTGCTTATCAATATAAATTTCTTATATGTGCATCGCAAGCTAATGATAATTTCTTTGTTACTTCACCATTTGTAAGTTGATTCCTTTTTACTTCATCTTTTTGCTCTTTTACTAATTGTGCACAAATATATTATGCTAGATTTATTTTTATAATATTTAAATTGTATAGTGATTAAGTTGTACGTTCAAATAATATAAATAAAATAAATATATGTATTTTGTAGCTTTATTTTAGTCAGATATATATTTCTTAACCCGTGCACATAGCACGAGTTTGTTGCTAGTTGTATCTTATTAGAGCGGTTTTCAATTTAAAATGTAAACTTGCACAAGATAATATTTTTTTAATATAATGAGTGAATATATCTCCAAGGTGTCCATGTTTGACATTTTAACAATAACGGATGCATGTATTTATTTATTTCTGTATCGAAACTTCATACGATATTTCTTTGCTTTGTCCTAATTTGGCCCCAATTGACGCTTTTTCAAACTTTTTTTCTGAGTAATTCTCAAAACAATATGCATAATACCAAACCAAGAAACTTTTTTGCCCCTTTAACCTGATAAATAGGGACCAGGAGGCTTGTTGTGCATTGCGCACAACATAGCGTGCAGTTGAACACTGACCGAATAATTTTCGATCAGTGTTTTATGCACCAAAATGATATCTTTTTGGCGCACGCACGACAACCTCCCCAATTCCGATAAATAGAAGGTGAGTGGGGTCATTCCCAAAAGCATTTATTCCGTAGTTCCTTATTTACTTATTGGATAAATTATTTCAATAGTCCTTCAAGTTTGGACTAATTAGTCTCACTTTAGTCCTTACCATTTAATGACTCGATTTGATCTTCAATTTTATTTTTTGTTCCAATTAAGTTCAATCGTTAATGACTGTTTAGTTTTTAAACGGAAAAGTCAAATGTTGACTGATTTTAAGCGTATGTTGGTAATTTAATTTTTTAAATATATTCTATACTCTCTCTTTCTCTCTCTTATTTTGGTCCTTACTATTTGTGCTTTTGCCCTTTTCCATACCCCCTCCCCTCTCTCTCTCTCTCTCAACTCTCACACCTCGCCCATTCCGTCTCCACCTTCTTCCATCACCGTCGCCTCTCGGCCCTTCTCTCCTCCCCAACCCTCTTCTCTCTTACACTCCACCACCTCTGCTCCCTCGCCCTCCCTCAAAAATCTCTCCTCCTCGCCCGTCATCTCTTGTCCACCCTCTCCCTCCTCACCCACTACCACCACCACCATCATCATCCATTTTCCAACCAGCAAAGCTCAGTCTCTCTCTTGGAGGCACCGATTGCTTCACAGCTTTTTCCCATTTCCTGCATATGTCGCTCGCCTTGTATGTTTATGTTTTTGTGACATAAGCACACAATATAACCAATTACTCCATGTTTATGATTTGTGTGTGTGGGTAAACAATATTGAATTAGCTCAACTTAATAAACAATTGGCAAGTGATAGGAAAACAAAAGACTTACGGCCAAATCTTTGAAGCAAGTGATGAGAGCGAAGATATGGTCGAGGAGGTCAATCGGAAGGTGGTCAATCTCCACCTCGTCCTGCCCTCTTCTTTTTATTGTTTCTGCTTTCCCTCCACAAATTCCTCTACAAATAGTTCACTGTGAATTTCTATTGTAACTTTATTATATACTTGGTCCAATACGGATGATACTTGTTGAAGGGGGAGGTTTGAAACGCCTGGCTAATTAGTTTTCATATTCCTTTTTTTAATGACAATACCCAACAAAATTTATGATATGAAGAAATGATTATAAAACGTTAAAAAAGGTAAGTTTTAAAAAATAAGATTACTAGTGAATTAATTTTTATGCTTTTTTTTTTTTTTTTCTAGATCCTGTGTTATCCAAACACTTGAAATAAGATTACAGTGAATCACATTATTGGGAGTGACATCCCTAAGAATCAGATACTCATTCCTATTTTTTCATTCATTTACTGTGAATCACACCATTGCACGGTTGTTAGGTTGGCCGCATTAGTATATAATTCCAGAGCTGTTATTTGATCACTTTTTAACTCAAACATGGAACTAAAAAATATGGTTGTTGTGAATCACATTACCACTGCCCACGAGAGAAAGTCCAAAATAATATAGTCGTCCATGGCTGACCCAAATGATATATGAGGAGAAGAGTTGGCGGCGGCAGTGAGTGGTGGTGGAGTGGTGGTAGTGGGATGGGAGAAGTGGGTGAGGAGGGAGAGGGCACACAAGAGGTGGCGAGCAAGGAGGAGAGATTTTTGGGGGAGGGTGAGGGAGTGGAGGTGGTGGAGGGTGAGAGAGAAGAGGGTTGGGGAGGAGAGGAGGGCGGAGAGGCGGCAACGATGGCGGTGGAAGAGGGTGGAGATGGAATGAGTGAGATATGAGAGTTGAGTAGAGGGTAGGGTGGAGAGAGGGGGTATAGGAAAGGGCCAAAGCATAAACACTAGGGACCAAAGTGAGAGAGAGAGAGAGAGAGAGAGAGAGAAAGAGAGTGCAGAATATATAAAAAAAAATTAAGTTATCAAAATACCTTTAAAATAAGTCAACATTTGACTTTTTCGTTTATAACCAAACGGCCGTTAACGATTATATTTAATTGGCGCAAAAAATAAAATTGAAGGTCAAAATCAAACCATTTTGAATGGTAAAAACCAAAGTGAGGCTATGTTTGGTTAGGTGTTTGGGAGATTTTTTCCCAAACAAGTTTCTGTTGATACCAGATTTTGGCCCCACCGCTCAATTATTATAAAAAAGGCCATCGAAATGGGTTTAAAAGAATTTGTGCACAAAAAGACTATTTTGCCTTTGCACAGTCCGGGGTTCGGGAGTACTGTTCACGAGACCACTTCATCAAGTCATGAGACCCTCATACTATTGATCAGTACGACGACACGAGTCCAGTGACAGTGATTGGGGTGAAATCGGACAACGCCGATAATTTTTGATTGCTCAGAACGGGGTCTCGGAGGCACAATTTATGAGTTGATATGTTCAGGCATCGAGAGGTACATGCTATTGATCAGCACAGAAATACGAGCCCATCGGCTGTATCCACGGTCAAATCTGAGTTCAGTAGCTCAAGAAATTGTATTTTAAAAAATGATAGCAGTGTACCGGTGATTATTTGGGAGTTAGGATTGCGAGCCGACGTGTCCATAAATCAAATATTAGACTCAAAATGATCCTCTCGACGACACGAGTCCATCGGCTGTATCTGTGATCAATTCCGAGTTCGTTTGGACGTCCGAATATAAGAAATAGCGTGCAAAGGCATTGTATAGCACAAGGGCATTTTGGTAAAAACATAAAAAGCACTGACATAAGCCTGACGTCAGCAGCACCACTCCCAGCCACGCGCGCGTGTGTCGCACGCGCCGGAGCCGTGCACGACACGTGGGCCGTGCCCGGCTAAAAAGTCATGCACGGCATTTGGGGATGATTCGGTGTAACGCGCGCCTCGGGTTTGCTTGCGTGGCTGAATTCCATTGGCTCAGACCACTGCCCTCTTTCTCTCTCTTCCAGCGTTCTCCCTCTCATGCTCTGCCACGTGGCTCCGTTTCCCCCCTCACCTACACCGAATCTCCTACCCTCTGCCACGCCTTTTCTCTCTCCCTCTCCCCTATCGACACGTGGCACTCTCTCTCTCCTCTCTTAAATGCCTTGCACGGCGGGGAGATGATTCAGTGCAGGTGCGCGCTGGTGTATCCGTGACGTGGACGAATCTGATTGGCTAGAAGTTATTGCCTTCTTCTCTCTCCTCCCACGCGTCTCTCTCCTTCTGCGCCACGTGTCTTCCGTCCCTCCTCTCACCCGCACCGAATCATCTCTAACATTTTCTCTCTCCTCTCCTAGGACACGTGTCTCTCTCTCAGTGGCCCTTCCTTCTCTCTCCCGCGTCAGCCCCTCTCTCTCCTTTCTCTCACCGCCTTTTTTCCCCTCTCTCACGAAACCGACTCTATTTCTCTATAAAAGGAAGTGTTCTGCGCAAGATTTTACGACGGAATTTTGGAGACAGATTTTTTGGAGAGCAAAACTCAGAGAAAGGGAAAAAACCAGAGAGGATTTTAGAGAGAAATCCAGACAGAGAAACAAACCTTTGAGAGGAGAAAACCCGTAGAGGAAAAACCAGAGAGGAAAACCCAGACAGAAGGAAAATTTCCAGAGAGCAAAAACCTTTGGTCATCCGTTGTCAAATGTTTTTCGACTCTGTAGTCGTGGAACATTTGACACCCGAAATAAATTAGAATTAGGATTTTTAGATAGGACTTTTAGCCCAAAAACAAGAGGAGGTTCTGCCCAATTATTTTTAGGTTTAGAAAGAACCGAACGCGCTATTATATTAGCATAGCTCGAGATAACAGGCTTTAAAACCCAATGTTATGTCGGGTTATGGTTTTACTTAGCCGTTCGCGTGTCTTTCTTATTTTCATGTAAACAGTTGATTCAAATATCAATACAAAGGTATAATTGCAACATCTAACTTTATTTCAATATCTGTCTTTTATTTAATTTCTGCTCTGTACATTTAATTTTTTTTATTTATTTTTATTTTCTTTTTTATTTAATGTAAATACTACGCTTAAGAGCTGGCGTTCGCATCTCTAGTCCGCAGTTCTAGAAATTTCTAGTCCTTTTCCTGAAATTTCTAGTCTGCACTTCTAGAATGACAGAACATTTTTATTTATCTTTTCTGCTTTCTTTTTATGTAAATACTAATTGGGCATCCGCATCTCTAGTCCGCAGTTCTAGAAATTTCTAGTCTGCACTTCTAGAATGTCAGGATTTAGCCCGCTAAATCACGAAAGTCAATGTTTGGCTCTGCCAACGTACTTTTCTTGATTTAAGCAAAAATCACTTTAAACAAAAATAATACTCCGGCATATCGCTCGATTGCGTCGGCCCCTGCCGGAACTAACTTCTAATTTTTCCCCTTTCCCAAATCCCGTAACTTTTTTTCTTTTTTTACCCCTTTCCCGTTTCCCCGTAACAGTTACTGCAATTTTCTTTTTCTTTTTATTTCACGTAAAATCAATAAAGGAAAAAAAATCGTTACTTCATAGCTAAGTTATATGAATAGTGCTGTTAGTTCACGCTTACACACTATCCATATCACTTGATTAAAAATCCCGATAATCTCGGAATTCCATAAACACGCGGGTGACATAGGTAGCCCATGTTAGTGTTTTTGGGATGAAAATTTAATGGGCAATGCACGTTATCTTTTCACGACAGAATATCGTGATTGAAGTGACATTTATTAAAATCTACAATTTGGACCGTCAGTGATTGTGTAGCTGTCGGGATGAAGAATTACAGATAAATAAAATCAATAAAAGAAAAAAAATCGTTACTTCATAGCTAAGTTATATGAATAGTGCTGTTAGTTCACGCTGACACACTATCCATATCACTTGGTTAAAAATCCCGATAATCTCGGAATTCCATAAACACGCGGGTGACATAGGTAGCCCATGTTAGTGTTTTTGGGATGAAAATTTAACGGGCAATGCACGTTATCTTTTCACGACAGAATATCGTGATTGAAGTAACATTTATTGAAATTCTACAATTTGGACCGTCAGTGATTGTGTAGCTGTTGGGATGAAGAATTGTAGATAAATAAAACCAAAAAAAAAGGGGTTAACATGATAAATCCATTAATAAAACGGAATCGGGTCATTGTTAAACTTGAAAATTCCTGCCAGGGATTTAAGGTACCTGGCACTCCGGGAATAGAAACATGACGGGCAGATACCAGTTTGCGTATCATGTTTCGGTCAAAGTTTAACATATACCCGTTCCAACCTTTTTGCCACCAAAAGCTAAACTGCGTAAGCCGGGGTCCTGTCCCCGCACCTGTTTTATTTTTAATCCAATTGTATAGCAATCACTTGATATTTATTAAATTTGGCCAAGGATAATAAAATAAAATTAATTGGGAAAATAAAGTACCAAAAGGGCGATGTTGGGTGTCTAACACCTTCCCAACTCGTAACAGTAAATCCCCGAACCCATCTCTGTTTTCAAGACCAGATTTCTTTTAAAGGAGTCATTTTTATAAACAGAATCATATTTCTGAGTTCAAAATTAAATTATTTTTCTAAGGACATCTTCTTTGAACATGACCTTAGAGGGTGACTTGACACACCTAAATTCATGTCAAGTGGCGACTCTGAGTTTTTAAATAAGTCACAGCTGTCAAATAATTTTCATTAAACGTCGCATTACAAGTCAATAAATTATTCAGCCCCGTTCAAACAATTCACATATTCGCGAGGGGGGCCGGGAAATTTCCGGGCGCGACAGCTGGCGACTCCGCTGGGGACTTAGGGATTAATAAAAGAATTTGCAAATAGTAACTCTTTTTAGCGAAAACCATTAACCTACCCCATTTGGGTAAACTTACGGTGTAACGCAAGCTAAAGAGGGGTACTATTTGCAAACTTTTTATTTTTCCTTATCAGTGGATTTCGGCTTTTCAAATTTTCCCAAAAATTTTTTTTTTCGAATTATCCTTGGCCTGTTACTAACATTATTTTTGTGGTTGTCTTTCAGGTGCGCTTTTGCCAAAAAAAACATGCATAAATATCTTGTTACTAATATTTGTTTTGCAGGGCATTGCATTACTCTGAAAGAATTCTCTCCAAATATTTATAAAATAAAAACATATTTTTCTGCATATGCATACATTACATTCAGCACAACATACCCAACTCTCTTCTCAATCTCCATTCTACCTTTTATTTTTACCCATAGGATTAGGAGGGGGTTCGAAGTACGTGACGATCGTCAATGGTGCTTTTTTGTAGCCAAAGACGGTTTTCATTGAAAAGAACACTCCAACCAAATCACCAACCAAAGATGGTACCCTTCACGAGGGCCGGAGGTTTGAAGATTTGGGAGCCGTGAAACCATGCTAGAAATGCATTAGCAAAAACCAAGCCGTCATGCTGCATGTAGTATCCCTCAAAAAAGAGTCAAGCCAAAACCCTGATAGAGACATTCATGAAAAATGGGGAGAATTCTCGTTGATTATGTAAAGGACAAAATTTTTCAAAAATTGCCAACCAGATTTTTATCCTAACATGCTTCAATTTAGTGTCCAAAATATACAGTCAAAGTGTAGGACCATTCTCATACAGACCGGATATTCTCACAATTTCAAAAATCATATGCCGAAGTCATGCCGGACCTCTGGCTAAACTTCGAAGGATATGAAAAATCCGTATGAGCAATAGGATCCTAGTACACACACTTGTCATCCTTTGACTGTATGTTATGGACCAATCCATTTTAGAAGTACAAACTAACATATTTCCCTGCAATACAAGGTACAAGCGGGAAGTAGGAGTCTCACTCGAGGACTAAGCAACTGTCAGTTCAAAAGCCATGGCAGAAGAAACAAACTGTCAGTCTCTCTGCATTAAATCTGACACAGTCTCTCGAGAAGAATATAATGTTCTCCTCAAGGAAATGGAGAGCCTTAAAATCAAGATCCAAGCACTTCTGGCCCCGCACCAGACACCACAAAGTGCATCAATGCCATTTTTCTTTAACACAGGGGCAGGGGCATCAGCAACATCAAACCCTTCCCTGACATCAGTCCAGACAGGGGCAGCTCCTGTCCAATCAGTAGCCGATATTTCAGTGGGACGATATAGACCACCTCCCATAAATCAAATCCAATTGGTCAGGCCAAGTGCCCATGGTAATGTCGGAAGCCTAAAGGGAAGGTCAGACCCAACATTTATCCAAAAAATTCAAAATATTGAGAGAGCCATCGAAGCTATACAAGGGGCAAGTTCATATGTGTCCACTAACCCTCAGATTTGTGTGCCTTTCCAGACTGGCAACTGTCAAACAAGTTCAAAATACCATGTTTTACCAAGTTTGATGGAACCAGTGATCCAATGTTCCACCTGCGCCTTTATGCCGGGGCATTATGTGGTTATCCAAATCCAGAGAAGCTAATGACACAGTTATTTCAGCACAGCCTAGTAAGACCCGCAGAACAATGGTTCGCTAGGAGTGATGTCTGTCAGTTCAGAACATGGACAGAGTTGTCACATGCATTCATGAAGCAATACAGACACAATTCAGGGTTGGCCGTAGACCGACTTTTCCTAATCAGAATGGAGCAGGAACCTAGAGAGTCTTTTCGAGCCTACGCATGCCGTTGGAAAAATCTGGCTACGCAGGTGGTGCCACCGCTAGCTGACTCAGAATATGTGCATCTATTTATCCAAACTTGCAAAGGGGTCTACTACGAAAAGTTTTGCACTTCAATAGGCATATCCTTCGGTGAAATGATCCAACAAGGAGACATGATTGAAGACGAAATTCAAACCGGACGGATTATGGATCTCTACCCACAGACTAACAAAGCTCCCCCCGAAGTTGGGTGAATGACCAAGAATGGTCGCACCATTTCCTAGTCGGAACGGCTAATCTAGCCAGAAGACTACACTATCTTTTTCCTTTTCAAAAAAGAAAAAAAAAGAAGAAAAAAGAGCAAAAAAAAAGAAAAAAAAAAGAAAAGCAAAAAAAAGAAAAAATACCTCCACCATATCAGTTACCCTTATTTCATCACCAACCCTTAGCCGGCCCATCAAGAAGAATCCTAACCGTGTCTCTCCACAAGAGTCACTGCAACTGGGGCAGATCTTGCTGAATCAAGAAAGGATCAATTTATTTTCGCAGAAAGCGTCAAAGACTGGGAAGTCCATTTTGAAACGAAGGACAGTACAAAGACTCAGCAATGCCAACTCAAATCATCCTGAAGGATCCATGAGATTGTTTAAAGTTCTCAAGTTTTGGTAAACTTGCCTGAGCAGAGTCTATGTTCACACTTTCTATGTTGCTTTTGTTGTTTTAAACTTTCACTATGAAAATCTGTTTCTTTCAAAATCATGAAAAATCTTGCAATGGTTATCCAGCTTTTAGCAGATTGATAAAATTTGTGTTGTTGCTTTCATATATGCTTCTCTGTCAAATCAGAAGAATTAATTTTTTGCAAAACTTGCTATTTCAGGGATCTTAAAATTTGTCATTTCGATCCAAGTAGCATAAACAATCTTAAGCACAAGGCGAGCATGACCTTGTCTTCAGACCACATTTCGAACTTATGAGGATTGAGATTGGTCTGTACCAACAGTGGAATTTCTAAACAAGCAAGTGAACTAACAGAAAGAATCACATGATAACTGGCAAATCTCAAATGCCAAAGAAACAGAAGCTATTTGGAAGAAACAAGAATGACTGAACTTGGACAAATGGCAAAAGGACAAATTCACTTCATTATCAGAAGAACACAAGGATGTGTTTCCTAGTCCTAAAACATGCAAGGATCAAAACTCAAAAACCAAAAGCTCAGAAGCCTGAAGCAAGAAGTGGTCTTTTGTCTTGAGTAATTGGCAAGTGATGAGAACAATCACCATCCAGGTCTAGGCAAAGGAAAAACAGTCATTTACTTGGGATAATCAAAGAAGATCAGAACAATCCCAAATAAATGACATTCAAGTTCACCGAAGAGGAACTCTGAAAGATCAAGTGTAGATAATGCCTATTCATGAGTCTACTTATCAGCTACTCCAAAGAAATGACATTCAAGTTCACCGAAGAGGAACTCTGAAAGATCAAGTGCAGATAATGCCTATTCATGAGTCTACTTATCAGCTACTCCAAAGAAATGACATTCAAGTTCACCGAAGAGGAACTCTGAAAGATCAAGTGCAGATGATGCCTACTTATCAGCTACTCCAAAGAGAACACCGAAGGGTTGGAGTTTGACTGTTACACAACAATCAAATGAATTTTACAAGGCCTGATGTGTCCACCAAACTCATACTGGTCGTGGATGATGCCTCAACACTCGAAAGTATTGTAGGCTACATACTGGGGCAACTAGAAGAAATAACAATTTGTGAACAGAACACTTGTTTCGATCTAATTTTAATTGAAACACTTTTTTCCGAGTGACTATTTTGATTATCGAGCATTGAAATTCATTCTCTCTATTCTTTTATATGAATATTCTGAAAAACAAGGGGTACAAAAAAATAACCCCACTGCCAAAAAAGAGAAGAAAAGGAAAAAAGAAAAGAAGCCAAAAGGCAAAAATTAAGGCAGAAAGGCAAAAATGAAGTGTCATTTGATATTCTCTCTCTTTCTAATGAAATTTCTGTCAATGCTCGACGGATCAAAATGCGCAAAGAATATTTGTTTCATTTGAAAATTAGGTTGAATTCCTCGAAACAAAAAAAGAGAAAAATACCAAAAGCCAGCATAGTTAAAACCTGAAAGGGAGCTATGGCAAAATCGGCTAAGTCAGCATAGTCAAAACCTGAAAGGGGGCTATGGCAAAATCGACAAAGTCCAGCATAGTGAAAACCTGAAAAGGGACTATGGCAAAAATGGACAATCAAGGCACAGTCAAAACCTGAAAGGGGGCTGGAGCGCAAAAAAATGAAAAGTCGGCATCAGTGAAAACCCGAAAGGGCAGTGGTGGCAAAAATGGCTTAAAAAGAAAAAAAAGGAAAAAACGACAACAAGGAGCTGAAGCCATTTGTCCGCATAAGTCAGCAAGACCGAAGTCTGAAAGGTTGTCTGGAGCAGACTCAGTTTAAGTTCCCATGAGTTTAGAGATTGAAAATCACGAGTCAAGATATGCGATGTACTTGTGCTAAGATTGTGAAGCTTCATGGATCGAAAGAGGCAAAGCCCAATAAACTGTTATTTGCTATCCAGTAAGTATTTTTGATAATCTACTGGCAAGTAAGTACAAATTTCAAAATGAATTTTTAAAAATAGAGAAGCATACATGTTCATACAACACTTCTTTTACGTACATGCTAATCTCGAAAAGAGAACAAAGCTGCCTAACCATGCAGGATACATGTATTGAAAGATGCAGATATTCAAGAGAAAGAAAAGAAACAACAATCTGCAAACAGAAAGACAGACTCGCTTAGCTGCAGTCGCTATTTCTTGTGCTGCTACGCAGAAGTGGATCAAAAGGGCTTGAAAGTCCTGACCCCATGATAAGGCATACACTTAAGTGCAGTCCTCAACAGCCAGATGTCAAACTCTCATTGAAGCTCAGACTACAAAAGTCTGACATGCATGAAGGGAAAGTTAAAGGGAAAAATCTCACAGAGCTTACGAACCTCTCGAACACAAAGACCTAGAGGGTCCAATTGATAAAGCGTTTTCATTGTCCAGCCAACAAGGCGACATTGTCCCAGAAGCGTTTTTATTATCCAGCCAACAAGGCGACATTGTCCCAGAAGCGTTTTTATTATCCAGCCAACAAGGCGACATCCTAGAAGTCAACCAAAAGATGACAGACAAGCAGAATTTTTGCAAGAGCAAAAGGGGCAAAGAGTCAAAGAAAATTTCCTATGTAAAAGGAGACAGACAGCATGGAAAGTCTTGGGATCGAATTTTCAAAGACTCTGCTCAAGTTATAAAACAAAATCTTGGAATTGAATTGCCAAAAATCTTCGAATTTTCAGCTTAGAATCGAATTTTTAAGTCTCTCAAACCCTGAGATCGAATTCTCAAGGGTTTTCATCAGATGTCTTAGAGTCGTAATCTCTATAGAATCTTCAAATTTTCAGCTTAGAATCGAATTTTTAAGCCTCTCAAACCCTGAGATCGAATTCTCAAGGGTTTTCATCAGATGTCTTAGAGTCGTAATCTCTATAGAATCTTCAAATTTTCAGCTTAGAATCGAATTTTTAAGTCTCTCAAACCCTGAGATCGAATTCTCAAGGGTTTTCATCAGATGTCTTAGAGTCGTAATCTCTATAGAATCTTCAAATTTTCAGCTTAGAATCGAATTTTTAAGCCTCTCAAACCCTGAGATCGAATTCTCAAGGGTTTTCATCAAATGTCTTAGAGTCGTAATCTCTATAGAATCTTCCAATTTTCAGCTTAGAATCGAATTTTTAAGCCTCTCAAACCCTGAGATCGAATTCTCAAGGGTTTTCATCAGATGTCTTAGAGTCGTAATCTCTATAGAATCTTCAAATTTTCAGCTTAGAATCGAATTTTTAAGCCTCTCAAACCCTGAGATCGAATTCTCAAGGGTTTTCATCAGATGTCTTAGAGTCGTAATCTCTATAGAATCTTCAAATTTTCAGCTTAGAATCGAATTTTTAAGTCTCTCAAACCCTGAGATCGAATTCTCAAGGGTTTTCATCAGATGTCTTAGAGTCGTAATCTCTATAGAATCTTCAAATTTTCAGCTTAGAATCGAATTTTTAAGCCTCTCAAATCCTGAGATCGAATTCTCAAGGGTTTTCATCAGATGTCTTAGAGTCGTAATCTCCATAGAATCTTCAAATTTTCAGCTTAGAATCGAATTTTTAAGTCTCTCAAACCCGGAGATCGAATTCTCAAGGGTTTTCATCAGATGTCTTAGAGTCGTAATCTCTATAGAATCTTCAAATTTTCAGCTTAGAATCGAATTTCTAAGTCTCTTAAACCTTGAAATCAAATTTTCAACAAAATCAATTTATTTACTTGTCATTTACAGTTCAAAATCAATTTATTTACCTGTCATTTACAGTTCAAAATCAATTTATTTACCTGTCATCTACAGTTCAAAATCAATTTATTTACTTGTCATTTACAGTTCAAAATCAATTTATTTACTTGTCATTTACAGTTCGAAATCAATTTACTTGTCATTTACAGTTCAAAATCAATCAATTTACTTGTCATTTACAGTTCAAAATCAATTTATTTACTTGTCATTTACAGTTCAAAATCAATTTATTTACTTGTTATTTACAATTTATTTGTCTGAAAGTTCAAAATCAATTTATTTATCTGTTTGAAAGTTCAAAATCAATTTATTTGCTTGTCATTTATAATTTATTTGTCTGAAATTTCAAAATCAAATTTATTTACTTGTCATTTACAATTTATTTACTTGTCACCAGGGTGTGAGGAAGTTTCTCCCAAAGAACTGAAAAAGACATGCAAAGAGGAGATCGGATATTTTTCCAATGAATTTTTGAAAAAAGCGTATGCATGGAAGAGCATGGCAAGGGGAGTTATAAAAAGGGCAGAATTTTCCTCGAAGGATGCTACGGAGATGCCAATAGAATTCACCGCCTCCATGAACTCGGAACAAGGCATGAAAGAGAGAAGACAAGTACATCAGTTCTCGGGATAACACGGATGCTATCTTGGATATTCAGAGTGGAGAAGTCGTCAATGACAGTTTCAAAACAGAGCAGCATGACCTGATTTGAATCGCGGTGAGACAAAATCCCGCATCTCATATTCTTTGTCTACCCTTCACTTCGCCAAGTGCAGACAAAGAGGGGCAGCTGTTGATACCAGATTTTGGCCCCACCGCTCAATTATTATGAAAAATGCCATCGAAATGGGTTTAAAAGAATTTGTGCACAAAAAGACTATTTTGCCTTTGCACAGTCCGGGGTTCGGGAGTACTGTTCACGAGACCACTTCATCAAGTCATGAGACCCTCATACTATTGATCAGTACGACGACACGAGTCCAGTGACAGTGATTGGGGTGAAATCGGACAACGCCGATAATTTTTGATTGCTCAGAACGGGGTCTCGGAGGCACAATTTATGAGTTGATATATTCAGGCATCGAGAGGCACATGCTATTGATCAGCACAGAAATACGAGTCCATCGGCTATATCCACGGTCAAATCTGAGTTCGGTAGCTCAAGAAATTGTATTTTAAAAAATGATAGCAGTGTACCGGTGATTATTTGGGAGTTAGGATTGCGAGCCGACGTGTCCATAAATCAAATATTAGACTCAAAATGATCCTCTCGACGACACGAGTCCATCGGCTGTATCCGTGATCAAATCCGAGTTCGTTTGGACGTCCGAATATAAGAAATAGCGTGCGAAGGCATTGTATAGCACAAGGGCATTTTGGTAAAAACATAAAAAGCACTGACATAAGCCTGACGTCAGCAGCACCACTCCCAGCCACGCGCGCGTGTGTCGCACGCGCCGGAGCCGTGCACGACACGTGGGCCGTGCCCGGCTAAAAAGTCATGCACGGCATTTGGGGATGATTCGGTGTAACGCGCGCCTCGGGTTTGCTTGCGTGGCTGAATTCCATTGGCTCAGACCACTGCCCTCTTTCTCTCTCTTCCAGCGTTCTCCTTCTCATGCTCTGCCACGTGGCTCCGTTTCCCCCCTCACCTACACCGAATCTCCTACCCTCTGCCACGCCTTTTCTCTCTCCCTCTCCCCTATCGACACGTGGCACTCTCTCTCTCCTCTCTTAAATGCCTTGCACGGCGGGGAGATGATTCAGTGCAGGTGCGCGCTGGTGTATCCGTGACGTGGACGAATCTGATTGGCTAGAAGTTATTGCCTTCTTCTCTCTCCTCCCACGCGTCTCTCTCCTTCTGCGCCACGTGTCTTCCGTCCCTCCTCTCACCCGCACCGAATCATCTCTAACATTTTCTCTCTCCTCTCCTAGGACACGTGTCTCTCTCTCAGTGGCCCTTCCTTCTCTCTCCCGCGTCAGCCCCTCTCTCTCCTTTCTCTCACCGCCTTTTTTCCCCTCTCTCACGAAACCGACTCTATTTCTCTATAAAAGGAAGTGTTCTGCGCAAGATTTTACGACGGAATTTTGGAGACAGATTTTTTGGAGAGCAAAACTCAGAGAGAGGGAAAAAACCAGAGAGGATTTTAGAGAGAAATCCAGACAGAGAAACAAACCTTTGAGAGGAGAAAACCCGTAGAGGAAAAACCAGAGAGGAAAACCCAGACAGAAGGAAAATTTCCAGAGAGCAAAAACCTTTGGTCATCCGTTGTCAAATGTTTTTCGACTCTGTAGTCGTGGAACATTTGACACCCGAAATAAATTAGAATTAGGATTTTTAGATAGGACTTTTAGCCCAAAAACAAGAGGAGGTTCTGCCCAATTATTTTTAGGTTTAGAAAGAACCGAACGCGCTATTATATTAGCATAGCTCGAGATAACAGGCTTTAAAACCCAATGTTATGTCGGGTTATGGTTTTACTTAGCCGTTCGCGTGTCTTTCTTATTTTCATGTAAACAGTTGATTCAAATATCAATACAAAGGTATAATTGCAACATCTAACTTTATTTCAATATCTGTCTTTTATTTAATTTCTGCTCTGTACATTTAATTTTTTTTTATTTTTTTTTATTTTCTTTTTTATTTAATGTAAATACTACGCTTAAGAGCTGGCGTTCGCATCTCTAGTCCGCAGTTCTAGAAATTTCTAGTCTTTTTCCTGAAATTTCTAGTCTGCACTTCTAGAATGACAGAACATTTTTATTTATCTTTTCTGCTTTCTTTTTATGTAAATACTAATTGGGCATCCGCATCTCTAGTCCGCAGTTCTAGAAATTTCTAGTCTGCACTTCTAGAATGTCAGGATTTAGCCCGCTAAATCACGAAAGTCAATGTTTGGCTCTGCCAACGTACTTTTCTTGATTTAAGCAAAAATCACTTTAAACAAAAATAATACTCCGGCATATCGCTCGATTGCGTCGGCCCCTGCCGGAACTAACTTCTAATTTTTCCCCTTTCCCAAATCCCGTAACTTTTTTTCTTTTTTTACCCCTTTCCCGTTTCCCCGTAACAGTTACTGCAATTTTCTTTTTCTTTTTATTTCACGTAAAATCAATAAAGGAAAAAAAATCGTTACTTCATAGCTAAGTTATATGAATAGTGATGTTAGTTCACGCTGACACACTATCCATATCACTTGGTTAAAAATCCCGATAATCTCGGAATTCCATAAACACGCGGGTGACATAGGTAGCCCATGTTAGTGTTTTTGGGATGAAAATTTAATGGGCAATGCACGTTATCTTTTCACGACAGAATATCGTGATTGAAGTGACATTTATTAAAATCTACAATTTGGACCGTCAGTGATTGTGTAGCTATCGAGATGAAGAATTGTAGATAAATAAAACCAAAAAAAAGGGGTTAACATGATAAATCCATTAATAAAACAGAATCGGGTCATTGTTAAACTTGAAAATTCCTGCCAGGGATTTAAGGTACCTGGCACTCCGGGAATAGAAACATGACGGGCAGATACCAGTTTGCGTATCATGTTTCGGTCAAAGTTTAACATATACCCGTTCCAACCTTTTTGCCACCAAAAGCTAAATTGCGTAAGCCGTGGTCCTGTCCCCGCACCTGTTTTATTTTTAATCCAATTGTATAGCAATCACTTGATATTTATTAAATTTGGCCAAGGATAATAAAATAAAATTAATTGGGAAAATAAAGTACCGAAAGGGCGATGTTGGGTGCCTAACACCTTCCCAACTCGTAACGGTAAATCCCCGAACCCATCTCTGTTTTCAAGACCAGATTTCTTTTAAAGGGGTCATTTTTATAAACAGAATCATATTTCTGAGTTCAAAATTAAATTATTTTTCTAAGGACATCTTCTTTGAAAATGACCTTAGAGGGTGACTTGACACACCTAAATTCATGTCAAGTGGCGACTCTGAGTTTTTAAATAAGTCCCAGCTGTCAAATAATTTTCATTAAACGTCGCATTACAAGTCAAGAAATTATTCAGCCCCGTTCAAACAATTCACATATTCGCGAGGGGGGCCGGGAAATTTCTGGGCGCGACAGTTTCCCAAACAAGTTTCTCAAATATTTTTACTTTTTTCTCAGACAACTTTTTCTCTCTATAGAAAGTGTCTCTGGGACATTTTTTCTCAGACAAGTTTCTGAGACACTTATAACCAAACAACGTCTCAGAGTTTTGTTTCTAAAAATTGTTTTAGAAACACTCAAAATGAACACATAATAAGTATAAATTTGAAGGACTACTGGAGTAATTTACCCTTACTTATTTGTAAGGACTATCAATTGGATTTACACTTATGCACTGTTTTTATGGGTCAAAATAATGGTATAAAAGTTGAATTTCATATATGGTAATTCAGGTTGTCATCTCAGGGGCTTGTTGGCGGTTTTGAATCCCAAATATGATATTCAGAGTCTAAATTTTATCTGCACGAATGAGATAAAATTTGGACACCTATTTTTTTATCCATATCTTATCTCTCTTTCATAGCCCCTTCTATTTACGAGCATGTCATTATTAATTATAAGAATATTATTATTAATTAAGAGAATATCATTCACGTACTCATCATATGTACTATATTTTTCTTCCTCAAACAAATCATTTATAACTATTCACTTCTCAATAATAAATCCCTCTTCTAGTTACTAAATTTTTTCTTTTACTATATTCACCTTATTGCTTTCATAATTTAACCGATAATAAATAGGTCGTTAGTCTGAGAAGAATGAAAGTGAAAAAAAGTTTTTATTAAAAGAAAGCATAAGGGGGAATATCTTTTTGTTTATTTGGTTTATGAAGAAGAAAAGAAGATTTTATAAAAAAATTTCATGTCTGATTATCAATAATGAAGAAAGAAAAATAAAGGTTATAGTATGTTTACTTTAGTTTCCTATCATTTGAGTTATCATAAAAATATTCAACTCACTCGGATATCAATAAATATTTTACCTAAAAATATAGTCTTTAAGTTTTAAAAATTAAATATTTCGTGATAAAAAATTAGATTTTTGGGTCAAGCACTTATCGATATCCAATTAAGTTAAAAAAAAAATTTTGATAACTAAAGACATAAATTAGAATAAAATAGACGATTTTAATCATCAAAATAAAATCTTGTAGTGATCCAAATAGAGGTGGGTGAACAAAACTAAACTCCCATATTCCAGGGTTTAAAGGCGGCGGCGACGTTGTCTACTGCATCCTGTGCACTCCAGCCATTCAAACCCCATTCCGGGGGACTCGAGGTGCCTACTTGGCTGTGCCCTCAAATGGTCATTTGCATTGAGCCAAAAAAAATTATCTGAGTAATTTATCACATAAAATATTTATAAGAAAATCAAATCGATCAAATATCATAACCTAATTGACGAATCATATTTGTACAAGACTATTATCAATGTTAACAAAATTAAATTCAAAAATAGTCCAAAAATATGATTGGCTACTGATGTTACTGATATCTGATCGAACTTCATTCTCTAGAGTTATTTTGCACATCAAGATTTCCAAGATGAAAGTTTCAAATCATATTTTGAACTAAAAAACGATACCATTAAAGAGCATAGCCGAGGAAGCTGCGGCACAAGCACAATAGGCGGAATGGGGGACCTGCTGTGCAGTTGTGCACAGCAGGTGTGCTGTGCATTTGAAACGGCACAGTTTTGTGCCTTAGCCAAAAAATATTTGTGTGTTTTGTGCACGAAACCTATTAACAAAATTTTATTTTAAAATTTTGAGTTCACGGTTAATTTCAAAATATTCTCTTAAGTTGACAGTGAATTTTTTAATTTTTTTGAAAAAAAAATTTAGAAAACACAACCTAAAGGGATTAAAATGAGCGGTATTAGTTTTTTTTTTTTAATGCGGTGGTGACAACAATAAAAAGAGAACTACAAAATATGTCTATTTTGCCATCACTGCATTTAAAAAAAAAACCGATACCGCTCATTTGAATCTCTTTAGGTCGTGTTTTCTAAATTTTATTTTCAAAAATTTTAAAAAATTCACCGTCGACTTACACGAATATTTTAATATTAACCGTGAACTCGAAATTTTAAAATAAACTTTTGTTATAGATTTTGTGCACAAAACACACAAATTTTTTTGATTAAAGCACGAAACTGTGCCGTTTCAACTGCACAGCAGGTCTCCCCATTCCACAACAGGCACCCCACCCCAACCCACAAAATCAAACTAGGTGGTTGAAAAGAAGGTGTACTGATGGTTATCCAAGCATTACAGCAATGTGATTAGGGTCCATTTGGCCTAGCTGAATTATTAGATTATTCACTGTTTAGTTTTTTGTCCTTATATGGATTTTTTTTTAATTTTTTGTTTTTCATCAATTTTTTGATGATTGTTGGTTCGTCTCGACAAGAGCTTTCAGAAAAGTTATCAATCATCGGCTAAATTTGAAAAAAGTTCAGAAAAGACAAAAAATAAACCAAAAACAGCGTCCGTGTTGGCTTATTTTCGTCTTTAGTGACTTTTTTTTAACTTTTGGACATAATTTTATACTTTTTAGATTCTTTTCGTCGATACGAACCAATAATCCACGAAAAAATAACATAAAAAAATAAATACAAAAAAAATTGAATAAAAAAAAAAATGGATAATCTAGCCGGATAATCCAGGCCAACTGGAGCCTATATTAAAGGGATCCACGTCAGAATGAGTGGAACATGAAGGGTCGTGGTCAAAGATGCAGTAAGAGAAGGATAACATGGAACCACACCATAGGTCACGTCCCGTCCCGTCCCCTTTCGTGTCTACTAGGATGATTGGTCTCATTCATATTGTGAGTTGGTCAAGTGGAACAACACCACAATTTTTTAGGTGATTGTTCTACTTTTGACAAGCTTTAGGGCAACTCTAATGGGGGCCATGGCCATTGCCATTTTTTGGCCAGGAATAGTGTTTTTTGCCAAAAAATGGTAATGCTGAGTTCGGTGGTTCAGAAAAATGACAAGGGCCATTTTTTCAAACAATTACCATTCTATCCTTTTTCATAACTAACTTTAACCAATTACATTTCTCATTCAAATTTAAATATTTGTACGAAGATTCGTATATTATTGAAAAAAAAATTTAATAATTTTATAATTTTTATAGTAAATCCAAATTATCGATAAATTTTAAATTTAAAATATACATTTTGACAATGAATTAATATAAATAAAATATATATTGAATTCAACCACCGTATTAAATTCAACCACCATATTAAATTCAACCACCGTATTAATTTCAACCACTGTATTAAATTCAACCACCGTATTAATTTTAACTACCGTATTAACAAAGATTCTCCATTTCTCCATTGTTGGGCCATATTGCAAGAGCATGTGAAGTGGCAGAATGTCCCCGACACTTCCTCAAGGGCACGAACATCAACAATGGGTACTACTTCCACTCCTCCATCTCCTGTGTGCTCACAAATTCCAGGAAACTTTGTTTCTTTGGATTCAGATAATACTCCAACTGGTGGAAGTGTCAAATCCCCAAGAAAGAGGCCGCTAGGAAGCAAAAAAGTAAAGGAGGCAAAAAGGAAAAGCAAAATGGCAGATGAGAAGAATGAGAAATTTTGTAGTTTGTTGGATGCATTCAACAAGAATGTTTTGGATAAAATTGCTTCGAAAGCGGAAAAGTCCGACAAGCAAACTGAAATGGAAGAAAGGAAAACTAAAGCAATGGAGGAAATAGCAGCAACTGAAATTTTGTTCCTGGAGTCTGTTTTTCGGTAATCTGATGGTGTTGGTGTTTGTTCATTTTGTTGGTGTTCGTTCATTTTTTATTTTGTTGCTGATGGAAGGAAGCAGTTGGGATAAATTTTGCCGAGAAGGGGTTGGTTGGGGTGACTTGGCAGATTTGGCAAGGGCCATTTTTGAGGCTATTTTTGCCCAGAAAAATGGCAACAGCCAATTTTTGGCCCTTGCCATTTCAACCATTAGACTCTGGTTTTTGCAATTTTTGCCAAAAAATGGCAATGGCAAGGGCAATTTTCAGACCATTGGAGTTGCCCTTACAGCAAAAACAAATCCGATTTCCAAAATAAAATCGGAAATAAGCAGAGCGTGTTTGGCAGTCATTATTTAATTGTTTATTTATTTATCTTTATAGTTGAACACAGACGCCGTCCATGTCTAGATTCAAACACAAAAATAAGCAATGAAAATCAAGGCCTGGGGTGCCACCAGAGCAGAAAATAATGACTCTTTGGCAGCGGAAGATAAAGGTTTCATTGGATTGAAACATATACAACCATATAGCACATAGAGATGTCCCCAAATCAAAAGCCACAAAGAAACTGCAATTAATGAAAACAAAACAATTTCACAGGGGAGAAACAAAAAAGCCTAAGGAGATGGGGGCCAATCAAACCCAGCTTCTTCATCAAACCTTTCATAAAACCTTAACTCCAGACTTTCCTCGTCATCCCACATTCCTTCGAAACTGTCACTATCGTAGAACGATTCCGAGAAATCTGAGCAAACTTCCCAGTTGTTCCTCTCATAACGGTCCACAATATGAGGCCCTAAAACCTTCAATTTCGGAACCTTTTCTTTTAACCATTTCTCGTCAAGCTTCACATTCCAACACCCTCTCAGATCCAAAAACTCGAGCTCAAGGCAATTCGAGATGATTTCAACAACACTTTCAGTCTCAATAAGAAGGTAAGCTATCTCAAGCTGTTTGAGATTTGGCATTGTGATAGCAATGGAATGTGCCTCGTCCTCCTGGGAGAGCTTCCCATCCATGTCTATTATTGGGTGCATGTTCCGGCGAAGCCCAGTCAGCATTTTGCAGTGCTTTCCAATGACCTCTAAAGCACGAGCCCCAATTTTGCCACAGTAACTCAAGTCCAGGAAGGTGATGGTCGGAAGCCTTCCGGCGATCTGTTCCACAATCACATCGCTCATGTTGCTTCTGGGCAGTCGTAATGTCCGAAGGGAAGTGGCACTAGCAAAACCGAAACCAATACAAAAGTGTAACATTACTTTAGAATCAAGGATCAATATTTTCATTAAAGGACTACTGTTTCGTCATAGAAATAGAAACATCTCGGAAGTGTTTCGAAAATGTTCTGAAAGGGACAAAAGGAAATCAAAACTATAACAATGTATATAAACATGAACTGAAAGCTATCTAAGAGCATCAAAGTCTAATAACTGATAGCCAAGCAAAGTTAGATGAATACATCGGTTCCCTAATCTGTAAACAGAAACCATTATAAAGTCAAAAAGTAAACTCCCTTGTGAAAAGAAACTCGCCAAGTAGTTCCAAAATAAATTCCAAATCCAAGTTAACACAACTTTTGTTTTGGTAATACTTTCTTCGCTTTTCTTTTTCCATGTGTTTTTCCATATTCTAAGGTCTTTCACTGGTGACTGGACACGCTCGATTTTTGTTATTCCACTATTGTTGAGTTTCGATCTCTTAGGAAACGAATAAGCTTTGGCCGTTGAGATGGGGACAAAAGAAAAATTTGTTCCATGCTTAGAACCGAACAGTAGCCTCTCTAAAAGACCAAAATACCATCAAGTGGTACAAGGTTGATCCCAATTCCTTACAAATACTGAACCACAAGGTAAGAAGTGGACCGATAAGCTATGATAAATGCCCTCAAGTACAGCCACAGGGTGCGGATAGCAGATACATGTCTAACCATCCAATTTACCCAATTCTCTTTGTCCAACGACAAGGAGACAGGTCTAAATTTTTTTCTTTCTTTCTATCCTTCTTTCAATTTGCAAGTGGTGTTTACAAGGATGCATCGAGCGCGTGTCCTTTTATAAGAGTTTTACAACGCAAACTGAAACTCCTAGGCATACTACATCGAATGCATGTTACACACATATACAACACCCTTCCTTGCGAAAGTACCAAGTTTGCGGGTTGGACAGCTCGGATACTTACAGACATTTGGAAGAGTCTGTGTAAAACAGCTAATCATTTTGTCAATCCCAACCCAACAGAGAATCAGCACCTTGCATAACCAGGGCAACGGTCCAATCAGAATCAAGTCTAAATCAGTGATCATATAAGAATGGATCAGCTCAAAATTACAAGCCGGTTCTGTGTTACTCTGAACATTAAGCACCGAAGTGAAAACTAAGCCAGGGTTTACTTCACTGAAGTGGAATGGTCATTCACTTGGAATGCTCATTCCGACATTCAGTATGCTAAAAAACAACGGAATGTACATTATAAAGAGCACTGTCATTCAACAATTTAGGTGAATGGCAGGAATTCTAAGTGAAAACCCATTCGATTCCTTCCCAAAATCATACCAGCCAACCAAACACTACCTAAGCCCAATCCATAAAGAACAAAGGCCTTCAGTTATGAAAATTGCAGAGCTCAAAAAAAGGGGGGAACCACAGAATATTGCAATTCTACTTACTGCTCTGCAATGAAGGAGAAAATAAGGTCATTCTGCAGTTCAGAAACACAGAGCTTCCGTAGGGACCCGCAGCTTCGCACAATCAGCATTCGAAGCATCCGATCGATGGTATCAGGCTCCGACAGATCACTCCATTTCTCAATGTCGATCTCTTGCCAGCAATAAGGCCCTGTGACCACTTTGCCCCATGATTTGCATACCCTGGGTACCACTGTGAGTATCTCCTCAAGAGATAAGTTCCGGAAGATCAGTCCAAGCGCATCCGGTATTAGCTCGTCCCAACACCGAAAATCAGCCCCTTTGTCCATCTAAAACTTCCCATAAAAATTTCAGAAAAAAGGAAAAGAGTATCACAGATAAGACCAGTTATCCTTCATCATTTTGAAGTATGAATATCAAGATCCCCTCAAGATCATATAAATACAGGGAAAACAAGTGAGCATGAGTAAAAATCTAAGATTTTATTTATTTAGTTTTCATAAAAAATCACTCTCTCAGATCAGATCAAGTACGTGGATAAGAAATTAGAGATTGAAGTACCAGATCCACAACAAGAGGAAAAACACAATCATGCTACGGACAAATAGGGGCCCCAAAAACTTTAATATTTTTCAATTTTGAGAATCCACACCTTCTCCCCCCGCCAGATATCCTAATTTTTTAGATACCAAAAAAGGGGTTCAAAACCCAAAAGAAAATCACCGTTCCACTAACTAATTGAACCCTAAGATTGGGCAACAAAACTACAAGGGTAAGACAAATAAACAAATGAGGCATCTTTACCGAATCAAGCAAACGGCTGCGAGCCAAAGGGGCAAGAAATCAATCCGTATGAAGAACAAGTTCAGCTGAAGAGATTTGTAGGGCAAAAAGTGAGAAAATTGGAGTGGAAACGAGATGCAGCGCAATTAGGGGGAAGAAATCTGTGTATCGACAAATACCCAGATGCAGAGTGCAATAATCAGATTAATAAATCAAACACCCATGCGTGGGTATTTGTAAAATAAAATAAAATAAAAATACTTGCATGAAAATGGAAAAGGAATGAGACATACGAGTTTCCAAAACCCGGTAGATGCTCAAACACTCTGCCTTTATCCTTCGGAGAAGCAAAGGAGCCACCGACTTATCCGCCAGAAACTATGGGGGAGGTAAAGAAAAGATAGAAGAGCGAGACAAGTTTTGGGGAGAGAGAGAGAGAGGAGAGAGGAGAAAGAGTGAGAGAGAGAGCTACAATTACAAAGCAAAAATTACTAAAGGCCACCTACCGGTCCAGAGTGCAGTGCAACCACCAACAATAAAATGAAGAGACGGAGGAAGAGTAAAAAGACATGTCGGACAATTGTAAAAATAAGTCTTACGAATTTTAAACATATATTCAAATAAATGAATTTAATAAATTATAGGGCTGCTCAAAAAAACCGGTGAACCGTGAATCCGGTCCGGACCGAACCGATCCGTACCTTTTGGATTTTAACCGTGGATTAATGGTCCGGACACGGATTCAAAAAATAAAAAACCGTGACTTTTGGATCGGACACGGATTTTGATTTTGAAACTGTGGATTAACCGATCCGGACCGTGAGATTTTTATTATATATAATTTTTAAAAAAAAAAAATATATATATATATATATAATTTTATAATTTATATATATATATATATTTTTTATCACTTTTATAGTTATATACTATATAGATATTGTTAATGACTTAATGGGTTATATTGTTCTCTGTATAAACTCCAGGGGGCAAAGTGTTATAAGTGGTAGTATATATAATCTCCAACTTCAGTAACCTAATATTGTTCATTTGTTCTCACGCAGTCACGCCTCCCTCCTGAATTTTTAAAAAATTATTTATGCCTATTTTGCTAGTGCTGCATTTTCTGAATCCTTCTTTGCTAAATATATTTTTTGAACTACATTTTTTGATAGATGTCAAGCATCGGAGAGACACAAACTGCTACTGCTAGCACCTTAAGGACTGACGATGATGAGCTCATGGAGAGTGATGCTATGACTGACCCAACAATCAATCTATCTGATGATGACCAAGATGAGGTAACTGGTTCTGCTTCTAAATCCAAAGGAAGGCCTATTTCTATTGTGTGGCGTCACTTTGATCAAGTCACTAGGAAAGGGCAAACAAAAGCTGATCGTGCTAAATGCAAGTACTGTAGAAGTGACTATAAATGGTTAAGTGGGAATGGAACCAGTACCTTAAAAAAACACATGCAAAGGTGCTCAAAAAATCCTGAGAACGCTAAACTTAAGAGACAGAAAACAATAGCGTCATATGCACAAGTAAAGGATGAAAGTGGAATTGGGAATTGGAAATTTGACCAAAAGGCTTGTAGAGATGCTTTGGCTAGGATGATTCTCATGGATGAGTTGCCATTTAGGTTTGTTGAGCGCGCGGGCTTTCGTGCATTTTGTCGTGTGTTGCAACCTCTTTTCAAAGAGATCTCGCGTCATACAGTAGCAAGGGATTGTGTGGATCTCTATGCTAGCGAGAAAACTAAAATAAAGAATTTGTTTAGGAAATCAAGTCAAAGAATTTGCCTTACTACTGATTCATAGACCTCCCTTCAAAATGTTTCTTACATGTGCCTTACTGTCCATTTTATTGATAAGGATTGGATACTACATAAAAGGATTATTAACTTTTGTGTGATTTCGAGTCATAAAGGTGAGGCAATTGGTAAGGCTTTAGAAGCATGTATGCTTGAATGGGGTGTGGGGAGAGTGTGTACTATTACGGTGGATAACACATCAGCCAACGATGTTGCAGTTGCATATTTAAAGAAGAAATTGTCAAAGAAGAGTGGTGCATTGATCTTAGGGGGTGAGTTTCTTCACATGAGATGTTGTGCTCATATCATTAACTTAATTGTGAGGGATGGATTGAGTGAGATTAAAGAGTCTATTTCCCGAATTCGTGATGTGGTGAAGTATGTCCGGAGTTCTCCACAAAGAGAACGTAAATTCAAGACTTGTGCGGTGAATGAGGGAATAAATTGCTCAAAGAGTGTTTGTCTTGATGTTCCAACGAGGTGGAACTCAACGTATCTTATGTTAAGTGTTGCTTTACAATATCAAAGAGCATTCGAAAGGCTTGAAGAGGAGGATCCTCTTTTCCTCCTTGAACTTCATATGGGGCCACCTACTCTTAGAGATTGGGATGATGCTAGGTGTTTTGCTGAATTTTTAGAGAAGTTCTATGATGCCACGCTTCACTTGTGTTTATAAGTTATAACTATCTGCCTTTGTTGTAATATAAGTTTTCTAGTTAGTGCATTTGGTACGTGCGTGCCTTACTGGCTACTACCTTTGTTTGTTTCCGAATAAATTAAAAATCCGCGGATTAATCCGGAACTGATCCGTGACTCGCGGTTCGGATTGGAACCGAACCGTGAGACTTTTGGATCGGACACGGATTGCATTTTCAAAAAACCGTGACTCGCGGATTAGGATTGGATTCATGCCAATCCGGACCAATCCGGACCGTGAGCACCCCTAATAAATTATGTGGCATGTCAAATAAATATAATGTACATTTAAATGTATTAATAGCAAAGACAAAAGAATAAAAGACCACAACTTCTTGTGAAGATAAAAAAAGGTTGGTCTTTGTTAATGCAATTTTTATTGTTGTTCGACTTCTCCTATCCATACAGGAGAGTGTACTGGTCTGTTTATTAGCATTTAAATTAGAAAATGAATACGGTAGATATACTAAGATAGATATAAGAGAAAAAGAAATCTATTATAGAGGAATTAATAGTTCTAAATAGTTTTTTTGAGTTTTTTAAAAAAACAGATATGGTAGATATTAATATGTGGATGAAATTCTCGTAATTAGTAAAAATATTCTTGTAATTAATAAAGGCATTTGCATAAATAGAAGGGAATATGAAAGGAGATAAAATAGGGAGGAGGGAAAAGAATGTCAAGACGGATAAAATTTGGACACCGAATATTATATGACAACCCCAATTATTATATGACAAATATAATAGCGTGACAACCCCAATTATTCAGGGCCAAAACTGCAAACAAATTCATATATGACAACACCAATTATTATATTTGAAATTTAAATTGTAAATGTTAAAATTAGAAAATGAATAGGGACGGAGGGAATACTGATAAAAAAAATTAGAAACAAATACAATTTATATATTTTTGTCTTCAGTGAGTGTTTTAAAAAAATAGATCATGTTTTTATACTTTTGAAATTCTTAAGCAAATCAATAATCCAAAACAAAAAAACCTAAGCTAGATTTTTTTTATAAAAGACAATTTGTTTTTAAAACCATACTTAAATAATAATAGGATAAAATGCACTCTAATAATTACAGGAACCTCCCTTGTAGTTATGGAAAATACACTCACTTTCCCTGCTTTTGAAAGTATTGCACTGTTTCCTCCCTGTCGTTAATTGTTTTATCCATAAAATGACTATTTTACTCTTAATTATATACAAACAATTTGGAATCACTGTTGAAATTTTGAGTCCACAATTAATCTCGAAATATTTTTTTTAGACAACAGTGAATTTTTTCGAGAATAAATTTCACACAATACGACAAAAAATGGTTCAAATGAAAGGTATTAGTCACTTTTATTTTCTCAAGGGGGTAGGACTGAATAAAAATATTTTTTTTTAACCTTTTGTCTTTTCTTTTTCTATTTTGCTTTTGCATTTTTTTAATTTATTAGTATCTTGACATATTAATCCCAATTGGTCAATCTATTATTTTTAACTCATGAATTTTATTGTTATTTTTTAAATAAAAAGATTTTATTTATAAAAACAAGTCTTAGTAATATTTAACCCCAATTTGTTATTATTTGTTTTTCATTCAATTGTTGGGAAATGATGAAAAATAATAGAAAAATTAAATTTGACACTCTTTGTTGTGTTCGCTTACTAAAAAAGTAGCGAGTCTCAAACTTAAAAATTTTTCTGTTAGGATTCACATTGCGAAAAAATCTTTAAAAATAAAAAAAAAATAGAACTAACTATTTATGTTCAATTCAACATAATTTTCTCATTTGTAATTTTTTTTTCTTTGTATAATTTTTTTTTGGTCAAGTTTACCTCAAATTTTTATAAATTATTGATTTATCTTAACGAAAGAAATCTAAAAGTATAAAATTATATTTAAAAAATTCACTAAAGATGAAAATTAAATTTAAAAACCTCTATTTTTTTTAAATTTAGTTCATATTCTTTTACTTCTATGAAATTCCTCGTTCAGACGAATCAATAATCAAAAAAAAGTTGACGTGTCAGTTTTGTCTCAAATTTTATAAATTATTAATTCGTCTTGATGAAATAAATTTAAAATGTATAAAATTATGTCCAAAATCTTAAAAAATATTAAAGACAAAAAATGAAACAAAATTGACATGATTAGTATTAATTAAAATTGACACATTTTGTTTTGAGCCCTAAGGACACTTCCGGTACTAGATAACATGTTCATAACTAGGAAAAAAATTACATCGATAAATAAATAAGCAATTAACTAATGCATTTGTACAAAAAAAATTAACCATACTCAAATAAATCACATAACTTTACTCTTTGGTGAGGTGAGAAGATATACAAAATGCCTTTAAAAAAAATTTCAGCCTTCTTGTAGCATGTCCAAGTGTGTTTTGGCCATTTTTAAAAGAAACCTGATGACATCAGCAAAAAAAAAAAATCTATTTTTAGCAGATTTGGATGGTAAGGGGAAAACAGTGCAATACTTTCAAAAGTAAGAGGAGTAGGTACATTTTGAAAATTCATAAGGGAGGTTCCTATAATTGTAAGAAACCTCAGGGGAGGTCAGTGTATTTTGCCCATAATAATATCAGAGCACCATAGATATCACCATAGTATTAGTATGATGATCGTCGCCTACATTACAGTATTTGAGGATGGCCTCAATAGTCACCACATTTAGTGATGGCAACGGGGCGGATCGGAGGCGGAGGTGGCTACCTCCGACTCCGAACTCCGAACCCTCTATCAATCCCCGAATCCGCCCCGATCCCCGTCGGAGATCTACTTTGGTCCTCCATCCCCGCTCCAAATGGGGATTCGGAGATCCCCGCGGGGATTCGGAGATCCGAATTTTTATTGTATCTCTCGGTTATTCCGGAATACATTGACAAAGACAAAATGTTGGACCCGTCTATCAAGGCAAGAGTAACATCAACAATACATGGAATTACCAAGCCAGCAAGCACATGAATACGCAGCATGTACAGACCACTGAAAGATGAGCTTTGGCCAAGTGGTATGTGCTTTGTTGGTACAAGTATGGGGTCACGAGTTCAAATCCTTGTGGCTACGTTTTGGCAAACTTTGGCAAAAAATGTTAATGTCTGTAATTGTAAACTCTTTTTTTTCCTCTTTCTTTCCCTTTTTTTTTTTGAACTTCCTCAGTAGTCAGTTCCTCCTTATTTTCCTATTGAAATGGTTCATTTTACTCAATAACCATTGACCACAAATATTCCAATATGAGAAAACGCAATGTATGACATATACTTCGTTATATTTGATTCATATTCTTTTAATGATATAATTTTTTGTAAAAACGCAATGTATGACATATACTTCGTTATATTTGATTCATATTTTTTTAATGGTACAATTTTTTGTAAAAGTTTTTCTTACTTTTGCATCCCAAAGAAAATTAACTTTGCCTACTTTTGCAATCAAAAGAAATTTTCAACCTTACCTACTTTTTGCATCCCAAAGAAATTTTCATATAGTAATTGTTTTTTTATTTTTGACATTTTTATTTCTTTTATTGTCTCTCTCTATTTGCTACCAAAATATTCTTTTAATAAATTTTTTAATTTATGATTTACTAATTCTATATCTTTTCTTATACTTTTTCTCCAAATTTTTTTAACGTAAGTAGCAATTATTTGTAATATTCTTGTAATTTTTTTTACCCCGGATATTCGGGGACGGAGCGGAGCGGATCGGAGGCGGAGCGGAGCGAATCGGAGACGGAGCGGAGCGGATCGGAGACGGATCGGAGAACGGATTCGGATCGGAGCGGAGCGGGGATAGACTTACCTCCAAATCCGCTCCGATCCCCGATTTTTTCTAAAAAAAAAATCCATACCCGCCCCGATCCCCGAAAAAAACTCCGAATCATCGCTCCGTTCGGAGCGGAGATCGAAGCGGATTCGAACGGATCGGACGAAATTGCCATCCCTAACCACATTAGATAAAATCTACACACGTTGAGAAGGTGATTTATTTTTAATCCAAACATGTATTTCCAAAATAATTAATCATTTACGGTCAAAGGTTAGCAAAATAGTTTAGGTTTAATGGTACCACTGGTTAGCAATGCTGAATAAGGCAGAAATGTATGCGCGCCACAATTCGTGCGCGAAACGAATTTTTCAGTTTTTTAATCTCAAACATAATCCGGTTGATAGTTTCTTAATGGATTTTTTGGAAAAAATAGTTTCAAATGTTGTTTGGTGTAAGTATTTGACTACAGAACTCAAGATTAGATTTTTTTTCATGTTTTTAAGGTTCTCTCTCTCTCTTTCTCTTTCTCTTTCTTGAGAAACGAGTATTGTGTTTGAAATAATTTTTTTTTGTGTGTTTTGCGGACATATTTAGCTAATAAAAAAAATTTATTTTAAAATTTTGAGTTCCCAATTAGTTTTGAAATATTTTTTTAAGTCAATAGTGAATTTTAAATTTTTTTAAAAATCAAATTTAAAGAATAAAATCAAAAGAAGATCAAATTAACAGTGTCGGATACGACCAAAATTGATAAAATGTGGCTATTTAATGCATTAATTATTTACAAACATAATAATTTAATGATAGTCAATGATTGGGAACAAACCAAACAGTGTTTGTGAATTTGTTTCCCAAACAAAATTCTAAAATATTACTCTCAAATAAATCCAAAAACACTCAAACAAACGTAGCCAATTTCTATGTTTTTTATTTGAAATACAATTTACACGCTTACTATTTTAGTGTTAGACAGTGTGCACATGCATGTGTGAGGGAGAGAGAGAGACACAGAGTCAGAGTGAGAAAACCGTGAGTTAGGAATACAGCAAAATGTGTAGTAGTGCCGGAGGGAGAAACCAAAGACGAGCACCGCGATAATTTTTGTTTTTGAGAGAAAGAGGGTGTGTCCAAGAAAAATAAATATTTTCAAAGACATAACTATAATTGAAATTTTGTGATTTTTTTAAATAATTTTTATGTCTCTAAAATAGAAAATTCAAAAAATAACAAAAATAAAAATTGAAGTTGATCAAAGACCTGAGGCTACACTATCTTTCTCAAACATTTTCGTTCTTAATAAAATCTTTAGATTAATCTGATTAATTTTTCATATGTATCCAATCACATAGTAACAACAGATAAGGTTATCTATATCAATTTGTCTTGTACTACAAAAACAGATACCCTTATCTGTTTTCGTTTGTTTTGCGTATCTGTACATTATATTTTAGAGTTTTTGGTTCATGTGGATCAGTTTCGAGCTTCATTCCTTCAATTCTGATGTGGTCATGAGTTCATGGTATACTTAGGCAAATCCTGACTCATTTCAATCATTTCGTCGATTAAAACAGGTTAAGTCTGAATGCTGCTTCCCAATTCTCGCATATCCATATGGTCCCTATTAACCTTAGAATGAAAACAGATAAAGTTATCTGATTAATATTTCGTATGTATCCAATCATATAGTAACAACAGATAAGGTTATCTGTATCAATTTGTCTTGTACTATGAAAGCAGATAACCTTATCTGCTTTCATTTGTTTTGCGTATCTGTACATTATATTTTAGAGTTTTTGGTTCACGTAGATCAGTTCCGAGCTTCGTTCCTTCAATTCTGATGTGGTCATGAGTTCATGGTATACTTAGGCAAATCCTGACTCATTTCAATCATTTCGTCGATTAAAACAGGTTAAGTCTGAATGCTGCTTCCCAATTCTCGCATATCCATTTGGTCCCTATTAACTTTAGAATGAAAACAGATAAAGTTATCTGATTAATATTTCGTATGTATCCAATCATATAGTAACAATAGATAACGTTATCTGTATCAATTTGTCTTGTACTATGAAAGCAAATAACCTTATCTGCTTTCATTTATTTTGCGTATCTGTACATTATATTTTAGAATTTTTGGTTCATGTGGATCAGTTCCGAGCTACGTTCCTTCAATTCTGATGTGGTCATGAGTTCATGGTATAATTAGGCAAATCCTGACTCATTTCAATCATTTCGTCGATTAAAACAGGTTAAGTCTGAATGATGCTTCCCAATTCTCGCATATCCATTTGTTCCCTATTAACTTTAGACTGAAGACAGATAAAGTTATCTGATTAATTTTTCATATGTACCCAATCATATAGTAACAACAGATAACGTTATCTGTATCAATTTGTCTTGTACTAGGAAAGCAGATAACCTTATCTGCTTTCATTTGTTTTGCGTATCTGTACATTATATTTTAGAGTTTTTTTGGTTCATGTGAATCGGTTCTAAGCTTCGTTCCTTCAATTCTGATGTGGTCATGAGTTCATGGTATACTCATTCGTTTTGCGTATCTGTACATTATATTTTAGAGTTTTTGGTTCATGTGGATCAGTTCCGAACTTCGTTCCTTCAATTCTGATGTGGTCATGAGTTCATGGTATACTTAGGTAAATCCTGACTCATTTCAATCATTTCGTCGATTAAAACAGGTTAAGTCTGAATGCTGCTTCCCAATTCTCGCATATCCATTTGTTCCCTATTAACTTTAGAATGAAGACAGATAAAGTTATCTGATTAATATTTCGTATGTGTTTTAAACACATGGAACGGTTCAGATCATCATAATTTGATCAAGAAATAGGAGGTCCAAACTGTAGCAAAATAAGGGATCCCTTATTAGAAGCTCACTCGTACATATATAGTCTCCTTCTAATGAGGGATCCTTTATTTTGCTACGGTGTGGACCTCCTATTTTCTGACCAAATTTTGATGATCTGAACCGTTCATTATGTTTAAAACATGTTTTTAAGGGTACCTGCAAGAAAATCGGCTCAAAATAATATCGAGAAGAGCTTGATCTAAACAGTTTTTGATAAATGCTGACAGGAACAGTTTTATGAAAAATTGAATGGATCAAGTCTTTCCGGATATTATTTTGAGCCGATTTCTTACGGGTACCCTTAAAAACACGTTTTAAACACATTGAACGGTTCAGATCATCATAATTTGATCAAGAAATAGGAGGTCCACACCGTAGCAAAACAAGGGATCCCTTATTAGAAACTCAGTCGTACATATATAGTCCCCTTCTAATGAGGGATCCTTTATTTTGCTACGGTGTGGACCTCCTATTTTCTGACCAAATTTTGATGATCTGAACCGTTCATTATGTTTAAAACATGTTTCTAAGGGTACCTGCAAGAAATCGGCTCAAAATAATATCGAGAAGAGCTTGATCTAAACAGTTTTTGATAAATGCTGACAGGAACAGTTTTATGAAAAATTGAATTGATCAAGTTTTTCCGGATATTATTTTGAGCCGATTTCTTACGGGTACCCTTAAAAACACGTTTTAAACACATTGAACAGTTCAGATTATCATAATTTGATCAAGAAATAGGAGGTCCACACCGTAGCAAAAATAAGGGATCCCTTATTAGAAGCTCACTCGTAGATATATAGTCCCCTTCTAATGAGGGATCCTTTATTTTGCTACGGTGTGGACCTCCTATTTTCTGACCAAATTTTGATGATCTGAAACCGTTCATTATGTTTAAAACATGTTTTTAAGGGTACCTGCAAGAAATCGGCTAAAATAATATCGAGAAGAGCTTGATCTAAACAGTTTTTGATAAATGCTTACAGGAACAGTTTTAAAAAAAATTGAATGGATCAAGTCTTTCCGGATATAATTTTGAGCCGATTTCTTACGGGTACCCTTAAAAACACGTTTTAATCACATTGAACGGTTCAGATCATTGTAGTTTGATCAAGAAATAGGAGGTTCGCACCGTAACAAAATAAGTCCCCTTCCAATGAGGGATCCTTTATTTTGCTACGGTGTGGACCTCCTATTTTCTGACCAAATTTTGATGATCTTAACCGTTCATTATGTTTAAAACATGTTTTTAAGGGTACCTGCAAGATATCGGCTCAAAATAATATCGAGAAGAGCTTGATCTAAACAGTTTTTGATAAATACTGACAGGAACAGTTTTATGAAAAATTGAATGGATCAAGTCTTTCCGGATATTATTTTGATCCGATTTCTTACGGGTACCCTTAAAAACACGTTTTAAACACATTGAACGGTTCAGATCATCGTAGTTTGATCAAGAAATAGGAGGTTCGCACCGTAGCAAAAATAAGTCCCCTTCCAATGAGGGATCCTTTATTTTGCTACGGTGTGGACCTCCTATTTTCTGACCAAATTTTAATGATCTGAACCGTTCATTATGTTTAAAACATGTTTTTAAGGGTACCTGCAAGAAATCGGTTCAAAATAATATCGAGAAGAGCTTGATCTAAACAGTTTTTGATAAATGCTGACACGAACAGTTTTATTAAAAATTGAATGGATCAAGTCTTTCCGGATATTATTTCGAGCCGATTTCTTACGGGTACCCTTAAAAACACGTTTTAAACACATTAAACGGTTCAGATCATCGTAGTTTGATCAAGAAATAGGAGGTTCGCACCGTAGCAAAATAAGTCCTCTTCCAATGAGGGATCCTTTATTTTGCTACGGTGTGGACCTCCTATTTTCTGACCAAATTTTGATGATCTGAACCGTTCATTATGTTTAAAACATGTTTTTCAGGGCACCTGCAAGAAATCGGCTCAAAATAATATCGAGAAGAGCTTGATCTAAACAGTTTTTGATAAATGCTGACAGGAACAGTTTTATGAAAAATTGAATGGATCAAGTCTTTCCGGATATTATTTTGAGCCGATTTCTTACGGGTACCCTTAAAAACACGTTTTAAACACATTGAACGGTTCAGATCATCGTAATTTGATCAACAATTAGGAGGTTCGCACCGTAGCAAAATAAGTCCCCTTCCAATGAGGGATCCTTTATTTTGCTACGGTGTGGACCTCCTATTTTCTGACCACATTTTGACGATCTGAACCGTTCATTATGTTTAAAACATGTTTTCAAGGGTACCTGCAAGAAATCGGCTAAAAATAATATCGAGAAGAGCTTGATCTAAACAGTTTTTGTTAAATGCTGACAGAAACAGTTTTATGAAAAATTGAATGGATCAAGTCTTTCCGAATATTATTTTGAGCCGATTTCTTGCGGGTACCCTTAAAAACACGTTTCAAACACATTGAACGGTTCAGATCATCGTAGTTTGATCAAGAAATAGGAGGTTCGCACCGTAACAAAATAAGTCCCCTTCCAATGAGGGATCCTTTATTTTGCTACGGTGTGAACCTCCTATTTTCTGACCAAATTTTGATGATCTGAACCGTTCATTACGTTTAAAACATGTTTTTAAGTGTACCTGCAAGAAATCGGCTCAAAATAATATCGAGAAGAGCTTGATCTAAACAGTTTTTGATAAATGCTGACAGGAATAGTTTTATGAAAAATTGAATGGATCAAGTCTTTCCGGATATTATTTTGAGCCGATTTCTTACGGGTACCCTTAAAAACACGTTTTAAACACATTGAACGGTTCAGATCATCGTAATTTGATCAAGAAATAGGAGGTTCACACCGTAGCAAAATAAGTCCCCTTCCAATGAGGGATCTTTTATTTTGCTACGGTGTGGACCTCCTATTTTCTGACCAAATTTTGACGATCTGAACCATTCTTTATGTTTAGAACATGTTTTTAAGGGTACCTGCAAGAAATCGGCTCAAAATAATATCGAGAAAAGCTTGATCTAAACAGTTTTTGATAAATGCTGACAGGAACAGTTTGATGACAAATTGAATGGATCAAGTCTTTCCGGATATTATTTTGAGCTGATTTCTTACGGGTACCCTTAAAAACACGTTTTAAACACGTTGAACGGTTCAGATCATCGTAATTTGATCAAGAAATAGGAGGTTCGCACCGTACCAAAATAAGTCCCCTTCCAATGAGGGATCCTTTATTTTGCTACGGTGTGGACCTCCTATTTTCTGACCAAATTTTGACGATCTCAACCGTTCATTATGTTTAGAACATGTTTTTATGGGTACCTGCAAGAAATCGGCTCAAAATAATATCGAGAAGAGCTTAATCTAAACAGTTTTTGATAAATGCTGACAGGAACAGTTTTATGAAAAATTGAATGGATCAAGTCTTTCCGGATATTATTTTGAGCCGATTTCTTACGGGTACCCTTAAAAACACGTTTTAAACACATTGAACGGTTCAGATTATCGTAATTTGATCAAGAAATAGGAGGTTCACACCGTAGCAAAATAAGTCACCTTCCAATGAGGGATCCTTTATTTTGCTACGGTGTGGACCTCCTATTTTCTGACCAATTTTTGACGATCTGAACCGTTCATTATGTTTAGAACATGTTTTTAAGGGTACCTGCAAGAAATCGGCTCCAAATAATATCGAGAAAAGCTTGATCTAAACAGTTTTTGATAAATGCTGACAGAAACAGTTTTATGAAAAATTGAATGGATCAAGTCTTTCCGGATATTATTTTGATCCGATTTCTTACGGGTACCCTTAAAAACACGTTTTAAACACATTGAACGGTTCAGATCATCGTAATTTGATCAAGAATTAGGAGGTTCGCACCGTAGCAAAATAAGTCCCCTTCCAATGAGGGATCCGTTATTTTGCTACGGTGTGGACCTCCTATTTTCTGACCAAATTTTGACGATCTCAACCGTTCATTATGTTTAGAACATGTTTTTAAGGGTAACTGCCAGAAATCGGCTCAAAATAATATCGAGAAGAGTTTGATCTAAACAGTTTTTGATAAATGCTGACAGGAACAGTTTTATGAAAAATTGAATGGATCAAGTCTTTCCGGATATTATTTTGAGCCGATTTCTTACGGGTACCTTAAAAACACGTTTTAAACACATTGAACGGTTCAGATTATCGTAATTTGATCAAGAAATAGGAGGTTCACACCGTAGCAAAATAAGTCCCCTTCCAATGAGGGATCCTTTATTTTGCTACGGTGTGGACCTCCTATTTTCTGACCAAATTTTGACGATCTGAACCGTTCATTATGTATATAACATGTTTTTAACGGTACCTGCAAGAAATCGACTCAAAATAATATCGAGAAGAGTTTTATCTAAACTGTTTTTGATAAATGCTGACAGGAACAGTTTTATGAAAAATTGAATGGATCAAGTCTTTCCGCATATTGTTTTGAGCCGATTTCTTACGGGTACCCTTAAAAACACGTTTTAAACACATTGAACGCTTCAGATCATCGTAATTTGATCAAGAAATAGGAGGTTCACACCGTAGCAAAATAAGTCCCCTTCCAATGAGGAATAATTCATTTTGCTACGGTGTGGACCTCCTATTTTCTGACCAAATTTTGACGATCTGAACCGTTCATTATGTTTAAAACATGTTTTTAAGGGTACCTGCAAAAAATCGGCTCAAAATAATATCGAGAAGAGCTTGATCTAAACAGTTTTTGATCAATGCTGACAGGAACAGTTTTATGAAAAATTGAATGGATCAAATCATTTCGGATATTATTTTGAGCCGATTTCTTACGGGTACCCTTAAAAACACGTTTTAAACACATTGAACGGTTCAGATCATCGTAATTTGATCAAGAAATAGGAGGTTTACACCGTAGCAAAATAAGTCCCCTTCCAATGAGGGATCCTTTATTTTGCTACGGTGTGGACCTCATATTTTCTGATCAAATTTTGATGATCTGAACCGTTTATTATGTTTAGAACATGTTTTTAAGGGTACCTGCAAGAAATCGGCTCAAAATAATATCGAGAAGAGCTTGATCTAAACAGTTTTTGATAAATGCTGACAGGAACAGTTTTATGAAAAATTGAATGGATCAAATCTTTCCGGATATTATTTTGAGCCGATTTCTTACGGGTACCCTTAAAAACACGTTTTAAACACATTGAACGGTTCAGATCATCGTAATTTGATCAAGAATTAGGAGGTTCGCACCGTAGCACAATAAGTCCCCTTCCAATGAGGGATCCTTTATTTTGCTACGGTGTGGACCTTCTATTTTCTGACCACATTTTCACGATCTGAACCGTTCATTATGTTTAAAACATGTTTTCAAGGGTACCTGCAAGAAATCGGCTCAAAATAATATCGAGAAGAGTTTGATCTAAACAGTTTTTGATAAATGCTGACAGGAACAGTTTTATGAAAAATTGAATGGATCAAGTCTTTCCGGATATTGTTTTGAGCCGATTTCTCACGGGTACCCTTAAAAACACGTTTTAAACACATTGAACGGTTCAGATCATCGTAATTTGATCAAGAAATAGGAGGTTCACACCGTAGCAAAATAAGTCCCCTTCCAATGAGGAATAATTCATTTTGCTACGGTGTGTACCTCCTATTTTCTGACCAAATTTTGATGATCTGAACCGTTCATTATGTTTAGAACATGTTTTTAAGGGTACCTGTAAGAAATCGGCTCAAAATAATATCGAGAAGAGCTTGATCTAAACAGTTTTTGATAAATGCTGACAGGAACAGTTTTATGAAAAATTGAATGGATCAAGTCTTTCCGAATATTATTTTGAGCCGATTTCTTACGGGTACCATTAAAAACACGTTTTAAACACATTGAACGGTTCAGATCATCGTAATTTGATCAAGAAATAGGAGGTTCACACCGTAGCAAAATAAGTCCCCTTCCAATGAGGGATCGTTTATTTTGCTACGGCGTGGACCTCCTATTTTCTGACCAAATTTTGATGATCTGAACCGTTCATTATGTTTAAAACATGTTTTTAAGGGTACCTGCAAGAAATGGGCTCAAAATAATATCGAGAAGAGCTTGATCTAAACAGTTTTTGATAAATGCTGACAAGAACAGTTTTATGAAAAATTGAATGTATCAAGTCCTTCCGGATATTATTTTGAGCCGATTTCTTACGGGTACCCTTAAAAACACGTTTGAAACAGATTGAACGGTTCAGATCATCGTAATTTTATCAAGAAATAGTATGTTCACACCGTAGCAAAATAAGTCCCCTTCCAATGAGGGATCCTTTATTTTGGTACGGTGTGGTCCTCCTATTTTCTGACCAAATTTTGATGATCTGAACCGTTCATTATGTTTAAAACATGTTTTTAAGGGTACCTGCAAGAAATCGGCTCAAAATAATATCGAGAAGAGTTTGATCTAAACAGTTTTTGATAAATTCTGACAGGAATAGTTTTATGAAAAATTGAATGGATCAAGTCTTTCCGGATATTATTTTGAGCCGATTTCTTACGGGTACCCTTAAAAACACGTTTTAAACATATTGAACTGTTCAGATCATCGTAATTTGATCAAGAAATAGGAGGTTCACACCGTAGCAAAATAATTCCCCTTCCAATGAGGGATCCTTTATTTAGCTACGGTGTGGACCTCCTATTTTCTGACCAAATTTTGATGATCTGAACCGTTCATTATGTTTAAAACATGTTTTTAAGGGTACCTGCAAGAAATCGGCTCAAAATAATATCGAGAAGAGCTTGATCTAAACAGTTTTTGATAAATGCTGACAGGAACAGTTTTATGAAAAATTGAATGGATCAAGTCTTTCCGGATATTATTTTGAGCCGATTTCTTACGGGTACCCCTAAAAACACGTTTTAAACACATTGAACGGTTCAGATCATCGTAATTTGATCAAGAAATAGGAGGTTCACACCGTAGCAAAATAAGTCCCCTTCCAATGAGGGATCCTTTACTTTGCTACGGTGTGAACCTCCTATTTTCTGATCAAATTTTGATGATCTGAACCGTTCATTATGTTTAAAACATATTTTTAAGGGTACATGCAACAAATCGGCTCAGAATAATATCGAGAAGAGCTTGATCTTAACAGTTTTTGATAAATGCTGACAGGAACAGTTTTATGAAAAATTGAATGGATCAAGTCGTTCCGGATATTATTTTGAGCCGATTTCTTACGGGTACCCTTAAAAACACGTTTTAAACACATTGAACGGTTCAGATCATCGTAATTTGATCAAGAAATAGGAGGTTTACACCGTAGCAAAATAAGTCCCCTTCCAATGAGGGATCCTTTATTTTGCTACGGTGTGGACCTCCTATTTTCTGACCAAATTTTGATGATCTGAACCGTTCATTTTCATTATGTTTAAAACATGTTTTTAAGGGTACCTGCAAGAAATCGGCTCAAAATAATATCGAGTAGAGCTTGATTTAAACAGTTTTTGATAAATGCTGATAGGAACAGTTTTATGAAAAATTGAATGGATCAAGTCTTTCCGGATATTATTTTGAGCCGATTTCTTACGGGTACCCTTAAAAACACGTTTTAAACACATTGAATGGTTCAGATCATCGTAATTTGATCAAGAAATAGGAGGTTCACACCGTAGCAAAATAAGTCCCCTTCCAATGAGGGATCCTTTATTTTGCTACGGTGTGGACCTCCTATTTTCTGATCAAATTTTGATGATCTGAACCGTTCATTATGTTTAAAACATATTTTTAAGGGTACATGCAACAAATCGGCTCAGAATAATATCGAGAAGAGCTTGATCTTAACAGTTTTTGATAAATGCTGACAGGAACAGTTTTATGAAAAATTGAATGGATCAAGTCGTTCCGGATATTATTTTGAGCCGATTTCTTACGGGTACCCTTAAAAACACGTTTTAAACACATTGAACGGTTCAGATCATCGTAATTTGATCAAGAAATAGGAGGTTCACACCGTAGCAAAATAAGTCCCCTTCCAATGAGGGATCCTTTATTTTGCTACGGTGTGGACCTCCTATTTTCTGACCAAATTTTGATGATCTGAACCGTTCATTATGTTTAAAACATGTTTTTAAGGGTACTTGCAAGAAAATCGGCTCAAAATAATATCGAGAAGAGCTTGATCTAAACAGTTTTTGATAAATGCTGACAGGAACAGTTTTATGAAAAATTGAACGGATCAACTTTTTCCGGATATTATTTTGAGCCGATTTCTTACGGGTACCCTTAAAAACACGTTTTAAACACATTGAACGGTTCAGATCATCGTAATTTGATCAAGAAATAGGAGGTTCACACCGTAGCAAAATAAGTCCCCTTCCAATGAGGGATCCTTTATTTTGGTACGGTGTGGACCTCCTATTTTCTGACCAAATTTTGATGATCTGAACCGTTCATTATGTTTAAAACATGTTTTTCAGGGTACCTGCAAGAAATCGGCTCAAAATAATATCGAGAAGAGCTTGATCTAAACAGTTTTTGATAAATGCTGACAGGAACAGTTTTATGAAAAATTCAACGGATCAAGTCTTTCCGGATATTATTTTGAGCCGATTTCTTACGGGTACCCTTAAAAACACGTTTTAAACACATTGAACGGTTCAGATCATCGTAATTTGATCAAGAAATAGGAGGTTCACACCGTAGCAAAATAAGTCCCCTTCCAATGAGGGATCTTTTATTTTGGTACGGTGTGAACCTCCTATTTTCTGACCAAATTTTGATGATCTGAACCGTTCATTATGTTTAAAACATATTTTTAAGGGTACATGCAACAAATCGGCTCAGAATAATATCGAGAAGAGCTTGATCTAAACAGTTTTTGATAAATGCTGACAGAAACAGTTTTATGAAAAATTGAATGGATCAAGTCTTTCCGGATATTATTTTGAGCCGATTTCTTACGGGTACCCTTAAAAACACGTTTTAAACACATTGAACGGTTCAGATCATCGTAATTTGATCAAGAAATAGGAGGTTCACACCGTAGCAAAATAAGTCCCCTTCCAATGAGGGATCCTTTATTTTGCTACGGTGTGGACCTCCTATTTTCTGACCAAATTTTGATGATCTGAACCGTTCATTATGTTTAAAACATGTTTTTAAGGGTACTTGCAAGAAAATCGGCTCAAAATAATATCGAGAAGAGCTTGATCTAAACAGTTTTTGATAAATGCTGACAGGAACAGTTTTATGAAAAATTGAACGGATCAACTTTTTCCGGATATTATTTTGAGCCGATTTCTTACGGGTACCCTTAAAAACACGTTTTAAACACATTGAACGGTTCAGATCATCGTAATTTGATCAAGAAATAGGAGGTTCACACCGTAGCAAAATAAGTCCCCTTCCAATGAGGGATCCTTTATTTTGGTACGGTGTGGACCTCCTATTTTCTGACCAAATTTTGATGATCTGAACCGTTCATTATGTTTAAAAAATGTTTTTCAGGGTACCTGCAAGAAATCGGCTCAAAATAATATCGAGAAGAGCTTGATCTAAACAGTTTTTGATAAATGCTGACAGGAACAGTTTTATGAAAAATTCAACGGATCAAGTCTTTCCGGATATTATTTTGAGCCGATTTCTTACGGGTACCCTTAAAAACACGTTTTAAACACATTGAACGGTTCAGATCATCGTAATTTGATCAAGAAATAGGAGGTTCACACCGTAGCAAAATAAGTCCCCTTCCAATGAGGGATCTTTTATTTTGGTACGGTGTGAACCTCCTATTTTCTGACCAAATTTTGATGATCTGAACCGTTCATTATGTTTAAAACATGTTTTTCAGGGTACCTGCAAGAAATCGGCTCAAAATAATATCGAGAAGAGTTTGATCTAAACAGTTTTTGATAAATGCTGACAGAAACAGTTTTATGAAAAATTGAATGGATCAAGTCTTTCCGGATATTATTTTGAGCCGATTTCTTACGGGTACCCTTAAAAACACGTTTTAAACACATTGAACGGTTCAGATCATCGTAATTTGATCAAGATATAGGAGGTTCACACCGTAGCAAGAAATCGAGAAGATCTTGATCTAAACAGTTTTTGATAAATGCTGACAGGAACAGTTTTATGAAAAATTGAATGGATCAAGTCTTTACGGATATTATTTTGAGCCGATTTCTTACGGGTACCCTTAAAAACACGTTTTAAACACATTGAACGGTTCAGATCATCGTAATTTGATCAAGAAATAGGAGGTTCACACCGTAGCAAAATAAGTCCCCTTCCAATGAGGGATCCTTTATTTTGCTACGGTGTGGACCTCCTATTTTCTGCCCAAATTTTGATGATCTGAACCGTTCATTATGTTTAAAACATGTTTTTCAGGGTACCTGCAAGAAATCTGCTCAAAATAATATCGAGAAGAGTTTGATCTAAACAGTTTTTGATAAATGCTGACAGGAACAGTTTTATGAAAAATTGAATGGATCAAGTCTTTCCGGATATTATTTTGAGCCGATTTCTTACGGGTACCCTTAAAAACACGTTTTAAACACATTGAACGGTTCAGATCATCGTAATTTGATCAAGAAATAGGAGGTTCACACCGTAGCAAAATAAGTCCCCTTCCATTGAGGGATCCTTTATTTTGCTACGGTGTGGACCCCCTATTTTCTGACCAAATTTTGATGATTTGAACCGTTCATTATGTTTAAAACATGTTTTTAAGGTACCTGCAAGAAAATCGGCTCAAAATAATATCGAGAAGGGCTTGATCTAAACAGTTTTTGATAAATGCTGACAGAAACAGTTTTATGAAAAATTGAATGGATCAAGTCTTTCCGGATATTATTTTGAGCCGATTTCTTACGGGTACCCTTAAAAACACGTTTTAAACACATTGAACGGTTCAGATCATCGTAATTTGATCAAGAAATAGGAGGTTCACACCGTAGCAAAATAAGTCTCCTTCCAATGATGGATCCTTTACTTTGCTACGGTGTGGACCTTCTATTTTCTGACCAAATTTTGATGATCTGAACCGTTCATTATGTTTAAAACATGTTTTTAAGGGTACCTGCAAGAAATCGGCTCAAAATAATATCGAGAAGAGCTTGATCTAAACAGTTTTTGATAAATGCTGACAGGAACAGTTTTATGAAAAATTGAATGGATCAAGTCTTTCCGGATATTATTTTGAGCCGATTTCTTACGGGTACCCTTAAAAATAAGTTTTAAACACATTGAACGGTTCAGATCATCGTAATTTGATCAAGAAATAGGAGGTGCACACCGTAGCAAAATAAGTCCCCTTCCAATGAGGGATCCTTTATTTTGCTACGGCGTGGACCTCCTATTTTCTGACCAAATTTTGATGATCTGAACCGTTCATTATGTTTAAAACATGTTTTTAAGGGTACCTGCAAGAAATCGGCTCAAAATAATATCGAGAAGAGCTTGATCTAAACAGTTTTTTATAAATGCTGACAGGAACAGTTTTATGAAAAATTGAATGGATCAAGTCATTCCGGATATTATTTTGAGCCGATTTCTTACGGGTACCCTTAAAAACACGTTTTAAACACATTGAACGGTTCAGATCATCTGTCACGCCCTCAATTTTTAATATAATTAAATAATATATTTACCATCGATAAAGACTCACAATCTCACCAAATTCCCCGAAATACATTAATAATAAGGTGAATCAAAATAAGTTCGAAATACATTACAAAAGTGGTCGCTTCGACCCAAGATAATCATCTCCAAAGCCAAAAAGGAGTTGAGTAGTTTACATCGTTTGAACAGAAATAGATAAGGTACGAGTTACATTACATCTTTTCAAAAATAGTAAATAAAAGATGTAAGTAAGTCATCCAATGCAGCTTTCAAAAATATGCATGTCGATCCATGCAAGTCAAGCACTTCATGCTATCACTCCAAGGTTGTACCTGAAAAAAAAGAAGGGTTGAGCTCGACAGCCCAGTAGGAAAGTCTACACAAGTATTACAGGCATATGACATGATATGATATGTCACACGAACAAGTATGTCAATACAAGTAGAGATAGAGTCAACAGAAGTAATACTCTCTTGAAAGAACATATAAATATCTCATTTATGCACCATGGTTTCTTAATACATTCGATTCCAAGTCCACAAATGTCATGTGTCACCAATTCACCCGTATCATGCGTCAAAGTGTCAGTCGTAGCACTCCCGAAGGCATTCCAGTACACTCCTAGCACTCCCGAAGGCATTCTAGTACATTCCTGGCACTCCCGAAGGCATTCCAGTACATTCCTGGCACTCCCGAAGGCATTCCAGTACATTCCTAGCACTCCCGAAGGCATTCTAGTACATCCCTGGCACTCCCGAAGGCATTCCAGTACCTCGTTCACATATGTCATGTGTCTCATAACGTTCGTGTCGTCAAAACATGCACACAAGTCATAAAATTCATCACTTTCATCCATTAGGTTCAATCTCAAATTGTGTCACATGATTCACTTCTTACGTTCTCATTTATGGCGTGATACAACGCTTAACGCAATCTAAATCATTAAACAAAAGACAACAATTAATGTCCAAGGAAAGTACGTTTTAGCGTTCACGGGGTTCCAAAGTTGACTAGAGAATACGCCAAATCAAGTGCCAAAACATAGCCCAAAACTATGGAAAGTTTCAAGGGAGAAGGTACCGGTGTACCCCAAAACAAAGCACCGGTGCTCAGCCAAATAACAAGTTACAGAGAGCTTTTGACACCGGTGTCACCAAAACAAGGCACCGGTGTAAGGTCCAAAGTCTGGGAAATTCAAAGGGAGACACCGGTGTCACCAAAACAAGGCACCGGTGTCAAGGCACAAAAGTCAGAAGCTGAGATACAGAGAACAAGTGACACCGGTGTAACAAAAATCAAGGCACCGGTGTCAAAGCACAAAAACCAGAAATACAGAGATCCAAAGAGCAAATGACACCGGTGCCACCAAAACAAGGCACCGGTGTAACGGGTACGCACAAGGCAAATTTCAACAGACTTCCGCTCTAAGTTTTAGGGCTTTTCCAAATCATTACCAAACACCAAATGACTACCAAATCAAGTTATAAACGCGTAATAGGTGTGAGAAATCCCTACCTCAACTTCCGGGTGCAAGAAACAAAGCTCCAACTTCAAGTTTTAGCTCTCAAAGGTTGAAAAAGATCAAATACTCCTCCTCCAAGCAAATGGTAGCAAACCAACACCGGATATCACCCAAGGAGGATAGAAATGCGAAGGATCTCCAAGGAATCGAGGTTTGGAGCAAGTTTTTCGGAGGGGTTTTGGGAGAGGGGGAGTTCAACGTGAGGGAGAGAGAGAGGAAATGGGTTTGGCCAAAATGTTTGTCTGATAAAACCCAACTAAACACCCCAAAAATTACACTTACACCCCTAGGTTTCACAACATGCTACCACAAGCCCCCAAGGTTATCACCTTATATCACATTGACCCCAAATCATGTTTTAACACCAATTTTCACATACTCCACATTAATTACGATTATTAACCTGAACATTAATATAAAAATTTTAAATTTTCCGGGTCTTTACATCATCGTAATTTGATCAAGAAATAGGAGGTTCACACCGTAGCAAAATAAGTCCCCCTCCAATGAGGAATCCTTTATTTTGCTACGGTGTGAACCTCTTATTTTCTGACCAAATTTTGATGATCTGAACCGTTCATTATGTCTAAAACATGTTTTTAAGGGTACCTGCAAGAAATCGGCTCAAAATAATATCGAGAAGAGCTTGATCTAAACAGTTTTTCATAAATGCTGACAGGAACAGTTTTATGAAAAATTGAATGGATCAAGTCTTTCCGGATATTATTTTGAGCCGATTTCTTACGGATACCCTTAAAAACACGTTTTAAACACATTGAACGGTTCAGATCATCGTAATTTGATCAAGAAATAGGAGGTTCACACCGTAGCAAAATAAGTCACCTTCCAATGAGGGATCCTTTCTTTTGCTACGGTGTGGACCTCCTATTTTCTGACCAAATTTTGATGATATGAACCGTTCATTATGTTTAAAACATGTTTTTAAGGGTACCTGCAAGAAATCGGCTCAAAATAATATCGAGAAGATTATTTTGAGCCGATTTCTTACGGGTACCCTTAAAAACACGTTTTAAACACATTGAACGGTTCAGATCATCGTAATTTGATCAAGAAATAAGAGGTTCACACCGTAGCAAAATAAGTCCCCTTCCAATGAGGGATCCTTTATTTTGCTACGGTGTGGACCTCTTATTTTCTGACCAAATTTTGATGATCTGAACCGTTCATTATGTTTAAAACATGTTTTTAAGGGTACCTGCAAGAAATCGGCTCAAAATAATATCGAGAAGAGCTTGATCTAAACAGTTTTTGATAAATGCTGACAGGAACAGTTTTATGAAAAATTGAATGGATCAAGTCTTTCCGGATATTATTTTGAACCGATTTCTTACGGGTACCCTTAAAAACACGTTTTAAACACATTGAACGGTTCAGATCATCGTAATTTGATCAAGAAATAGGAGGTTCACACCGTAGCAAAACAAGTCCCCTTCCAATGAGGGATCCTTTCTTTTGCTACGGTGTGGACCTCCTATTTTCTGACCAAATTTTGATGATCTGAACCGTTCATTATGTTTAAAACATGTTTTTAAGGGTACTTGCAAGAAAATCGGCTCAAAATAATATCGAGAAGAGCTTGATCTAAACAGTTTTTGATAAATGCTGACAGGAACAGTTTTATGAAAAATTGAATGGATCAACTTTTTCCGGATATTATTTTGAGCCGATTTCTTACGGGTACCCTTAAAAACACGTTTTAAACACATTGAACGGTTCAGATCATCGTAATTTGATCAAGAAATAGGAGGTTCACACCGTAGCAAAATAAGTCCCCTTCCAATGAGGGATCCTTTATTTTGCTACGGTGTGGACCTCCTATTTTCTGACCAAATTTTGATGATCTGAACCGTTCATTATATTTAAAACATGTTTTTAAGGGTCCCTGCAAGAAATGGGCTCAAAATAACATCGAGAAGAGCTTGATCTAAACAGTTTTTGATAAATGCTGACAGGAACAGTTTTATGAAAAATTGAATGGATCAAGTCTTTCCGGATATTATTTTGAGCCGATTTCTTACGGGTACACTTAAAAACACGTTTTAAACACATTGAACGGTTCAGATCAACGTAATTTGATCAAGAAATAAGAGGTTCACCCCGTAGCAAAATAAGTCCCCTTCCAATGAGGGATCCTTTATTTTGCTACGGTGTGGACCTCCTATTTTCTGACCAAATTTTGATGATCTGAACCGTTCATTTTCATTATGTTTAAAACATGTTTTTAAGGGTACCTGCAAGAAATCGGCTCAAAATAATATCGAGTAGAGCTTGATTTAAACAGTTTTTGATAAATGCTGATAGGAACAGTTTTATGAAAAATTGAATGGATCAAGTCTTTCCGGATATTATTTTGAGCCGATTTCTTACGGGTACCCTTAAAAACACGTTTTAAACACATTGAATGGTTCAAATCATCGTAATTTGATAAAGAAATAGGAGGTTCACACCGTAGCAAAATAAGTCCCCTTCCAATGAGGGATCCTTTATTTTGCTACGGTGTGGACCTCCTATTTTCTGACCATATTTTGATGATCTGAACCGTTCATTATGTTTAAAACATGTTTTTAAGGTTACCTGCAAGAAATCGGCTCAAAATAATATCGAGAAGAGCTTGATCTAAACAGTTGTTGATAAATGCTGACAGGAACAGTTTTATGAAAAATTGAATGGATCAAGTCTGTCCGGATATTATTTTGAGTCGATTTCTTACGGGTACCCTTAAAAACACGTTTTAAACACATTGAACGGTTCAGATCACCGTAATTTGATCAAGAAACAGGAGGTTCACACCGTAGCAAAATAAGTCCCTTCCAATGAGGGATCCTTTATTTTGCTACGGTGTGGACCTCCTATTTTCTGACCAAATTTTGATGATCTGAACCGTTCATTATGTTTAAAACATGTTTTTAAGGGTACCTGCAAGAAATCGGCTCAAAATAATATCGAGAAGAGCTTGATCTAAACAGTTTTTGATAAATGCTGACAGGAACAGTTTTATGAAAAATTGAATGGATCAAGTTTTCCCGGATATTATTTTGAGCCGATTTCTTACGGGTACCCTTACAAACACGTTTTAAACACATTGAACGGTTCAAATCATCGTAATTTGATCAAGAAATAGGAGGTTCACACCGTAGCAAAATAAGTCCCCTTCCAATGAGGGATCCTTTATTTTGCTACGGTGTGGACCTCCTATTTTCTGACCAAATTTTGATGATCTGAACCGTTCATTATGGTTAAAACATGTTTTTAAGTGTACCTGCAAGAAAATCGGCTCAAAATAATATCGAGAAGAGCTTGATCTAAACAGTTTTTCATAAATGCTGACAGGAACAGTTTTATGAAAAATTGAATGGATTAAGTCTTTCCGGATATTATTTTGAGCCGATTTCTTACGGGTACCCTTAAAAACACGTTTTAAACACATTGAACGGTTCAGATCATCGTAATTTGATCAAGAAATAGGAGGTTCACACCGTAGCAAAATAAGTCCCCCTCCAATGAGGGATCCTTTATTTTGCTACGGTGTGGATCTCTTATTTTCTGACCAAATTTTGGATGATCTGAACCGTTCATTATGTCTAAAACATGTTTTGAAGGATACCTGCAAGAAATCGGCTCAAAATTATATCGAGAAGAGCTTGATCTAAACAGTTTTTGATAAATGCTGACAGGAACAGTTTTATGAAAAATTGAATGGATCAAGTCTTTCCGGATATTATTTTGAGCCGATTTCTTACGGTTACCCTTAAAAACACGTTTTAAACACATTGAACGGTTCAGATTATCGTAATTTGATCAAGAAATAGGAGGTTCACGGCGTAGCAAAATAAGTCCCCTTCCAATGAGGGATCCTTTCTTTTGCTACGGTGTGGACCTCCTATTTTCTGACCAAATTTTGATGATCTGAACCGTTCATTATGTTTAAAACATGTTTTTAAGGGTACCTGTAAGAAATCGGCTCAAAATAATATCGAGAAGAGCTTGATCTAAACAGTTTTTGATAAATGCTGACAGGAACAGTTTTATGAAAAATTGAATAGATGAAGTGTTTCCGGATATTATTTTGAGCCGATTTCTTACGGGTACTGATGAGCGCACTATATTGCGTATTCATGTGGCTCATTATACTCAATTTGGCAATTATGCGTAGGCAAATGTATTTATTTAGTTAATGTTGGACGTGTAGTTGTCTTTGTACTCTTTGCAGGTTTCCGAGCGCTAAAAGAGTGGTGTAAAGCCCAAGTACGAACCAAAGGCTCGGACCAATTACGGCTTTGTTTGAGAGTCAAGAAAAGGCCTGGGAATGACGGAAGTGAAGTTGGAGTGGAAAGTGAAGAGCCCAAGAAAATTAACCCCGAAGGTTTCTCTACCGATAGAGAATCAAGTCCTATCGGTAGAGAAGGAGAAATCAAGGTCACTCAAAGAGGCTCTACCGGTAGAGGATCAGTCCTATCGGTAGAGAGAAGGAATCAGAAAAAGTCAGAAGACTTCTCTACCGGTAGAGGGTCAGTCCTATCGGTAGAGAGAAGAATCTATAAAACTCAGAAGACTTCTCTACCGGTAGAGGGTCAGTCCTATCGGTAGAGAGTATCGGTAGAGAGAAGAATCTAGAAAAGTCAGAAGACTTCTCTACCGGTAGAGGGTCAGTCCTATCGGTAGAGAGTATCGGTAGAGAGAAGGAACCAGAAAGAGGCAGTAGGGTTCTCTACCAATAGAGAAACAACTCCTATCGGTAGAGACCCAAAATCGCCAGATTTTGTGGGGCCGACTCTACCTTGAATTCTGACCAAATCAGGGAATAAGAAGCTTCTTTTAATGCCATTGTAGATGGTAGATTGGTACTTTCACTAAGGATTGGTAGGATATTCTAATTAGGTTGTTTCCTTACTTGTATAAGGAGTAGCCTCCCTCTCAGATAAAAAACACCAGATATCAGATAACGTATTACATAGTTTTTTTTACTGTTGAGAGCTCTTTTTCATATTTTATTGCTTTAATCTACTGTTCTTCATTTTGTTCTTCAATATTTCTTCAATTCTTGTCAAGTTCTTCATCTCTTAAGTGTTCTTCCCCTTTGAATCTTTGAATTCTCTTGGAAGCACTTAAGTTTATCAAGTTTTATTTACATTTCTGTCTTAAATACTGTTCTTATTGCTTTAATATCTGATTCCTTTTTAGTTTTACTTAGTTCTTCCTTATTGTCTTTAGATTAACTTGTTTTATTATGTTTTCTTTCAATTCCATTATGTTTATGTCAAAGCATGAGTAGTTAATTTAGTGTGGGTTAAGTCTAAATGTGAGGTTTGTTCAAAAACCATGTTGGTCTCTATCTTCTCCAAATTTTAATGCCATTGATGGATCCTTCTAAGCTTTTTCTTTTGAAATAAAAATGAAGTGTTAAGTTCTTGATTAGATATAGCCATCCTTAGAGTTGGTATATTTAATACTTGAATCGATGTCCTTCATCTTTTAATCCTATTTCCTTTAAAGTTGAAAGATCCGTCAAAACTATTTTTAGAATTAAAATCCTTGTTTTCATCGAAGAATTTTCCGATCGAACACCCGGGACCGGGAGTTAGATTGAGTTATAAAAGAGAAGAGATAGACCAACGAAAGTTTCGAATAAACCAAACCTTAGGACTTAACCCCACTCTTTAATCTAGTTTTAATCCTCATTCTAGTTGATATAATTGCTTAATCGCACCAAACAAAACTTTAAGGTTGACGTCCGAAACGTCGAGAACACTATTTTGCGTATTCTCTGATTACAACGTTCTTTTCCCTGTGGATCGATACTCCGGACTATCCCTATACTCGTTTTTAAATATTTTGAGGATAAGTTCAGTTTTATGAAATTAAACCACTGACTTAGTGGCCGGCACCCCCAAACGACATGCACTTTGCCGGTCCGGTCAGGTACCCTTAAAAACACGTTTTAAACACATTGAACGGTTCAGATCATCGTAATTTGATCAAGAAATAGGAGGTTCACACCGTACCAAAATAAGTCCCTTTCCAATGAGGGATCCTTTCTTTTGCTACGGTGTGGACCTCCTATTTTCTGACCAAATTTTGATGATCTGAACCGTTCATTATATTTAAAACATGTTTTTAAGGGTACCTGCAAGAAATCGGCTCAAAATAATATCGAGAAGAGCTTGATCTAAACAGTTTTTTATAAATGCTGACAGGAACAGTTTTATGAAAAATTGAATGGATCAAGTCTTTCCGGATATTATTTTGAGCCGATTTCTTACGGGTACCCTTAAAAACACGTTTTAAACACATTGAACGGTTAGATCATCGTAATTTGATCAAGAAATCGGAGGTTCACACTGTAGCAAAATAAGTCCCCTTCCAATGAGGGATCCTTTCTTTTGCTACGGTGCGGACCTCCTATTTTCTGACCAAATTTTGATGATCTGAACCGTTAATTATTTTTAAAACATGTTTTTAAGGGTACCTGCAAGAAATCGGCTCAAAATAATATCGAGAAGAGCTTGATCTAAACAGTTTTTGATAAATGCTGACAGGAACAGTTTTATGAAAAATTGAATGGATCAAATCTTTCCGGATATTATTTTGAGCCGATTTCTTAAGGGTACCCTTAAAAAAACGTTTTAAACACATTGAACGGTTCAGATCATCGTAATTTGATCAAGAAATAGGAGGTTCACACCGTAGCAAAATAAGTCCCCTTCCAATGAGGGATCCTTTCTTTTGCTACGGTGTAGACCTCCTATTTTCTGACCAAATTTTGATGATCTGAACCGTTCATTATGTTTAAAACATGTTTTTAAGGGTACCTGCAAGAAATCGGCTCAAAAGATTATCGAGAAGAGCTTGATCTAAACAGTTTTTGATAAAAGCTGATAGGAACAGTTTTATTAAAAATTGAATGGATCAAGTCTTTCGGGATATTATTTTGAGCCGATTTCTTACGGGTACCCTTAAAAACACGTTTTAAACACATTGAACGGTTCAGATCATCGTAATTTGATCAAGAAATATGAGGTTCACACCGTAGCAAAATAAGTCCCCTTCCAATGAGGGATCCTTTCTTTTGCTACGGTGTAGACCTCCTATTTTCTGACCAAATTTTGATGATCTGAACCGTTCATTATGTTTAAAACATGTTTTTAAGGGTACCTGCAAGAAATCGGCTCAAAATAATATCGAGAAGAGCTTGATCTAAACAGTTTTTGATAAATGCTGACAGGAACAGTTTTATGAAAAATTAAATGGATCAAGTCTTTCCGGATATTATTTTGAGCCGATTTCTTAAGGGTACCCATAAAAACACGTTTTAAACACATTGAACGGTTCAGATCATCGTAATTTGATCAAGAAATAGGAGGTTCACAATATAATAACGTTATATGTTGATTTGTTATGCGTAATTACATAGGTCGATTTACAACAGATAACCTTATCTATTTTTATATTATGCCAAAATACAGAGTATAAATTAGAACAGATAACCTTACCTGATGGTATCTTATGCAGAGATACAAAGAACAAATTATAACAAATAGCTTTATCTGTTTTGATTTATTATTGTATTTTTACTATCATGCAGAGATATAAAGATGAAATAACAATATCTGTTGATATATTACGCTGAAATGCAGCGGTCAATTTATAACATATAACATTATCTGTTTTTATATCATGTCAAAATATATAATGCAAATTAGAACAGATAATCTTACTTAATGTTATCTTTTGTAGAGACACATAGAACAAATTATAATAGATAATCTTATCTGTTTTGGTTTATTACTGTGATTTTACTATTATGCAGAAATACAAGTACGAAGGTACAACAGATAACTTCATCTGTTTTTATATTATGTCAAAATACGGAGTACAAATTACAATAGATAACCTTATCTATTTTGATTTATTATTTTGTTTTAACTATATCAAAATGTTATTAGATAACTTTGTCTGTTGATTTCTATCTCATTCATACCAAAGTTATATATTATACGTATTATTGCATCAATATAATAATAAGATTCAAACCAAAGTTATCATTCTCGTACCGGCGATTCTCGTACCGATTTTGTTGCTAGTATGGTACGTACCAAACCGGTGTGTACCGGCGTACCGTTTCGATTTTATCGCTATAATTAATATACATAATTTAAATAATATATTTTCGCAAAAAATCATACTAAACATAAAAATAAAGCATCACAATTTAAAAATAAATCACCAAATATAAAAAAAATAATTTTAACCCCAAATTATGCCTAATTATCAAAAAAATATAAATTAATTTTTAAATTTTTTAAATACAGACTGGCATGATACGGTAGCGGCCGAAATTGCCCGTAATATGCCGGACCAGTCCGAAACAATCGCCAAAACGGTACTCCGGTGGTCCTGTACCGTTACGAGGGCGATACGGGATGAGATTCACAATCTTGATTCAAACATTATCAATTTAAATAAAATTAATAAGAGACTGAGAATACAAAAGTCACGATAATTATTTTAAAAATTATGTTTTTACTTTTTTTCACGATTTTTGATATTTTTTGAACATAATTTTTAATCTTTAAAATATATTATCAAAAAATTGAGAAAAAATAAAAAGTTACAAAAAGTTTAGTGTACAAAAAGGTCGTGGGGGCAAAAATTATAATTTTGACTTATTTGTCATATTTTTTATTTTATTTTTAATTGTTAAACATATCTTTATTTTTAAAAAATTTTTTATCTCAATGAACCAATAATCAATAAAAAAATATTAAAAAAATTAGTGAACAAAAATTACAACAGATAACTTTATCTGTTTTGATTTATTATTGTGTTTTCACTATCATGCAGAAACATATAAATAAAACTATGACAAATAATATTATCTGTTGATATGTGTATAACTACATGCCAATTTATAATAGATAACGTTATCTGTTTTTATGTTATATTAAAATACAAAGTACAAATTAGAAACTTTATCAGATGTTAACTTATGCAGAAATACAAAAAATAAGTTACAGCAATAACCTTATCTATTTTATTTTTTTATTGTGTTTTTACTATCATGCAGAGGTATAAAGATCAAAATACAACAGATAACATTATCTGTTAATACATTGTGCATAAATACATAGGATAATTTGCAACTGATAATATTATTTATTTATTATTATATCTCACGAAGAGATACATAGGTCGTGAGAGCGCAAATCATGTTTTGACTTATTTTTCATATTTTTTGAATTATTTAAAACTTTTAAACGTAGTTTTTTATTTATTTAAAATTTTTTATCGAGATGAACCGATAATCAATAAAAAAATATGATGCAAAATAAAAAGTTACAAAAGAATTGGGGTACGAAAAGATCCCGAGTGTACAAATCATATTTTGACTTTTTTTTTAAATTTTTTATAACAATATTTTTAATTTTTTTAAAATTTCTTATCGAGACAAACAAATAATTAATACAAAATAAGAAATTACAAAAAATTGATGTACCAAAATGTAAAAATTGTAAAGATGCGTTCAAAATTTAAAAAAAAATCACTAAAAATGAAAAATAAACCCAAACAAATGTTATTTTGATTTATTTTTTTGTGTTTTTTTTACGATTTTGTTTTTAGTTTTTAGTTTTTACACGTAATTATGTATTTTTTGTCAAAACAAACTAATAACGTTAAAAAATTGGAGCAAAACAAAAAATTGAAAATTTTCAAATAAAGACAAAAAAGTAATCAGATAAAATAAATATTACAAATAAAAATATTAATTTTGTTATTTGATTATTTTTTCGTCCTTGTGAACCTATTGTTTGTAATTTTTTATCTTTTGTCAATTTTTTTTATGGATTATTCATTCATTTCAACTAGAGATTTTAGGGAAAAAAATTAAATAAAGACAAAACATGTTTAAGAATAATCGACTTAAGACAAATGGAAAAACATGAAGATTGCAAAACAGAAAAAATCATCCGTTAGAATAAAAACACAGATAACAGAAAGAAACAAATACATATACCATTTCAATACAACAGATAACATTATGTATTCTAATTGTTGTTAATGTATTTATTTCTGTTAAAGACATTAAGATTACAATAGATAATATTATCTAATGTTATCTTATCTAAAGATACATACACCGAATTACAATAGATAATTTTATTTGTTTTAGTTTATTATTGTGTTTTTATTTTTACGCAGAGATACGGAGCTGAAACTACAACCAATAACATTATCCATTTATATGTTATGTATAAATATAGAGCTCGGTTTAAAACATATAACATTATCTGTTTTTATATTATGTCAAAATACAAAGTGCAAATTAAAACAGATAACCTTATCCAATGTTATTTTATGGAGAGATATAGTGAATAAATTACAACAGATAATCTTATCTATTTTGATTTATTATTGACTTTTCACTATTATGTTGTGATACAAAGACAAAATAGTAACAAATAACATTATATGTTGATTTGTTATGCATAATTACATAGGTCGATTTACAACAGATAACCTTATCTATTTTTATATTATGCCAAAATACAGAGTATAAATTAGAACAGATAACCTTACCTGATGGTATCTTATGCAGAGATACAAAGAACAAATTATAACAAATAGCTTTATCTGTTTTTATTTATTATTGTATTTTTACTATCATGCAGAGATATAAAGATGAAATAACAATATCTGTTGATATATTACGCAGAAATGCAGCGGTCAATTTATAACAGATAACATTATCTGTTTTTATATCATGTCAAAATATATAATGCAAATTAGAACAGATAATCTTACTTAATGTTATCTTTTGTAGAGACACAGAGAACAAATTATAATAGATAGTCTTATCTGTTTTGATTTATTACTGTGATTTTACTATTATGCAGAAATACAAGTACGAAGGTACAACAGATAACTTTATCTGTTTTTATATTATGTCAAAATACGGAGTACAAATTACAATAGATAACCTTATCTATTTTGATTTATTATTTTGTTTTAACTATATCAAAATGTTATTAGATAACTTTGTCTGTTGATTTCTATCTCATTCATACCAAAGTTATATATTATACGTATTATTGCATCAATATAATAATAAGATTCAAACCAAAGTTATCATTCTCGTACCGGCGATTCTCGTACCGATTTTGTTGCTAGTATGGTACGTACCAAACCGGTGTGTACCGGCGTACCGTTTCGATTTTATCGCTATAATTAATATACATAATTTAAATAATATATTTTCGCAAAAAATCATACTAAACATAAAAATAAAGCATCACAATTTAAAAATAAATCACCAAATATAAAAAAAAAAAATTTTAACCCCAAATTATGCCTAATTATCAAAAAAATATAAATTAATTTTTAAATTTTTTAAATACAGACTGGCATGATACGGTAGCGGCCGAAATTGCCCGTAATATGCCGGACCAGTCCGAAACAATCGCCAAAACGGTACTCCGGTGGTCCTGTACCGTTACGAGGGCGATACGGGATGAGATTCACAATCTTGATTCAAACATTATCAATTTAAATAAAATTAATAAGAGACTGAGAATACAAAAGTCACGATAATTATTTTAAAAATTATGTTTTTACTTTTTTTCACGATTTTTGATATTTTTTGAGCATAATTTTTAATCTTTAAAATATATTATCAAAAAATTGAGAAAAAATAAAAAGTTACAAAAAGTTTAGTGTACAAAAAGGTCGTGGGGGCAAAAATTATAATTTTGACTTATTTGTCATATTTTTTATTTTATTTTTAATTGTTGAACATATCTTTATTTTTTAAAATTTTTTTATCTCAATGAACCAATAATCAATAAAAAAATATTAAAAAAATTAGTGAACAAAAATTACAACGGATAACTTTATCTGTTTTGATTTATTATTGTGTTTTCACTATCATGCAGAAACATATAAATAAAACTATGACAAATAATATTATCTGTTGATATGTGTATAACTACATGCCAATTTATAATAGATAACGTTATCTGTTTTTATGTTATATTAAAATACAAAGTACAAATTAGAAACTTTATTAGATGTTAACTTATGCAGAAATACAAAAAATAAGTTACATCAATAACCTTATCTATTTTATTTTATTATTGTGTTTTTACTATCATGCAGAGGTATAAAGATCAAAATACAACAGATAACATTATTTGTTAATACATTGTGCATAAATACATAGGATAATTTGCAACTGATAATATTATTTATTTATTATTATATCTCACGAAGAGATACATTGGTCGTGAGAGCGCAAATCATGTTTTGACTTATTTTTCATATTTTTTGAATTATTTAAAACTTTTAAACGTAGTTTTTTTATTTATTTAAAATTTTTTATCGAGATGAACCGATAATCAATAAAAAAATAAGATGCAAAATAAAAAGTTACAAAAGAATTGGGGTACGAAAAGATCCCGAGTGTACAAATCATATTTTGACTTTTTTTTTTAAATTTTTTATAACAATATTTTTAATTTTTTTAAAATTTCTTATCGAGACAAACAAATAATTAATACAAAATAAGAAATTACAAAAAATTGATGTACCAAAATGTAAAAATTGTAAAGATGCGTTCAAAATTTAAAAAAAAAAATCACTAAACATGAAAAATAAACCCAAACAAATGTTATTTTGATTTATTTTTTGTGTTTTTTTTACGATTTTGTTTTTAGTTTTTAGTTTTTACACGTAATTTTATATTTTTTGTCAAAACAAACTAATAACGTTAAAAAATTGAAGCAAAACAAAAATTGAAAATTTTCAAATGAAGACAAAAAAGTAATCAGATAAAATAAATATTACAAATAAAAATATTAATTTTGTTATTTGATTATTTTTTCGTCCTTATGAACCTATTGTTTGTAATTTTTTATCTTTTGTCAATTTTTTTTTATGGATTATTCATTCATTTCGACTAGAGATTTTAGAAAAAAAAATTAAATAAAGACAAAACATGTTCAAGAATAATCGACTTAAGACAAATGAAAAAACATGAAGATTGCAAAACAGAAAAAATCATCCGTTATAATAAAAACACAGATAACAGAAATAAACAAATACATATACTATTTCAATACAACAGATAACATTATGTATTCTAATTGTTGTTAATGTATTTATTTCTGTTAAAGACATTAAGATTACAATAGATAATATTATCTAATGTTATCTTATCTAAAGATACATAGACCGAATTACAACAGATAATTTTATTTGTTTTAGTTTATTATTGTGTTTTTATTGTTACGCAGAGATACGGAGATGAAACTACAACCAATAACATTATCCATTTATATGTTATGTATAAATATAGAGCTCGGTTTAAAACATATAACATTATCTGTTTTTATATTATGTCAAAATACAAAGTGCAAATTAAAACAGATAACCTTATCCAATGTTATTTTATGGAGAGATGTAGTGAATAAATTACAACAGATAATCTTATCTATTTTGATTTATTATTGATTTTTCACTATTATGTTGTGATACAAAGACAAAATAGTAACAAATAACATTATATGTTGATTTGTTATGCATAATTACATAGGTCGATTTACAACAGATAACCTTATCTATTTTTATATTATGCCAAAATATAGAGTATAAATTAGAACAGATAACCTTACCTGATGGTATCTTATGCAGAGATACAAAGAACAAATTATAACAAATAGCTTTATCTGTTTTGATTTATTATTGTATTTTTACTATCATGCAGAGATATAAAGATGAAATAACAATATCTATTGATATATTACGCATAAATGCAGCGGTCAATTTATAACAGATAACATTATCTGTTTTTATATCATGTCAAAATATATAATGCAAATTAGAACAGATAATCTTACTTAATGTTATCTTTTGTAGAGACACAGAGAACAAATTATAATAGATAATCTTATCTGTTTTGGTTTATTACTGTGATTTTACTATTATGCAGAAATACAAGTGTAAGGACCCGGAAAATTCGAATTTTAAAAAATAATTATTTGAAAGTTTATTTCGGGTAAATAAATTTAATTATTTTTGTTATATATCGGATTTTAGTTATAGGACCCGAGCCCGGAGTCTCTTGCTTTATTTCGCGCGCGTATTTCCATTTGGCTTATTACGTGGGTGCCCTTTGGGCCTTAAAAATCTGATTTTGGGGGCTTAGGGAAGGAGAACCCCATTTCCCCCAACCTCACTCTCTCTCTACCCTTTGGCTCCTCCATCTCTCTAACCTCTCCACCAATCCACTCCACCATTGTCTAATTCCTTGGAGATATAGGAGGCTTGCATCGTGTCTAGCGTGGAATCGAAGACGGATCGTGGTTAGGAGCTCGAGAGGTGCGGGTTCAAGCTTAGGAGGACAACAAACTAGGGCTTTCACCCTTGGGCCAAATCTTCCACTTTGAAGCTTGAGGTAGGAATTTCTACCTTGTATTATGTGTATGTGATGTGTTTTGGTGCATATTTCGTGGTTATTTTGTTGCCTTGGTGTGATTTGGAGAAATGGCGAAATCTGGAAATCGCGCTGATTTCTGCAGATCGCGTCTGGGCGTCCGGACGGAGACCATGGGCGTCCGGACGGCTGGCCCAGGAAATCGGACAGAGAGGTAATGATTTTGGCGTCCGGACAGGATAGACCGGCGTCCGGACGGGACTGCCCGGCTTCCGGACGGCGACCGGGCGGAAGTGGTGTTTTCTCTTTTGGCTGTGTTTCTGCTTCATATTATGCCTTGAACCTTCTCTAATTGATTGTTTGACGTGATTGTGAAATGTTGGTGTCTTGTTAAAATGAATGATAAGTGCAATACTAGCCTCCATCGGAAGTGGTGCTAGGAAAACTAAGAAACTAGCTCCCATTTGGGAATGTGCTAGGAAATGCCATGAATTGGCTTGGCTAGCCTCCTTTAGGAGATGTGCTAGGATACGTGTATGACTATTGTTTGGCACGACTTGATGCATTGTCTAGCCTCCGTTGGGAGAAGTGCTAGGGTATAACCTATCTTAACCTTGTGTGATTGTATTCGATTGGCATTGGATGTGGGTAACGAGTTAATTGCGAGGTGTGGTTGTTATATGTGTATTGGCGAACCGTGGATTGTTATTCGTGTTGTAGTGCATGACATATGAAAGTATTACATTGTTATACTATGCTCATTTGTGCATGCCATGCATCTCACATGCACATAATCTTGGCATAGATTTTTCTACTGGGCTTGTAGCTCAACCCTTCCATCTTTCAGCTACCGTAGCAGAGGAGTAGCATGGATTGCTTGGTGTGACACCTTTTTGGATAGACTCCTAAAAGAAGTTATTTGACATCTGCATAAACTTATTTTTGGGTAGATGTACTATAACTCCCATATGTATTTTGTTAATGCAAAGTGGAACTTCTCATCCTTTTGAAATCATGGCAATGTATCTTGGGCCGGTAATGCCCCTTGACTTTTGAAAACGGTACTTGGTGAAGTTATGGATATTATATTGTGTTTTTATTATATGGAAATTCGGGGCGTGACAAATTAGAACAGATAACCTTACCTGATGGAATCTTATGCAGAGATACAAAGAACAAATTATATCAAATAGCTTTATCTGTTTTGATTTATTATTGTATTTTTACTATCATGCAGAGATATAATTATAAAAAAAACAAATTATATCAAATGCTTGGTACTATGGCAGTAGCAATTCAATTACTCTTCTATTTCTTTTGACTCATTTTTATGCATAGCACATGACTGATAATTATAAAAAAAATTAATTTTACAGCCGTATCTTGTCATATTTGTATCCTATTTTTTTAGGTTTTGTCGTATCGTTGTATCCATATAGTATCGTATCCGTATATGTGCTTCCTAGACGAGAGGTCTGGATTCAAGTCTCTCCATTTGAATTTGTTGCTCGCTTACCTTTTGCTTCTCCTATTTGCATTCTATTTCGCTTTATATATGGACGTATGCATCTCCACATGCAAGACGCCACGTGAGGGAGGGTGTTTGATAACTTGATATGGATTGTTAAGCTCATTTCCTAACAGCTTAAGCTTATGGACAATGGGTAACTTAACAGTATCAATAGAGATGCTCATACAATTTCAAAATGAAAGGGGGGTTTTAAATTACACCTTATTCAGTTCTTGAGCAGCTTATTCATCTAATTTTTTTTCTAGTAACCACTCCAAGACTTTAAAAAAGCGGAACCTCATTCTTAGGTCAAAGTTTTACCATGTCCGACTGCTTGAATAGGAACGACAATGAGAATTATTCCTAGAAATAAGACAACTGTAAATTACACCCATTTCACCATGCTACACACCCAGTTAAATCTCATCACTCAGCTTTAGAAACCATAAAAGAGGTCTCCAGCACAAAAAATTGCAAGATACTAAACCATGTTACATTACAAAAATGATAACAGCAACCTAATCATAAGAAGCCAAGAAAACATAATTTGGTTTAATTCACAAATTAATGAGCCATTAGAAATAAACATCCACCATAAGCGATGTACAAATATATAGACAACCCAGAGAAAAACTTTATAACGATGCATGATCATTGTTTTTGTGTGTTTAACAGAAACTGATATTCATTTACTGTTGTGTTTCCAGGTTGCCTACTAGATTGGTAAACCTGTACCGCTGTCCTCACTACAACCCACAGAGAGAGAGAGAGAGAGAGAGAGAGAGAGAGAGAGAGAGAGAGAGAGAGAGAGAGAGAGAGAGAGAGAGAGAGAGAGAGACCTGGAGAAGGTAGCAAACTGTGGAATAGCCAGCCATGCTTTCGACAAAGTTCCTCTGTAACAAGAATTGCCCAGTCAAAACAAGAAGATATATTCTGTTTCCAAAAAAAAGTCTAGCTTTCACTCCCTTTTTCAGATAACCTAACTTCCATTCTCAAGGACCTCAAGATCATAAGAACGAATATATACATAAAACTTTGAAAGTTCTTGTGCATTGAAAAAAGAAAAAAATCCAAGGCCCTCCCATGCATTTCAGGAAAGGCCCGACATTTCAATGAACAGAAGGAGGCCTAATGTCAGCCAACATTTCAGGAAAGGCCCGACAGTTTCAGCATTTTCCTGGTGTGTTTTTCCGTTTTTAACTTTTTGCATCGTTTATACTTCATTTTTTCTGTTTTGTCGGCGTATTTCTTGGAATAATGGTAGCTTTCCCTTAATTTGTGTACTCGGCTGTGATTTCGGCTCACAATGGCCATTAAGATTGGAAAAACCATCTTACTGGTTTTTGACTTTTCTGGTTAGAGTTAATGGAAAGGCAGCACCGGTGGATTTTCCGCAAATTATGATCACCGAAAGCGAGGGCAAAAATTATATTTTGACTTATTTTTCATATTTTTTATTTTATTTTTAATTGTTGAACATATTTTTATTTTTTAAAATTTTTTTATCTCAATGAACCAATAATCAATAAAAAATTATAAAAGATTATTGAACAAAAATTACAACAGATAACTTTATCTGTTTTGATTTATTATTGTGTTTTCACTATCATGCACAGATACATAAATAAAACTGTGACAAATAATATTATCTGTTGATATGTGTATAAGTACATGCCAATTTATAATAGATAACATTATCTGTTTTTATATTATATCAAAATACAAACTACAAATTAGAAATTTTAGCAGATGTTATCTTATGCAGAAATACAAAAAATAAGTTACAGCAGTAACCCTGACCATCTGTATCTCGAACACGAAATAAGCTCTCTCGCGTCCCTACTTTCAAAAAAATTGGGGATTCTTCTGTTCTCGACCTGAGCGACTCTTTCAGTGAGTTTTCGCTATTTCTCTTCCCTCTTTCACGACACTAATCAATCCAACTGTGAATGTGGTTCAGCTTTTAGGATTGATCTCTCCTCTCTCGGATCAAGATTGGAGTTCTTTAGGCCCATTAATGGCTTTCTCAAGTGATTATTCCGAAAGTGGTCACTCGCCCTATTTTGTTTCATTATTGTGTTTTTACTATCATGCAGAGATATAAAGATGAAAATACAGCAGATAACATTATCCGTTAATACATCGTGCATAAATACATAGGATAATTTACAACTTGTTAGGCAAAAATTTGATCTTTGCTTTAACATAATCTCACTTACATAAATAGTAAGTTTTTATTATGTAGGTTGGACCCATTCAAAATATAACATATTTCCCCAATGGCAGCCATGGTTTCTATACAACCTCACATGGAAACTAAAAATTTGAGATTTTTTCCAATCTCACAACTCCATTGCCCCTATATAAAGACCACTATCCTCTTCATCTCTCACATTTTATTTGGAGCATTTTGAGTAGAAAGAGTGAGAGAAAAAGAAGGTTTAGTGGGAATCAAGAGACAGAAAGAAGGAAAAATCCATTTTGAAGTTCCAAACGCTTTTGGAGCTTAATCCACTCCAATCCATCAAATCCGATCTTCAATCAAGCTTTTATAAGGTAAATATACCTTTCCCATACTTTAATTTTTGTTCTAAACTTTTAATTCTAGTTTCACGAAGCTCCATTGTTGACAAGATCCAACTGAATTTTCGAAGAAGAAACCCCACCGATCGGTCGCCCGTAAAACCCGACCGATCGAATTTTGCCAATGGTTCATTTTTAAGACCTATGCTGACTAGTTATGAGTCCTCTGGAGCCTCAACTAGACCTTTGAATCTATCCAAATTTTTTCTTGAACCAAAACATGAATTTAGACTTCCAAACTTAGATACTATGTATATAACCACGTGAATAGTCGCTAATTTCACTTCTTACGTGCATAATTACTTGATTTAATTGATTTATCTTCGTGCCTAGTTATCAATCCATGCTATTTTTTTACCATTGTTATTGTTAGAATCTGATTAAACATGTGATCAATCAAGGAACATGAGTCTAGAACGACAAGTAGATATTAGTCTTGGTCACTCACGAGATTTTGAATAAAATCTATTTGTTTAAAAAGCCACCGAAAACAAAGATCAAGAAATGAAATTACTCCTTGCGAGATGTGTTAGGATGTCTTTAGCCGTGATATGACTTGAGTCAAACTATGTTTGGTGCCATGAGGTGCTTTGGTCGAATTGCATCTTTTAGCCAATTTGGTCGTGAGCCATGTTGTGAGTCGGTTATGTGCATAAGTCGTATCGTGTGTTTTCAAATAAAACATAGAATCGGGGAAGGAGATAGAGTTTTGAAGTCGGGCATCACACACAAGAAGCATAATGTTTGCAATTACAAGGATTGGGAACATGATATACATGAGTCAATGATTGGGACCAATAGTGTTGGGCACACAGTTCAACTTAGGGATCGTGAATCAGACGGGAACATCGTGGCATTGATTTATGGTTTGACTTATGAACAACACATGTGTCGACCCGAAACTTGTAAAATTACAATAGATTTTGACACTTACGAATGTTGTCAAACACCTATGTCAGAAATTTAGAAACTAGACATAGAGGTTGACTTAAGTAAATTATTATCTCTGTTTCACTTTGATTTAATTTCTGCACTTACTTATTTAATGTTTCTCTTATTATTTCCTACTCATGTCAATATTTTTGTATAATGTTGTCTATTGCAAAAATTGGATTTACGCATATGATTTATTTATTGAGTTTTATCGCTTGTTGACCAGCCGACAAAATAGCGTCGTTAGGGCACTGGCTTAAGTACCTATAGACGAGATAGGATTAGAAACGAAACAGTCCGCGAGATGGTAGGCGTAGCACCTATAGACGAGAAGTTGAGGGAAAATAGGATTAGGTGGTTTGGGCATGTCTATCGTAGACCTACGGATGCAATAGTTAAGAGAGCGGATAGGATAGCTTTGCATAGCAATGCTCAGGGGAGGGGAAGACCCAAATTGACATTAGATGCGGTAGTGCGCAAGGATTTAAGTCTACTAGGACTAAGTGAGCAAGCAGCACTTGACAGAACTCTTTGGAGGAAAAGGATTCCTGTAGCCGACCCCAATTGATTTGGGACATAAGGCTCAGTTTGGTTTGGTTAGGGCGCTGGCTTAAGTCAAGATTTAAATTTATGAAACAGGACTTCCCTCAAATATTTAAAAGAAGTATAATCGAGAGTCCGGAGTACCGATCCACGGGGAAAAGTAGTTAGATTAAGAGATTTCACAAATTTGGTTTTTTCGACGTTTCGGACGTCAACTTCAAAGTTTGATGATGATGATTAATGATTATTTTAACTAAGTGAGGGAATGTGACGAGATTTAAAGAAATAAGCCTAGTCTTCGGATTCCATTTAATATCAAACTCACTTTAAACAATATCTCCTCTTATAACTCAACTTAGATTCCGGCTAAGGTTTCTAGGTCGAAAAATATTCAATGAAAAATCAGTCTTTTTGCTCAAGAGATGTGTTTCAAAATCTATTCAAGTTCAAGAAAATATAATATAAAATAGGAAGGATATAGGCTTAAGTATTAGATATACCAAAAATATGGTAATAACTAAGTAAAAGTTTAACTCTGCCTTTTTGTTTCTAGAAATAAGAACTTGAATATATTTGAGAACAAACTTATAAAAAGGTTAGGAGATATTGAATAAGAGTGAGTTTTAGTTAAACTTCATCTTAAGACCTAGATTATGAAAGTTTAGCTACTCATGCTTGTGAAAAAGAAAATGAACATGAAGAAAATAAGAAGGAACATGCTACACTAACAACAGGGATAGATTTACCAACTAACACTAAAAATATGTAGAAAAATAATACACAATGGTAATAACTAAGGTTCCCACAACTTGCTGGAAAGCTAAAGTAATGAGATGAACACAAAATGAACTAAAACATTTGATTAATTTACTCCCAATGAGATAATGTCTTACACTTCGAAAGAAAATACTCAGGAAAAATGAAAAACTTCAAGAACTAGAGAGAGACGCTCTCAAGAAAGAACAAAAACTAGGTATAAAAGTTGTGTATTGGTGTTTCCCAATACCTCCCAATATAAAAGGGGGTGAGATCCACTTATCTCTTCCATACACATGCCTAAGGGGGATAAAACCATGCTCAAAATACCCCTTACATCCTTTTCTAAAGAAAAAGTCGGGACAAGATCATCACAAAAGGTGATGAGGAGCAGAATGCTGAAATATGCATTTATTGCCCGTCAGACGGACTCTATCGATAGAGGTTTGGTCTCTACCGATAGAGCTGCCCATTTGGCCAGACAAAATCTGCCCTCTATTGATAAAAAGGGACCCTCTATCGACAGAAATGTGAACTTTGTCCCTATCGATAGAAACTTCCTCTATCGATAGAGAATGCTCCTATCGATAGGACTATTCTCTATCGATAGAGCTCTTTATTCCTGAATCGTTTTAAAGTGAGCTCTATCGATAGGAAAAGTTCTCTATCGATAGAGAATGCCTCTGACTTTCATTTTCAGTTTTTCCTTTTTTTTTGGTCCGACTTCTCTTTTACCCTTCTCGGGCTTTCATTTGGCACCGTCGTCATGGCCCCGAGACTCCTGAGTGATATTGATGCCCTTGGGTATGTAATTGACGCTCGAGAACCTGCAATGATACGGAGACCACCATGCGTGCAATATCAACTAGAACAATAAATTTGTCTAGGCATAGATACTAAAATTGGTGCAATGAGCCACGTTAATGGTACAACATAGTGCGCTCATCATTTGTGGCGTAAATTTCTTCTGTCCTTGACTTTTTATGCCATGTACCGAAGGCCAGATCGAGGAATCTGACTACCAGACCAAAGAAGATGTCTTAACATATGACGATCAGATTATACCACATTGCACCCTGATTTACTTAGTTATTTTAGCTCTTTATTTACAAATTTCCTACTGTAAATTATTTTAATGACTAGTAATTGTAATCAAACTTTAATTTTATACTTTCATAGAGTGAACATCTTTTGTTTGCCTAATTACTTTTTAAATTAATGTCTCCATTAAATCGGGGTCTTGCAATAACACATATACCGAAATACATATGATATGCATGTATGTGATGATGTACAAAAACACAAATTGTAAGTGAACCAAATACGATCAAGAAAATGTGCGGAAAATAATTAAATTCTTGAAAAATAAAATTTACAATTAAAATTATTTGGGTCTTTACAACTAATATTAAATAAATAAGTTTTGAAATGTATGTACTTCAATCAGTTCTATATTTTACGTTTCCTTTTGCCATCTAATGAGTCCAACTTTAAATTGTTATTTTGGTAAATATTCTACACTTCATTCAACAAATTTAAAATAAATTTCCTTTTTATTTACGCAATTTTGAAATTAAAGACGAACTATTATAAGAAAGTAATTTGCATGTCTCTCAAATTAATTAATGTTGGTCACTTAACTGAAAAGTTTTTTAGATAAAGTTTGCTATTTGTTTTGTATTTTATCTCATTTTGCAATTTTCACTTTTAATTTAAACATTGTGTAACCAAATCAATATGCAACTACAAGTCGGGAAACCGGTAAGAATGACTTGTCCTCTCTCTATACCTTTTAGACCTAGCGAAATACGTTTGAATTGCACACCAGAACGCCATTGGTTTTGTTCTTACGATCTTTGTTGACAAACTCTATTTTTTCTTCTTCTAAACTCGAATTTTTTTCACTGTACTTACATATACTTCTTCAAATTCTACAACGGACATTGCACACATTTGTGTTGCACACTAGTTCAGACCCATTTGCTGCTTCTTATAAACTGTATTTTTTTTAAAGTGTGGATAACTGTGCTTATGTATACCAGTTTTTGAATTCATATATACTTAAAAAAACTGGTATTTAAGGATGATATGAACTTGATAAAGTTTTTCTTAAAATCAAGGATGTTAATTTTTTGCTATTTAAAAACGGGTACGAACTGGTATATGAATTCCTAGGTGGAGGATCATATGAACTTGAATTAATAAAAACTAGTATGAACTTGGATATGAATTTCTTAAAATCAAGGATGATAATCTTAGTGGATCCTCCTATGCGGTCTTATTAGTGGATCCTCCTATGCAATCACAAAAGAGTATAGCCATCCTTGTTCTCAAATAGCCATCTTTTTAAGAACTGTCATCTTTGGTTGTTTGGCCAACGTATGCTGATGATATTCTTGATTATTTGCAGGACTCTTGCTTAAATCTCAGGAACTGACTGTCCTTTTTTTGGCGGTTAAGAGTAGATCTCGACAAGGCCAGTGCCAATTAAAAACTTTGGCTGTTACATGGTGTTAGTCCTAGTGAAATTGTCAATTATGCTGAAGTTGGTTGCTTGAGGGATATAGTTTAGGTTTCTGCCATTTCAAAGCCTCAGTCTGTTTCTTAGTTAATGTGCCTTTTTGTCGACAATGTTACACATGTGCTTGTTGCCACAAAAAATGGACCATCTCATATATATGTGAGCATGTTCATTTTTTGTTGCGACTCGTGTCAAATGCATGAGAAAACTACTAGATGGTAATTCTTTTAGTTTCTATGTTGCAGTCAAGAGTGACTGTTTGCATAATTATGAGTCATCTCATGTTTGTTCATTGTGAACACTTTGAATCAACCTAAACTTATCGAAATGTAGACATGATGTTAATGACCGTACATAATATAATTGGAAATTGTTGATCAATTCATGGTTTTCTATTTCAGCTCCTCAAATCTGATTGATGAACCTATTAGAATTTTGGAATGGTGAGGATGAAGCAAGTGGCTCCTCAAAGTGGGGTCAGCTTGGCTGCGCCCCTCAACGGTATCATCAACTCACAGCCATCAATCTCACAAGAATGAAAGTTATTGTCACCTCCAAGCTCACATTTGTTTCTTTGATTGTTGGAATTCCCTTGTAATTATGGAAAATGTCCACATTGTTTCTGTGCACAAGCTATTTTTAGGGCATAAAAATGACATTGAAATGTAATGGGCATCAATTTTGTGTGTATTTTGTTTGTTGTTCTCTCATGATAAATTTGTAATTTTGAGACCATGCTATGCCAATGTGAATTAATGCCATGGAAGATTGTGTATTTTGGGTGGTTGTTCTTTTTTGTTCTTTCCGGCATTGTCTTCAAGGCTTGATCATGTATTTGGAAACGAAAACCTGAATTCTTTTTTGTCAAAGGCAAATGCAAATCTATTAAATATAAAGAATTTAAAAAGATTAAGGTTTCAGACAAAAAAGTATCATAGTTGGTGAGTGACCAACCAAGCAGAAAACGAAGAAAAGATACAAATTAACAAGGCTCTTAGAAAACCAAAACTATAAACATCCTTGAGCACCAAACTTCTGCAGCATTCATGACCTCAACCATATACTTCTAAACTCCAACTTCTGAACTTAAAACAACTAGCTGCACCCTTGAATGATATTGGTCCTGAACACCTTCTCCTTCACAGAGTAAATCAAGAACCCATGCCCATCTCCCTTGTATTCACTCCCACCAGCTACCACAAAACCTTCTTCAACCTGAAACAAAACCTGCATGTGCAATGGATCAAAGGCATTTGCAGTTTTCCTCAATTGGGTTGACCACTAGCAATGTCATGAAACATATTCAACCGGGAAAGAATCTATGCAGACAGAGCCCACAGATGCAATCTCTTGGAGTCAACCGGGAAAGAATCTTGTGATAAAAAACCTCATCACTCAATTGCAGAATTCCACAAGCCCCTCGACTCCTTTGTTGAATGATTGCCAAAAAAATCTCACAGAATTAGATCTACAGCATCACTCCTAGCAAACTCATACTCAATGCCTGACTCACGTGCCGTCGGATACCTCGGCTATCAAAAAAAAAAAAATATGAGGAACGAGGTATATTCTAGTCAATCAAGTAGTTATTTCCACAGATGCATTAGGAGCAAAAACAATTATACATAATGCAACCCCGTGATCCTAATGAACACGCACACAATTTTACCTCCTCCACGAAGGTAAGTGGTAGGGACATCAGAAGCCATAAATCTCACAATGTTTCTTTGTTTACCATGAAGCCAAAAATCCCACAATGTTTCCTTGTTCTCATTTATTTACTTTCGCTACTACACACAATCAGAGACCATTGATGTGCCATGCCTACAATCAATAAGGCCGACCCGCTGTAAGGGTACCAAATTAAGTGAATAAGTGTCAAGAAAATATGATGGGGAAATGTGGCCACCCTAGTTCATTGATGGAAAGTAAGAGATATTTACGTGGTTCACATGCGGATGCTATGGTTCCTACATTTTTTGGACAACCATGCAAGATTATAACAAAACCAGTAAACTGGTCATCGAAAACTAGACCCAAGAATCAAACCATAATATGTAAACTTGCCAACTTGCGATGGTTTGGGACTGGGATCGAGATCCTGTTACAAAAGCGCTAAGGTTCTGCTCTTGATCTTGTAGTCACTAAGCTGGGTTGAGAGAAATATCGGGCCATCGGGTCCCGTTGGAAGAACCACAACCGATTGGAAGGCCAGTCCGTAGATGACGGCGAATCAGTGGCTTCGGTGATGACGGCAAAACAGAGGCCGTGGTGGCTCCTGATATCGCTGGTTGAAATTGGGGTTTACAGGTATTGGGGAAAAAAAGTTCCAAAACGACGTCGTTTGGACTTGTAAAAAATTGTTCATTTTGCCCTCATAACGACGTCGTTTTGAGGGCACTACAGCCCTAAGCCCGCTCCCCGTTTTGAGGGCACTATAGCCCTAAGCCCGCTCCCCTGCCGGGGTAGAACTTTTTGAATTTATCAAGTTCAATTAGAAGCGCATACAAAACGAAGGAAAAAGAAAGAGAAGGAACAGCCCTAGCACAGATCTCTCTCGCAACATGTAAACATCGTAGACGTGAAGCAACCGATTCAAAGAACCAGAGGTGAATCCATTAGGAGAGATCTAGCCTACGTCTATGAGATGTTAAAGGACAGAGGATCTTCTCGCTCCAGAACTCTATCGACCGCTAATGAGTTCCTCCCAAGAAAACCATCTTCCTACTCGATCGCACTCTACATTAGCCTTCTCTTTGCTTTTTCAATCTCATATTTGGCTTCTACAGTTAAGACATTTTGGAAGATGAACAAACTCGGTCAGAAGAGTCTCAATCTCTCCAGGTATACTATGCGTTCATTTGTTGTAAATATTTTGTTTATGGTAATTTGGAGTTCTTGCCCTAGCACAGATCTCTCTCGCAACATGTAAACATCGTAAACGTGAAGCAATCGATTCGAAGAACCAGAGGTGAATCCATTAAGAGAGATCTAGCCTACGTCTATGAGATGTTAAAGAACAGAGGATCTTCTCGCTCCAGAACTCTATCGGCCGCTAATAAGTTCCTTCCAAGAAAACCATCTTCCTACTCGATTGCACTCTACATTATCCTTCTCTTTGCTTTTTCAATCTTCATATTTGGCTTCTATAGTAAAGACATTTTGGAAGATGAACAAACTCCGTCAGAAGAGTCTCAATCTCTGCAGGTATACTATGCGTTCATTTGTTGTAAATATTTTGTTTATGGTAATTTGGAGTTCTTGGTTTTGTTTCTTTGTTGATTTCAGGTTATTTCTTGATATTTGAAAGATTGGTTTTTGTTTTTTCTGTTCTATTTGCTGATGTGTGGCTTGATTTTGTATTTAGTTGTTGGAAGAAAACTGGTTTTATGAATATCTGTTAATTGGTAGTACTGATCTATGTGGACCTTGGCGACCTTGTGGTTTTTCTTTAGATTCTTATGCCATTTGTGTATTGGTTTTAAATTATGTTTTGAACCCACAGTGACTCCCTAATTGGGGCTTATTCTGGAAGTGGTTACCGAATAAGAGAATTGCGTGCAGGTTGATGTGGAGAGAGGGGATACCGAGGACTGATGTATTATCTCTAACCTAGGTGTTGAGGTAAATAACATTCGTAACTCTTATCCTAGGTTGTAAGTGAAATTCAGAAGAGAGGAGATACTGAGGAGTGACAAATTGTTTTTAACCTAGGTGTTGAGGCAAATACATTCGTATCGGTGGAGTCTAAAATGAGGTTTGAAGAAAAAGTATAATGCGCTTCTGTGTCGGTTACGTGCCATATACCAATAATGTAGTCTGTTATTAAATCTCTTGACACAAGCATGTGTTTATTAGTTGCTAGTTTTTGTGTTTGCCCCACATTTAACTGGAAAGTTTAGAAAAAATGGCGAGTCACATTGCTTTTGGAAGTACATGTTTACTTCCTCTTTGTATGTAATTTCAACTCCCAAATGTGGACCAATTCTCTTTGATATGTCAATGCACTTTGATTTGTGTTTACTGTTTTGCAACCTTCTTCTCCAACCACATACACACGAGTCTGAAGTGTTTTTCTACTGTTTCTGTAAGACTTTCACAATTCCAAAATACAAAGTAGACTTGCTTGAACTAGAATAGTAGAATACTATTTGACAGTTTGTAGATAAGCAAATGCATGGACATCTTGTATGTAGTTCTTTCTGCTAATGAGTTTCTGGTTGTATTGGGACCACCTTCTAAGTGTATAAAAGCTAAGAATTGTATGATCCCATGAAATGGAAATTCGGACATATTGGTTATTTGGATGTCAGGCGTAGATGGATGACCTGCAGTCTTGATTGATCAGTGTCTAGTTTCAAATGAAGAAGTATAATGCTTTTTCTTTGAATCAGTTTAGCTTTTGAGCCTCAGGGTCACTTATTCAGTTGGATTCTACAGGTGATACATGCGGCAAAATCAGATTCTAGGCTTTCAAATAACGAGCTACCTCTTGATATCCAGCGGTTGAGATGTCGTGCTCTATATAATGCTCTCCGCTTCTCTCCTTCTATTGAGATTCTAGGGAAGGTTAGAACTGTGGTCTCTCCATCATTGGTTTTAAGTATGTTGTTATCCGGTTTTGAAATTTTGAAATTGATATTTAGTTTAGAGACAATAACACGAACTTCTTGAATTCTAATGCTCCTCAGTATTTCCTTACGTACGTTGGGACTTTCGAATCAATAATGGCTCTATTCATAGTTTCGAACAATTATTCCTTTGAAATGGAATGTCAACTTCTTTGACATCTCATCCACACTAAAGACTTGCTACAAATGTATAATATGTTAGGCATAAAGGGGGATGAAAGATCCCAGTTTGTCGTTGCTTTTCTTTGCATGCATTTAAGAGGCCTCCTATGGTGCTTCCTGTTAAATTAGGTTCTGAGAATACATGACGGTGACACCACAGAAGCTGGTGGAGCGGTTGAGATCAGTTGACTGAAAGAACGTAATTATGTCTTCTGTAAAATCAACCCATTTTCTTTTGAAGTTTATAAAATTAAGTCTTTTGTTTTTTAAGTCATTTCCTATTCTCTCTATAAATGTTATTCATGTAGTTGAAACTATAAAGATTTGGATCCAGAAATAAATATAATTGATTGTTTGCTATGGATACCGCGTCTTGGGCTACTCAGATGCACGTATAGGTGGGTTTCACCTATTGATTAAGGAACGATCCGGTGACAGATCTATAATTTAAAGATCCTGAACTACGTATTTGTTCTAAACTTGGTTTTGCTTCTCATGAAAAGTTAGTCCTTCAATAGGTTCTTTTTCTTGTTGGCCATTGACTTCGATGAGCTGGTGGGGATTGCATGGTGTTGGCCTATAGTCCTTGACAGTGGATGGACAAGCAATTCTAGGGAAAGATGCAACTGCTGTAGAGTTCCACATTCCAGTCCCACTCTCAAAGAAGTACTTTGGCATCCATAAAGTCCTCTCCCATCACATACCACTTGTATTTCTAGAAGGCAGAATTCTATTAGGCCCAAGAGCCTTACCTGTTTTGATAGATTTCAGAGCTGCTATGATCTCTGTATCAGTAACAGATTTGATCAGGTCATCCCTTAAACCCCAAGGAAACCTTATGCTTAAGAGCCTTAGGAAGAGCAGCTTTGGCATCCCTTTTCATATCGAAACTAGTCCCTAGAAATTTGTGGTGATACCCCTGGATATCATTCTGAATGGCTATTAGGTTCTCTAGTCTAGCCTCTCCGGCCTTTTGGGCATAACCAAACCCAGAATAGCATTTCCCTTCCTACGTGCATTGATCTTTGTTGAAAATGTTAGTGTTATAATCCCCCAAAGATAATCAATTTACTCTAGATTTCACTATTTTTATGATTCGTCAGCTATTCAATTTAGTTGTTGGAACCTCTAACCAAACGGAGAAGGTTATGTTTGCTCACTCATTTTCATATCCTCTTCGCTAGTATTGAAAATAGCTTATGAAACTATGAAGACATCTGTTTTTCCCCCTCCAAAATGGTTCTTTTTGGGAAAAATCCCAATAATCAAGTTTGGAATACAATGAACCAAAATTCTTTTAGAATCCGGAGAGTAGATTATAAAGACCGTAGGCATATAGGGTTTATAACTGTGGGGAGCAATGTGGGTCACTGATTTATGTTTTCTAAAAATGGACTTATATTGACATAAGTTTTAATCTTTCAATTGTATGTTTTTATGGAAATTACCCCTGCACAAACACATTATATATGGATATATAAGAATCTTAGACTGTACAATAATGTATATTCTCTTTTCCTAAATTTCAAATCAAATCAAATTAAAACTGACACACACATTACAATAATGTATATTATCTTTTACAATAATATATATTCTCTTTTCCTGATGTCATAAAAGTTCATTGTTTTACCTTGACGTAGAAAAGGATTTTGTGAGAGCCAACTAACATAGGACAAAGTCCCCAAGAGTGCTTAATACTAAGAATGCTCCTACACTCATGTTCCAAGGGCGAATTCATTGTATTGTTTGGTCTTTGATTAAAATTGATACTTAGGTGGTTTATTTGCTCCGTTTATTTACTTTGAACATGAAAATTCTTTTTTAGTGTGCTGTTTGTGTGCTGCTGTTTATCAGCAGCTGCTACGACTGCTGATGCATATGGCTGTTGCTGCAATTGCTGCTGTGTGTGGCTACTGCTACAACTGCTGCTAATCTGTTATGAACTCAATTTAGGCTCCAAAGCCCAACCAAGCAGATATAAGTGCTAGCTTCCTGGTTATTTGCACCTTTTTATTTTATCAAATTGATCACTATGCATAGACTGATGCAAGATGCATTTTGCTTTAAGGACAGTGAACATGTACAAAAGTAAATCAATGTTTAATGAGTTTTTTTTTTATAACCGAGGTGTCTGATCAGCTTGGTCAAGCTAAGGTAAAGCTTGGGAGAGTATTTTGGGTAAGTATTTCCCCTTGTTCTAAATTTTTAATTTCTGAGGTGCTTAAAGCTAATACGTTTATCACTTGTTACATTATAGGTATCACGGATATTAATAGTCATAGATCTATCTTCTCCAACAGCTTACTATCTTGATTCAGTTGACGGTGACAAACTACTTTAAATCCCGTGTTTCGCTTCGATAGTAGATCGTGTTAATGCATATATAGGAAATGAATGTCTCCTGCTTGTGGGAATTTTGAGTAAGAGCTCTTCCTTTGCAAAAGAAGTTATTTTCTTCCTGTGAACTTTGACTTCATTTGTATGTGCTGAAGCTTCAGTATCTTAGAATGCTAGCGGTGGCATATGAGAAGACACAACTTGCTAGAGACTTAAGTGCTGTTGGGTGTGGTGATTTGGATGTTGAAGGTAAAACTTAATTTAGTTAGATGACTATTAGCTTTAGATCCAATACATGCACTTCTTATCGAGGAAGATACCATGTGGCAAAATCTGTATGATTGTTAATTATCTTCGAAGCTTTGCTATTCAAAGTTACAAGTAATGCTCAGTGGATACTACTGCCTCTGTACTAGTTTGTCTGGTAGCTGGAAAAGCATAACACCTTAAGCCCATCAATGCTCAGGCTTTGACTCTTGATCTTAAACTTATCAAGAAGAAAATGAATTATAATTGATGTGGAGGGAAACTGTTAGCAGAACCAATTTTTGCTCCAGACATCTTTCATAGCAGCGGTAGAGGGCATGCAGTTCCTATAATGCTCGTAACAGGATCAAGCAACTGCTCTTTCTTGTCACTGTTAGGTATCTTGCATCTAATATTGTGGAAACTTTGTTGGTTTCACACTGGGAAAATAGCTGAAGAACATCATTAGCCTTCGAACAGAGAATTAAATCATTCTGCAGGAATGAAGTGAATGGTTTTTCCTAGAAATCTATTGCAATGACCATCAAACATTGTTGGCAGCTGTTGGACTATATGAGGTGTTTCCACACATGAAGTTGTTCTACATTGGAGGAAGCCTTGATGAGGTCTCCAACGATGAGTTTAATGAGACATGGGGAATAAAACAGTCACAAATAGGTATATGAAGTGAGCAATGATATGTCTGGTAGGACCGACCACAGTGAGAACTTTGTCATGGAAAGACTTTTAGGATGAGTAGTCCTAACCCAAATAGGTCTGCACAAGGGATTGACGATCTATCGCTTGGATGTATGAAACGAATTGCAAGTTTGAAGGAAATAACTTGGGGTTAAACCTTTTACCTTGAGGATTATGAAGCTGAAGATTTCCATTTGTGAGGTGGTAGGCATGACACATCATGGAACGTAAAACGGGAAAAGACAGAATGACAAACAACTAATTAAGATGTTTTACTATGTATAACTAAGACCAATTACCGCATGAACTATTCAAATTAAGAAAAGTGATGATGTATACTATACAATAAGAAAGAATGATGCTATCTGCTTCAATGTTATTTTTGGAGAGAAGGTCACAAAATCAACATCACAAAATCAACACATGCTACTTTTGTTGGGGAAGACTTGGTAGTGCGTAGATCAACCATTGTTGTAGCCCCTGATCAATTGGAGTAGTAGATGGGATCTCATGCAGCCAACTCCAAGTAATTGGGACTAGAATCGATTGGTGAACTCCGTTGAGGGATTAATTGGGTGCCTTGTTGCTTTGTCTAACATCGCTTATCATTTAGCCCCACGGTAGTGTTCTTTGTCTTACAGGCTTTTAGTTATTTCTTTTATCTTTTTTGTGTAAATTCAGATGTAACTATTGTGTTAAACAAAGTCTGAAATAATGGTGAATTACAAGCTTGGTGCTGAGAGGTGGTTCACTACAGTTACTGAAAGGCTTTCTCAATACTTCTAATTGAATTGATACATAAGCTGCTTTTATTTTTTAATTTCCACCTGAAGTACGTTTTCTTTTACTGTGATCTCCTGAGCAGCTTCCTTTTTGATACAGGCAGAGTCTTTATTTACTGCTCACAAAGATGAATATATTGAGCACGAGCAGGCTTCCCTGAGACAACTTTTCAAGGCAAAGGTAGTTCATCTTGGTTCTTCTCTCTCACAACCATCACCCCTTTCCTTTGTTGGTCTTCCTTAATTTCTTTCTGCTTTTCTTCTTTTCTTTTCATGCCTGTATTTTATTTCTATTTTTATTTCGTTTTATATATTTTTTTTGGCGGGGGTAGTTGGTGTGATGATTGTAACTTCTCTTATGATTTTGCAGTTTGATGACCTTTCACATTATTATGATTTGCAGGTGGACGAATTTCGTGCAGAAAGGCAGCAATCATCCGAGCCATCTAGGACGATTGGACGCTCAAAAGGAGCTTCTATAGCATATTCTCACCAGCAGATATCTGTTACAATGGTGATGGAATTTGTGCGTTGGAATGAAGAAGCAATTGCGAGATGTAGTCTGTTTTCATCTCCGGTAAATTATAGTTCGTTGTTATTTAGGATTGATCCATTAGCTATATAATGTTCCCTCTAGGATAGGGGCACATACTTTGTTTTCAGAATTCTTCCTTTCAACCCAAGAGGTCATCCATGTCACTCCTACCATACTTTAGTTGTTTGGTTTTCTTGCCAAAATTGCTTGGAACCTTCTAATAAAAAATTGTAAAGTGATGCATTGGGAATTTGACAATCTATACCAATCAAAGAAATCTTCAGCTAATCAAATACCGTAACAACTCAATATAACACAAATCTTAGGGAGGCAAAAGAAACTGTACATTGTTTTCAAGATGTACCAAAGATGTATCTGTGCAGATTAAAGCTATATCAGGTCAAAACTGTACGTTATGTGACCCATGAAGACCCACAGCCACAGTCAAGCACCAACATATATCTCCATGGGTAAGATTTGCCATTTCTCCTGATATTCCTGCTATCTAGTCTTATCTTATGAATACAATAATTATACCCACCTAACGGCCGTCGAATTTATTTTGTTGCTTTTGACTTTATTTGTATGTATGCATAATCCTTATGTAATTACTGCATAATGCTTGGATTCTTCTTCGGTTATACATGAATTAGAATAGCATTTGAGGTTTTAGATACTTTACAAGGTTTTCTCTCAGCTATTATTAAGACTTTATTTTGTACAGCCTGCTACCCTTGCAGCCAGTGTAAGAGCTGTATTTACCTGCCAAGAGCTGTATTTGCCTGCCTGTTAGACCAAGTAAGTTCAGTTAAAAGCCCTATTTCTGTCATGGGGGTTTGCTCTATGTCGTTTTTTCTTTGGTGTGTCGTCGTTTAGCTTCAGGAAATACAAAGTACATGCACATAGAAATTAGCGTATGCATTAATTTTTCTGTGGTTTTATCACTCTCGCCTTTTGTTTACATTTGTTTTGGATTTAAAAGTTTTCATGCTATTAGTTTTATCACCCCTTTGGGTATGGCTCTCCTAGCCGTGGAGTAATTTAGGGGGATTCGTAGAAAACCCTAATTTTGGTGTAAGTGAGTTTCAAAAAGGAATTTCTCTTGGGATTTGAGGTTTTGGTTTAGGAGTGTGCTTGTTTCTACTTTGGTACGGTTGGTTACTTGCCAACTGGAGCCGTTAAATATGTAATCCTTCATCAATTTAGATCCAGTATATTTACTTTTTGCTTATTAAAAAAAAACATGTCATATCCTAGAGTCTTACCTGTTGTAGGTTTAACATTGAGGATTCTTGTACCTAAATAGGATGATTAAAATGCCAAATGTTAGTAAGCAAGTAGTTGTACAAGCATAGAACTTTATGGCTGCTTTGTATTCATGAGTTTTGACGAGCTGGCATCTTCTGGTCACTCTTTGCTCGCTCCACATGGCTTTATGGATGAAATGGTTTTAACACAAGCCTTTTGATTCAAGAGCTATGATGGGCGTTGGGCATTTTTAATGGACTTCCTATTGTTTAACATGAATGCTATTGTGGTCTTTCAAAATTGTAGCGATAGAAAAAATTGAAAGGCTGCAATTTAACATTAGCCTGTTTTGTTGTGGCATTTGCTTTTTCTGATGTGTTACAGCTTCTGTTTGACACCTAAATAAATTTGACACTTTGTTAAAGGTTACTTTGTTGATCTCATGGACTTTTCTTTTTTGGAGAATTTATTTGATTGGTTGTGATTTTTGCATTTGTTGTTATGTTCAGCGCACTTAAATCATGTTATGTAATTTGAAATTTTTTTTTGTGTCTAATCTGCATTGTGTTTTTCTCTTTACTGATTCTTGAAGAATTTATGCGCGTTTCAAATATTGGATTGTCTAAAATTCATTGAATCAACCAAAATTACAAAATTTAACTTTTGAGTTTTTGGCGCAGACGACCGATCTCAATTCGGTGAGTTTCCTCTCATTTTCTCCTACTTCAATTACTGATATCAAGGATTCGTATTCAGTCCCGCAATATTTAGAGAAAGCGTAGTCGTTTCTTCCGTTTACGATTTCTCATGTATGTATATAAGCCATTCCATCTTCTGTCCTCTGATTTGCTCGAAATGTTTTGAAACCCAAATTACTCCGCTGGAAACGAAAAAAAAAATTTGGGTTTTTCTCAATTTGAAGTCAAATAAGCTGCTTTTTGCTTTTGCTGAATGTTGAAATTCTCTCTTTATTTCATGTTGATAGTGAGGTTCTAAATCTTGACACCTTGCTGTTGTTTCTGTTAAGCTCAGGGTCATCTTCATACCATGAAATGGCCAAATGCCATGGAGTGATGGGGAGGATGATTCAACCTTGGACACGGACACAAAATCCATGAACAACACATTTCTGTAGATATTCAGCGTGTGATTTCGAAGCTTCACTCCGAGCTTCTGAAGCTGTGATTACATCTGGCTCCATCGGTTGTTCTATTGGATTCTATTTAACCCCCATTTCGTTGGATTCTTAGTCTTAGTAAGTTCGTTCAAATGATTCATCTTCTATCTTTTTTCCCCTATTCTTTTTCACCCATTGAATCTTGATGTTCCCACAACTAATTTCTACCGTTTTGAAATCTTTACATATGATACTTTGTTAGTATTTGTTATCTTCAAATCTGACGAACGACTTGTTTGGCATCTTCAAAGTCTCTCTCTGCATGTTTCCTTATTTCATTTTTTTACAGGGGTTTGTCTATATTTGTTATCTAAATTGGATAATTTTGTTGAATCTTGAATCTTTTTTCCGTTTTCACCCATTTCATTGTAACTGATTATATATATCGGTTGATCGAATAAATAGAAGCCCATCCAGTATTCTTCACTGTTGATATGCCGCAGTGTGCCATGTGGTATTTGTATCCAGAAATTTACCATGAATTGACCTTTGCAAACGAGTAGTTAATAACATTAGTTGCCAATCAGTTGGGTTGGATATACTTTGTTTATTCTCTTGTTTCTTATTTTAATTTGTTCAATTTGACGAAAAGTGATTGAAATAAAAATGTGAATGAGCTGAATTTTGATAACGTTTGACAGTAACTCATTTTGGTTTGGCTTTTATGAGATTGCATTGGTAAATTTTTAACCTAGCAAGTTCATAATGGCGATCTGATAATCAAACAAAAGAATCTTCTAAATTGGTGCTTAGTCTATGAAAAGGAAGATAGAAGTTCATCTTTTGAATAACAACCGGGAAACTCACCAAGAATTAGAGCGTAAAGTCTTTCATGTTTGATACTTTTTCATTGCTACCTTGGTAGTTCAGATGGTGGGTTGACATTTTTTTAGTTGCCGTTTAGTTTTTATGGTGGCATGTCCAAATGGAATGGTTTTTTTTTTTTTTTTCACATCGTGATTTTGTTTACCTGTTGTTCCATTTTTATCAGATGTACGTTGCATTCTAAATCTATGCCGCACCTTTTGATTATTCAGTTCAGTTGGTTGTGTTTTAGATGCAATCATCTTGTATTGTTTTCCCTTCCTAACTGTGCCATAAACAATATATTTTATGTAGTGTGGAAGTTAACAAGGACAGAATCACGATTTTTGACACTGGCCCAGGAATTGATGGCACTGATGAGCGCTCCATAGTAAAGTGGTATGATGTAGATCTTTGATTATCCTCTATTGGGTTAAAATTTGTATCTGAATGGCGGCCATTTAACTTGTTTTCAATTTTGTTGGATGGCACTTGACCTATTTCCTTGGGTACAAAAGTCACTGCATCCTTTTTGCAAAACTTCCAACGATAGCTTACGGAATATTGTATCTATCCATATTGGTTCTTCTGTATATTTGCTACTTAATTTATTCTTGACATGGACTAGCATGCAGTACCCATGGGGCCCTTGCGAGCTTTCAAACTTTGACACATCTTGAACAACTTTAAGCAAGGTCTTTATAATGCGTGCCTTCATCTACTAATTGTGGTATCTCCATTGGGTATGCCTTCAAACATTTGATTTTTCTTGATTAGATGTAGCATAACCTGCATAGAAACCATTAAGTATCATAAGTTGTTCAACATCAATTTCTTCTTGGTTGCTTTCTATCTTCACTGGTCTTTTGTTTTGTTGGTGTTAAGAGCTATTTTGGGCAACTGCAGCCCCTTTTTTGGATGTTTGGGTACGGCGGACCAATAGCTTCAATGCATCTAGGCAGGTATAGTTTTTATGAAAGAACATTATGATGTCTTTTCCGTATAATCATGTACATGCAGTGTATTGACTTGGTATCTTTGATAGAATTGTCATCTGCAGCCAATTTGTTTTCTCATTGTAGGCATGCTTTGGTTTCTTCTAAGACAAAAGAATCAAAGAAGGTCTATACCTTGCACGGAAAAGACATGGAGGGTAACTAAGCTTCCTTTTCTAGTTCATTCTTGTTATAGGAGTTCTCTCCCTTTCTTTTACCACTTAGTTTAAAATCGCCAAGTTTGTTCTTATTTTGTACTGACGGTGGCATTAGGAAGCCCAGAGCAGATGAAATAAGGAGATCACCTCAGGGTTCTTTTACCAAGGTAAGCTTTGTACCATAGTTTTTCTTCCCGTTTTACTCTGCTCGTTGGGATGGGTGGTAGAATGACTTTTGGAACTTTCACAATGGTGTTTTCTGGTGATTGGGCGTTGAATTTTGATTGTATATGTTCTTGCATTTGTAATTTTGTGATCATCTTGTTCTTTATTTATTGCTTTATAGGTTTTAGGGATTTTTATAATGTCACTGCTGCTTTATAGGTTTTAGGGATTTTGTTATCACTAATTAGCTTTCTATCACTCCAAGTGTTTGATATGATGTCACAGTGAAATATCATAGTTTTCTGAACTTGGTATGAAATTCAAAACCATTTTACAGATTTACCAGCACGAAAGCAACAGACTTTAGTACTAGCCTTAAAACACCAATCTTTGGCTTAAAATAGTGGCCATAATGTTCTTAGCTAGTGGATTGTTTAGCAGATTGACACTTTTTTAAAAAAAAAGTTCCAACCTTATTTTCTGCTCGGTGGTTCTAGGAGTATGCGGTAAAATTTGCACTCTTCTTGTTTCCTGTGAGCATGATGAGTTATCATGGTGGTGTTTGCTCACTTTCTGTTTTGCAATTTTAAGAAAGGAAATGTGGATTATTGATGATCTAGCTTTGAAAATCATGTGGTGTTTGTTTTGCAAGAGGAAACAAAATGGAAGTTAAACTCTTACGTATCCTTCTTATGATCATTTCTTCTTATGCGGTGTTTTGTTTTGTTTATCTCCTCGTTTGCTTTCTTTCTTTCTTGTGGGTGCATAAAGCCTAGTAGTAGTAGTAGTAGTAGTAGTATGGTTGATAGGAAAACGTTTAATGTTCATAAGTTAGATGCCTTAAGTAACGTAGATACATATGATAATTCAATAGTGGACTTTCTTTTGAAAATAAAGAGGCAATTGAAATGTTAGTTCTACGGATTGTGGGCACCAGGAAAGACCTTCATTTTGGAAGCAAGAGACTATAGACTTCTTGATGTTTGCTTATTTTATCATGTCATTTGACTAGAACTTTTCTGGATCAGTTTTGGTTGCCCATGTTGACGACATTAAAAAGACACATCTGTGTGAATTGATGAGTGACACTGAGCGGTGCAACTCTACGCTGGTGTATGATACTCTACTGAACTTGTTAAAGTCATTTTCCCCTACTTTCTGATATGGATTTGAAGTTTATGGTCTGCAATATGCATTGGATTGTATTCTGATTTGTAATCATAATGTATATTTTTTTTGCAGTGAATTGATGGGATGGTATTGGTCCGACTACTCGCGGCAATGTGCTACTCTTGAAACAGTGGAAAAGCTATTCAAATTGAAAGAGGTACATTGAACAATTTTACCTTTTTTTCCTAGGGTACTGTCAGTATATAAATTCTAGATTGTGCTTCCTTGTATCCTAATGGAGGTTATCTAAGCCTTCTAAGAGCTTTGGTGAGAAATTTTTAGTTTTGGTAATATGTTTCTTTTTCTTTGCATGGCAAGCTTGTATATATTTATGGTTTCTTATGTAATGGATATTGAACATGCATATGTTTTGGTTACAGGTTCTTTTTTCTTTTCTTTGGTTACATGACTCGTGGGGCTAATGTTGTATCAATTCTCCTTCACCATCTTTTGCTCAACTTTCCGCTAGGGTATACTCTTACAAAGGCGATAGTAGCCTATTAAGACATCCGAGATAATTGGGTTGTTTTCTTGACCTCTCTCGATATGATGTTCTTCAAACAATTTATTCAATGTATCTCTATGACGTATTTCTCATTATTTGAATTTCACCATTGTAATGAAACTGATTGTGGCCTATGTTTGTCCAGAAAAGTTCCATGAGATGAATGACTTTGCTTTTGGTTGGGCATAAGAGAAGGTATGCATACTAAGCATAAATTTGTGTTTACATTAAAAAATTGGACTTGTGTTTACATTATATACCAGGATTCTCTTAATTTCTCTCTATGGAGTTATTAGTTATCTAGTAAATGCTCTAGAAACACAGATTTTTAGTTAACTGGGATCTTCTAACAAGGAGCAGAGGAGCTTGATTTATCATTTCAACGTAATGCGTAGAATTTTCATACTTCGTGATGAAACTAATTGTGGTCCATGTGAAGGTATGCGTAGCATAAAGACTTGGATTTGTGTTATACTTATTGGTTCTCTCAAGTTAGCCATTCTTTTGTTTTCGATTTTGTATTCTAGGGATTTAGTTTTTAGTCTCAAACTGTACTCTCTTGCTGGAGTATGATTTTGTATGATGTACATTGGATTTTATTCAGGGGATTTTGGACTTGCTAAAACTTTGAAGGCCGATGACTTGGCTTCCTCGGTATGTCTTCTATAGGACGATATTTGTCTTGAAATTTAGCATTTTTAGGAGTTGAAATACCTGATGTTATGTTCTATTTTCAGAATGTGAAATAAAATTTACTTCCCTATGTTTGATACTATAATGAAGCGAAAAAAGAGAACATTTCATCCTTATATATACTATAATTGCTTTTTTCTTTGAAAAATACATGATCTTTGTGTGTTTCTATTCTCTCTTTGCTTATATATACTAATACCATACATACAAAGACAGAAAACGTCTGTTGAACTGCAAATTTTAACTTTCTTTTTCAGTAACAGACTTGTAGGATGCAGATATGGTTTTCTCTGCCTCTTTATTTCAATGATGGTGACTGGTATATTTTGTTTCAGACTGATTTAGCTCATCATCATCCTTGTACAACTATTTTGAGGAATTTTGGTGAGAAGCCCCTAGAGAAAGACAAAGGTGACGGATTCTAACTTCGTTCAAGCTATGAATGGTTAACCTTTTGTATTATGTTCATTGTGATTTGTTCAATTTGATGTATACTTGTAGAGCTACATCTCGAAATATCTAAAGATGGGAAGCAAGTGGCACTTTCTCAACTGGAGAAGCAATATGAAGAATGGCTCTTTCAGATGCATGATCGTTATGGTGAAGATCAACCTCTTCTCGTAGTCAGCCCCTTAAACAAGAAGAAACTTGCCATTTCTTCTGACGGTAAAGTTGCAAGGAGAACAAGGTTGTTTTTATTAGACATCAAGTCAGATTGCTTTATTATTTCTTAGGTGAACATATCATTTCTTAGTGTTTTGCTCTGTGGAGCTGTCACCCTTCAAGTTTTTCTATGAAGAACAATTTTTATCTTTATCTTTGTTTTAATGCCAAACTTCCCATTTTACTTTCATGTTATTCTTGTTCTGTTTTTAAGGTACATATGTATATATGAACCTGTACAATTTTATGTTGATGCGAGCATTATCCATTTCTTCATACTCTAGAGATAAAATTATCATGTCATCCACCCCATGACTTCTGGAAGCATTACTAAGAGCTATAAGTGCTTTTGTAGGTCAATGAGAATGACTTAGCAGAGATACAGGGTGGGGAGGTTGCTATCACAAACTTGCATTCCTACAATGGTCCAGAATTTGTTCTACAGCTTCGTTTTTGCAAGGAAACCAGTGATCCGAGTAAGGAACTATCATTATCGATGTGATTTATCCATTTGTTGTAGTAAGATTCCATTTTACCCGACTACTCTTTTCCCTGACCTGTGCGAGACAAGTAATCGGCAGTTGTTGCATTTGTTGGCCGAATGCAAGTTTTTTGTACACTTTTAGCTTCTAAAATTTTAACTTCTGCAGGACTAAGAGTATCTCGAGATGCAAATGCACATCTAAGGTTCGTTTATTTTCCTATTGTTGAGGTATATTTGTATTGTGTAAAGTCCTTTGTCTTGTATTTGTATATAGACCTGCTTCAGCGTAACATCTATGTATGGCTGATTAGACCTTGCCCTTTCTTTCCTTTTCTTTTGTGCGTGTATGAAATCCAAAAGGGAAAGGAGAGTATTGACAGGTTGTTGGAAAAGATGAATGCAGAAGGATGAGGAGTTAGAGGAAACTTTGAAACTTTAGTCGTGTATCTATCTGGCGGCTGGGTCGTTTACTTCCTGATGCTCGTTGGCTGAGTTTAATGTCATTCAGTTTTCTTTATTTGTGGATGTGCAGTGGTTCTATGCTATTAGTTATGTAGAATCTTCCTTTCAATGTCTATTCGCATAATAACAAGAACGAAGAATGGTGAAACTAATATAAAACACATTGAATTGTGACTGTATACATAACATTGGTTGTCGACATTGTGCTTATGGACTCTTATTCAGGAAACATGAGTTGACTCATGTTTATGCAAAAGAAAAACAGAGAGGATTAACAAACAGAAATTAAAGCAAATAATGGTATAAGTTTTTTTTAATTTAAAAAACAGAGACCTATAGTTGCTGTCTGTCTAGAATCTAGAGGTGGTGCGTCCTCTGTTGGAATGCGGTATTGGTCGCGAAGATCAGGTGTGGAGGGTGTGAGGTGAGAACTTCCAATACTGGAGGTATATCAATTGGAGAGTCCAAAACCATAGATTTAATGCCTAACTGGTACGAGCGGATGGGTATCCATAAATAAATGAGCAAGGTATATTAGACTAACCATGGTAGCCATGCTGTTTAAGGTCCAACCTGGAGGTCTTGTATTCAACTCCTGTTGGCAATGCCGTGACTTATTTGCTAACAGTGGTATTGTGGTTGCCGGTATCCGGAGTTCACCCTGTAGCCTGCACTGTGGGTCCATAGTGGCCTTGCCATCTTTTTTACCAGACAAAAAGAACAAAAACACGCTACAACTTTGAAACTCCAAATTTAGAGGTCATTGTTTATAATGACTTGTCTCTTGTTTACCTGAACTATGAGTTGTGCTATATTTAGCCTATATAGTAGCTTTTATTACCAATTTCCAAGATTGTTCTATTGATTCGCCTATATAGACTAGAGATGCAACCGTTCTTGGTTCTCTTGCAATTTTTTGGATGAAGCTGTCTCGTAGCCTTGTGTGTATCTTTCTTTTCAGTTGATTGAAGCATGATTTTTATGAGTAGTGTGCTTCTTGTTGGTCAACTGCAGAAAAGGGTTCCTTTTAAGGAGCCTAGGAAAAAAGTTGGAGATAAGGCCCAAATTTTGAAGACATGATGGTTGAGAGTAAAATGCTTTATTGGTAAAAGTGATTTTATTGGTTGCACACATGCTCCATCTTTAACTATCAGCTACGGGAATTGCACTGTTTTCTTTTCATTTTCGGTGCCAGTATGATGCTTTAACAAGTTCATTTCTCCTTGTAGACACTAATGCTGACTTTAACCCTACAACATCGAAGGTAGATATGTTTTTTTGACATCTAGACATGCATCCATTCACAAGTGGCCTATTCAGTTCATATACTTGCTTTCAGATTTACAAATTTGGCGTTCTTATTCCTTGGATTTGTTGTGCATCCTTCTTTTGTCAATATTTTCTCTAAGGTGGCAATGGCTATATCTTCATCCTATACTTTCTTTATTTGTTGTGTTTCTTCCATCTGCTATTTGTGATCTTTTATCTCTACGTCCCTTCTTTTAATTGTTTTTTTCTTTGAAAAATACATGATCTTTGTGTGTTTTCTATTGTCTCTTTGCTTATATGTACTAATACTGTACATACAAAGACCGACAACTTCTGTTGGATTGCAAATTTTAACTTTCTTTTTCAGTAGTAGACTTGTAGCACGCCGATATGGTTTTCTCTGCCTCTTTATTTTAATGATGGTGACTAGTATATTTTGTTTTAGACTTATTTAGCTCATCATCATCCTTGTACAACTATTTTGAGGAACTTTGGTGAGAAGCGCCTAGAGAAAGACAATGGTGACGGATCCTCTGTAGTCCTGAGGGTTCACAAAGAGATCTAACGGAAAGGAGCATCTTGGAAATCAGGGCAAAAAATTAAAGTGGTGAAAGGAGCATGTGCAGGATGCCACAAGAACAATATGTATGCTACGTTAGAATGCATCGTGCTTGAAGGATTTCAAGGGGATTAAGGTGGTAAGTAACGTATTCATAGTATTTAACCATACTGCGTAACGATTTTCCCTTACTGTGATTTGCTTTCAACTCCATTTTACGCTTGTGAACACAACCTGGGTGGTTAGCTGATGTTGCAATTATTTGTATAGTGTCATGGAAGACCTTGATTGTTTGAAATTGGCGTTGAAATTGGCGATTTTTAATGTAAATTTTATGAATGTGGACCGTTGCATGCTTCCTTTCTTGAAACTCTATTATTTGCAAATTGCAACACATACTCATTCTTTTCAACTGAAAAATCTAACATGCTATGTCTTTCCCTCTTCATTGGTGAAGCTCGAGTTATTTGCAGGTACAATATCTGCGTATTTGTGTTCCAAATTTTTTTGTTAATCGTGCTCAATTTTCCCTCCCCTTCAATATTAGTCTTACTGTATTCGTTATTCTTACTGGAAGCCCGCTTGGTCTCCCAAGTGAGAACAACTGCTTACTCTCAGTGCATGATGATGGGAATATCGATATCGATATCCGTGGCTCTATCTCCTTACCCATTAGTGTGATTGATTCTGGAAAGTTCTGGCCTTAGTCTCATTTTGACTGTACATTGTAGTGTGTGGCCGTGGAAACTGTTGAGTGGGAATACCAAGTTCTGAAGCGTCGTCAAAAGATGCCATCATCAATAGAAATATCGAGTGCAAGACACTGTCAAGAGTTGGGGGTCGATGGGGTTAGTTAATCCAAGCTTGTCTTGCTTTGTAAACTGTAACGGAGTAGCTCTCTCTCAGCTTATCTCCTTTAAAAACTTCGATGGGGAGATGAATATTGAAGGATTCAAGAGTTTCAGAAAATATGATGATTCCATGCTTTCAACAATCCATAGTAAGACCTCGGCAAGCATTTTAAGCTCTAACATCTGCAAAACAATGCTTTCTTTTTCAGGCTTTACCAACTGAGTCTATTGTTTATGCTGGACATGTTCCTCCCAAGGAAATTGTTGCTGTTATTCGTCCTGCCTCTTTTAATTCAGCGAGTGTTGCTAAGAACTTGGATCAAAAGCATATCGTGGTTACAAAGGAGGATTTAGAGATGGGCATGCAAATAAAATTTAGAGCTGATGACAAGTGTGTCAAAGACGTTTGTCATATTTATTTTGGATATATAAAACCATCATCGCGTAAAAGTTTTCAGGGTTTATATGTGTTTCCGTTGGGACACAAGTTCCCTAATTTATTTGAAAAAGCTGGTGACTATACTTTTTCATTTTCTACTATAAGTCATTTACTTAATTTCTTTAGAAACATTTAGCTTCAGAGCTTATTTCACAAAAACTCATGTTATAACTTTTTCTCTAATGTGTACGTTTCTATTATGAAATTTCTTTTGTTAGAGAGATTTGAGTATTGGGAGTTGTGAAAGGAGAATACAGGTTAAGGCCTTATCTGAAGTAGGGAGTTGGAGACAATCACGTGATGTATACAACTTATTGATTGTGCACGCGCCAAATTCTGCTCTGGTCAGGTATTCCAGATGTTTTATTATGCATTTCTTGGTGTAGGCTTTTTCGGTTGCTGTTGAAAGGGCTTTAAGCATTATCGTTTGATTTTCCTTTCAATTTTTTTTTTTGTTTTTCACTTTGTTCTTTGTAATCTTCACTCACCTGTATATACTTGACATCAAGAACACAATGCATGTGATTATTGGCGGATGAAGAATATGATGTTTTGAGCATTTTGGTACATAACAATGATCTCTTGAAATTGCATACATCCATGATAAACATGTTATTTGTAGATTTTTACCTTTTTTTATGGTTGAGAGGATGAGAGTTCAGGCCCCCTACTACGGGGGAAATGGAAAATATTGCCTTACTTCACACATGGATCTTCCATTTCCTCGTTTGTTTTTTATTTTGTCTTCTTCAGTGAGTACGTCGCCTTATCAATATTTTGCTTTCCTACTAGGCCAATATACTATACTATGAGTATGAATGTCAATACAGGTTCTTCCTTTCGTGTTTTGCTTTTCCAATATGTTAGTGTAATCTATTGATTTGTTTTTCTATGGTTGTTACTTTTCTAGTTACTTTCAAGTTAGATCTCTTTTCTGTGTGTTGGTTTATCATATCACATACATAAGACAAAGCATGGTTGAGACTTACAGAACATTCTTTATGACCAAACTTCTGTGCGGAAATTCTTGTTTCTTGACTAAGTACCGAGCACAACAGAGTACTTATATCTGTCGTACTCGATGCTAGTGTATGTCGGTCTATCTTAAATGAAAGTTACTTTAGGTTTTACTTCATTCCACCACTACCACATTGTCTTTTGTTGGAGTAGAGCAGCAACAATGATCAATAATCATAATAGTGCAACATTTTAAATGTACGCCTTTCCTGGTAAATGATAACAGTGGCTAAGATATATCCTCTTTAGTTTTATTTTGAACGTCAAATATAGTTCATTGACACTATATACACAAGCATTTCGCACACCTTGATCAGTGACAACTAGCATAAGATTCTTGTGGCCTCCTCGCACCCTATTCTTGATGAATTTATTAGTTGATCAAGTGTTCTTAATAGGGATTGCTATCTTCTTTAGATTTCTGTAATGAGTAAGGTTGCTTAGGTGATGAGGTTGGCAACATAATAACTATACTTCATATTTTCTCCAACAACGAGAGGATTTGTATCAATAGCTAGCTCAAACTTTGTACAAATGAAAATTGTCATCTAGAGTGGTCACTTATTTCAATGAATTAGGAAATCTTCTAACTCAAAATAAAAGATAAAATGAGCAATTCTAGCTAAAAATGATCTCCTGCCTATATATGTAAGAAGTGAGCAATTATAGCTAAAATTTCTTCAATTATTATGGTAACATCTATATTTTTCAAGAGAACATTTACCCTTGGTTTGCTCATGGCATGCACAGGATCTTCTGAATGATTTGGATAGTAATTCTATGATTATAAATGACGTTTTTGGTCAAACAGAAAGAAATTGTTTAATTTTTCAAAATGGACGTCGTGATCATCAAAATTTTTGTATTGGGTATTCTTTTTTAGCCAGCATTGTATTCCACCTAGGTTCTACGAAAGAAGCTCTATTGCCTATCTCCTGCTGGGAACAGTGATTATTTACGGCCATCATGTGCATATTCTTTTCAACTTATAATTTGTACTGAAGTAATATGAATTGGCAGTTGATTAAATTGTAATTTTTATGGTCATGGTTGGTTTGTGTTTTTTGCCATTTTCCTTTGCATGTTATGATGTACATGGAAATCGCATACCTCTTGCAGCTGTTCCAGAAGTGATGATTAAAATTATCTCAGGAGGTTGCGTTCTGGCTAATGTAAACAAAATGAAATTGGATCTTTCATCCGATAAATTGACTTTGAAAATAAAGGTATGGTATAGATATTAGCATGTCTCTCACAATTCCTTTCCGAAGTGCTCATATTACGTGTGCTTTGATGCTTTAGTGTCTCATTTGAGTGTTTTAATTTATGCAGATACTTTAGTAAAATGTTATGAGTTGGACAGGATTAAGCCAAGTTATGAAGCCACTTTAATTGTTTCTCGGAGAGATGGGTTGTTTCTTGTTTCCTTTCCATGTCAAGGTCTTCCAACTTATATCTTAGCTACATTTTATTGTCTATTTTTAGGAAGCAATTGTTACATAGTTGAATCCTATCAACATCATGTTCTCATTTTTTTTTTTTTGCATCTTTGATGTTGCTTGTACCAGTTCTTACTGGAACCTCCCACAGCATTATGACACAACCAAGAAATTTGGATCAGCAACTATTTCCCGGGCATGCAATTAGGGAGCTTGTATTAGAGGTATTATGTAACAATATTTGCCATTTTTTTATTCTATGGTTGTGCACAAAAATGTTGTGCACCTATTTTTGTGCCTATGAGTTACGAGCTCATTGCAGCTATGGTTGGACCGTCTCCTTTTGTTTCATGTCGACGATTGGTAAGATCGGCCTGCTTTGTATGTAGCATACATCTCTTCAAAACAATGGAGTTTTTCTTGATTTCTTGTTAGAATGTATCTAGAATTGTCAATAGAAGAAGTAAGCAATAGTTAGTGGTGAAGTAGATATAACATTGGGATGAGTTCTGAATTTTAATTAAATTTTCTCTGACACACTCAAGCTCAAAGTTTGCTTGCCTGTTTGCATTTGGATTTTTGGACTGTCGTCTAAGTATCTGACTAAATTTCAGTCTATGTAATACTTTCACAGATTTCTCGCAAGATTCAAGTGACTTACAAGATGTGTGTCAAGTGTTACACGTTGTCCTCAAGTGATAATAGAAGTCGTCGGCAAATAGGGCACCAAGTGTTGCACGTTGAATGTGTTGGAGATACTCAGACGAGGGGACAATTGGACGTGGTACACATTATTGTTGACCTTGCGCAAGACTTCACAAGGACCCACTTGAAGTAACCCAAGGCTCTTATCCTTGCCAAAATGACCCAACTTGTGACTTTTGGTCAATAAGTGGGCTCTCAAAGAGCATTTAGGAACACACAACTTGAGCCCGCGAAAGAGAAACTCATCCTTCAACATATAACACGGATAGTTAAGCATGTCACCTCTTTGCCAAGCTTCAAAAATCTTGGTAAAGTAAGAGTCGTCGGCATAGAAACTATGAAATTCCTCAAATCCAACAACCTTAGTCTTCGTTTCCATCAAAAGGGTCACCCTCCTACTCAATCCATCGGTAACTTTGTTGAGAATCCCTGATTTGTGCCTCAAGGAGAATGTGAATTGTGGTAAGTAGGCCACTCACTTGGCATGACATTTGTTGAGGTGTTGTTGGCTATTGATGTACTTGAGAGCTTCATGATCGGTGCTGACGATGAACTCCTTGTAGGCAAGATAGTAGCTCCAATACTTGAGGGCTTGGATAATAGCATAGAATTCCAAGTCATAAGTAGAGTACTTGAGTTTTGCCCCATTTGACTTTTCACTAACGAAGGCAATAGGTTGACATCCTTGGCCAAGTAGCCCACCAATTCCCACTCCTGAAGCATCACAATCAAGATCAAAGGTCTTGTCAAAGTCCGGTAATGCCAAAATCGGAGCTTCGGTATGTTTTGATTTCAAGAACTTGAAACTCTCGGCGGCTTGTTGGGTCCATACGAGCACCTTTTATTTGAAGCAATTGGTAAGAGGAGCCGCGATGCTACTAAAGTTGTGAATGAACCTCCGATAGAATGTAGCCAACCCATGAAAGCTCCTCACGTCTTGAGCTAATGTAGGGGTTGGGCATTCAATGATTGCATTGATCTTGTCGTCATCCATGTGAACCCCATTTGAAGATACAACATAACCCAAGAACACCAAATTATCGACCGCAAAACTACACTTCTTCAAATTCCCGTAGAACTTCTCTCTTCTCAAGATTTCAAAGACTTGTTGGAGGTGGGATGAAGATCTTCAAGACATCGACTATACATCAGGATATCATCAAAGTATACGACTACACATATGCCTAGAAGAGGCTAAAGCATTTGAGTTATGACCCGCATAGAAGTACTAGGAGCGTTGGTACGACCAAAGTAAGCTCCATTGTTTTGGTTGCCAAACTCAGGTTCTTCACCATTATTCACAACGAATCCTCTACCTCTACCTCCTCTCCTACCTCTGTCGCCTCTATGAGCCATCACAACACCAAAGTAAACTCTAAGAATCAATTCAATGCCAAATAAGAAATACCCAGACAACTAGGACCCCAAACTTTAACAAGTCACAAGTAATTGCCTCCAAGTAATGACAAATCCCAACAATGGACAAGAAAACGCACAAACCAACATAAAAAATGCTACTATCGAAGCTATTCATAGCAAATCTAAGTGAAATCGAACTTGTAATGGCACTATAATGGGCTAAAACCACTGGGTGAAGCTAGAAAATACTGTTGAAGCTCCGGAAAATGTGATTCCAAAAAGCTTCAAGGGCTGTCCCGACCACCGAAGGTTGGGACAACTTGAAATAGGGCTGGGTTACTCTTGGAAAGCAGAAACGAGTGCACATATGGGTATTTCGAAGGTTAGAACAGTGATTTACTTGCTGGTTTAGCGCTGTTTGGGATGTTCGACGGTCGATTTAGTCATTTCAAGCTCTGGCGAGTGTAAATATGGTCATTCCGAGCTCCAGTGAGGTTTTCCGGCGCCTTTGTAGGTTTCTGGCGAGGTTTCCGGCGAGATGAAGGGCTAGGATCTTTGCTGAAGGCTCTGATACCAAATGATGCAAACCAACTTAAACAATGGGTTTGTAGAGAGAGAAACTCCCAAATTGGGAAATAAAAGATATACTTTCTTTAATATATCGATAAATGGCACAAAACATTGAAACATACCAATTTATTGTAAACTACTAAAAGACACAATTACCCCTAAATACATACTACATCATAAATTTACTGGTTCATGGGGAAATACATTGGTTCTTTGTGATTATTTGACTTGATATTCAGATTTGTACCAATTATATTGAAATGCATACCACCTCCTTTTTAACATTTTTCTTTTGGGGGCCTGAAGCAGTTATTTTTTTGGTTGTTCTGATTCTGATTAAGCCTTTGCATTTCCTTTCCCTTTCTTATGACTTGTCCCCTGTTGACTTTGGTTATTTCTTGAAATGTAAATCAGTTCTTTAGTTAATTTATTCTTAGAGTGAGGGTTATATATCAGTATCTCACTTCATTTGTCCTTCTATGGTTACTAATAGCCATTTTTTTATGTCACTTAATGAGAATTCTATTATCTGACTTACAAGTTAGCTCATAACCATTGAAAAGATGATTTATTTGTTGACTCGTTGTGTATGACCATCGCTATAAATAGCCATTTTTTATGTCAATAATGGTTAACCGTTGGAAAGATGAAGTAATCATTATGTATGCACTTACTTCGCTATAAATACCCATTATTCTTAAAATCTGAGCATAGTTATGGTCCACTATGTACAATTCATCGGAAAGATGTATGTCATTCCTGAATTCCAATTGATCATTTAATTTGTGAAAGCATGCAAAGCATAAAAACATTTAAAGTCTTCTTATGCTAACTTCATCTAATTTGTGAAAGAAATGCTAATTGGTTTCAGATACAACTTGGGTACATGCTGGATACAACCACAATTGAAAACAAAAATTTTGAATAAGCATTTCATGTACTGCAGAAGTATCAAATAGTCAAACAAAGTATCAATACTTGATATTATTCGACACATGTACGATATGTTTTTTGAAGTATATATCCATTCTTTATGGTTAGAGATTTACCCAATATGATTTTTTCTTTATTTGGCAGCATCAAACCTTACCAACAACTACCAAAACAGAAAGTTTCTGCGTATACAGGGAATAGAAAGGGTTGATCAGTAAAATACAAAGGTTTTGTTTTCTTGCTCAATCAATTTGATGTCATTGGCTATGTAATTGCAGTTGTCTGGTGTAAGCCCTAGGTTGTCTGTATGCTGCTATAAACCACAAGGTTGATTATATGCATGATCAAGTGCTTTTAAAGGCCAGTATGTTCCTTAGTTGTATGGCTGGAGTAATACCTGCTAAGAAGTTGCTTTCAAGTTATCGTAATAGTATTTCAATTGACGATGCACTATCTGGAGAGGCTTCGCTTTCTGGTAGGTATGAGTAGGCCTATTATGAGGTTATAATTGAGATTCTGAAAGATCATTTTAATTGACAACCATATTTGAGTTTTTACATTTCTATACGTTTGTTTCCATCTGAGTTAATTCGTCTTTAACTCGTGTTTTTTTGGGATTCCGTAAAGCTTTCAGATGATAGTCTTGCAAGGATGATAGCTTTCTGGAATAATATGCTTGTTGCTCAGTCACCATAACTTACATCTATCTTACATTTCTATTTTTTTATTCATTCAAACGAAAGCTTATTTTTTGCAGATGTAGGCTTCTTTGTGTTTGCCAATAAAGGTTTTGATTGTTTTGTTATGCTGTTTTTTCATTAAAAAAATTTCTGACTCTTAAATGTGGTACGCATGGTAGGCATGGCAAGGCCTTGAGAATGGCTTATAAACAAGGTGAGTTTCGTTTCTGATTTCTATGAAGTATTACATGTAGTCTACTGAGAAACATGAAGTAAAGAAACGAGAGATTTTTCATTTTTCTTGCTTATGAGATTGTCCACGTTTTCGGTACCGCCACCCTTTCCACCAAACAGAGTGAAAAAGAGAAAGAACAAGAACCATAAAAGGATAAGAAGAAAAATTGACCACCCAAAACCAAATGGTTTTATACTTTCTAAATTCTCGGAATTGAAAACTTAGGTGGGAAGACTTGATTATCTTCCTTTCTCCATGTTTGCTGTTAACATTGTTTTCTGCCTGGGTGTTGAATGTAAGATTTAATAGTACAAACGATGTAGCGAAGGAATTCAATACAAAACTGTTACGCGGTCTTGGGCGAGGGTGCCCTCATGCTTATTAATGTAAGATAGATGTAAGTTAGTATTTCTGGTTTGTTTAAGTTTGGGTGAAAATCCCATTTGCATGACTCACTTTGCTACACTGGTTTTGAAAACACTGAAGTGATCAGCTCAAACGCTAATTTAATGCATTTTTAGGAACAATGCACTATGCATTTTCCTAAACCAATGTATACGAAAAGGTATTTTTGCTAATATAGTGGAACTTGATACGTTCCTCGAGGATAATTTGCAGTTGATTTGAACAAGTATATGACGCTGGAGGGGTTTACTCTGTTAGTTAGATTAGTAAAGCGAGATAGAGTTCAGAAGAGTGGGAGAGAGAGACACCAAAAACCACTTAAAATCAGTCCCGAAACCTGCTGAAATCTGTCCTGAAATCCAGCCCTAAACCACACCAAAATCAGCCCTGAAAAGCACCCAAAAACAGTCCCAAAATCACTGAAAATCTGGTCCTGAAGCCACCCAAAATCAGTCCCTTTACCTGCTGAAATTTGTCCTGAAATCGAGCCCTAAACCGCACCAAAATTGGCCTTGAAATCCATATAAAAATATTCCCAAAATTACTGAAAATCTAATGCGTGGGTTGGATCTGCAAGTATTTGAATATATAATATTGGATTAAGTGCTTGAAATGGTTCATAGAATCATTGTATAATCATTTTTATTCCATGGTTGTGCGTTTTTTTTTTTTTTTGCCTATGAGTTACGAGCTCATTGCAGCTATGGTTGGACCTTCTCCTGTTGTTTCATGTCGAAGACTGGTAAGATCGGCCTGCTTTGTATGTAGCATACATCTCTTCAAAACAATGGAGTTTTTCTTGATTTCTTGTTAGAATGTATCTAGAATTGTCAATAGAAGAAGTAAGCAATAGTTAGTGGTGAAGTAGATATAAAATTGGGAGAGTTCTGAATATTAATCATATTTTCTCTGTATACTCATACTTATACTGATATTGTTTGAAGTGTATCGTCTTTGTCGTCAGTATCCATTGATTACACCATTACTTAACTTTGAAACGTGCAGCGTTGGTGAGAGGGTTCCCATATGCCCCTCCAGACTTCTACTTATGATATCTAAAATAGGTGAGACCATGAGAGGTTTCCCGTGCATTGACACTTTGATTTGTTGATATTGTGTTCCAGATGCTAGTTGATGATATTGGTGACGTGACAGTTACTAATGATGGTGCTACAATACTTAAGCTGTTAGACATTGAGCATCCATCTGCCAAGGTGGAAGAATAAAGCATACATTCTGTTCTTTAACTTTCATTTTGCATCAAACTCAAATCTCTCTCTCTCTCTCTCTCTCTCTCTCTCTCTCTCTCTCTCTCTCTCATATTTCTAGATACTTGTTGAATTGGCTGAGCTTCAAGACAGAGAAGTTAGAGATGGGACAACGTCAGTGGTCATTCTGGCTGCAGAGCTGCTTAAGGTAAAACCATCTAGTACGTCAATCTAACGTGCATTTCAAACAGAACTTTGTGATCCCATCAGTTGTTTTGTATCTGATTTGTTTTGGGGAGAGGCTAACTATGATTTAGATAACTGCAGAGGGCAAATGATTTGGTGAGAAATAAGATTCATCCAACATCCATAATCAGCGGCTACAGAGTGAGTATTCAGCTGTAATTATTTTCATCTACAGATTGTGAGAATAAGAATTGGCATTGCTACTATTCTCAAAATCGCATTAAACGTGTCTATAATTTACTTAAGGTCTTTACTGTCATCAACCAATAAGCAGCTTATAATGTTGTTTATTTTGGCAGCTTGCTATGAGGGAAGCATGCAAATATGTTGATGAAAAATTGGTTGGGAGGTAATGCTTCCAGTGAAATTGATCATTTTAATTTGTCAAACATCTTATGTTTTCAAGATCCTTCCTTCATGCATGTGGAGGCAGAACAGTTTAGCCTTAAATCTTAACTTCACAAGAGTGAACCAGTCTATGTATCTCCCACTCAAGTTTCTTACTGCAATCATGTGAAGCATTTTCGCCTTGAATATGAATTTCGCAATTTATGGAGTAACCAGGCTTGGTATGTCATCAACCAATACAATACTTTACCAAGTGGGAGATAAATTTATGTGGTCTATTAGCTTAGTAAACTGAAAAAGCGCATCTGGTAAGGCATTCCCTGTCTTACTACTAGACATATTTTTGAATGGTTAGGAAGACTATCAACCAGTTGATTGATTATTTTGACTCTTTAACACCTCTTGATTCCTGGATTTGAAACCATTAAAGACATGATTTAGGTTCTATATCATAGGTTTAGTAGTGGAGTGAAAAGCTGAAACGTGTCTGGTCGAGTTGTTTTCAACCAGATTGCTGTTTTCTCATTTTCCCCGGTGGAAACGCTTGGAAAAGACTCTCTTGTAAATTGTGCCAAGACAAGCATGTCCTCGAAGTTAATAGCTGACAACAGTGACTTTTTCGCAGTTCTGGTATGCGCTACACTTTAAAATGTTGAATTGGTTTTGGTCTCAATAGTTTAGTTTTGGCATATGAAATTTAATCAGTAGAGCTTCACAACATATACAGTTGTTGAAGAAGTTATTTCTGCCTTTCTGTTTGTGTTGTGAGTCAGATGGACCTATATATTATTTCTTGTCCAACTTGAATAGATGAGAATTTTAAGGAAGGCAACATCAATTTTTCTCTCAAATATGTATTTTGTACAAAGCTTTGACGATCAGTCAAAATATAGAGATTGGTGACCTTTCTTTCAGCTGACTGCTTTTCATAGGCTCATTAACAATCTGCTGCACTGCAAAATCTTGGATAACTGCAAAATTGTGTTATTTTGTGAGGTTTCATACTCCTAGGGGAGTTTACTTATGCTAACGAGAACTACTTCGGAATATTGCTATCAATATCCTGCCATCAATGCCTTTATTTATTTTGTCGAACATGCCGGTTAGACCTTTGTTTCATCTAGGTTACTGGTTCCCTTGTGAATTTTTGAATGCCTTATTTGTTGAATTTTTATTGTTCTTTTATCCAGTGAAGCAGTAACTCTGTTTATTGTATAGGTTGTGGAAGCTGTACAAGCAGTCAAGATAACCAATGCACGAGGTGAAATTAAATATCCAATCAAGGTTAGTAGTTTCATATATTTTTATGAATGAAGTTTCATAAGAAATCCCATGTATTTGGAGGATGTGGTTAATTTTCTGCGTACTATTGTAAGAAGACTTTGGGCTCTTATTTCAAATTAAAGATAACTAGTCGTGAAATCATTCTGTTTGGAAAAAAAAAAGATTCATTCCCTTATAATTAAGCTTCAAGGATAGGCAGTTAAGTTGCAATCAACTTCTGTGCTTTGTAGGCAATCAATATCCTCAAAGCTCATGGAAAAAGTGCAAAAGATAGCTACTTGTTGCATGGCTATGCTTTGAATACAAGCCGTGCTGCCCAGGGGATGCCGTTAAAAGTTGCCCCTGCAAGAATTGCTTGTCTTGATTTCAATCTCCAGATGACAAAATTGCAATTTGGAGTTCAAGTTTTAGTTACCGATCCTCGTGAGCTTGAAAAGATTCGTCAGAGGTGATTAGCGTATGTATTTCATATTCTTTTGAGATCTATGCTAGTTGTTTTACTGCTAGGGCTTGTATTTCCCCTTTATGTACACTACACAACACATTGTGCAATTTGCAATAATTTGGATGGACCACAAAAGAATGAACAATGGAAACAACAACTATTAAAGACGTGGAGTGTGCCATGCAATTAAGCATACTAACAGTTTTTTTTTGTTGTGCTAGACCGGTGAATGATATAGTAGCTTGCAGCCTCGCACGACTCCAGAAAAAGTAGTATAGGATGTTTTGACGTCTCTTTATTTTTGTTTTTCTATTTTTGGCTCTTTGATGCAGGCAGCAATGAATGGACTCTTACTTTTTGCCTATGAAGCACGGATACTCCGAAACTAGTCACGTATCCGTATCGGATACTTCTCCGATACCGATACTCACCCGATACACCCCGATACGTATCGGATACACCAAATAAGTATCCAACATTAAAATTAAATCATTTTAATTTCGGATACTTGGCGGATACTTCTAGGATACGGCCGGATACTTTAGGAGTACGGCCGGAGATGCATTTGATTGTTTGAGGGTGCCGGTATACTTGAAGTTGCTAGTTTTTTCCTTGATGAGCCGGATATAGAAGCTATAATATTCTCCGATGAAGGTTGAGAGGATGTAATTGAATGTTGATATGGATAAAAATTAACAGGAATTATTATTTCTTGATTTAGACTTTAGTCACTTTGTTTCTATTTTGAATGACTTTTGAAAATTAACTTGTGCTAAATGATTGGTATAATATTATTAGCAATTCAACTACTCTTCTAGTTCTTTTAACTTCTTTTTATGCATAGTACATAACCGATAATTATTTTAAAAAAAAAAATTTATAGCCGTATCCCCGACGTATCCGTATCCTATTTTTTTAAGTTTTGCCGTATCGCCGTATCCGTATCGTATCGTATCGTATCCCGTATCGGTATCCGTGCTTCCTAGCTTTTTGCAGAGAAGCTGATATTACAAAATAACGGATTAAGAAGCTTCTAAAGGCTGGAGCCAATGTTGTTTTGACTACAAAGGGAATTGATGACATGGCCCTCAAGGTAGTTTATATAGTTTTAGTTTTGTCATGACCAGATTAGCAGTCCATGTATTTATTGGCTTATTGTCTTCCACAAGAATGCCACTGGATGCATATTTTGGTCATATCACAATATCATGTGTTAGTCTCGGAAGTTGCCTCCAAAATGTCTCCCAGATCATTTTCATGGCTATGATATCCTGTTCAGGTTATGTCTACACATTGGTTTTATGTCAGATTTTATCCCAAATCCCAAAAATTAAGGAGAGAGACAGGTGACATGTAAAATATCCACTTCACCTATTATGTAAAAAGGGGGAAAAATCAGTAGCTCAGAGACCATAATGTGTTTGGCATCAGATTGCACCTACTTTTGGATATGAGTTCCATGTGATACTGGAGCATAAAAGTATTTGTGTGCCTTCTTCTTCTTAAATATGATTGCTTTCTTCTCTCCTTTGTTTGGAGAGCTAGTATGTACAAGTCAAGTCAAATGGTGTCGGATATGGCCCTGTAACCCATCTCGCATCATGTCTATTTTAGGTTAGATATTTCCTTACATAACGTTGGGTTTTTGTACTAAAATAGTGCAGAGCTGACTTTTGGTTTTGCTCCTGGATTGGAAACGGCTCCTTCAACGGGTGTCATAATGGATTTATTTGCTATATTTCTATCTATTATTTTGGAGATTTATAATTCTTATGTTTTATTTGATGGAATTTCAATGAATTTGATTTATAAGAACCAAAAAGTCCTAGTGTTCAATACAAAATAAATCATTTAGAGCTTGGATTTCTAGCCAATTCTACTTTGGTAGTTTTACCGCGGAATTTCTTTGTTTCCGTATTTCCTCAATGTGAGTGTTTTATTGAGTTGTAGTGTGGTACAGTTCTTCAGAACTTCTGAAACGAGATCTAAATTCATGGCATGCTTCATAGGTACATTTTCTAACGTTTTCTTCCTTAATTTCTGTTCCAGTACTTTGTGGAGGCCGTTGCAATTGCAGTGAGACATGTTCAGAAAGCGGATATTCGCCATGTTGCCAAAGCGACAGTTGCAACTTTGGTGCGTTTCTATATTTGACATCTGAAGAGAGACTGCCTCCTATAGCAGTCTTAATTTTTTTCGAAATCTTTTTCCTTTATTTTATTATATTATGATCAATTTTTTCTTGCATTTTATCTTGTTCTTATCTTGTGGTGTGTGCAGGTTTCAACATTTGCTGATATGGAAGGAGAGGAAACATTTGATTCTTCACTTCTTGGACATGCAGATGAAGTAGTTGAGGAGCGCATTGCGGATGATGATGTGATATTAATAAAAGGGACAAAAACAACAAGTGCAGTATGTCATTTCTCTCATTTGCATGTTGAATTGGCTACTTGCATCTGTCAGAACATGTCATTTTTCTTAATGCTATTGTGTTCGTTCTCTTGTGCTGAACTTACTTGAAAGCAACAGTGAAGGAAATGGACAAAAGTACGAAGGCTGACCATTTTAAAGTTGAAGGTTTTTTACTAGGTCAAATTTAGCGTGCTTATGTTATCGTAAGAATTTTCTTGGTATATTTTCTCCAGGTTTCTTTAATACTCAGAGGTGCAAACGACACAATGCTTGATGAGATGGAGGTCTTTGCATGATTCATTGAGCATTGTGAAGAGGACCCTGGAATCTAACAAGGTAAGCCTTAGTAGTTGATGTTCGTGTCCTTTTTATCCACGATATTTAATATTTTGAATTTGAATTTGGTTAAAAATATTGCATTTTTTTCTATTAATCAAAACTATTATTTAAAATCGACACAATTAAAATAGTACTCCTTTAATTATCTTGAAGCTATAGCCTTTATAAGAAAAAAACTATAAATTCATCTCCAATGTGATTTATATTGATAAGGCTTGTAACTCACAACTCCAACGATTTGGTCATTATTGTTGTGAATTGTGGCAAAAACAGGTTGTTGCAGGTGGAGGTGCAGTGGAGGCTGCCTTATCTGTGTATTTGGAGTATCTTGCCACAACATTGGGATCTAGGGAGCAGCTCTCAATTGCAGAATTCGCTGAATCTTTGTTGGTCATACCTAAGGTCTTGAATATGCAGTGAGTTGGTTGAATTTTCTCCTACTCTTGTGAGTTTTCTGCAGTCAATAATATTGTTTAGTGGGACATTCATCCGGTGCAGATTCTTGCTGTCAATGCTGCAAAGGATGCGACTGACTTAGTTGCTAAACTACGTGCACGAACCAACGCAGATAAGAAGCATCTCTCCAGGTACTTTGATCCCAACATTGCATGCCGAGTTCTTCTTATTACCCTTGTTTAGCTTTAGCATGAGTGCTTTCGCAGCAGTTTAACTTGACCAACTGAAAATCTATCTATCTATCTTTGTGTTTATGTACATGTATGTATATTATATATTAAACACCTCTATAACAGACGACAGGTATCACTCAAAAAATCACATCCATACGAATCTCTCTTTATTAAACACCTCTATAACAGATGACAGGTATCACTCAAAAATTCACATCCATACAAATCTCTCTTTCGCTTATTGTACATTTTTTTGCTCACAAGAAAAAACTTCAGATCAAACTTTTTCTTTTAACATAAATATTAAATCGTAATTCGATAAAGCGATTTTTGTGTTCCTGTTCATAGTACTAGTACCACACTTGTGGCTACTAAAATCATTGATCCCAGTGAATTATGTCAGTAGATTTTTTTTTGGTTTATCTACCCATTAACAGTGATGACAAGTACTTACCAGTTATTGTTCGCATTGGAGTGAGGCAAGATTTAACTTGGTTCCACCAATAGTGGAAACTACGGAAGAGCACAAACTACTGATAAAATGGGGACAAAATGTGAATGTGAATTCGCAAAATCATACTCATTCTTGATTTGTTTCTTTAGGTATTATTACTTCCTTTTATAGGTAAGAAAGGAAATTCGTTAGTCTTAGTCCTATTAGTCAGACAAAGTAGAAGACAGGCAGGGAAATAAGCACAAATGTGCTATTTGGATAACAAAACAAGTAATAAGAGCAGGTAAAGCCAAGCAAAGCAGATTAATAGCCGCAGAACTAAAAAGAGGGAGCGTTTGTCCTCCTTTAAGCCTAAGCATAGTGATTTTTTGTCGCTGTTCATCGTGGGTCTAAGTTTATGGATGGATTCTCTCATCGAAAGCCCCTCCAACTCAATTAATATCAACATGTCGTGATTAGTTAGGCTTAGTTGATTCTTTTGCATCAAATTCCTTTTACTTCATATGTAGCTGCAATCTCATTTACTATTTGGTTTGGTCGTCTTTTAATTGTCACAGTATGGGACTAGATCTCTTAGAGGGAACTATCCGCGACAACCTAGAAGCTGGAGTCATTGAGCCTGCAATGAGCAAAGTGAAGATATTAAAGGTACATGCCTATGAAGTGATTAGTCCAGATTTGTTTCTTCACTTTTTTAACTATTTCAAACATCTTAAAAATTGATTTCATAATCATCAAAAATATTATAATTACTCGATTTAAGTTTTGAAGAGGCACAAATATCACAATTGAACAAACAAATCGAGAGGGATGGAACATTAATCTGTATTTAGGAGAGAGCCGACTTCACTAATTGAACATTGATGTATTTTCGCTGCCAAAATACTTGATAAAAACTTTTCCTGATTTTTTTTCCTGTTATTGTTGTAGTTTGCAACTGAATCAGCTATAACAATTCTCCGAATCGATGACATGATCAAGCTTGCCAAAGATGAAAGCCAAAATGGGGAGGATTAGGGTTCCACCTCAACTAGATTATCCCTTTTTCCTGGCAGTACCCCACCAATTCCCACTCCCGAAGCATCACAATCAAGTTCAAAGGTCTTGTCAAAGTCCGGTAATGCCAAGATCGGAGCTTCGGTAAGTTTTGACTTCAAGAACTTGAAACTCTCGGCGGCTTCTTGGGTCCATACAAGCACCTTTTGTTTGAAGCAATCGGTAAGAGGAGCCGCGATGCTACTAAAGTTGGGAATGAACCTCCGATAGAATGTAGCTAGCCCATGAAAGCTCCTCACTTCTTGAGCTAATGTAGGGGTTGGGCATTCAACGATTGCATTGATCTTATCTTCATCCATGTGAACACCGTTTGAAGATACAACATAACCCAAGAACACCAAATTATCGACCGCAAAACTACACTTTCAAATTCCCGTAGAACTTCTCTCTTCTCAGGATTTCAAAGACTTGTCGGAGGTGGGATGAAGATCTTCAAGACATCGACTATACATCAGTATATCATCAAAGTATACGACTACACATATGCCTAGAAAAGGCTGAAGCATTTGAGTTATGACCCGCATAAAAGTACTAGGAGCATTGGTACGACCAAAGTAAACTCCATTGTTTTGGTTGCCAAACTCAGGTTCTTCACCATTATTCACAACGAATCCTCTACCTCTACCTCCTTTCCTACCTCTTTCACCTATATGAGCCATCACAACACCAAACTAAACTCCAAGAATCAATTCAACGCCAAATAAGAAATACCCAGACAACTCGGACCCCAAACTTTAAGAAGTCACAAGTAATCGCCTCCAAGTAATGACAAATCCCAACAATCGACAAGAAAACGCACAAACCAACATAAAAATTGCTACTATCAAAGCTATTCATAGCAAATCTTAGTGAAATCGAACCTGTAGTGGCACTATAATGGGCGAAAACCACTGGGTGAAGCTAGAAAATACTGTTGAAGCTCCGAAAAACGTGATTCCGAACAGATTCAAGGCTGTCCCGACCACCGAAGGTTGGGACAACTTGAAATAGGGCTGGGTTACTCTTGGAAAGCAGAAATGAGTGCAGATATGGGTATTTCGAAGGTTGGAACAGTGATTTAAGAGCTGGTTGAGGGCTGTTTGGGATGTTCGAGAGGCGATTTAGTCATTTCAAGCTCTGGCGAGTGTAAATATGGTCATTCCAAGCTCCAGCGAGGTTTTCCGGCGCCTTTGTAGGTTTCTGGCGAAGTTTCCGGCAATGTATTAGGTTCCGGCGAGATGAAGGGTTAGGATCTTTACTGAACGCTCTGATACCAAATGATGCAAACCAATTTACACAATGGGTTTGTAGAGAGAGAAACTCCAAATTGGGAAATAAAAGATATACTTTCTTTAATATATCGATAAACGGTCGCGTAAAACATTAAAACATGCCTATTTATTGTATACTACTAAAAGACACAATTGCCCCTAAATACATACTACATCATAAATTCACTGGTTCATGGCGAAATACATTGGTTCTTTGTGACTATTTGACTTGATATTCAGATTTGTACCAATTATATTGAACTTATGAGTCAAACAAGGAAACTTTGTTTGCGTAATTATGCGAAGGTAAAAAATCAGTTTGGTTTTGTTGCTTGGGTGATCTATTATTAAGCTACTTTCCTACTTACATGAATGATGGAAATTGTTCATGGAAGACAAGTTCTTCCTTTTGGTTTTTAATGACTTTCAAGGTGTAGGGGAACCTTTGTTTGGGCTCAAATCCTTGTCCATTTTCTTACTGGGATATTTGCTTTAGCCAATGTTCTAAAAATCGCTAGCCGCTAGTCGGGCGGTGGGGGACCTTCTAGCGCCTAGGCCTAGTAATCGGAGATTAATCGGCCTAGGAGAATTAGTCGGTTTTTTTTTTTTTTAATAAAAATTTCTATAAATGTTCCAAATTAAATAAATATAAGTAACACATTACACATAAAAATTTCAAACAATATTAATCTCCTCCTCTTCCTCTCCATATCCCTCTAAAATTTGATCCCCATCGGACTCAAAGTCAAAATCTTCATCTTGCTCTTCTTCCGTGTCATCTTCTGATTCAAAATCTTCTTCATGTAGTTCTCGTACTTCAATATTTCTTGCACTTCTCCTAGGTTTTGAAGGGCTTCATCTGCTCCCATAGCTTCTCCAATCACCTCCCATGTAAGTCCCGAATTAGGCTCAACTTCTTCATCACCACCATCAACAATCCATCCTTGTGCATGCGTTGCTTCGCTTGTAAGCAAGACATCTCTCCCCTTCTCCCTTCTTTTCTTATTGATGAGTTTGGCATTGAATTGGACATACACTAGATTGCTCAATCTTGTTGTTTCAAGTCTATTCCTTTTCTTCGTATGTATCTATACATAAAAGAAAAAATCGCAAGTTAATATAATTATTTTTCATTTTATATGGAGAGAGAGAGACTATATATAGAGAGAGAGAGAGAGAGAGAGAGAGAGTATATGCTCACTCCTTCGAATGTGCTCCAATTTCTCTCACACCCGGATGAACTTGTAGTCAAAGAGAGAATTCTAATGGCCATTCTTTGCAAATTAGGTGTATGATTGCCATAGTTAGACCACCATCCAACTAGTGATGAAAGAAGCACAAATCAAATAAATTAGTATTAAGATATATTCAATTTAAGTAGCAATTATATTCATAATCAAGAAAAATAAAATAATTTACCCGGATCGTAATTGTCATCATTTTTCTCACATCTTTTTGCGGCCAATGCTCTTCCAAATCCACCCTCTTTGCTCTTGTACTTCAACAAGTCCTTATTGATGACTTGATCTTGGATATCAAAATCATTAGGGTAAAAACATTCAACACAATTTAAAACCCCATCCATTGTAATTGGATCGTGTTGAATGGTATTATCCTTAAAGTGGTAAAAAGGATTTAACAAATAGGCCGTCAAATTCAATGGACTGTCTAGTCGACCCACGGCTTTTGCATCAATGATTTCTAGTATTGGTCGGTAAGTAGTCTCATTTTGTTTGAATGCTTCCTTGATATCTTCCTTTGCCTTTTTGAGTTCTCCATAAATAAAGCCCATTGACGGCTTTCGATCCCCATCAACCATACGAAGCACTTTTACTAGAGGAGCAAACACTTTTAAACACAGAGTTACACCATTCCAAAACGACAAACTCATCACTGTAGCATATGCTGCTTTCCCTTTCGTGCTCTTAGCCCATTTACTATCTCCCCATGCATTGCTACTAAACATTGTCCTTAAATCTTGTTTCTTCTCCATCAAACTTTGTAGAGTTAAGAATGCGATGGCAAATCTAGTAATACCCGGCCTCACTATGTCTCTCTTTATTGTAGCTTTTCGCATCATTGACAATGTATTATGGTGAACATAAATAAATATTGTGAACGCCTTTGCCTTATCTATAACTCCTTTGAACTTAGATTGCTTACCAATCCCTTCAAGCATGAGATTTATTGTGTGGGTGGCACATGATGTCCAAAACATAGTAGGCCTCTTGCTCTTCAACAAATTTGCCGCGGCCATATTATTTGAAGCATTGTTTGTGACCACTTGAATTATATTTTGTGGCCCAATATCATCAATGAATTTGTCAACATAGGTGAATATGTATTCCCCCATGTGTGACTCCTCCGATTCTTCCTTAGAAGAAAGAGAAGATGTCCCGAGTTTACAATTGACGCACAAATTCATAATGCTTCTCCTCTTTTGGTCGGTCCAAGCATCGGTCATAATAGAACAACCCGTTAAAGCCCACTCCTCTTCTTGCTTCTTGAGTGAAGTTTTTGTTCTCTCCACCTCCTCCTTTAGTAGTGGCTCCCTTAATAGGTATTGGCTTGGAGGTTGGTAACCCGGTCCAAATTGACCAACTGCTTCAACAAATCGTTTGAAGCTATCATTGTAGATAGCATTAAATGGAGTACCGGATTCATATACCCAACGAGCCAAGAATTGATGCACATTATGAGTTCTTTCCTTCCAAAGTGCTTCACTTATGTTTTGTTGTCTCATCTTTTTGTTTGCATCGGTAGAAGAAGAATAGGGATTGATAGTAGAAGCAAATTTGTCCATGGGACCAAGATAATGGGGCCTTTTCCTTGACCCTACAACTTCAACTTCATCGTCTTCTAATTGTTGATCACCAAATATATCCACTTCCGCCCTAATTTCCTTGTCATCTTTCTTCTTCTCTTTCTTTTTATTTTTTGCTGCAAGAAGTGCCTCTTGACACTTGGCTTGATCTTCTTTGGTTGACTTGGTGCATGAGGCAACGTTTCCCTTAATATGACCTATGTGTTGTTTCATTCTATAAATTCCTCCACTATAAACTTTTCCACACAATTTGCATTTCAAACGATCCAAATTCTTATCATCCACCAAAACTCCTTTATCCCATCCAACATCGTTTGACCCTCTTTTCAACAATTGACTTTCGGTGTTGGCATTAGAGGCCGCCAAAGAATTAACCGGATTCTGAGACACTGATAAAATAATATACCTATTACCTGGATCATATGACATAAAAAATAATAAATTACCAAACAAATAGTGAGTATAGATATTCAGCTATTAGCCTATTATACTAGTATCGGATAATAGTATAAATAGCAGATTAGCAGTATATTGGATAATAGTATAAATGTATAATAGTATAGCACTGCCTAATAGCTATTATATTATATAATAGTCTGAAGCAAAGTCCCACAATGCTCTAGTAGGGAAGCAATGTGCAATACACAAGCATGATGGCACACTCACTTCCATAGCTCATTTTTCGGATTGAGTTCTGCTCAACACCATAAACTACGATTCAGAGGCAATGTGCAATACACAAGCATGAGGGCACACTCACTTCCTCCCTAATTTTGGGAAAGCACCGTGCTAACACTACCTAACAGGTGTGAGCATATGCGAGATCCAGATTAGACAAAGCAAGTTTTCCATTTACGCTGTTTATAACTCATGATTTGTTGCTGAAAAAGGTCAATCAAGAGGAAGGAGGGGGGACAATGAGGTGGGACTGCAGGAAGCAAATACAGTTAGGTAGGTGTTGATTAGTCAAAATATGGGCCACAAGATATAAATCTGCACCATATGTCACATGGATTTACATTTTGGGCAAAGCTCCCATGACGACACAAAACAACACGAATACAGGTGTGCCATTAATAGATATACTAGCCGATTAGCAGTATATTGGATAATGAATGGTAAGTTCTGTAGTCGGTGGTAGTTTGGTACTGTCTATATAGTATATATAATGATAGCGAACCCGAAAAAAACGGTTGGGCTCCCTCACAAAATTGTCCCGTTCATTAATCGGCCAGCTCGATTAATCGCCGACTGGAGCCCGCCTAGGAGAGAGAACGATTTCTGTGGAGGATTTTCCGGTAATCCCATCGGTAACCCACCGACTACCGATTACTAGCCGATTAGTCGGCCGATTTTATCGATTTTTAGAACACTGGCTTTAGCTACCAAGAAAAAATTAGTAAGAATATGGTTCAGTGCTGTTTTTGGTGCTTCTCTCATGTATCCTTCGTTAATTCAATTGTGTAACTATTTGAGTGGCAGTAATACTTTCTATCTTGATGACACTACCTAATATGTGTTAGAATATGCTTTCCGAAGATATTGGAAATTTCCTCCCTTGGTCTATAATTTCCATCTCTTTGATTTTATTCCTCATGCCATTTGATTGGATTGTTACACGTCATGACTACCTGCAATCGGCAGCTTTAGTAACTGTCTTATGCTTTGATTCTTTTTGTTTCCTTATTATATTGTGTATTGATCTCCATCAAGAAGTTATTTATGAGATTAATGTTCTATCCGGTCATCTTGAGGATGTTTATGGGTTGTGAAACTTGAATTTTTTCATCTTTCTCCAATGTAGGTTGATCAACGTGGTTGTGTTGATCTAAGTGGCCTTTTGAGAGTCACGGTGAGCTATGGAAGAAACGTAAGGACACTGTTCATCGAATATTCTCTCTTTCAATATTGATCTTTTGCAGACCTCAATGTTTCAGTATAAATTCAGAATTTTATCGTGATTTCATGTTACGACTAAAAACTTTTGATTTTCAAAGAGCTTACGTCATGCCTTTGACTTGTTAGTGGGCCTATTAACTATTTACCCTGGATTCTTTTCTCTGAAAGTCTAAGTCATAACCTTTTCGATATAGTGTCTCTTTCAGTTTTAATCAATTAGGAAATTGTATTCAAGAAAGAATTTGAAACTGAAAAAGGGGAGCTAAGAGCTTTATCGAAGGTTTGTGATTTTTTGCTTCAATTTTCATTTTCTTTATTTCCTTCAACTTTGTTATGTAACTGAGTATCCCTTACCTGACTATTTCTCATATTTCCACTATTGTTAGGTACCTGAGTTTTGCGTGGTAGGATTTGGACGTGAAAACATGGCTTTTGTTGTCATTAACACTGAAGGTGAAGTGGATGAAACCATCCACGATGATGAATCATGTGGGCAATCCCTTATGCTCGTGATAAGGTCATAGTCGTTGGATACAGATGATTCAGTGAAATACAGTTTCCACCATGGGCACTGAATAGTTCGTGCTATTTCCCTCCCACAAAAGGAAGGGCTAGTCCGACTTGTAGCTTCTCGTTCACGATACCAAGAGCTCCATTTGACAATTGAGGTATCAAATTTTTTTGCAGAAAATTTTACCCCTTTTTATTGAGTTTTAGTCTTGGAAATTTTTCTTACATGTAGGTGCATGTTGTGTAAGCTCCAATAGTGGAGTCGGAAACTACTCAAACTCCTTATACAGATGGGAAGGTGTTCCGCCGTTAGGACTCATCTACTCTTAAGGCTTCAAAGGTGGGTTATGATGGTGTAGATGGTCAATATTCTGATGGCAAGTTATTGCTCCTTCTGGACTCGTTAGCTCCTAAAGATATATAGGGTTTTGTGGTTGCAGTCATGAACGATCAGAAGGTACAGAAAAAACTCTCAAGGTTTACATAACTTCTCTTGTGGATTTTTGAAATATAGTTTCAATCAATGCCTGGATGGACCATTTTTCTTTTATTTACCTATATCAAACCAAATGGAGCCTCAAGTCCAATTGGTGTCAATTACATGATCTGTTTTCTTCATTGAGCTTTGTTAAGGTCATCTGATTTAGATTCTAATAAGCACTCCATTTGTGTGATTCATTATCGCTAGTAAGCATTAGTTGTTTCTCCTCTTTAAGTTCAGCCCACTCATAAGTACTTGGCCACTTTTTTTAGGTCTGGTTGTAGTTCCAAACTTCAGGTTTCAAATTTTCGTTTCAAAAGCTAAATAGATGGAGCTACTACAATTTCCTTTTCTATTGAAATTTTAAGGATTTTTCAAAGTCCATTAGGATTCTACCCGCTAGTCACAGAAACTGGTTAAACTAGTTAACAAGCATTACTATGGGTAACATGGAGCATTAGGGGTTTTTATTTGATTAAGCATGATTTGATTAGGTTAATAATTTGAAATTTGAACTTGTATTTGATTGACTGTGCTTCCTAAAATAAATATTGCTCGTACTGAAATTAAATTTTTAACTTCGATTAGTGCGTGATGTGGTTAGTCCTGTTTTTAAAATTTGGAAACTTTAGATTGTTTTAGCTGATTAAATTTCTGAATTTAACATTTAACTTCACCTGTTATTGTGCTTAAGACTTTGACTTGAATTAATTTGGAGTTTTATTAGACCACTAGTTGGCTGTTCGAATTCTTTGTGTTACTTCCATTTGTGAGCTTTCAACATACAAATCTTTGGATTTTCTACAGACGAGTCTGACTTCTTCCCTTCCCCTCCATTATTGTGTTACTATCAATTTTGATGGCTTTCATGTTGCTGTTATATTTTATGATATCTACAAAATGGAGTGGTAAGCAACCAAGTGAAATGGCGTTGTTGCTTCTTTCCATGTCTTCGTTGAAATGTTATTACTGATGGTTATGTCCTGCTATCGGTATTCTTCTTTTGGTTTTATGGACATTTTCACGTCTTACCTTTCGATTCTGCTTGGATTATCATGTTATGTACCTTGTTTGGTATCCTTTTTCCTCTGTATCTATTTCTTTGTTTGAAAAATTGACAAGAAGTTAACTATCAGTTGGTTTCCTGTTTGGAAGAATGGGAGTCACATTGCTTTTTACTTATTCTGACGCAACATTCTCACTCTTAACACGCAAGAACTCCCCCCCCCCCCCCCCCCCCCCCAACAAAAGAAAATCTCTGGCCAAACCCAATGGAACCCTCTTCCTCGGCACCCTCTCACTTGGAAAACATGTGTGCATACTGAAATTATTTTCATCAATTTTCTTTATTTTCTGTAAAGAAGAAGCAGAAACACTGTTGATGGTACCAAACATGAGCCTCAATTGGCCTTTGACTCGTGTATTTATGTTCAAATATCAGAGTTGCCGTTCAACTCTCTCTTTTATGTCATCCTTTGAGCCACGACCCTTTATATGGTATTGAGTTTCTTAATTTTTTGTGTGAACATAATACTGTTTTTTTTTTTTTTTTTAGGTGTGGTATTTCTCACCAGATGACAACTTTCTAAGTGGTTCCCACCCCCCTTAATGGTTTTAGTACCTATTGCTGCTTTTCTTGCATCCCCTAGTATTGAATTTATGTTTGTGGTGTTCTGCTTACTTACTGGGGTCTTTGATGCTTGGTCTGACTTATATTTTTATGACATTTCTTTTTGCAAGAGCAGTAGTGTTAGTCTACTTCTACATGTTTGGTATGAAATATGGATTAGTTTGGTTCTTTGATGTTGCTACTTGCAGGTTTCTATGAGCTAGGTTTTCGTTTTGAATAATTAGCTTTCAGTTAGCATGGCGGTTCTTTCGCTTGTTGTATTTAGATTGGTCGATTGCTGTCAACTGGTGTTTGATTCAGGTATATCAGAGCTTGTTGGCGCAGTTGCTTATTGTGGTTCTAATGAATTGATGAATGCAGACATTTTGAACTTTGCCTTGATCAGTTTGATTAATAGTACTTTGGCACTTCTTCACTTCACTTCCTGTTTAAGATGTGGATTGCGTGTGATTGCCTGGTGGTTGAAATGACTAGTTAGACAGCTTTTGTACTTTCTATCAGTAACCAATACATGAATAGGAGTTTCTAGTATTTTCATGAGCTGTTTTTGTGGATTATTTAGGCTATATTTTTGGTTGGTTGCTAGACATGTTTTGTCTTTGCTTCTGCTTATAATCTTTTATATGCTTGGTATTTTTCTGAAGAATGGTTGGGTGGTTAAGTAGCCTATGGTGAGCAGCAGGAGTGAGCGCAGGTACATTTTTTGTGAAAATGAAATGTTTGAAGACTGAGAGCTACTCAAGCGTGTTTTGCATATTTCATAATTACATTAATATGTACTTGTATTTTCTTTATGGGGATGAGCAGTATTTGGGTATTTAATGTTACTTGTGGATGCCCAAGTGCTTATTAAGAGATCCAGTGTGGCTCGCAATCGAGATGCACTTGATCGTTAATGATAGGCTAGATATGAAGGATTCCATTGTGGCTCACTTTTTAGAAAAAGATAGCTTTTCACATACACCTGGTCATCAGTGAGAGGTGAGAATAGAATTCGTTCTTATTTTTCTGATCCACTCGCTAATTCAAAATCCATCCAGCTTGTTGACCTAGGTGACTTTTTTGGGTGGCTCTCTTTTTTCATCACTACATTGTTGTACTACGGTCTTTGAGAAGACCATGATTTTAATTTATTTATTGCAATGGCTTACAGACGTGGCATATTCCTGCTAACTGTTTGATAGGAGAAGTGGTCTGTCATGAAGAGGTGTGTCGACCTCAATCTGCCTTGACCTGGTGTATAATGCTCTAATGTAACATGTTATCTTCCTTTGTGACTTTCGAAGACTTGAAAATGGCTAAGGCTTGCATAAAAAATGGTGCAGTCTCCCTGGATGGTGGGATCATGGGAGGAAATGGGGTTCTTTCTCTTGGACATCGGTATGTACATTACAGCCAGTACATTTGTGTTTGTAGTTTTGCATTGATTTAATGTGAACAGTTTTAGTTCTAACTGAATGTCAGACAAGGCATGGTCTTCAAGATCCTTAGCTGGTTGTGGCAAATTTCTTGCTGTGAGGTTGTCAATATCACGTTTTGTTTTGACCAAGACCGTTTTCGTATCATTTAGCCGCTTCTAATAGAGAACGTAATTTGTAACTGATTATATATATCGGTTGATCGAATAAATAGAAGCCCATCCAGTATTCTTCACTGTTGATATGCCGCAGTGTGCCATGTGGTATTTGTATCCAGAAATTTACCATGAATTGACCTTTGCAAACGAGTAGTTAATAACATTAGCTGCCAATCAGTTGGGTTGGACATACTTTGTTTATTCTCTTGCTTCTTATCTTAATTTGTTCAATTTGACGAAAAATGATTGAAATAAAAATGTGAATGAGCTGAATTTTGATAACTTTTGACAGTAACTCATTTTGGTTTGGCTTTTATGAGATTACATTGGTAAATTTTTAACCTATTTTTTCTAGCAAGTTCACAATGGCGATCTGATAATCAAACAAAAGAATTTATCTTCTAAATTGGTGCTTAATCTATGAAAAGGAAGATAGAAGTTCATCTTTTGAATAACAACCGGGAAACTCACCAAGAATTAGAGCGTAAAGTCTTTCATGTTTCATACTTTTTCATTGCTACCTTGGTAGTTCAGATGGTGGGTTGACATTTTTTTAGTTGCCGTTTAGTTTTTATGGTGGCATGTTCAAATGGAATGGTTTTTTTTTTTTTTTTTCACATCGTGATTTTGTTTACCTGTTGTTCCATTTTTATCAGATGTACGTTGCATTCTAAATCTATGCCGCACCTTTTGATTATTCAGTTCAGTTGGTTGTGTTTTAGATGCAATCATCTTGTATTGTTTTCCCTTCCTAACTGTGCCATAAACAATATATTTTATGTAGTGTGGAAGTTAACAAGTACAGAATCACGATTTTTGACACTGGCCCAGGAATTGATGGCACTGATGAGCGCTTCATAGTAAAGTGGTATGATGTAGATCTTTGATGATCCTCTATTGGGTTAAAATTTGTATCTGAATGGTGGCCATTTAACTTGTTTTCAATTTTGTTGGATGGCACCTTTTTTGCAAAACTTCTAACGATAGCTTACGGAATATTGTATCTATCCATATTGGTTCTTCTGTATATTTGCTACTTAATTTATTCTTGACATGGACTAGCATGCAGTACCCATGGGGGCCCTTGCGAGCTTTCAAACTTTGACCCATCTTGAACAACTTTAAGCAAGGTCTTTATAATGCGTGCCTTCATCTACTAATTGTGGTATCTCCATTGGGTACGCCTTCAAACATTTGATTTTTCTTGATTAGATGTAGCATAACCTACATAGAAACTATTAAGTATCATAAGTTGGTCAACATCAATTTCTTCTTGGTTGCTTTCTATCTTCACTGGTCTTTTGTTTTGTTGGTGTTAAGAGCTGTTTTGGGCAACTGCAGCCCCTTTTTTGGATGTTTGGGTACGGTGGACCAATAGCTTCAATGCATCTAGGCAGGTATAGTTTTTATGAAAGAACATTATCATGTCTTTTCCGTATAATCATGTACATGCAGTGCATTGACTTGGTATCTTTGATAGAATTGTCATCTGCAGCCAATTTGTTTTCTCATTGTAGGCATGCTTTAGAAGGCGGGCCTTGGCGCAACTGGTGGGTGTGCTGGCTTTCCGCCCCCAGGACCAAGGCTCGAGCCCTGGAAACAGCCTCTTGGCAAAATGCTAGGGTAAGGCTGCGTACATATAGGGTCTCCTTACCCTGAGCCCACGTAGTTGGAGCCACTTCGGCACTGGGGGGGTCCGCCATTGTAGGCATGCTTTGGTTTCTTCTAAGACAAAAGAATCAAAGAAGGTCTATACCTTGCACCTTGAGTGAGAAGCTTTACTGAGTTGTTCTGGTTCGGAAAAGACATGGAGGGTAACTAAGCTTCCTTTTCTAGTTCATTCTTGTTATAGGAGTTCTCTCCCCTTCTTTTACCACTTAGTTTAAAATCGCCAAGTTTGTTCTTATTTTGGACTGACGGTGGCATTAGGAAGCCCAGAGCAGATGAAATAAGGAGATCACCTCAGGGTTCTTTTACCAAGGTAAGCTTTGTACCATAGTTTTTCTTCCCGTTTTACTCTGCTAGTTGGGATGGGTGGTAGAATGACTTTTGGAACTTTCACAATGGTGTTTTTTGGTGATTGGGCATTGAACATTATATTAAGTTGGCCAGCTGGGTGTATTAGTGCCCCTAATACAAAGATGAGGCAGGGGATCACTGTAGTTTGTGGGATACCTACAACACTCAACACTTTCAAACAAATTATTGTTCATTTATCTAGGATCCACCATTAGATTTATTTCTCATGTCTCCCCTATGTAACTTGACTGGGAAAGAGGCCCTTCAAGTCACGGTAATAGTGCACATGGCGATCTTAAATTCCTTGATCTAGAAATCAGTGCCTTTGCACTTGGTTACCTGGACCTCTCTTTCGTTTTGGTGGACCCAACTACAGATAGAAAATCCTCATCCCTATTGAGTGTAGATTCAAGAGTTAGGGGTGGTGACAGTTATCTGCAACTTGGTCATAGTGAAAGTGTAAAATTATGCCAAGGGGAGTGCCTCATTTATTTATGGGGAGGATGGGCTTTCAGAGTAATGATGTTCGTGGATCAGATTTTGCATTTCTAGAGTAAGGTTCTCGGTTTTGGTGAATGGGTCCGCTAATAGTTTCTTTTGTATTTCTAGATGTCTCAGGCACGGAATTCTCTCCTATGTTTTTTGTCTTTGTGATCGAGGCACTGAGAAGGTTGATTAGAGGGTAAGGGGTTTGCTAAAAGGTATTGAGATTTGTGTGGTGTTGTTTCATCTTGTAGATATGGAGCGGTAAGGAACGCGAGGAGTGTGCGAATTCTTTTGAGGTAGTGTGGGGTCTGAAGGTGAATGCTTGTACTTTGCCAAAGTGAGCTTGTCAATTTAATGAAAGATGGTGGACTTTGATACACTAGGCTCGATGTCGTGATTCCAAGCTCTTAACTGTTATTTTTTCCAATCAAAGTTCAAAAAATTCTTCGCATTTGCATAACTACGTTGAGCATTTTATGAGTTTGAATCTTAAACCTGATTGTAAGGAAAGGTTTTGGAAAGCTATTTTGTCTATTAGATGCTTGAATTTCATTATGTACATTTATATTAAAGTTCAATACCATTACTCACACATGTATGTAGCAGTGGAGTACCCTTGTGGACTCTACAATTGCCCTTAGCTTGTTGCATTGGAGGGAGTTGATATGATATGCACAATATGACAGAGAAGATAAGGAGGTATGGGAATTGAATGGGATGATGGATTACCCATCTATATTAGTGGAGTATTTTACTTATTCTCCTTCACATCTATCTTGTATATTTACATCATTCCAATGAGAAAGACACGGTGAGTAATCCAAGGAGTGATAAGCTAAGGCAACGTAGTCTGTAATCTAAGTTTGTATCCATATACTGTGTATATAACCAAAATTCTATATGCGTATCCTCTTGGTAGACATGACCACTGGATGAGGAAGGCTTGTATCTTGGTGCCATTAAACTCCGTTTGGACTTTCATGTGGGGATTAACATTGGCTTTAGGGAAGTGACTAAATGCCACTCAAACTCGCATGCTAATTCTATGCTACTTTTTGTTATTCTCGTATTTCTCAATTAACATTGATTATGTGTGAGAATGACTTTTTTAGGGGATTACCGCTGCAATACTTGCATGGTGGTCTCTCTACATTGATGGAGTAGGACAATATGTGTAGTTTGGAACGTTTGGCGTGTTAATGTTAGAATCTATCCGCTTAAAGTTTTAATACAATGATATTGTACCTTGATCTATGATTTCTGCACTCTGTGAAATAGTATTGTATGTGTGTATAGTATCATTGCTCTTACTTTTTCTTGTTTATAAATAGTGCACTGCTATAGGAGATTTGATTTATTAAGGGTCCACACTGTATTGTCTTTCTTTGTTTTATTTGATTTTGCAGTGTGATGAAGTGTCCAACACACGCAGAACAGTTAGGGCAGTTGAGTTCCAGGCTTGGCACTATGTTGCTCACTATGTTTCCTATATTTGATGTATTCTGTTTGGTTCTTCAACAATTAGGCCTTGTCAAGGCCTACATTATTAATGCCATTGATGTGTGCTAGAATAAATTGTACCAAAATGAGATTTCTAAAGAGAAAAACCAGAGCAAAACTATATAATGGATGTATGTATATAACCATGGCAAAATCATTATAAACTATACAAAAGAAGAAAAAATGGCGGAAGTATTGGCTACTTCTATGCCTGAACTTTCGTATCAAGAGAAAGTGGGAGTGAACTTGAAGGTGTGCAGTTTCTTGAGTTTCTAGTTGTACCTCTGGTCTTCTACATCTATAGATATCAGGTTAAGGTGAAGGAAAGACAAGGTTGTTTGGTGTCTTTCAACATATAGGTTGTTCCTTCTACGTCTCCTTGTTCTAGAAGGAGATTTGGACTAGAGATGTTTAGTTGTATTTTCATTGTGGATAGCAACACTTGAGAATATTTTGACAACTGGATGCAGAAAGATAAATCATCCATGCATACCTAGTAGTTCGTGTAGGTGAGATCACTTTTATCTTGGACTGCTTTGTGTATTTCATAGATGTGCAAATAAAAAAATTGGGATCTTCGTGCACTACAAGAAATTTGGGATCTCGTAACGGTTTTATTAGCAACAGTCTAAAAACCATTGGTAAAAATTAGGTCTAGTAACGTTTTCAAAACCGTTTCTATAACTGGGTACGTAGCCACGGTTTTCCTTCAACTTTTGGTACATCTATTTTCTATTGCCACGGTTTCCTTGGACCGTTAGTACTTAGCGACGGTTGTCCTTGAACCGTTGGTACTTAGCGATGGTTGTCGTTGGACCGTTGGTACTTAGTCACAGTAAATAAGTAATTTATAGACACTTGGAGGGGGAGGACTGTAATTTTTATGTATTGGGTTAAATTTCTAGAACACAGCGTGTTCATCATTTGCTTTCTATCTCACACGCGCTGCTCTCTGTATCTTCCCCCTAGACTCACAAACCCTTATACTTCTTCTCCAAAATTGAAGCCCTAGACTTTAAAATTTCGCGAAGAGCCAAAGAGGAAAAGTGATCTACATGGAAAGTGCTACGTTTTGATCCGAACAAAAGTCGAATTTTCACAAGTTCGAATTTCCTAGCAATTTGGGACTTTTCTTATCTTGAGGTAGAATCTTCTTCTAATTTCTTTAAATTACAAGTTCTCATGTGAGAAATCGTTGTCATTATTTTTTAAGCCTATAGATCTTAAGAAGAAGAAGAAGAAGAAGAAGAAGAAGAAGAAAGTGATGGGTTTTATGTTTATGAGGTATGTATACGAATGCCTATGTTACTAGAGTCCCAACTGACGAATCTTGACTGTATATGTTCTTGCATTTGTAATTTTGTGATCATCTTGTTCTTTATTTATTGCTTTATAGGTTTTAGGGATTTTTATAATGTCACTGCTGCTTTATAGGTTTTAGGGATTTTGTTATCACTAATTAGCTTTCTATCACTCCAAGTGTTTGATATGATGTCAAAGTGAAATATCATAGTTTTCTGAACTTGGTATGAAATTCAAAACCATTTTACAGATTTACCAGCACGAAAGCAACAGACTTTAGTACTAGCATTAAAACACCAATCTTTGGCTTAAAATAGTGGCCATAATGTTCTTAGCTAGTGGATTGTTTAGCAGATTGACACTTTTTTTAAAAAAAGTTCCCACCTTATTTTCTGCTCGGTGGTTCTAGGAGTCTACGGTAAAATTTGCACTCTTCTTATTTCCTGTGAGCATGATGAGTTATCGTGGTGGTGTTTGCTCACTTTCTGTTTTGCAATTTTAAGAAAGGAAATGTGGGTTATTGATGATCTAGCTTTGAAAATCATGTGGTGTTTGTTTTGCAAGGGGAAACAAAATGGAAGTTAAACTCTTACGTATCCTTCTTATGATCATTTCTTCTTATGCGGTGTTTATCTCCTCGTTTGCTTTCTTTCTTTCTTGTGGGTGCATAAAGCCGAGTAGTAGTAGTAGTAGTAGTAGTAGTATGGTTGATAGGAAAACGTTTAATGTTCATAAGTTAGATGCCTTAAGTAACGTAGATACATATGATAATTCGATGGTGGACTTTCTTTTGAAAATAAAGAGGCAATTGAAATGTTAGTTCTACGGATTGTGGGCACCAGGAAAGACCTTCATTTTGGAAGCAAGAGACTATAGACTTCTTGATGTTTGCTTATTTTATCATGTCATTTGACTAGAACTTTTCTGGATCAGTTTTGGTTGCCCATGTTGACGACATTAAAAAGACACATCTGTGTGAATTGATGAGTGACACTGAGCGGTGCAACTCTACGCTGGTGTATGATACTCTACTGAACTTGTTAAAGTCATTTTCCCCTACTTTCTGATATGGATTTGAAGTTTATGGTCTGCAATATGCATTGGATTGTATTCTGATTTGTAATCATAATGTATATTTTTTTTGCAGTGAATTGATGGGATGGTATTGGTCCGACTACTCGCGGCAATGTGCTACTCTTGAAACAGTGGAAAAGCTATTCAAATTGAAAGAGGTACATTGAACAATTTTACCTTTTTTCCCTAGGGTACTGTCAGTATATAAATTCTAGATTGTGCTTCCTTGTATCCTAATGGAGGTTATCTAAGCCTTCTAAGAGCTTTGGTGAGAAATTTTTAGTTTTGGTAATATGTTTCTTTTTCTTTGCATGGCAAGCTTGTATATATTTATGGTTTCTTATGTAATGGATGTTGAACATGCATATGTTTTGGTTACAGGTTCTTTTTTCTTTTCTTTGGTTACATGACTCGTGGGGCTAATGTTGTATCAATTCTCCTTCACCATCTTTTGCTCAACTTTCCGCTAGGGTATACTCTTACAAAGGCGATAGTAGCCTATTAAGACATCTGAGATAATTGGGTTGTTTTCTTGACACTACAAGAAAATTGAGATCTCCCAACGGTTTTGTTAGCAACGGTCAAAAAAACCGTGGGTACAAATTATGTCTAGTAACGGTTACAAACCCGTTACTATAACCTGGTCCGTAGCAACGGCTTTTGTTGGGCCGTTGTTAAATCCATTGCCTATTGCCACGGTTGTAATGGGCAGTTGGTAAATCCACCATCTATTGCCACTGTTATAGTGGGCCGTTGGCAAATCTCATATTGATTGCCACGGTTAGGGTGGGCCGTTGCTAAAGCCCATATCTAGCCATGGTTATAATGGGCCATTGGTAAATCTATTATATAGGGTTCAATTAATTTTCCCCCAACTTATTTTATTTTGGCGCGAAATGTTACCGCTCTAAAAATCAGTACTGCTGGTCTTGAGTATTCTACAAGCGTGACTCGAAGAAGAAACCCACTGGACGACCGACTCGAAGAAGAAAACCACTGGACGATCTCTTCCATCTCTATCAAGGTAATGTCTCTCTCTCATTTTGTGCGTTTCTCTCTCTCTCTCTCTCTCTCTCTCTCTCTCGTTCTATGAGTTTCTCCCTCTCTCTCTCGTTTTGTGCATTTGTTTGTGTCGAATTTGTTCTATGTGCTTCTCTGCTACCCTTTGAAATCAGCCAAAAATACAGTGCTATGGTGTACATGGACGAAGGTGCGAACACAACGAAGTGGGTCTCCGTTTGACATGTTTTTAGACTTCCAGTTTCCATTGAAATGGTATATATCTGGTTAGATCTATTAAAGTGGTATGCAAATGGGGCATTTATGTTTTCCATGCCTTCCAGGTGTTTGTTAAAATGCTCTATTTGTTTGGTGTAGATGGTGTGACTGTAATGATCTTTGGGAGCACATGCAATTAGCTTTCTGATAGATGGTAGTATTGTGCTTCCCCTGTGAAAGATTACCATAATATTAGTACACATATTGGGAAGCTTCAAACCTAACGAAAAGCTCAACCATAGCTATTAGATTCCTATGTGTTAACACAACCCCTTTAGGAGTCCCAGTTGTGCCTGAAGAGTACAATATTCTTCAACTTTGATTTGTCCCTTCACTAAGATGGCTATTCCAATGCTTAAGCTTTATATTCAATAGGCAAGGAAAAGTTTTCGTTAGGTGAATTCTTATTGCTGCTTTTATCATTAACCTTGTTTCCCTCATTCTCAATTAAGGATAGGCCAAGTACCTCTTTAAGTGTTCCAGAGTCGTTAATGGCATCAGACAGTTGAGTTGCTTGTCCAGTGCTTGACTCTACCGGTACTGCTATAGTGACATCTGCACTATCCTTTTTCCTTTGGTAGCCAGAGGCAGCAGACAGTAATCCCTTTGAGTTACGGGGGTTTTCTTTTGTATCTGATGGTTTGATCCTCTCTGTACTTGGTTTCTTATTTTCAGTTCCAGAAGCCTTAGAGATTGTTTTCCTAGGTTGGCTGGATTTAAGTTCAGTGGATGACAACTTGTGAGCCACCTTTGCAGATGCAAGACGGTCTATGGTAGAATTCCTGAGAATCGTTTTTTGTGGTTTCTCCATCTGCTTCTCTGGGGTCTGAAGTTTCGGCTTCTGATTCTTCATGGAACCTAAAGCTGTATGCTCTTTTGAGGTCCTCTTAGTTGTTGCTAGACTATGACCACTAGCAGCACTTCTTTCAGCAATTCTCTTTTGACGTTCAATCCTTAGTTCCTCTATTCTCTTCTGTTTTTCTTCTTCCTACACACAAATGTAAGTGATGATTAAATGAAAAAAAATCATAGACTTAGGATTGTTTCACTAGCATTTTAAGTCACAATCCGATCCAACCCCTGGAGGCATGGGAGAAAATATTCCCATCACACTTCTCAAGCGTAAAAAGTTTGAACACCATTTCATCGAAGCCTCAAGAAAAATTCACACACAATGCATTGGATTGTATTTTGATTTGTAATCATGATGTATATTTTTTTTGTAGTGAATTGATGGGATGCTATTGGTCCGACTACTCGCGGCAATGTGCTACTCTTGAAACAGTGGAGAAGCTATTCAAATTGAAAGAGGTACATTGAACAATTTTACCTTTTTTCCCTAGGGTACTGTCAGTATATAAATTTTAGATTGTGCTTCCTTGTATCCTAATGGAGGTTATCTAAGCCAGCCTTCTAAGTGCTTCGGTGAGAAATTTTTAGTTTTGGTAATATGTTTCTTTTTCTTTGCATGGTAAGCTTGTATATATTTATGGTTTCTTATGTAATGGATGTTGAACATGCATATGTTTTGGTTACAGGTTCTTTTTTCTTTTCTTTGGTTACATGACTCGTGGGGCTAATGTTGTATCAATTCTCCTTCACCATCTTTTGCTCAACTTTCCGCTAGGGTATACTCTTACAAAGGTGATAGTAGCCTATTAAGACATCCGAGATAATTGGGTTGTTTTCTTGACCTCTCTCTGATATGATGTTCTTCAAACAGTTTATTCAATGTATCTGTATGACGTATTTCTCATTATTTGAATTTCACTATTGTAATGAAACTGATTGTGGCCTATGTTTGTCCAGAAAAGTTCCATGAGATGAATGACTTTGCTTTTGGTTGGGCATAAGAGAAGGTATGCATACTAAGCATAAATTTGTGATTACATTAAAAAATTGGACTTGTGTTTACATTATATACCAGGATTCTCTTAATTTCTTTCTATGGAGTTATTAGTTATCTAGTAAATGCTCTAGAAACACAGATTTTTAGTTAACTGGGATCATCTAACAAGGAGCAGAGGAGCTTGATTTATCATTTCAACGTAATGCGTAGAATTTTCATACTTTGTGATGAAACTAATTGTGGTCCATGTGAAGGTATGCGTAGCATAAAGACTTGGATTTGTGTTATACCTATTGGTTCTCTCAAGTTAGCCATTCTTTTGTTTTTGATTTTGTATTCTAGGAATTTAGTTTTTAGTCTCGAACTGTACTCTCTTGCTTCACTCTTGCTGGAGTATGATTTTGTATGATGTACATTGGATTTTATTCAGGGGATTTTGGACTTGCTAAAACTTTGAAGGCCGATGACTTGGCTTCATCGTTATGTCTTCTATAGGACGATATTTGTCTTGAAATTTAGCATTTTTAGAAGTTGAAATACCTCATGTTATGTTCTGTTTTCAGAATGTCAAATAAAAATTACTTCCCTATGTTTGATACTATAATCAAGAGAAAAAAGAGAACATTTCATCCTTATATATACTATAATTGCTTTTTTCTTTGAAAAATACATGATCTTTGTGTGTTTTCTATTCTCTCTTTGCTTATATATACTAATACCATACATACAAAGACAGAAAACTTCTGTTGAATTGCAAATTTTAACTTTCTTTTTCAGTAGCAGACTTGTAGGATGCAGATATGGTTTTCTCTGCCTCTTTATTTCATTGATGGTGACTGGTATATTTTTTTTCAGACTGATTTAGCTCATCATCATCCTTGTACAACTATTTTGAGGAACTTTGGTGAGAAGCCTCTAGAGAAAGACAAAGGTGACGGATTCTAACTTCGTTCAAGCTATGAATGGTTAACCTTTTGTATTATGTTCATTGTGATTTGTTCAATTTGATGTATACTTGTAGAGCTACATCTCGAAATATCTAAAGATGGGAAGCAAGTGGCACTTTCTCAACTGGAGAAGCAATATGAAGAATGGCTCTTTCAGATGCATGATCGTTATGGTGAAGATCAACCTCTTCTTGTAGTCAGCCCCTTAAACAAGAAGAAACTTGCCATTTCTTCTGACGGTAAGGTTGCAAGGAGAACAAGGTTGTTTTTATTAGACATCAAGTCAGATTGCTTTATTATTTCTTAGGTGAACATATCATTTTTTAGTGTTTTGCTCTATGGAGCTGTCACCCTTCAAGTTTTGCTACGAAGAACAATTTTTATCTTTATCTTTGTTTTAATGCCAAACTTCCCATTTTACTTTCATGTTGTTCTTGTTCTGTTTTTAAGGTACATATGTATATATGAACCTGTACAATTTTATGTTGATGCGAGCATTATCCATTTCTTCATACTCTAGAGATAAAATTATCATGTCATCCACCCCATGACTTCTGGAAGCATTACTAAGAGCTATAAGTGCTTTTGTAGGTCAATGAGACTGACTTAGCAGAGATACAGGGTGGGGAGGTTGTTATCACAAACTTGCATTCCTACAATGGTCCAGAATTTGTTCTACAGCTTCTTTTTTGCAAGGAAACCAGTGGTCCGAGTAAGGAACTATCATTATCAATGTGATTTATCCATTTGTTGTAGTAAGATTCCATTTTACCTGACTGCTCTTTTCCCTGACCTGTGCGAGACAAGTAATCGGCAGTTGTTGCATTTGTTGGCCGAATGCGAGTTTTTTGTACAGTTTTAGCTTCTAAAATTTTAACTTCTGCATGACTAAGAGTATCTCGAGATGCAAATGCACATCTAAGGTTCGTTTATTTTCCTATTGTTGAGGTATATTTGTATTGTGTAAAGTCATTTGTCTTGTATTTGTATATAGACCTACTTCCGCGTAACATCTATGTATGGCTGATTAGACCTTGCCCTTTCTTTCCTTTTCTTTTGCGCGTGTATGAAATCCAAAAGGGAAAGGAGAGTATTGACAGGTTGTTGGAAAAGATGAATGCAGAAGGATGAGGAGTTAGAGGAAACTTTGAAAGCTTTAGTCGTGTATCTATCTAGCGGCTGGGTTGTTTACTTCCTGATGCTCGTTGGCTGAGTTTAATATCATTCAGTTTTCTTTATTTGTGGATGTGCAGTGGTTCTATGCTAATAGTTATGTAAGAATCTTCCTTTCAATGTCTATTCGCATAATAACAAGAACGAAGAATGGTGAGACTAATATAAAACACATTGAATTGTGACTGTATACATAACATTGGTTGTCGACATTGTGCTTATGGACTCTTATTCAGGAAACATGAGTTGACTCATGTTTATGCAAAAGAAAAACAGAGAGAATTAAGAAACAGAAATTAAAGCAAATAATGGTATAAGTTTTTTTTAATTTAAAAAATAGAGGCCTACAGTTGCTGTCTGTCTAGAATCTTGCGGTGGTGCGTCCTCTGTTGGAATGCGGTATTTTGCCGCGAAGATCGGGTGTGGAGGGTGTGAGGTGAGAACTTCCAATACTGGAGGTATATCAATTGGAGAGTCCAAAACCATAGATTTAATGCCTAACTGGTATGAGCGAATGGGTATCCATAAATAAATGAGCAAGGTATATTAGACTAACCATGGCAGCCATGCTGTTTAAGGTCCAACCTAGAGGTCTTGTATTCAACTCCTGTTGGCAATGCCGTGACTTATCTGCTAACAGTGGCTTATTGTGGTTGCTGGTATCCGGAGTTCACCCTGTAGCCTGCACTGTGGGTCCATAGTGGCCTTGCCATCTTTTTTACCAGACAAAAAGATCAAAAATATGCTACAACTTTGAAACTCCAAATTTAGAGGTCATGTTTATAATGATTTGTCTCCTGTTTACCTGAACTATGAAGTTGTGCTATATTTAGTCTATATAGTAGCTTTTATTACCAATTTCCAAGATTGTTTTATAGATTCGCCTATATAGACTAGAGATGCAACCGTTCTTGGTTTTGTTGCAATTTTCTGGATGAAGCAGTCTCGTAGCCTTGTGTGTATCTTTCTTTTCAGTTGATTGAAGCATGATTTTTTATGAGTAGTGTGCTTGTTGTTGGTCAACTGCAAAAAAGGCTTCCTTTTAAGGAGCCTAGGAAAAAAGTTGGAGATAAGGCCCAAATTTTGAAGACATGATGGTTGAGAGTAAAATGCTTTATTGGTAAAAGTGATTTTATTGGTTGCACACATGCTCCATCTTTAACTATAAGCTATGGTAATCGCACTGTTTTGTTTTCATTTTCGGTGCCAGTATGATGCTTTAACAAGTTCATTTCTCCTTGTAGACACTGATGCTGGCTTTAACCCTACAACATCGAATGTAGATATGTTTTTTTGTGATCTAGACATGCATCCCTTCACAAGTGGCCTATTCAGTTCATATACTTGCTCTCAGATTTACAAATCTGGCTTTCTTATTCCTTGGATTTATTTGTGCATCCTTCTTTTGTCAATATTTTCTCTGAGGTGGCAATGGCTATATCTTCATCCTATACTTTCTTTATTTGTTGTGTTTCTTCCATCTGCTATTTGTGATCTTTTATCTCTACGTCCCTTCTTTTTGCTTATATATACTAATACTGTACATACAAAGACCGACAACTTCTGTTGGATTGCAAATTGTAACTTTCTTTTTCAGTAGTAGACTTGTAGCACACCGATATGGTTTTCTCTGCCTCTTTATTTCAATGATGGTGACTAGTATATTTTGTTTTAGACTGATTTAGCTAATCATCATCCTTGTACAACTATTTTGAGGAACTTTAGTGGCAAGCGCCTAGAGAAAGACAATGGTGACGGATCCTCTGTAGTCCTGAGGGTTCACAAAGAGATCCAACGGAAAGGAGCATCTTGGAAATCAGGGCAGAAAATTAAAGTGGTGAAAGGAGCATGTGCAGGATGCCACAAGAACAATATGTATGCTACGTTAGAATGCATCGTGCTTGAAGGATTTCAAGGGGATTAAGGTGGTAAGTAACGTATTCATAGTATTTAACGATACTGCGTAACGATTTTCCCTTACTATGATTTGCTTTCAACTCCGTTTTACGCTTGTGAACATAACCTGGGTGGTAAGCTGATGTTGCAATTATTTGTAGAGTGTCATGGAAGACCTTGATTGTTTGAAATTGGCATTGAAATTGGTGATTTTTAATGTAATTTTATGAATGTGGACCGTTGCATACTTCCTTTCTTGAAACTCTATTATTTGCAAATTGCAACACATACTCGTTCTTTTCAACTGAAAAATCTAACATGCTCTGTCTTTCCTTCTTCATAGGTGAAGCTCGAGTTATTTGCAGGTATAATATCTGCATATTTGTGTTCCAAATTTTTTTGTTAATCGTGCTCAATTTTTCCTCCCCTTCAATATTAGTCTTACTGTATTCGTTATTCTTACTGGAAGCCCGCTTGGTCTCCCAAGTGAGAACAGCTGCTTACTCTCAGTGCATGATGATGGGAATATCAGTATCGATATTCGTGGCTCTGTCTCTTTACCCATTAGTGTGATTGATTCTGGAAAGTTCTGGCCTTAGTCTCATTTTGACTCAAACTTTGGATTTGCCAATGTAATTGAGTAATCTATTAAATTTGAGCTATACATTGTAGTGTGTGGCCGTGGAAACTGCTGAGTGGGAATACCAAGTTCTGAAACGTCGTCAAAGGATGCCATCATCAATAGAAATATCGAGTGCAAGACACTGTCAAGAGTTGGGGGTCGATTGGATTAGTTAATCCAAGCTCGTCTTTCTTTGTAAACTGTAACGGAGTAGCTCTCTCTTAGCTTATCTCCTTTAAAAACTTCGATGGGGAGATGAATATTGAAGGATTCAAGAGTTTCAGAAAATATGATGATTCCATACTTTCAACAATCCGTAGTAAGACCTCGGCAAGCATTTTAAGCTCTAACATCTGCAAAACAATGCTTTCTTTTTCAGGCTTTACCAACTGAGTCTATTGTTTATGCTGGACATGTTCCTCCCAAGGAAATTGTTGCTGTTATTTGTCCTGCCTCTTTTAATTCAGCGAGTGTTGCTAAGAACTTGGATCAAAAGCATATCGTGGTTGCAAAGGAGGATTTAGAGATGGGCATGCAAATAAAATTTAGAGCTGATGACAAGTGTGTCAAAGACGTTTGTCATATTTATTTTGGATATATAAAACCATCATCGCGTAAAAGTTTTCAGGGTTTATATGTGTTTCCTATGGGACACAAGTTCCCTAATTTATTTGAATAAGCTGGTGACTATACTTTTTCATTTTCTACTGTAAGTCATTTACTTAATTTCTTTAGAAGCATTTAGCTTCAGAGCTTATTTCACAAAAACTCATGTTATAACTTTTTCTCTAATGTGTATGTTTCTATTATGAAATTTCTTTTGTTAGAGAGATTTGAGTATTGGGAGTTGTGAAAGGAGAGTACAGGTTAAGGCCTTATCTGAAGTAGGCAGTTGGAGACAATCACGTGATGTATACAACTTATTGATTGTGCACGCGCCAAATTCTGCTCTGGTCAGGTATTCTAGATGTTTTATTATGCATTTCTTGGTGTAGGCTTTTTCGGTTGCTGTTGAAAGGGCTTTAAGCATTATCGTGTTGATTTTCCTTTCATTTTTTTTTGTTTTTCATTTTGTTCTGTGTAATCTTCACTCACTTGTATATACTTGACATCAAGAACACAACGCATGTGATTATTGGCGGATGAAGAATATGATGTTTTGAGCATTTTGGTACATAACAATGATCTCTTGAAATTGCATACATCCATGATAAACATGTTATTTGTAGATTTTTACCTTTTCTTATGGTTGAGAGGATGAGAGTTCAGGCCCCCTACTACGGGGGAAATGGAAAATATTGCCTTACTTCACACGTATGGATCTTCCATTTCCTCGTTTGTTTTTTATTTTGTCTTCTTCAGTGAGTACGTCGGCTTATCAATATTTTGCTTTCCTACTAGGCCAATATACTATACTATGAGTATGAATGTCAATACAGGTTCTTCCTTTCGTATTTTGCTTTTCCAATATGTTAGTGTAATCTATTGATTTGTTTTTCTATGGTTGTTACTTTTCTAGTTACTTTCAAGTTAGATCTCTTTTCTGAGTATTGGTTTATCATATCACATACATAAGACAAAGCACGGTTGAGACTTACAGAACATTCTTTATGACCAAACTTCTGCGTGGAAATTCTTGTTTCTTGACTAAGTACCGAGCACAACAGAGTACTTATATCTGTCGTCCTCGATGCCAGTGTATGTCGGTCTATCTTAAATGAAAGTTACTCTAGGTTTTACTTCATTCCACCACTACCACATTGTCTTTTGTTGGAGCAGCAACAATGATCAATAATCATAATAGTGCAACATTTTAAATGTACGCCTCTCCTGGTAAATGATAACAGAGGCTAAGATATATCCTCTTTAGTTTTATTTTGAACGTCAAATATAGTTCATTGACGCAATATACACAAGCATTTCGCACACCTTGATCAGTGACAACCACCATAAGATTCTTGTGGCCTCCTCGCACCCTATTCTAGATGAATTTATTAGTTGATCAAGTGTTCTTAATAGAGATTGCTATCTTCTTTAGATTTCTGTAATGAGTAAGGTTGCCTAGGTGATGAGGTTGGCAACATAATAACTATACTTCATATTTTCACCAACAACGAGAGGATTTGTATCAATAGCTAGCTCAAACTTTGTGCAAATGAAAATTGTCATCCAGAGTGGTCACTTATTTCAATGAATTAGGAAATCTTCTAACTGAAAATAAAATATAAAATGAGCAATTCTAGCTAAAAATGATCTCCTGCCTATATATGTAAGAAGTGAGCAATTATAGCTAAAATTTCTTCAATTATTATGGTAACATCTATATTTTTCAAGAGAACATTTACCCTTGGTTTGCTCATGGCATGCACAGGATCTTCTAAATGATTTGGATAGTAATTCTATGATTATAAATGACGATTCTGGTCAAACAGAAAGAAATTTGTTTAATTTTTCAAAATGGACGTCGTGATCATCAAAATTTTTGTATTGGGTATTCTTTTTTAGCCAACATTGTATTCCACCTAGGTTCTACGAAAAGAAGCTCTATTGCCTATCTACTGCTGGGAACAGTGATTATTTATGGCCATCATGTGCATATTCTTTTCAACTTATAGTTTGTACTGAAGTAATATGAGTTGGCAGTTGATTAAATTGTAATTTTTATGGGCAGGGTTGGTTTGTGTTTTCCGCCATTTTCCATTGCATGCTATGATGTACATGGAAATCACATACCTCTTGCATCTGTTCCAGAAGTGATGATTAAAATTATCTCAAGAGGTTGCATTCTGGCTAATGTAAACAAAATGAAATTGGATCTTTCATTCGATAAATTGACTTTGAAAATAAAGGTATGGTATAGATATTAGCATGTCTCTCATAATTCCTTTCCGAAGTGCTCATATTACGTGTGCTTTGATGCTTTAGTGTCTCATTTGAGTGTTTTAATTTATGCAGATACTTTAGTAGAATGTTATGAGTTGGACAGGATTAAGCCAAGTTATGAAGCCACTTTAATTGTTTCTCGGAGAGATGGGTTGTTTCCTTGTTTCCTTTCCATGTCAAGGTCTTCCAACTTATATCTTATCTACATTTTATTGTCTATTTTTAGGAAGCAATTGTTACATAGTTGAATCCTATCAACATCATGTTCTCATTTTTTTTTTTTTGCATCTTTGATGTTGCTTGTACCAGTTCTTACTGGAACCTCCCATAGCATTATGACACAACCAAGAAATTTGGATCAGCAACTATTTCCTGGGCATGCAATTAGGGAGCTTGTATTAGAGGTATTATGTAACAATGTTTGCCATTTTTTTATTCTATGGTTGTGCACCTATTTTTGTGCCTATGAGTTACGAGCTCGTTGCAGCTATGGTTGGACCGTCTCGTGTTGTTTCATGTCGACGAATGGTAAGATCGGCCTGCTTTGTATGTAGCATACATCTCTTCAAAACAATGGAGTTTTTTTTTTTTTTTTTTCTTGTTAGAATGTATCTAGAATTGTCAATAGAAGAAGTAAGCAATAGTTAGTGGTGAAGTAGATATAACATTGGGAGAGTTCTGAATTTTAATTAAATTTTCTCTGACACACTCAAGCTCAAAGTTTGCTTGCCTGTTTGCATTTGGATTTTTGGACTGTCGTCTAAGTATCCGACTAAATTTCAGTCTGTGTAATACTTTCACAGATTTCTCGCAAGATTCAAGTGACTTGCAAGATGTGTGTCAAGTGTTACACGTTGTCCTCAAGTGATAGTAGAAGTCGTCGGCAAATAGGGCACCAAGTGTTGCACGTTGAATGTGTTGGAGATACTCAGATGAGGGGACAATTGGACTTGGTACACATTATTGTTGACCTTGCGCAAGACTTCACAAGGACCCACTTGAAGTAACCCAAGGCTGTTATCCTTGCCAAAATGACCCAACTTGTGACTTTTGGTCAATAAGTGGGCCCTCAAAGAGCATTTAGGAACACACAACTTGAGCCCACGAAAGAGAAACCCATCCTTCAACATATAACACAGATAGTTAAGCATGTCACCTCTTTGCCAAGCTTGAAAAATCTTGGTAAAGTAAGGGTCGTCGGCATAGAAACTATGAAATTCCTCAAATCCAACAACCTTAGTCTTCATTTCCATCAAAAGGGTCACTCTCCTACTCAATCCATCGGTAACTTTGTTGAGAATCCCTGATTTGTGCCTCAAGGAGAATGTGAATTGTGGTAAGTAAGCCACTCACTTGGCATGACATTTGTTGAGGTGTTGTTAGCTATTGATGTACTTGAGAGCTTCATGATCGGTGCTGACGATGAACTCCTTGTAGGCAAGATAGTAGCTCCAATACTTGAGGGCTTGGATAATAGCATAGAATTCCAAGTCATAAGTAGAGTACTTGAGTTTTGCCCCATTTGACTTTTCACTAACAAAGGCAATAGGTTGACATCCTTGGCTAAGTAGCCCACCAATTCCCACTCCCGAAGCATCACAATCAAGATCAAAGGTCTTGTCAAAGTCCGGTAATGCTAAAATCGGAGCTTCGGTATGTTTTGATTTCAAGAACTTGAAACTCTCGGCGGCTTGTTGGGTCCATACCAGCACCTTTTGTTTGAAGCAATTGGTAAGAGGAGCCGCGATGCTACTAAAGTTGCGAATGAACCCTGATAGAATGTAGCCAGCCCATGAAAGCTCCTCACTTCTTGAGCTAATGTAGGGGTTGGGCATTCAATGATTGCATTGATCTTGTCGTCATCCATGTGAACCCCGTTTGAAGATACAACATAACCCAAGAACACCAAATTATCGACCGCAAAAGTACACTTCTTCAAATTCCCGTAGAACTTCTCTCTTCTCAAGATTTCAAAGACTTGTTGGAGGTGGAATGAAGATCTTCAAGACATCGACTATACATCAGTATAGCATCAAAGTATACGACTACACATATGCCTAGAAGAGGCTAAAGCATTTGAGTTATGACCCGCATAGAAGTACTAGGAGCGTTGGTATGACCAAAGTAAACTCCATTGTTTTGGTTGCCAAACTCAGGTTCTTTACCATTATTCACAACGAATCCTCTACCTCTACCTCCTCTCCTACCTCTGTCGCCTCTATGAGCCATCACAACACCAAAGTAAACTCTAAGAATCAATTCAATGCCAAATAAGAAATACCCAGACAACTAGGACCCCAAACTTTACCAAGTCACAAGTAATTGCCTCCAAGTAATGACAAATCCCAACAATGGACAAGAAAACGCACAAACCAACATAAAAAATGCTACTATCGAAGCTATTCATAGCAAATCCAAGTGAAATCGAACCTGTAATGGCACTATAATGGGCGAAAACCACTGGGTGAAGCTAGAAAATACTGTTGAAGCTCCGGAAAACGTGATTCCGAAAAGATTCAAGGGCTGTCCCGACCACCGAAGGTTGGGACAACTTGAAATAGGGCTGGGTTACTCTTGGAAAGCATAAACGAGTGCAGATATGGGTATTTCGAAGGTTAGAACAATGATTTACTTGCTTGTTTAGGGCTGTTTGGGATGTTCGAGGGTCGATTTTGTCATTTCAAGCTCTGGCAAGTGTAAATATGGTCATTCCGAGCTCCAGCGGGGTTTTCCGGCGCCTTTGTAGGTTTCTGGCGAAGTTTCCGGCGATGTATTAGGTTCTGGCGAGATGAAGGGCTAGGATCTTTGCTGAACGCTCTAATACCAAATGATGCAAACCAATTTACACAATGGGTTTGTAGAGAGAGAAACTCCCAAATTGGGAAATAAAAGATATACTTTCTTTAATATATCGATAAATGGTCGCACAAAACATTGAAACATACCTATTTATTGTGAACTACTAAAAGACGCAATTACCCCTAAATACATACATCATAAATTCACTGGTTTATGGGGAAATACATTGGTTCTTTGTGATTATTTGACTTGATATTCATATTTGTACCAATTATATTGAACTTATGAGTCAGTTTAAGGAAACTTTGTTTTCGTAATTTTGCGAAGGTAAAAAATCAATTTGGTTTTGTTTTGTTGCTTGGGTGATCTGTTATTAAGCTACTTTCCTACTTACATGAATTTTGGAAATTTTTCATGGAAGACAAATTCTTCCTTCTGGTTTTTAATGACTTTCAAGGTGTAGAGGAACTTTTGTTTGGGCTCAAATCCTTCTCCATTTTCTTACTGTTGGAAAAATGGTTTGGCAAACAAGGAAACTTTGTTTGTGATTATTTGACTTGATATTCAAATTTGTACCAATTATATTGAACTTATGAGTCAAACAAGGAAACTTTGTTACCTGAATTTTACTGTCATTAACACTGAAGGTGAAGTGGATGAAACCATCCACGATGATGAATCATGTGGGCAATCCCTTATGCTCGTGATAAGGTCATAGTCGTTGGATATAGATGATTCAGTGAAATACAGTTTCCACCATGGGCGCTGAATAGTTCATGCTATTTCCCTCCCACAAAAGGAAGGGCTAGTCCGACTTGTAGCTTCTCGTTCACGATACCAAGAGCTCCATTTGACCATTGAGGTATCAAATTTTTTTGCAGAAAATTTTACCCCTTTTTATTGAGTTTAGTCTTGGAAATTTTTCTTACATGTAGGTGCATGTTGTGCAAGCTCCAATAGTGGAGTCGGAAACTACTCAAACTCCTTATACAGATGGGAAGGTGTTCCCCCTTTAGGACTCATCTACTCTTAAGGCTTCAAAGGTGGGGCAGGATGGTGTAGATGGTCAATATTCTGATGGCAAGTTATTGCTCCTTCTGGACTCATTAGCTCCTAAAGATATATAGGGTTTTGTAGTAGCAATCGTGAACGATCAGAAGGTACAGAAAAAACTCCCAATGTTTACATAACTTCTCAGATGAATTTTTGAAATAGAGTTTCAACCAATGCCTGGGTGGACCATTCTTCTTCTATTTACCTATAGCAAACCAAATGGAGCCTTAAGTCCAATTGGGGTCAATTACATGATCTGTTTTCTTCATTGAGCTTTGTTAAGGGCATCGTGTTCATTTACTTATACCAAGAATAGATTTCATGAAACGATATTGGGACAACTCTTCTGAGTGCTAATTTGCTAGGAAATTTTTGCTAACCATATCAATATGCTAGCTAAGACTTGGGTAGTTAATGGGATAAAAAGAAGGCGCTTCTAAGCTGAGTTGTTTAGGTTACATGTGGATCATATAGCAAGATTTGGTTGGTTAGGGGCATGAAGGGTGAAGCAGTATCTTCATCTTCTATCTTCTGTGAATACTAATATACAAATTCTGTTTGTCTACAAGGAAAGAGAGAACATGATTTATATTTGTTTTACTTGCGTGATTGTAATGATGATGAAAAGCTACTCTCTCCAATATTGGTGCCACCTTTTTACTCTGCTATCTATTATAGAAATTACAACGGTGTGGGCCCCACACATTTTTAATCCAATAGTCATAATTGATTCGATCCAATCTTAGCCGTTGAAAATACATTTTTACAATAGCGGTCTGGATTATTTCAATCCAATGGCTGAGGCTTAACTGGGATGCCATTCGCGAGTAAGCGTGCGTGTTTAATGTAGGTGCTTTTGTTCTTCCCCATGAGTTTGTATCGGCAAGAGTGACTCCCATTTCAAATTTCAAACTTCAAACTCACTCCAAATTTTTCCTCTCTCTCTCTCTCTCTCCCCCTAAAGGTTGGACTGGCTTCCCCAAAAACGCATCACTCCATCTATTTCTTTTAATTTTCAAAGTCATTTTCATGGATTTGGGGCATTTTTTACAAGCCTGTTTTGATTCCCCAGCTTCCTCACTTAATTTTCAGACATTTTTAGTTCCAGGTATTGATTAAGCAGTGGTTTTTTTTGCTAGGGAGGAAGCTGTGATGGTGGAGAGGACGATGTTTTTTATACGAAGACGAAGCTGGGGATGATGACGAGAGAGAGAAGATATATTAGGGGTGAAGCTGATCATGGACATATTAGGTCAATCTCTCCCTCCTCTCCTAAATCCATCTTTTTGCCTCTTTGCCTTCCTGTTAATATTACGTTCAGAGAGACCGCCCAAACAATAGGATGATTCAGTGTTGCTGCTGTTCTTTTGCCATTTCTATCAACTTGGTTTTAGGGTAAATGCTTCTCCTTAGGTAATGGGCTTCCAATGCTCTTTTTGATCCCACACATAATTTCCTGCAGATTTGAAAGTTGTGGGTAAATCTGCTCATGTATTGAAGGTCGATTCTCATTTTTAGTGTTTCAGTCTTAGTTGTTCCCCTACTTTTCTGATCAGCCTAGGCTATTAAAACTATTTTTTAGTCTAAAATTTCCAATTTGGCTTACATGCCCTAAATCTACTATTATACACGCACTGAATCTCTAGTAAGTAGCGTTTTAACTTATTTTTAGGCGTAGGAATATGTTGATTTACTGTTAAAATCTATTTTAAACTTGATCAGTTTGTGATTTGGGTAATTTTTCTTTTTGATACTCAACGGGCATCCGGTCGTAGTTTGTGACCCACTTCTTTGATTGCATCGTGTGTTTTTTATTTCTGTTCTTGCTATTTTTTTATTCATTCAAACGAAAGTTTATTTTTTGCGGATGTAGGCTTCTTTGCGTTTGCCAATGAAGGCTTTGATCGTTTCGTTATGCTGTTTTTTCATTAAAAACATTTCTGACTCTTAAATGTGGTACGCATGGTAGGCATGGCAAGGCCTTGGGAATGGTTTATAAACAAGGTGAGTTTCGTTTCTGATTTCTATAAAGTATTACATGTAGTCTATTGAGAAACATGAAGTAAAGAAACGAGAGATTTTTTATTTTTCTTGCTTATGAGATTGTCCACGTTTTCGGTACCGCCACCCTTTCCACCAAACAGAGTGAAAAAAAGGAAAGAACAAGAACCATAAAAGGATAAGAAGAAAAATTGACCACCCAAAACCAAATGGTTTTATACTTTCTAAATTCTCGGAATTGAAAACTTAGGTGGGAAGACTTGATTATCTTCCTTTCTCCATGTTTGCTGTTAACATTGTTTTCTGCCTGGGTGTTGAATGTAAGATTTAATAGTACAAACGATGTAGCGAAGGAATTCAATACAAAACTGTTACGCGGTCTTGGGCGAGGGTGCCCTCGTGCTTATTAATGTAAGATAGATGTAAGTTAGTATTTCTGGTTTGTTTAAGTTTGGGTGAAAATCCCATTTGCGTGACTCACTTCGCTACACTGGTTTTGAAAACACTGAAGTGATCAGCTCAAACGCTAATTTAATGCATTTTTAGGAACAATGCACTATGCTTTTTCCTAAACCAATGTATACGAAAAGGTATTTTTGCTAATACAGTGGAACTTGATACGTTCCTCGAGGATAATTTGCAGTTGATTTGAACAAGTATATGACGCTGGAGGGGTTTACTCTGTTAGTTAGATTGGTAAAGCGAGACAGAGTTCAGAAGAGTGGGAGAGAGAGACAACCAAAACCACTTCACCACCACAATCAGCTGCTGAAATTTTAGTCTCGAAGACACTTAAAATCAGTCCCGAAACTACCTGAAAACAGTCCCAAAACTGCTGAAATTCTGGTCCTGAAGCCAAGCAAAATCAGTCCCGAAACCCGCTGAAATCTGTCCTGAAATCCAGCCCTAAACCACACCAAAATCAGCCCTGAAAACCACCCGAAAACAGTCCCAAAATCACTGAAAATCTGGTCCTGAAGTCACCCAAAATCAGTCCCGATACCTGCTGAAATTTTTCCTGAAATCGAGCCCTAAACCGCACCAAAATTGGCCCTGAAATCCATATAAAAATATTCCCAAAATTACTGAAAATCTAATGCGTGGGTTGGATCTGCAGGTACTTGAACATATAATATTGGATTAAGTGCTTGAGGTTCATAGAATCATTGTATAATCATTTTTATGTGATGTGTAGCAATTCTAATCTTTTTTAAATCCAAGATAAGTTTAAATCTACTATGGGTTCTCTCTCCTTTTATCACAGAACCCAAAGAGAGGTGAGAAGGAACTCGGAGCAACTGGGCATTGGGAGAGGAACCATAGACTCAGAAATCGCTTGATAAGTGACGGAACTGCGCTAGATAAGTGAAAGGTTGGATAAATCATATTATTGGTTGAAATATATTCTGGTCTTGTGGGTTTCTGTTGTGCCATCCAAAAAGTTTGAGCATTAAAATTGAAGTAGTTTGTCTAATGATCTATTTTATTGTGTGGGAATAAGGACATAGAAAAGATAAAGTCAACCTGCATCTTTGCATGCGAACCACTGACTTTATGTACACAAACAATATAGAAGAATCTAGGAGGTAGGATTACATACGTACAAATGGCACAAATAGTTTAATCTCACAACAAAGTTGTTTATTTTGCCCAAGTTAAGCTTACCATGTGATGTGAAGAAAATCACTTTGTTAAACTTAAATTAAATTATACAAAGCAATTGCCTTCTAATATGTGTTATTTCTTTCATTATTAACATCTGGCGGATACGCAAAAGGTTGGGCCTTCAGCCACTATGTATGTTCGGTGCGTCTGCTCTGAGATCGAGCTTGATTAGGCCCAAAATATGAATCTTGTCAATGCATACTAACAAAACATACGTGAAGAACTAAACCAGGCATTAATGAATATTTGTTCTGGGTCATCAACTAGTGAATACTCTCTGGTATATGCATCAATTTAGGTAAATGGCTTATTTTTGGATAACTGTCTTGTGCCTATTACCAGCAAAAAGGATTCATGTAGTCCACCCCAATTGATTGGAAACTCTGATTTGTCTAGTTTGGTTTAACTTCTTCCAACTGTATTTGTCACTGGGACTAAATAAATCCTTTCAGAACATGAAACTATGACATGCTCCTTTTTCACCTCCCTTTGCAATGACAGTTGCACTATGTGCTTAAATACTTTATGCAAAAAGCCATTACGATGTTCATTGTTTTACAGAATGTCCAAATCTTACAATAAGCATTGTTAATCCACCGGTTGCTGTTCTCGTATGTGCTAAAATAGGATCATCATCCGAAAATCCACTGATGTTGTGAAATAGTATAATTGCAGCAAGTTATTTGCGAAAACACCCAAAGGCAAAGAAATTCTCTTACTGTGTTTCTAGTCCTTACAATTTCGTTTGACAATGCAGTTCAACAGGGGCACCAGCGCCATGCAACATTATGTGGCCACCCGTCCATTGTTCATTGATGTCGAGGTCATGAATGCAGACACAAGATTGGTTCTTGGTGATTAGGTTTCCCAACTTAGTCCTAGTAATGTTGCGCGTGGCCTTACTGCATTGTACAAAGAAATTACAGGTTAGGAGGATTGCCATGATCGTTATGAAAGTTATTGGTTCTTCTCTGAATTTGATTATTGTGCTATTATTGGCTTGTAGATACTGTGCGTAAATAAGCTGCCACAATAACAGCTGTATTCCCTTCTCCAAATGATGTTATGTCCATTTTGGTTCGGGTATTCTGGTTATTGCCTTCATATTTCCTTTTGGGTTTAATGGCAATTCACTCAGATGAAGTTCAGATACGAGGATTGTATTGGCTGGCAGTTTCACCGTCATGACAAAGTTTTCGTGGTTATATGCGCAAGTCTTGGAGCAACGAGTTCTTACACTTCTTGACAAGTTGTTGATAAAGCCATCTCTTGTTAAACCACCTTCTATGGATGAAGGCGGACTACAATTGGTGAGTTGAATTACTGGTGATACCCCAATGCCCCTTTGAAGATAAAGTCGAACTTTGACTTCATTTGTATGTGCTGAAGCTTCAGTATCTTAGAATGCTAGCGGTGGCATATGAGAAGACACGGGAACTTGCTAGAGACTTAAGTGCTGTTGGGTGTGGTGATTTGGATGTTGAAGGTAAAACTTAATTTAGTTAGATGACTATTAGCTTTAGATCCAAGACATGCACTTCATATCGAGGAAGATACCATTTGGCAAAATCTGTATGATTGTTAATTATCTTCGAAGCCTTGTTATTCAAAGTTACAAGTAATGCTCAGTGGATACTACTGCCTCTGTACCAGTTTGTCTAGTAGCTGGAAAAGCATAACACCTTAAGCCCATCAATGCTCAGGCTTTGACTCTTGATCTTAAACTTATCAAGAAGGAAAGGAATTATAATTTATGTGGAGGGAAACTGTTAGCAGAACCAATTTTTGCTCCAGACATCTTTCATAGCAGTAGTAGAGGGCATGCAGTTCCTATAATGCTCGTAACAGGATCAAGCAACTGCTTTTTCTTGTCATTGTTAGGTATCTTGCATCTAATATTGTGGAACCTTTGTTGGTTTCACACTGGGAAAATAGCTGAAGAACATCATTAGCCTTCGAATAGAGAATTAAATCCTTCTGCAGGAATGAAGTGAATGGTTTTTCCTAGAAATTTATTGCAATGACCATCAAACATTGTTGGCAGCTGTTGGACTATATGAGGTGTTTCCACACATGAAGTTGTTCTACATTGGAGGAAGCCTTGATGAGGTCTCCAGCGATGGGTTTAATGAGACGTGGGAAATAAAAGTCACAAATATAAAACAGTCACAAATAGGTACATGAAGTGAGCAATGATATGTCTAGTAGGACCGACCACAGTGAGAATTTTGTCATGGAAAGACTTTAGGATGAGTAGTCCTAACCCGAATAGGTCTGCACAAGGGATTGACGATCTATCGCTTGGATGTATGAAACGAATTGCAAGTTTGAAGGAAATAACTTGGGTTAAACCTTTTACCTTGAGGATTATGAAGCTGAAGATTTCCATTTGTGAGGTGGTAGGTATGACACATCATGGAACGTAAAATGGGAAAAGACAAAATGACAAACAACTAATTAAGATGTTTTACTATGTATAACTAAGACCAATTACCGCCTGAACTATTCAAATTAAGAAGAGTGATGATGTATACTATACAATAAGAAAGAATGATGCTGTCTGCTTCAATGTTATTTTTGGAGAGAAGGTCACAAAATCAATACATGCTACTTTTGTTGGGGAAGACTTGGTAGTGCGTAGGTCAACCATTGTTGTAGCCCCTGATCAATTGGAGTAGTGGATGGGATCTCATGCAGCCAACTCCAAGTAATTGGGACTAGAATCGATTGGTGAACTCCGTTGAGGGATTAATTGGGTGCCTTGTTGCTTCTTCTAACATCGCTTATCATTTAGCCTCACGGTAGTTTTCTTTGTCTTACAGGCTTTTAGTTAGTTCTTTTATCTTTTTTGTGTAAATTCAGATGTAACTATTATGTTAAACAAAGTCTGAAATAATGGTGAATTACAAGCTTGGTGCTGAGAGGTGGTTCACTACCAGTTAATGAAAGGCTTTCTCAATACTTCTAATTGAATTGATACATAAACTGCTTTTATTTTTTAATTTCCACCTGAAGTACGTTTTCTTTTACTGTGATTTCCTGAGCAGCTTCCTTTTTGATGCAGGCCTGACAGATTCTTTATTTACTGCTCACAAAGATGAATATATTGAGCACGAGCAGGCTTCCCTGAGACAACCTTTCAAGGCAAAGGTAGTTCATCTTGGTTCTTCTCTCTCACAACCATCACCCCTTTCCCTTGTTTGTCTTCCTTAATTTCTTTCTGCTTTCTTCTTTTCTTTTCATGCGTGTATTTTATTTCTATTTTTATTTCGTTTTATATTTTGTTTTGGCGGGGGTATTTGGTGTGATGATTGTAACTTCTCTTATGATTTTCCAGTTTGATGACCTTTCACATTATTATGATTTGCAGGTGGACGAATTTCGTGCAAAAAGGCAGCAATCATCCGAGCCATCTAGGATGATTGGACGCTCAAAAGGAGCTTCGATAGCATATTCTCACCAGCAGATATCTGTTACAATGGTGATGGAATTTGTGCGTTGGAATGAAGAAGCAATTGCGAGATGTATTCTGTTTTCATCTCAGGTAAATTATAGTTCGTTGTTATTTAGGATTGATCCATTAGCTATATAATGTTCCCTCTAGGATAGGGGCACATACTTTGTTTTCAGAATTCTTCCTTTCAACCCACGAGGTCATCCATGTCACTCCTACCATACTTTAGTTGTTTGGTTTTCTTGCCAAAATTGCTTGGAACCTTCTAATAAAAAATTGTAAAGTGATGCATTGGGAATTTGACAATCTATACCAATCAAAGAAATCTTCAGCTAATCAAATACCGTAACAACTCAATATAACACAAATCTTAGGGAGGCAAAAGAAACTGTACATTGTTTTCAAGATGTACCAAAGATGTATTTGTGCAGATTAAAGCTATATCAGGTCAAAACTGTACGTTATGTGACCCATGAAGACCCACAGCCACAGTCAAGCACCAACATATATCTCCATGGGTAAGATTTGCCATTTCTCCTGATATTCCTGCTATCTAGTCTTATCTTATGAATACAATAATTATACCCACCTAACGGCCGTCGAATTTATTTTGTTGCTTTTGACTTTATTTGTATGTATGCATAATCCTTATGTAATTACTGCATAATGCTTGGATTCTTCTTCGGTTATACATGAATTAGAATAGCATTTGAGGTTTTAGATACTTTACAAGGTTTTCTCTCAGCTATTATTAAGACTTTATTTTGTACAGCCTGCTACCCTTGCATCCAGTGTAAGAGCTGTATTTACCTGCCAAGAGCTGTATTTGCCTGCCTGTTAGACCAAGTAAGTTCAGTTAAAAGCCCTATTTCTGTCATGGGGGTTTGCTCTATGTCGTTTTTTCTTTGGTGTGTCGTCGTTTAGCTTCAGGAAATACAAAGTACATGCACATAGAAATTAGCGTATGCATTAGTTTTTCTGTGGTTTTATCACTCTCGCCTTTTGTTTACATTTGTTTTGGATTTAAAAGTTTTCATGCTATTAGTTTTATCACCCCTTTGGGTATGGCTCTCCTAGCCGTGGAGTAATTTAGGGGGATTCGTAGAAATCCCTAATTTTGGTGTAAGTGGGTTTCAAAAAGGAATTTCTCTTGGGATTTGAGGTTTTGGTTTATGAGTGTGTTTGTATCTACTACAATTTCTTTTTCTATTGAAATTTTAAGGATTTTTCAAAGTCCATTAGGATTCTACCCGCTAGTCACAGAAACTGGCTAAACTAGTTAACAAGCATTACTATGGGTAACATGGAGCACTAGGGGTTTTTATTTGATTAAGCATGATTTGATTAGGTTAATAATTTGAAATTTGAACTTGTATTTGATAGACTGTGCTTCCTAAAATAAATATTGCTCGTACTAAAATTAAATTTTTAACTTCGATGAAACTGCGTGATCTGGTTAGTCCTGTTTTCAAAATTTGGACACTTTAGATTGCTTTAGCTGATTAAATTTCTGAATTTCACATTTAACTTCATCTGTTATTGTGCTTAAGACTTTGAATTGGATTAATTTGGAGTCTTATTAGACCACTAGTTGGCAGTTAGAAATCTCTGTGTTACTTCCATTTGTGAGCTTCCAACACACAAATCTTTGGATTATCTACAGACGAGTCTGACTTCTTCCCTTCCCCTTCATTATCGTGTTATTATCAATTTTGATGGCTTTCGTGTTAATGTTATATTTTATGATATCTACAAAATGGAGTGGTAAGCAACCAAGTGAAATGGCGTTGTTGCTTCTTTCCATGTCTTCGTTTTGTGCTTATCCGTTCAAATGTTATTACTGATGGTTATGTCTTGCTATCGGTATTCTTCTTTTGGTTTTATGCACATTTTCACGTCTTACCTTTTGATTCTGCTTGGATTATAATGTTATGTACCTTGTTTGGTATCCTTTTTCCTATGTTTCTGTTTTTGTTTGAAAAATTGACAAGAAGTTAACTATCAATTGGTTTCCTGTTTGGAAGAATGGGAGTCACATTGCTTTCTACTTATTCTGAAGCAACATTCTCACTCTAAACACGGAAGAACCCCCCCCCCCCAAAAAAAAAAAAAAGAAGAAAAGAAAAAAAAAACCTCTGGCCAAATCCAATCGAACCCTCTTCCTCGGCACCCCCTCGCTTGAAAAACATGTGTGCATACTGAAATTATTTTCATCAATTTTCTTTCTTTTCTGTAAAGAAGAAGCAAGAACACTGTTGATGTTACCAAACATGGGCTTCAATTGGCCTTTGACTCGTGTATTTATGTTCAAATATCAGAGTTGCCGTTTAGCTCTCTCTTTTATGTCATCCTTTGAGCCACAACCCTTTATATGGTATTGAGTTTTTTAATTTTTTGTGTGAACGTAATACTGTTTTTTCTGGGTGTGGTATTTCTCGCCAGATGACAACTTTCTAAGTGGTTCCCACCCCCCTTAATGGTTTTAGTACCTGTTGCTGTTTTCGTTGCATCCCCTAGTATTGAATTTATGTTTGTGGTGTTCTGCTTACTGGGTCTTTGCTCCTTAATGGTTCTGACTTATATTTTTGGTGTTCTACTTCTGCATGTTTGGTATGAAATATGGATTAGTTTGGTTCTTTGATGTTGCTACTTGCAGGTTTCTATGAGCTAGGTTTTCGGTTTGAATAATTAGCTTTCAGTTAGCATGGCGGTTCTTTCGCTTGTTGTATTTAGATTGATTGATTGCTGTCAACTGGTATGAGGGCTTGTTGGCGCAGTTGCTTATTGTGTTTCTGATGAATTGATGAATGAAGACATTTTGAACTTTGCCTTGATCAATTTGATTAATGGTACTTTGGCACTTCTTCACTTCACTTCCTGTTTAAGATTTGGATTGCGTGTGATTGCCTGGTCGTTGAAATGACTAGTTAGACAACTTTTGTACTTTCTATCAGAAACCAATACATGAATAGGAGTTTCTAGTATTTTCATGAGCTGTTTTTTTGGATTATTTAGGCTATATTTTTGGTTGATTGCTAGACATGTTTTGTCTTTGCTTCTACTTATAATCTTTTATATGCTTGGTATTTTTCTGAAGAATGGTTGGGTGGTTAAGTAGCCTGTGGCGAGCAGCAGTAGTGAGCGCAGACACATTCTTTGTGAAAATGAAATGTCTGAAGACTGAGAGCCACTCCAGCATGTTTTGCATATTTCGTAATTACATTAAGTTCAATTTACCAATACTTGCAAATATGTACTTATGTTTTCTTTATGGGGATGAGCAGTACTTGGGTATTTGATGTTACTTGTGCATGCCCAAGTGCTTATTAAGAGATCCAATGTGGCTCGCCATCGAGATGCACCTGATCGTCAATGATAGGCTAGATATGAAGGATTCCATTGTGGCTCCCAATTTAGAAAAAGTTAGCTTTTCACATACACTTGGTCATCAGTTAGAGGTGAGAATAGAATTCGTTCTTATTTTTCTGATCCACTTGCTAATTCGAAATCCATCCAACTTGTTGCGCTAGGTGACTTTTTTGGGTGGCCTGCTTTTTTCATCACTACTTTGTTGTACTACGGTCTTTGAGAAGACCATGATTTTAATTTATTTATTGCAGTGGCTTACAGACGTGGCATATTCCTGCTAACTGTTTGATAGGAGAAGTGGTCTATCATGAAGAGGCGTGTCGACCGCAATCTAGCTTGACTTGGTGTATAATGCTCTAATGTAACATGTTATCTTCCTTTGTGACTTTGGAAGACCTGAAAATGGCTAAGGCCTACATAAAAAACGGTGCAGTCTCCCTGGATGGTGGGATCATGGGAGGAAATGGGGTTCTTTCTCTTGGACATCGGTATGTACATTACAGCCAGTACATTTGTGTTTGCATTAGTTTAATGTGAACAGTTTTAGTTCTAACTCAACGTCTCTTCAAGATCCTTAGCTGGTTGTGGCAAATTTCTTGCTGTGAGGTTGTCAATATCACGTTTTGTTTTGACCAAGACCGTTTTCGTATCATTTAGCCGCTTCTAAAAGAGAACGTAATTTGTAACTGATTATATATATCGGTTGATCGAATAAATAGAAGCCCATCCAGTATTCTTCACTGTTGATATGCCGCAGTGTGCCATGTGGTATTTGTATCCAGAAATTTACCATGAATTGACCTTTGCAAACGAGTAGTTAATAACATTAGCTGTCAATCAGTTGGGTTGGACATACTTTGTTTATTCTCTTGCTTCTTATCGTAATTTGTTCAATTTGACGAAAAATGATTGAAATAAAAATGTGAATGAGCTGAATTTTGATAACTTTTGACAGTAACTCATTTTGGTTTGGCTTTTATGAGATTACATTGGTAAATTTTTAACCTATTTTTTCTAGCAAGTTCACAATGGCGATCTGATAATCAAACAAAAGAATTTATCTTCTAAATTGGTGCTTAATCTATGAAAAGGAAGATAGAAGTTCATCTTTTGAATAACAACCGGGAAACTCACCAAGAATTAGAGCGTAAAGTCTTTCATGTTTGATACTTTTTCATTGCTACCTTGGTAGTTCAGATGGTGGGTTGACATTTTTTTAGTTGCCGTTTAGTTTTTATGGTGGCATGTTCAAATGGAATGGTTTTTTTTTTTTTTTCACATCGTGATTTTGTTTACCTGTTGTTCCATTTTTATCAGATGTACGTTGCATTCTAAATCTATGCCGCACCTTTTGATTATTCAGTTCAGTTGGTTGTGTTTTAGATGCAATCATCTTGTATTGTTTTCCCTTCCTAATTGTGCCATAAACAATATATTTTATGTAGTGTGGAAGTTAACAAGGACAGAATCACGATTTTTGACACTGGCCCAGGAATTGATGGCAGTGATGAGCGCTCCATAGTAAAGTGGTATGATGTAGATCTTTGATGATCCTCTATTGGGTTAAAATTTGTATCCGAATGGCGGCCATTTAACTTGTTTTCAATTTTGTTGGATGGCACTTGACCTGTTTCCTTGGGTACAAAAGTCACTGCATCCTTTTTGCAAAACTTACAACGATAGCTTACGGAATATTGTATCTATCCATATTGGTTCTTCTGTATATTTGCTACTTAATTTATTCTTGACATGGACTAGCATGCAGTACCCATGGGGCCCTTGCGAGCTTTCAAACTTTGACCCATCTTGAACAACTTTAAGCAAGGTCTTTATAATGCGTGCCTTCATCTACTAATTGTGGTATCTCCATTGGGTACGCCTTCAAACATTTGATTTTTCTTGATTAGATGTAGCATAACCTGCATAGAAACCATTAAGTATCGTAAGTTGGTCAACATCAATTTCTTCTTGGTTGCTTTCTATCTTCACTGGTCTTTTGTTTTGTTGGTGTTAAGAGCTGTTTTGGGCAACTGCAGCCCCTTTTTTGGATGTTTGGGTACGGTGGACTAATAGCTTCAATGCATCTAGGCAGGTATGGTTTTTATGAAAGAACATTATCATGTCTTTTCCGTATGATCATGTACATGCAGTGTATTGACTTGGTATCTTTATAGAATTGTCATCTCCAGCCAATTTGTTTTCTCATTGTAGGCATGCTTTGGTTTCTTCTAAGACAAAAGAATCGAAGAAGGTCTATACTTTGGAGCTTGAGCGAGAAGCTTTACTGAGTTGTTCTGGTTCGGAAAAGACATGGAGGGTAACTATGCTTCCTTTTCTAGTTCATTCTTGTTATAGGAGTTCTCTCCCCTTCTTTTACCACTTAGTTTAAAATCGCTAAGTTAGTTCTTATCTTGGACTGACGGTGGCATTAGGAAGCCCAGAGCAGATGAAATAAGTAGATCACCTCAGGGTTCCTTTACCAAGGTAAGCTTTGTACCATAGTTCTTCTTCCCGTTTTACTCTGCTAGTTGACCCCCCCATTCACTTTGCGAGGGGGGTTTGGTTGCAGTAACATTACTAAATGTTGTGGTATAGAAGTTTATGCCTAAGAATCATTGTGCAAGAAAGGCATAATGTTGATTTGACATCAAAATATCGTCTTAACTAAGCTATACAAAATCCTAAAATTAGCCCTTCAATGTGCACAATATTCAAAGCATCTTCTGTTCATGGGAATTGGAAGGCAGGTTGCAATTCCTTGTTAGGTTTAGCTTTGTTTCGCTTCTTTTTGTCATGTATTTTTTTGGCAAACTGGTTGCCCTCTTTTCTTGCACTTTTTCTTCCCCTTTGGTAATATTTTTGTTTGTCATTGACTAAAAGGCAAAGCATATCCTTTTCATGTTTTAAATGTCTTGTGCTCAAAGAAGCAGTATTAGTAGTAGAGGACAGACTCTAATGTCAGGAGTTTTTGAGAAGTGGCCATGCTAAAACACTGAAGGCTCCTCGCTAAAGCGTTCATGCCATACATGATGCATTGATATGTCACGGATGATGGATAAGTTTCATGCTTTGGTTCTGATGAAAATTGTTATTTCATGAGCTGTCGTTATTTGATTTGTTTTACCAACATCTCGTGTCACAGCTGGAAGATGCTTATTTATATATTGTAGCTTTAGGTTCTAAATACACGGTCTTAATTCCAGTGAACTATTCTGAGGTCTTCAAAAAATCAGATATAATTTTTTAGCATCTTAGGGATTGGCAGCAGTCAAGCTAGGAGTATGTTTTGGTTAGGTTTTTAATAAATATGCTCTTACAATTTTGATAGCTTGAGATTTTTGAGCCTAAAATGAAGGACTTGGGCATAGTGCAACTCTGTTGCAAGTTGAAGGACATATATTTTCCATATATTTAGGTTTGTCTGCCCCAACAAAATCTTGATGCTTTGTAAATTTATATTTGCACCTTTATTGTCTAGATAGAAATGTGGTTTCTATGCTTTGGCGCAACTGGTGGGTGTGTTGGCTTTCAGCCCCCAGGTCCAAGGTTTGAGCCCTGGAAACAGCCTCTTAGCAAAAATTTGCTAAGGTAAGACTGCGTACATATAGGGTCTCCTTCCCCTGAGCCCACATAGTGGGAGCCACACTGGCACTGGGGTCCGCCTTATGCTAGTGTACATTAGAATTTCTCTTCTATAGAGACGCTCATTAAGAAGTTAATGTAAGACCAGAGCCACCAGATAATCTCGAATTTTATGTTAGTGCGTATTAAGTAGACAATATCAATACTAGTTTGTGTTTGAGGGTTGATATTTTGTCCAATCATGTACTAGTGTTTTCTCTTCTTCCGTAGAACAGTTTTGTAGAGTTGGGACCTTGGAGTCGTTAAGTGCCTTGCATCATTAATGCCTGAACAATACGCATCTCTGGATACTACCTACTAGTAGTACTTGAAGGGCATCATAAATGGCCTCATATTGAAAGTTTAAAAGTGAGTTTGCGTTATATTTTTAGAGCTTTAGTCTTTTGGTCATTTGAAATATAATATATTGTAGATGCAATACTTTGGAAACTGGAAACAGTAGGATATTTTCTACATCTTTTTCTACCCAAATTGTATAAGCAATTCATGATTTTTTTATTGAGACATTCGTATGCTAAGTTTCTTCTAAACACAGCTTGTTCTTGAATCGTCTATGGGGAACCGATTATAATCCTGATTAATGAGAAACCTTGAATAGAAAACCAGCAATGAGTTAAGCTGGTGATGGTGGGGTGGGGATGGGTTGTGGTAGAATGATTTTTGGAGCTTTCACAATGGTGTTTTCTGGTGATCGGGCGTTGAACATTTTATTAAGTTGGATAGCTAGGTGTATTAGTGCTCCTAATACTAAGATGAGTTAGGGGATCACTGCAGTTTGTGGTGTACCTACAACACTCTTTAACACCTTCAAACAAATAATGGTTCATTTATCTAGGGTCGCCATCAGATTTATTTCTCATGTCTCTCGTATGTAACTTGACTGGGCAAGAGGCCCTTCAAGTTATGGTAATAGTGCACATGGCGATCTTAAATTCCTTGATCTTGAAATCAGTGCCTTTGCACTTGGTTACCTGGACCTCTCTTTCATTTTAGTGGATCCAACTACAGGTAGGAAATCCTCATCCCTAATGAAAGTAGATTCAAGACTGAGGGGTGGTCACAGTTATCTGCAGCTTGGGCATAGTGAAAGTGTACAATTATGCCAAGGGGAGCGCCTCATTTATTTATAGGGAGGATGGGCTTTCGGAGTAATGAAGTTCGTGGATCAGATTTTGCATTTCTACAGTAAGGTTCTCGGTTTTGGTGAATGGGTCTGCTAATAGTTTCTTTTGTCTTTCTAGATGTCTCAGGCACGAAATTCTCTCTCCCATGCTCTTTATCTTTGTGATTGAGGCTCTGAGAAGGTTGATTACAGGTTAAGGGGTTTGCTAAAATGTGTTGAGATTTGTTTGATGTTGTTTCATCGTGTAGATACGGAGCAGTAAGGAACGTGAGGAGTGTGCGAATTCTTTTGAGGTAGTGTGGGGTCTGAAAGTGAATGTTTACACGCAGAACAATTAGGGCAGTTGAGTTCTAGGTTTGGCACTATGTTTCCTATATTTGATGTATTTTGTTTGGTTCTTCAACAAATAGGCCTTGTCAAGGCCTACATTATTACTGCCATTGATGTGTGTTGGAATAAATTGTACCAAAATTAGATTTCTGAAGAGAAGAAAACAGAGCAGAGCTACATAATGGATGTATATATATAACCATGGCAAAATCATTATAAACTATACAAAGGATGAAACAATGGCTGAAGTATTGGCTACTTCTATGCTTGAACTTTGGTATCAAGAGAAAGTGGGAGAGAAGTTGAAGGTGTGCAGTTTCTTGAGTTTCCAGTTATACCTCTAGTCTTCTACATTTACAAATATCAGGTTAAGGTGAAGGAAAGACAAGGTTGTTTGGTGTCTTTCAACATATAGGTTGTTCCTTCTACATCTCCTTGTTTTGGGAGGAGATTTGGACTAGAGATGTTTAGTTGTATTTTCATTGTGGATAGCAAGACTTGGGAAGATTCTGACAACTAGATGCAGAAAGATAAATCATCCATACATACCTAGCAGTTCGTGTAGATGGGATCACTTTTATCTTGGACTGGTTTGTGTCTTTCATAGATGTGCAAATAAAAAAATTGGGATGTTCGTGGTTGGCAATGAACTAGAACTATTGAGTTGAAGCTCTTCGACCTTGAGTTGAAGCTTTTCGACCACTTCTTGATAAACTACATTTTCACTAGTTTCGCCATCAATAAGCATTTTGCAAACTCGGCCCCCAATATTGCAAGTGGTATAGAATATATTGGTTCGCAACCTATCTACTTCACTTTCTTGCATAGAAGTGAGTAAAATCTTTTTGATCATTAAAGCAAATCCTTCTTCATGTTCACCATCACCCCCAATTTCTTCACACAAGGCCTCATCATAAACGGAAATATCATCTTCACAACTTTGCTCCACTACTTCTTCAATGAAAAGGGACTTGTTTCAACCTCCAGAAGACTTCCGGCAATCCGAAGATTTGTGACCCGCCTCCCCACACTTGAAACACTTGAATCCTCCACCTTGTGTTTGATTTCTATTTCCCGAAGCACCGGATTGTGGTTAAGTTTGAGAAGGGGTTGAAGCTTTATCCATCCGGTTTTGTTGACTAACCCGGGGAGAAGCAACTTGGCCGCCACTGGAGGCGGAACCAACCATAGAATAGGAGTAGAAGGGCTGTCCTGATTTGGAACCCCCTTGATATGGCTGCCCGGACCTTGAGAACTTCTTCTTTGCTTGCATTTCGGCCACTAAGGCCCTATTGTAAGCTTCCGAAACCGTCCACAGAGTTTGTAGGTCAAGGACATCTTGAATCGCAGAGTTCAACCAACTAATGTACCTCGCAACCATTTGATCTTCACTCATTCAATTCAACTCTAGCAACAAGTTGATGGAAGGCCTCCATATACTCATCAACACTTCCATTTTGTTTGAGATTATGCAAGTTCTTGTAGAGGTTATGCGTATAGTTGAAAGGCAAGAATTGTGCCTTGAGCTTCTTCTTTATTTTCTCCCATTCTCTAATCTTTCCCTTTCCTCTCATTTGCCTACTAAGTTGCAATTTCTCTCACTAAGCAGAATCTCTTCCTTTGATGCGGATAGCTACCAACTTCACCTTTTTCTCTTTTGAGATTTCGCCATAATCAAACACCCTTTCAACGGTATTTTGGGTTAAGGCTTCCATTGAACTCGGGAAGCTCAATCTTAAAGTTGTTCTTCCACTTATAAGGAACGTGAATGAGAGGTGGCCTACGCCAATTCGGTTCACCAAATGGATTCTCAAAATGACTTTGAGACGACTAGGATTCTCCACTGCCCACAGGCGACACTCGCATACTTTTCACCATCGCCGTTAGGGTGGTAACTTCTCATCTCAACTCGTCTACCTCATTGTTTTGGTTGCCAAACTCAGGTTCTTCACTATTATTCACCACGAATCCTTTACCTCTACCTTCTCTCCTACCTTTATCATCTCTATGAGCCATCATAACAACAAAGTAAACTCCAACAATCAATTCAACGCCAAATAAGAAATACCCAGACAACTAGGACCCCAAACTTTAACAAGTCACAAGTAATCGCCTCCAAGTAATGACAAATCCCAACAATCGACAGGAAAATGCACAAACCAACATAAAAATTGCTACAATTGAAGCTATTTGTAGCAAATCTATGTGAAATCGAACCTCAGATGGCACTATAAAGGGCTAAAACCACTGGGTCAATCTAGAAAATACTGTTGAAGCTCCGAAAATGTGATTCCAAATAGATCACGGGCTGTCCCGACCACCGAAGGATGGGACGACTTGAAATAGGGCTGGGTTACTCTTGGAAAGTAGAAACGAGTGCAGATATGGGCATTTTGAAGGTTGGAACAGTGATTTAAGCGCTGGTTGAGGGCTATTTGGGATGTTCGAGGGTTGATTTGGTCATTTCAAGCGCCGGCGAGTGTAGTTCTGTTGATTTCGAGCTCCAACGAGTGTAAATATGATCATTCCGAGCTTTGGTGAGGTTTTTTGGTGCCTCTTTAGGTTTCTGGCGAAGTTTCCGGTGATGTATTAGGCTCCGGCGAGATGAAGGGCTAGGATCTTTGTTGAACGCTCTGATACCAAATGATGCAAACCAATTTACACAATGGGTTTGTAGAGAGAGAAACTCCCAATTGGGAAATAAAAGATATACTTTCTTTAATATATTGATAAAAGGTTGCACAAAACATTAAAACATACCTATTTATTGTGTACTACTAAAAGACACAATTACCCCTAAAAACATACTACATCATAAATTCACTAGTTCGTGGGGGGAATACATTGGTTCTTTGTGATTATTTGACTTGATATTCAGATTTGTACCAATTATCCTGATATTGAACTTGAGCCAAACAAGGAAAATTTGTTTGCGTAATTACGCGAAGATAAAAAATCAGTTTGGTTTTGTTGCTTGGGTGATCTGTTATTAAGATACTTTCCTACTTACATGAATGATGGAAATTGTTCATGGAAGACAAATTCTTCCTTCTGGTTTTTAATGACTTTCAAGGTGTATAGGAAACTTTGTATGGGCTCAAATCCTTAAGTCATTAAGATATATTTTTTGGTGTATTCTAGATGCTTGGTTGCTTTCAAAAAGTACAATTAAATTCTGAGAACAGTTAAGACAATAGCTTGCCCAAAGACTTTTTTTCTGTCAAAAATAAAACACTATCAGAAAAAGATTTCTTTGAATAAGCCACATACAATATTGTTTTGTAACTCATTCGTGAGATTTAGCTCTTTCTATTGTAAAGAAAATAATACATTTCACCCAGTATTGCATGAATAATATTTACACTACCATTGTTGGCTTTGATGGCTCGTTACCATTGGTGCTTGTGATAGGATTAGTGGGAGTTGACCTGATGTAGAAGACTAGCTTTTAAAGAAGCAACACTTTATATAATCACATTCATAAGCAAATGCAAGTGATAGTCTTTCTTGTCATACAGTTATATCCATTAGTCTTTTGGTGCCAATGGGTGGGGATTGTATTGTATTGGTTGTGTTGTGGCATTGAAATTAGGCTTGTTAATGTTTTGTAAAGTTTATTTTTGAAATGTTTAGGTCCGACATTTTAGAGTAGAAATTTCCTCCCTTGGTCTATAATTTCCATCTCTTTGATTTTATTCCTCATGCCATTTGATTGGATTGTGACACGTCATGACTACCTGCAATCGGTAGCTTTAGTAACTATCTAAGTCTAAGTCATAACCTTTTTGATATAGTGTCTCTTTCAATTTTAATCAATGAGGAAATTGTATTCAAGAAAGAATTTGAAACTGAAAAAAGGGAGCTAAGAGCTTTATGCTTTAATTCTTTTTGTTTCCTTATTATATCGTGTATTGATCTCCATCAAGCGATTATTTATTAGATTAATGTTCTATTCGGTCATCCTGAGAATGTTTATGGGTTGTGAAACTTGAATTTTTTCATCTAAATTTTTTCATCTTTCTCCAATGTAGGTTGACCAACGTGGTTGTGTTGATCTAAGTGGCCTTTTGAGAGTCACAGTGCGCTATGGAAGAAAACGTAAGGACACGTTCATCTAATATTCTCTTTCAATATTGATCTTTTGCAGACCTCAATGTTTCAGTATAAATTTTGAATTTTGTCATCATTTCCTATTACGACTAAACACTCTTGATTTTGAAAGAGCTTACATCATGCCTTTGACTTGGTGGTGGGCCTATTAACTATTTACCCTGGATTCTTTTCTCTGGAAGTCTAAGTCATAACCTTTTTGATATAGTGTCTCTTTCAATTTTAATCAATGAGGAAATTGTATTCAAGAAAGAATTTGAAACTGAAAAAAGGGAGCTAAGAGCTTTATCGAAGGTTTGGGATTTTTTTCTTCAATTTTCATTTTCTTTATTTCCTTCCACTTTGTTATGTAACTGAGTCCTGAGTATTTCTCCTATTTCCAGTTTTGTTATGTACCTGAATTTTACTGTCATTAACACTGAAGGTGAACTGGATGAAACCATCCACGATGATGAATCATGTGGGCAATCCCTTATGCTCATGATAAAGTCGTAGTCATTGGATACAAATGATTCAGTGAAATACAGTTTCCACCATGGGCGCTGCATAGTTTGTGCTATTTCCCTCCCACGAAAGGAAGGGCTAGTCCGACTTGTAGCTTCTCATTCACGATACCAAGAGCTCCATTTGACGATTGAGGTATCAAATATTTTTGCAGAAATTTTTACCCCTTTTTATTTACTCTTGGAAATTTTTCTTACATGTAGGTGCATGTTGTGCAAGCTCCAATAGTGGAGTCAGAAACTACTCGAACTCCTTATACAGATGGGAAGGTGTTGCTCCTTCAGGACTCATTTGCTCTTAAGATTTCAAAGGTGGGGGGCATGATGGTGTAGATGGTCAATATTCTGATGGCAAGTTATTGCTCCTTCTGGACTCATTAGCTCCTAAAGATATGTAGGGTTTTGTGGTTGCAATCATGAACGATCAGAAGGTACAGAAATAACTCCCAAGGTTTACATAACTTCTCAGGTGGATTTTTGAAATAGAGTTTCAACCAATGTCTGGATGGACCAATTTTCTTTTATTTACCTATATCAAACCAAATGGAGCTTAAGTCCAATTGGGGTCAATTACATGATCTGTTTTCTTCATTGAGCTTTGTTAAGGGCATCATGTTCATTTACTTATACCAAGACTAGATTTCATGAGACAATATTGGGACAACTCTTTTGAGTGCTAAGTTGTTAGCAAATTTTTGCTAACCATATCAATATGCTAGCTAAGACTTGGGTAGTTAATGGGATAAGAAGAAGGTGCTTCCAAGCTGAGTTGTTATCAATATGCTAGCTAAGACTTGGGTAATTAATGGGATAAAAAGAAGGCGCTTCCAAGCCGAGTTGTTTAGGTTATATGTGGATCGTATAGCAAGATTTGGTTGGTTAGGGGCGTGAAGGGTGAAGCAGTATCTTCATCTTCTATCTTCTGTAACTACACATATACAAATTCCATCTACATGGAAAGAGAGAATATGATTTATATTTGTTTTACTTGCGTGATTGTAATGATGATGAAAAGCTACTCTCTCCAATATTGGTGCCACCTTTTTGCTCTGCTCCATGTTGCTATCAATAACATGAGGTACTTAATTTGTGTCGGAACTTTTTGTCATGTCTTGGGCATGCCTCATGCAGGAACTTGAGAAGGATTTGTTTGAATATGGTTCACGTGTTGGAGTTTGCGAAAAGGCCCTGAAAAGGCTCAGGGAAGAACTGTCTATCTTGCAAGTTTATTATCTCTTTGAGTAAATGCCGAAGATTTTGATTCTAAAAAGCACTCCATTTGTGTGATTCGTTATCGCTAGTAAGCATTAGTTGTTTCTCTTCTTTATGTTTAGCCCACTGATAAGTACTTGGCCATTTTTTTAAGGTCTAGTTGTAGTTCCAAACTTCAGGTTTCAAGTTTTCATTTCAACTTTTATCTACCGTTCGGCGTTCAGCGACCTCCAAGCTTCATCGTTGTCAGGTTCAACTCTCTCTCTTTCTCTCTCTCTTCGCTGCTCTCTTTCTCCCTCTTCGCTGCTACTCTGACTTGTGCTTGATGCTTGGTGTAATGTATTAGTGATTCAGCTATATTTTTATTTCTTTTGACTCATATTTTGTACATAGTACATGATTAATAATTATAAAAAAATTAATTTTTACAGTCATATCCCTGACGTATCCGTATCCTACTTTTTTATATTTTGCCGTATCGCTGTATCCGTATTGTATCACATCCGTATCTGTGCTTCATAGGTTTAAGCCAATGAGCTTAGCAGGTCGTCTAGCATTCAAACCTATATTTGACCTTTGTGCACACTTTGTTCGGAATAGCCTGCATTATGATCTTCATGTACTTGTTTTATGTGCCCAGAAGTTCATCTTTTGAATAACAACCGGGAAACTCACCAAGAATTAGAGCGTAAAGTCTTCCATGTTTCATACTTTTTTCGTTGCTACCTTGGTAGTTCAAATGGTGGGTTGACATCTTTTTAGTTGCTGTTTAGTTTTTATGGTGGCATGTTCAAAAGGAATGGTTTTTTTTTTCTCGTCATGATTTTGTTTACCTATTGTTCCATTTTTACCAGATGTACTTTGCATTCTAAATCTATGCTGCACCTTTTGATTATTTAGTTTAGTTGGTTGTGTTTTAGAATTTCTCTTCTTTAGAGACGCTCATTAAGAAGTCAATGTAAGACCAGAGTCACCAAATAATCTCGAATTTTATGTTAGTGTGTATATAGTAGACAATATCCGTACTAGTTTGGGTTTGAGGGTTGATTTTTTTTCCAATCATCTACTAGTTTTTTCTCTTCTTCTGTAGAACCGTTTTGTAGAGTTGGGACTTAGGAGTCGTTAAGAGGCTTGCATCATTAATGCATGAACAATACACATCTCTGCATACTAGCTGGTAGTAGTACTTGGAGGGCATTGTAAATGGCCTCATATTGAAAGTTTAAAAGTGATTTTGCGTTATATTTTTTGAGCTTTAGCCTTTTGGTCATTTGAAATATAATATATTGTAGATGCAATATTTTGGAAACTGGAAACAGTAGGATATTTTCTACATCTTTTTCTACCCAAATTGTGTAAGCAATTCATGATTTTTTTATTGAGACATTCATATGCTAAGTTTCAAATAAAAACGGCTTGTTCTTGAATCGTCTATGGGGAACCGATTATAATCCTGATTAATAAGAAACCCTGAATACAAAACTAGCAATGAGTTAACGGTGGGAGAGGTATAAGAAGCTAGCGATAGTGGTGATGGTGGTGTTGGGATGGTTGGTAGAATGACTTTTGGAGCTTCCACAATGGTGTTTTCTAGTGATTGGGCATTGAACATTTTATTAAGTTGGCCAGCTGGGTGTATTAGTGCCCCTAATACTAAGATGAGGTAGGGGATCATTGTAGTTTGTGGGGTACCTGCAACACTCAACACCTTCAAACAAATTATGGTTCATTTATCTAGGGCCTCCATTAGATTTATTTCTCACGTCTCCCCTATTAACTTGACTGGGCAAGAGGCCCTTCAAGTCACGGTAATAGTGCACATGGCGATCTTAAATTCCTTGATCTTGAAATCAGTGCCTTTGCACTTGGTTACTTGGACCTCTCTTTCATTTTATTGGACCCAACTGCACGTAGAAAATCCTCATCCCTAATGAAAGTAGATTCAAGACTGAGGGCTGGTCACGGTTATCTGCAGCTTGGGCATAGTGAAAGTGTACAATTATGCCAAGGGGAGTGCCTCATTTATTTATAGGGAGGATGGGCTTTCGGAGTAATGATGTTCGTGGATCAGATTTTGCATTTCTAGAGTAAGGTTCTCGGTTTTGGTGAATGGGTCCGCTAATAGTTTCTTTTGTATTTCTAGATGTCTTAGGCATGGAATTCTCCCTCCCATGGTCTTTATTTTTGTGATCGAGGCTCTGAGAAGGTTGATTACAAGGTAAGGGGTTTGCTAAAAGGTGTTGAGATTTATGTGATATTGTTTCATCTTGCAGATATGAAGCAGTAAGGAACGTGAGGAGTGTGCGAATTCTTTTGAGGTAGTGTGAGGTCTGAAAGTGAATGTTTGCACTTTGCCAAAGTGAGCTTATCTGTTTAATGAAAGACGATGGACTTTGATACCCTAGGCTCGATGTCGTGATTCCAAGCTCTTAACTGTTATTTTTTCCAATCAAAGTTCAAAAAATTCTTCGCATTTGCATAACTATGTTGAGCATTTTATGAGTTTGAATCTTAAACCTTTGTGGGGGATTTTAAGGAATGGTTTTTGGAAAGCTATTTTGTCTATTACAGAAGCATGGATGCTTGAATTTCATTATGTACATTTATATTAAAGTTCAATAATATTACTCACACATGTATGTATCCGTGGAGTACCCTTGTGGACTCTACAATTGCCCTTAGCTTATTGCATTGGAGGGAGTTGATATGATGTGCACAATATGACAGAGAAGATAAGGAGGTATGGGAATTAAATGGGATGATGGATTACCCATCTATATTAGTGGAGTATTTTGCTTATTCTCCTTCACATCTATCTTGTATATTTACATCATTCCAATGAGAAAGACACGGTGAGTAATCCAAGGAGTGATAAGCTAAGGCAACGTAGTCTGTAAAGCTGTCATCTCCTCCACCATAGCTCATTTCCACTTAGGTATCATTACTGAATCGTGCCATTTCTGTGGAATAGATATAGAAGATAGTGACGAAACAAAAGCATGATATGAAAAAAATAAACGATCATAAGAAACAAACTGGGAAATGGGATGTTGAGTACACGACCTAACACCTTTTCGAAGAGCAATAGGAAGATTATCAGTATCACTGTTAGAATCAATAGAGGGACTTTCAATGAGAGAAGAGTCATTACCAGATGGGTCTGTCGAAGAATTTGGAACTAGTGATTGTGATGGATAAGGTGGTATCACACATGAGGACTTTTTGTTCTTCTGGCTAGTGTATGTTTTTAAGTTCGCCGTTTGTAGTCGGTGTATCCGTTCTCCCATATCACCGTCAATGTCATGTGTTCTTGCCCCTTCAGCAGATATAGGCTCCACCTCATTGTGGTTAGACATAAGCTTCCCCTCATTGTGGTCAGATATAGGCTCCCCTTCATTATGGTCCCTATGGTTATAGAACAGTGGCTCCCCCTCAATGAGATTATACCAGGTCGACATCTCTTCCTGCCTAGACTCTCCTTAAGGAGAGGAAGGGAATGAGTGTAACATGACTAGGACTCCCAAAAAGTGACCTCCATAGAGACATAAATTTTTTTAGAGGAAGACTCGTAGCATTTGTAGCCCTTCTAGGTAGGAGAGTACCCAATAAAAATGCATTTGTGGGCTTTAGGACCTAACGTGCCACCGAAAGAATGATGGGCATGAACAAAACACACAACCAAAAACCCGTGGAGGAAGGGCGTGACATGGAAACTGCTAGGGAGACACTCTAAAGAGGTTGTGAAGAGGAGAACACTGGAGGGTAAGTGGTTTATAGGGTGGGGAGGTTGCTATCACAAACTTGCATTTCTACAATGGTCCAGAATTTGTTCTACAGCTTCGCTTTTGCAAGGAAACCAGTAGTCCAAGTAAGAAATTATCATTATCAATGTGATTTATCCATTTGTTGTAGTAACATTCCATTTTACCCGAATGCTCTTTTCCCTCACCTGTGCGAGACAAGTAATCGGCGGTTGTTGCTTTTGTTGGCCGAACGCGAGTTTTTTGTACACTTTTAGCTTCTAAAATTTTAACTTCTACAGGACTAAGAGTATCTCAAGATGCAAATGCACGTCTAAGGTTCGTTTATTTTCCTATTGTTGAGGTATATTTGTACTGCGTAAAGTCCCTTGTCTTGTATTTGTATATAGACCTGCTTCAGCGTAACATTTGTGTATGGCTGATTTGTCCTTGCCCTTTCTTTCCTTTTCTTTTGTGCATGTATGAAATCCAAAAGGGAAAGGAGAGTATTGATAGGTTGTTGGGAAAGATGAATGCAAAAGGATGTGGAGTTAGATGAAACTTTGAAAGCTTCAGTCGTGTATCTATCTGGCGGCTTGGTCGTCTACTTCCTGATGCTCGTTGGTTGAGTTTAATGTCATTAAGTTTTCTTTATTTGTGGATGTGGAGTGGTTCTATGCCAATAGTTATGTAAGAATCTTCCTTTCAATGTCTATTTGCATAATAACAAGAACGAAGAATGGTGAAACTTATATAAAACACATTGAATTGTGACTGGTGTACATAACATTGGTTGTCGACATTGTGCTTATGGACTCTTATCTGGGGAACATGAGTTGACTCATGTCTATGCAAAAGAAAAACAGCGAGAATTAACAAACAGAAATTAAAGCAAATAATGGTATAGTTTTTTTTTTTTAAATTTAAAAAATAGAGACCTATAGTTGCTGTCTGTCTAGAATCTAGATGAGGTGGTGTGTCCTCTGTTGGAGTGTGGCATTTTGCTGCGAAGATCGGGTGTGAAGGGTGTGAGGCTCAACTTCCAATGCTGGAGGTATATCAATTGGAGAGTCCAAAACCATAGATTTAATACCTAACTCATTTGAGCGGATGGGTATCCATAAATTAATGAGCAAGGTATATTAGACTAACCATGGTAGCCATGCTGTTTAAGGCCCAACCTGGAGGTCTTGTATCGAACTCCTGCTGGCAATGCCGTGACTTATCTGCTAACAGTGGCTTATTGTGGTTGCCGGTATCCGGAGTTCACCCTGTAACCTGCACTGTGGGTCCATAGTGGCCTTGCCATCTTTTTTATGAGACAAAAAGAACAAAGATACGCTACAACTTTAAAACTCCAAATTTAGAGGTCATGTTTATAAGGACTTGTCTCCTGGTTACCTGAACTATGAAGTTGTGCTATATTCAGTCTATATAGTAGCTTTTATTACCAATTTCTAAGATTGTTCTATTGATTCGCCTATAGACTAGAAATGCAATCATTCTTCGCTCTCTTGCAAGATTCTGGGTGAAGCTGTCTTGTAGCCTTGTATGTATCTTGCTTTTCAGTTGATTGAAGCATGATTTTTATTAGTGTGCTTGTTGTTGGTCAATTGCAGAAAAGGATGCCTTTTATGGAGGCTTCCATTGCATGTGTCCTTCCTGACCACAATTGTAAAAGACGAATGGCCAGACAGCAGAAGTGCAAGTCTGAGACTAAGGTATCGGCTATGGGCACTCCGCCCTCCTACGGCTAGGTTTCCCACAATTGAAACATATTTCATCTTCACACTAAAAAATTAGGAAAATTGAAGCCAAATCTCATTTTGGTTATGTTTATGTTTGGTGGCAGGAATCGAGAGATGAAAAGGGAATCATATTTCCTGATCTCCCTTGTTTGGCATGCCAGATGTGCTATTCTTGAGTATTCAAACTTGACAAGAACCCCATTATTCAAGTATATAGATCCCCACAAGTGATGATGAAGCAAAAGGTGGTAAAGTCAAAAGCTACTCCTATATTTGGGGATGACAAGAGAGAATGCTAAATTTATATGTCGTTGAATCAAAGGTCTAGTACACTATAAGAATTCTACAAACTCAACACATTAAAAGAGTTATTACCCATACTTTATACAGTACTTGTGACTCGAGTCTAATCAAAATAGGTTCCTTATTCCTAGAGCCTCTCCACTGGTTTGGAAAATTCCAAGCTGCAGCTGACAGAAATGAGCAGAAGTGCGTCTCCATGGGCTGGGAAAAAATCCCTCGCAAAAATCGCAAAAGCCATTTCTTGTACCAAAGTTGGCACATCAATTGTATATGTTGCATAACTTTTATCTTGTTGGGCCCATTTCCTAACCCCTTAAGCTTTTGGGATAACTGATAACATGAGAGGGATTAAATTATGAAAGGCTATGAAGCACAGATACTCCGAAACTAGTCACATACGCGTATCAGATACTTCTTGGATACCAATACGGGCTCGATATGCCCCAACACGCATCAGATACGCCAAATAAGTATCCAACATTAAAATTAAATTATTTTAATTTCGGACACCTTTCAGATACACGGTGGATACTTATAGGATACGACCGAATACTTTTGGAATACGACAAGGGTAGAAATGAAATTTTAAAAAAATACAAAATAAATATGAGGGGGCAAAGCATAATAACACATGTATATGTAAATAAACATCACGTTGTTTACAACAAGAGGAGTAAAAGAGACCCTAACCCCATATCCTTCTTGGCTTCTTCAATTGACATATGCAATCGCCATAGGCTACAGGTTCGATCTCTCTCTCACTCTCACTACTCTACTCTCTACTCTCTCTCTCTATACTCTCTCTCTCTCGTAGACTGAATAGTTTTCTCACTTAATTAGTACTGTCTCCCATTTCATTCTACTAGACTAAAAATTTGAATTTTTTATAAACATATAAACAAGTCAGACATGTGAATTTTTTTATTTTTTTATAAATGGTGTTGTATTTAGACTATGTAGTAGTAATATAGATGGATTAATAGATTATTCATACTAAATTACTTACATGACTTAAAAAATTAACTTTTGCTAAATGCTTGGTACTATGGCAGTAGCAATTCAATTACTCTTCTATTTCTTTTGACTCATTTTTATGCATAGCACATGACTGATAATTATAAAAAAAATTAATTTTACAGCCGTATCTTGTCGTATTTGTATCCTATTTTTTTGGGTTTTGTCGTATCGTTGTATCCATATAGTATCGTATCCGTATATGTGCTTCCTAGACGAGAGGTCTGGATTCAAGTCTCTCCATTTGAATTTGTTGCTCGCTTACCTTTTGCTTCTCCTATTTGCATTCTATTTCGCTTTATATATGGACGTATGCATCTCCACATGCAAGACGCCACGTGAGGGAGGGTGTTTGATAACTTGATATGGATTGTTAAGCTCATTTCCTAACAGCTTAAGCTTATGGACAATGGGTAACTTAACAGTATCAATAGAGATGCTCATACAATTTCAAAATGAAAGGGGGGTTTTAAATTACACCTTATTCAGTTCTTGAGCAGCTTATTCATCTAATTTTTTTTCTAGTAACCACTCCAAGACTTTAAAAAAGCGGAACCTCATTCTTAGGTCAAAGTTTTACCATGTCCGACTGCTTGAATAGGAACGACAATGAGAATTATTCCTAGAAATAAGACAACTGTAAATTACACCCATTTCACCATGCTACACACCCAGTTAAATCTCATCACTCAGCTTTAGAAACCATAAAAGAGGTCTCCAGCACAAAAAATTGCAAGATACTAAACCATGTTACATTACAAAAATGATAACAGCAACCTAATCATAAGAAGCCAAGAAAACATAATTTGGTTTAATTCACAAATTAATGAGCCATTAGAAATAAACATCCACCATAAGCGATGTACAAATATATAGACAACCCAGAGAAAAACTTTATAACGATGCATGATCATTGTTTTTGTGTGTTTAACAGAAACTGATATTCATTTACTGTTGTGTTTCCAGGTTGCCTACTAGATTGGTAAACCTGTACCGCTGTCCTCACTACAACCCACAGAGAGAGAGAGAGAGAGAGAGAGAGAGAGAGAGAGAGAGAGAGACCTGGAGAAGGTAGCAAACTGTGGAATAGCCAGCCATGCTTTCGACAAAGTTCCTCTGTAACAAGAATTGCCCAGTCAAAACAAGAAGATATATTCTGTTTCCAAAAAAAAGTCTAGCTTTCACTCCCTTTTTCAGATAACCTAACTTCCATTCTCAAGGACCTCAAGATCATAAGAACGAATATATACATAAAACTTTGAAAGTTCTTGTGCATTGAAAAAAGAAAAAAATCCAAGGCCCTCCCATGCATTTCAGGAAAGGCCCGACATTTCAATGAACAGAAGGAGGCCTAATGTCAGCCAACATTTCAGGAAAGGCCCGACAGTTTCAGCATTTTCCTGGTGTGTTTTTCCGTTTTTAACTTTTTGCATCGTTTATACTTCATTTTTTCTGTTTTGTCGGCGTATTTCTTGGAATAATGGTAGCTTTCCCTTAATTTGTGTACTCGGCTGTGATTTCGGCTCACAATGGCCATTAAGATTGGAAAAACCATCTTACTGGTTTTTGACTTTTCTGGTTAGAGTTAATGGAAAGGCAGCACCGGTGGATTTTCCGCAAATTATGATCACCGAAAGCGAGGGCAAAAATTATATTTTGACTTATTTTTCATATTTTTTATTTTATTTTTAATTGTTGAACATATTTTTATTTTTTAAAATTTTTTTATCTCAATGAACCAATAATCAATAAAAAATTATAAAAGATTATTGAACAAAAATTACAACAGATAACTTTATCTGTTTTGATTTATTATTGTGTTTTCACTATCATGCACAGATACCTAAATAAAACTGTGACAAATAATATTATCTGTTGATATGTGTATAAGTACATGCCAATTTATAATAGATAACATTATCTGTTTTTATATTATATCAAAATACAAACTACAAATTAGAAATTTTAGCAGATGTTATCTTATGCAGAAATACAAAAAACACTACAAGAAAAAACACTAATAGTGACACCCTTCCGGACATCTTGTCACTAAATATAACCAACGGTGACAAGGAACTACACACCTGTCACCAAAAGTGTTGGGATTTTGGCGCCAAAGAGAGGTAATTTACGGCGACAACAATTTGGCTTTGGTGACAAAGTTTGTGTCACCGAATATTATCATTATGGGTGACAAGGCTATGCGTGTCACCAAAGAGTTCAAATTTTGGCATCGGAGGAAAAAAAAAAGGGCGGAAATTTAATTTTTAGGAATGTCACTGAAAGATTTTGGAGTGTCACTAAAAAATTCATAAATTACTAAAACTACGTACACTACTACAATAATGGATAAAGACCACGCTTGATAAATTGAAAAGATCACGCTTTTTGTAAAAGCGTGATAAAAAAAATAAGAGATGTATTTTTAATCACACTTTTTAATAAAACCGTGATAACTATCACTTTTTAACCACGCTTTCAGTAGAATTGTGATTATAAGTAGTTATTTTAACCACGCTTTATTTGTAAGCGTGATAAAAAGTAATAGATTTCTTTTATCACACTTTATAGTAAGCGTAGTAAAAAATAATTGTCAATATTAATCACGGTTTGTTTATAACCGTAATAAAAATGTAGTCATTTTTTATCACAATTTGTTTAAAAACTTGGTTAAAAATATATAGAAAGTTGTAGCCATTTTTAATCACAGTTTGTTTAAAACCGTGATAAAAAAGTATAAAAAACTAATAAAATTAAAATATGACATTAATTTGATAACATGACATTGTTTTGTATGCATTTTTTTATTTCTCAAAATTTCCCTCGTCCCTCTTCCCCCCCCCCCCCCCAAAAAAAAAAAAATCAAAACCCCAAAAAAGCCCTAATTTCTCAAGAGCCTGCAGATCAGACTTTCTATCGACAAGCCTTAACACTGTTGCGGACGACTACCAATTTCTTCGACTCTCTTCGACTACCAATCTCGTCAACTGTTTGGGCAATCTTCTCAGCGGCCACTGTTCGCGACGGACTATTTGACTATTCGCGGCCGACTCTTTGCCGGCCAACTCTTCGCGGCCAACATTGTTGTTTCAGGTAAGGGCATGCTTGCACTGAAATCTCTCTCTCTCTCTCTCTCTCTCTCTCTCTCTCTCTCTCTCTCTCTCTCTCTCTCTGTATACAGTATTTGTGTGTGTATATGTTTTCGCAATTTCGAATTAGAATTCTTTTGGGATTTCATGAGGGTGACGCGATTAGGGGTTCAATTGGGAATCAAGTACTTTGGAAATTGCGTTCAATTGGGAACCAAGCAATTTGGCAGGGGTAAAGAGTGTGTGTGTGTGTGTGTGTATAGAGAGAGAGAGAGAGAGAGAGAGAGGTGAGCTCATGAGCCCGTAACTAGGATCAGTACTTGTGAATAAAAAGAGAACTGATCTTTCTCCAATTGTTTCTACTAAATCATGGGAAAATGTCCAGATTCTGTAATTTGCAGTACTTTCTCAAGCCAGAATCAGGAAGTATATAGGCAGTATAACAAAGCCTTCAATTACATGTTTGTTTACAGCCAACACTATTCGCAAGACATAAAGTGTGTTTATTTTTGTTCTTTTGCAGGAAGTTCTAACTACATGATCTTTAATTTGGTTCTCTGTTATAGCAAAACTCAAGAGGTAATTGGAATTTTTTTTCTCTCTTTTCTAGATATATGGAAAACACATTTACAACAAAGACCAGTTGTGTTTTCTAGCTTAATTTGTCAATGGTAACATGTTGATAAAAAAAATGGCCACATTGAACATATACCGTGAATTATTTTTAATTTTCTTTATGATAGTTATTTAGAGGTCATATATAGGTATAGAGTTGAGGTAATCCATTATGCTGATTGATGACTATAGGTTTTCAACAAGCTCTTTGAGCAATCAGCTTGATGATGGAAAGATAAAATGACGAAGTAGTGCAATAATTATTTTTTAGTAAGAGTTCTTTATGTAGTAGGATCAATTTTTTGTTTTCTACTTGGCATGGAGTAATGGGTTTTTACTTGGTGGTAATATCTTCCTTGTATAATTGAGGCATTGGAGTTCTTTTGTATTAATTTCTCTTTTTGCTTGGCAATGAAGTATGAGTTTAATGCAGTTGGCACCATAGTTGTCTTTCAGGTAATTCAATGGCAGAATTTTGAATTGCAAATCTATTCCTGTTTTGTTTTGTGGATTTCCTGGTATTAATCTATATTGATTTTCTATTCATGGGTTGAACTTTGATACATGGAGTTTCTAAGTAGTTCTGAGTAATGACTTGTCCTTGGTGGTTGGCTAACCCTCTGCAAATCAGTCCTATTTACGCTACAATCCACGGAAGAAATAAGTGTTAGAAAGTGGGAGTAGGAATGAAGGAAGAAAATTCAAGATAAAGGCAGAATTATATATATTGAAGAAAACGACTTAAAAGAGGTAGAACTCAACCCAAAGTATATTTTCAGCACCTTTCTTGGTGGTCATCTTGTTTTATGGCTATAAAATTCCTACTTATAGATTTCAATAGACTGCCGTAAACCTGCACAGTTGATTCCCTGCTGTGAACATAGTTTAAGATATGTGTCAAATGAGTAACCAACCTTATTAGATTGCCCTAGCGAGAAAGAGCAAGACAGTGAGATTGAAGACAGCTTCTGCTATGTAATTATTTTAAACTACCAAATGAACTTAGGACCCTCAATGTATAAGTACTGGAGCATGTTTTCCAAATGCATTCACCTCTCTAAGAATGAGTGTCACATTTGTAGTGTCCATTTTTGTAGTGTCAATTCTCTAACACAGTGGATCGGATTACCTATTCATTCACTAAGATACCCATATTTCTGGTTTCTTTTCTGTTGGCCTCATTTTTGCCCTTTTTCCCCTTTTTTCTTAACTGAATGGAAGTATGCTTAAACATATAAGTGCCTTGACATTGTTTATCTAGAGCTTTTACACTCCAATTGTAACCCTGGTCTCTTGGAATCTTCATTTTTCACAAATATTGATGATTGCATAGTCACTCGAATGGCTTCTTTGTTATCTATCCTAGACATTGTCTCCTTGTTCAATGCATCTATTGGTAGAAGGGTGTGCACTCTGCATTCATCTAGGTCATTTCTTGTTGGTCATGTTTTTATGAAATCTTTGATGATCCATTGCATCTTTTTTTACCCCCCACGAGATGATTTGGATTAAATGTGTACCCTACTACCCTTTAATTTGAAGTGTTTATTTGAGAGATGGCTCAGGAATAATTAAATACCAAGGATCTGGTTTGTTCTCTAAATCATCAGTGGTGAATTATGGTGGGAGATGTGGGGCTCAAGAGTTCTTTGGTAACTCATGTGAATTCATATGTTGCCTAGTTGTTTTATCATCATGGATAGGGGTAATTGAGACATGTGTCTAATATCTTGGATATTCTTGTACAAAAGAATGATCCCATGATTCTTTTCTTCAAGAATTGACTTGAGAACTTGAGAGTGTTGCCAAATTAAACACAAGCTTCTTCAATACTTTCAATCAAACACAAAGGCTTTGGTTTTTTGCTTATAAATATGGATTTTCGTTTGATACTTCTTCAATCATAGTGAATCTTTAGTTTCATTTCATATTGTCTTCGTCACATATGCTTATGGATAAATACATATCATCAATTTTATTTACTAAATATCTATTATCATTTTTTTTTAACTACAGGTTTGAGAGTTGAAGGGTTGTGAATTCATTGGTCATCATGTTGGCGCAAACTCTAATTCTAATTCTCAGTAAGTAACTTCCACTTTATTAACACTCAATCTTATGTTTCTACCTTAGATAAAGGGTTTTTTTTTTTAAAATAGTTTTTATAGTTATCTAAAGTCACCATATTACTTGTTATCTTTGAAGACTTTAGGATGAGTATCATCGAAGTCACTTAAAATCACTATACTAATTGTATTTTTTTTTTTTTTGCGATTTTGTACAGGTAAGTACGAGATGGAGTTACATTTTAGCAGTTAACCAAGATGAAGTTCAAGATTTTTTGGTAGTTAATTGGAACACTTGTTTTGAATTGTTTTTGTCATTAGAAACATATAATACTTATGGATGTTTGTAGTTTAGCTAATGCTATTAGTTAGTTTGAAGTTTTTATTATTGGAGAGTGAATGTTTTAAAGTTGGATGGTAAATGTTGACTTAATAGATATTTGATTTGAATGATATTTTGTTTCTTTGCTTAATAAGATTTTGCTAAGGTTGAATCATAACGTATAAATATTGAAAACTTTGTAAGCAGGTAAAAATAATATTTTGGGTGACACAATTATGTTGAGTGTGGTGTCACTGTAGTCCTATTTTTTCGTGACAACAAATATTTGTCATCCTTGTTCGCCCACTATAAAATGTTATTAGTGACATACATTTGGTTGTCATGGTATATATATTTGGTGACAACTTTTGTCATAGAAAATCTATTTTTAGTGACACCACATTGTATTCACGTTGCATTCAGTGACATCATGTGTCACGAAAGATTTCTCTTCGGTGACATTATATTAATGTCACGGTTGAAATTTACATTCAGCGACATCATTTGTCACGAAAAATATATTTTCAGTGACACCGTATTCCTGTCACAGTTGACATTATTCCGTGACAGTTACGTCATTTTGTCACCCTTGACTTTTAGTGTCATGGATACAATGACACCTCTTCTTTTGTCACAAAGGTGTCACCAATAATAATAGGTGACAAAAACTAGATCTTGGTGACATTTTTTCATGTCACCAAATATGTTTTTTCTTGTAGTGAAATAAGTTACAGCAGTAACCCTGACCATCTGTATCTCGAACACGAAATAAGCTCTCTCGCGTCCCTACTTTCAAAAAAATTGGGGATTCTTCTGTTCTCGACCTGAGCGACTCTTTCAGTGAGTTTTCGCTATTTCTCTTCCCTCTTTCACGACACTAATCAATCCAACTGTGAATGTGGTTCAGCTTTTAGGATTGATCTCTCCTCTCTCGGATCAAGATTGGAGTTCTTTAGGCCCATTAATGGCTTTCTCAAGTGATTATTCCGAAAGTGGTCACTCGCCCTATTTTGTTTCATTATTGTGTTTTTACTATCATGCAGAGATATAAAGATGAAAATACAGCAGATAACATTATCCGTTAATACATCGTGCATAAATACATAGGATAATTTACAACTTGTTAGGCAAAAATTTGATCTTTGCTTTAACATAATCTCACTTACATAAATAGTAAGTTTTTATTATGTAGGTTGGACCCATTCAAAATATAACATATTTCCCCAATGGCAGCCATGGTTTCTATACAACCTCACATGGAAACTAAAAATTTGAGATTTTTTCCAATCTCACAACTCCATTGCCCCTATATAAAGACCACTATCCTCTTCATCTCTCACATTTTATTTGGAGCATTTTGAGTAGAAAGAGTGAGAGAAAAAGAAGGTTTAGTGGGAATCAAGAGACAGAAAGAAGGAAAAATCCATTTTGAAGTTCCAAACGCTTTTGGAGCTTAATCCACTCCAATCCATCAAATCCGATCTTCAATCAAGCTTTTATAAGGTAAATATACCTTTCCCATACTTTAATTTTTGTTCTAAACTTTTAATTCTAGTTTCACGAAGCTCCATTGTTGACAAGATCCAACTGAATTTTCGAAGAAGAAACCCCACCGATCGGTCGCCCGTAAAACCCGACCGATCGAATTTTGCCAATGGTTCATTTTTAAGACCTATGCTGACTAGGGGTGTAAGACTAAACCGGAAAACCGAACCAAACCGGTAAACCGGACCAAACCGTCGGTCCGGTCCGGTTTTGGGAGCAGATCGGTCCGGTTCGGTCCGGTTTGATTTTTTTTGAATTGTTTCGGTTTGGTTTTCGGTTTTTGAGTTTTTGAGGCCGGACCGGACCGGACCGGACCGGTTTTAACCCTAAGTCATTTTATACTTTATAGTTTTAAGTATTTAGGTTTTTATGTCTCACTCCCTCTGATTTTGTATTTTTTTTACGAGTTCGTGTACTTATTTTAGTGATTTTTGAGTTCTCGTCTTCATATACTAAGTTATGGTTTTGAGTTATTTGTTTACTGATTTCGCATTTGATTTGTGGATTCATATACTAAGTTATTTTTCTGATTTCTGAGTTATTTTTTATATTTTTTTGATGATTTTGGCTCAAGACCACCCAAACCGGAAACCGGACCAAACCGGAGCCAAAACCGGCCGAGCCAAACCGGACCAAACCGAACACCATCGGTCCGGTTTTCGGTTTACGTTTTTCTCAAACCGGTCAACCGGTTTGGTCCGAGTTTATAGGGCAAACCGGACCAAACCGGACCGGTTACACCCCTAATGCTGACTAGTTATGAGTCCTCTGGAGCCTCAACTAGACCTTTGAATCTATCCAAATTTTTTCTTGAACCAAAACATGAATTTAGACTTCCAAACTTAGATACTATGTATATAACCACGTGAATAGTCGCTAATTTCACTTCTTACGTGCATAATTACTTGATTTAATTGATTTATCTTCGTGCCTAGTTATCAATCCATGCTATTTTTTTACCATTGTTATTGTTAGAATCTGATTAAACATGTGATCAATCAAGGAACATGAGTCTAGAACGACAAGTAGATATTAGTCTTGGTCACTCACGAGATTTTGAATAAAATCTATTTGTTTAAAAAGCCACCGAAAACAAAGATCAAGAAATGAAATTACTCCTTGCGAGATGTGTTAGGATGTCTTTAGCCGTGATATGACTTGAGTCAAACTATGTTTGGTGCCATGAGGTGCTTTGGTCGAATTGCATCTTTTAGCCAATTTGGTCGTGAGCCATGTTGTGAGTTGGTTATGTGCATAAGTCGTATCGTGTGTTTTCAAATAAAACATAGAATCGGGGAAGGAGATAGAGTTTTGAAGTAGGGCATCACACACAAGAAGCATAATGTTTACAAGGATTGGGAACATGATATACATGAGTCAATGATTGGGACCAATAGTGTTGGGCACACAGTTCAACTTAGGGATCGTGAATCAGACGGGAACATCGTGGCATTGATTTATGGTTTGACTTATGAACAACACATGTGTCGACCCGAAACTTGTAAAATTACAATAGATTTTGACACTTACGAATGTTGTCAAACACCTATGTCAGAAATTTAGAAACTAGACATAGAGGTTGACTTAAGTAAATTATTATCTCTGTTTCACTTTGATTTAATTTCTGCACTTACTTATTTAATGTTTCTCTTATTATTTCCTACTCATGTCAATATTTTTGTATAATGTTGTCTATTGCAAAAATTGGATTTACGCATATGATTTATTTATTGAGTTTTATCGCTTGTTGACCAGCCGACAAAATAGCGTCGTTAGGGCGCTGGCTTAAGTACCTATAGACGATATAGGATTAGAAACGAAACAGTCCGCGAGATGGTAGGCGTAGCACCTATAGACGAGAAGTTGAGGGAAAATAGGATTAGGTGGTTTGGGCATGTCTATCGTAGACCTACGGATGCAATAGTTAAGAGAGCAGATAGGATAGCTTTGCATAGCAATGCTCAGGGGAGGGGAAGACCCAAATCGACATTAGATGCGGTAGTGCGCAAGGATTTAAGTCTACTAGGACTAAGTGAGCAAGCAGCACTTGACAGAACTCTTTGGAGGAAAAGGATTCATGTAGCCGACCCCAATTGATTTGGGACATAAGGCTCAGTTTGGTTTGGTTAGGGCGCTGGCTTAAGTCAAGATTTAAATTTATGAAACAGGACTTCCCTCAAATATTTAAAAGAAGTATAATCGAGAGTCCGGAGTACCGATCCACGGGGAAAAGTAGTTAGATTAAGAGATTTCACAAATTTGATTTTTTCGACGTTTCGGACGTCAACTTCAAAGTTTGATGATGATGATTAATGATTATTTTAACTAAGTGAGGGAATGTGACGAGATTTAAAGAAATAAGCCTAGTCTTCGGATTCCATTTAATATCAAACTCACTTTAAACAATATCTCCTCTTATAACTCAACTTAGATTCCGGCTAAGGTTTCTAGGTCGAAAAATATTCAATGAAAAATCAGTCTTTTTGCTCAAGAGATGTGTTTCAAAATCTATTCAAGTTCAAGAAAATATAATATAAAATAGGAAGGATATAGGCTTAAGTATTAGATATACCAAAAATATGGTAATAACTAAGTAAAAGTTTAACTCTGCCTTTTTGTTTCTAGAAATAAGAACTTGAATATATTTGAGAACAAACTTATAAAACGGTTAGGAGATATTGAATAAGAGTGAGTTTTAGTTAAACTTCATCTTAAGACCTAGATTATGAAAGTTTAGCTACTCATGCTTGTGAAAAAGAAAATGAACATGAAGAAAATAAGAAGGAACATGCTACACTAACAACAGGGATAGATTTACCAACTAACACTAAAAATATGTAGAAAAATAATACACAATGGTAATAACTAAGGTTCCCACAACTTGCTAGAAAGCTAAAGTAATGAGATGAACACAAAATGAACTAAAACATTTGATTAATTTACTCCCAATGAGATAATGTCTTACACTTCGAAAGAAAATACTCAGGAAAAATGAAAAACTTCAAGAACTAGAGAGAGACGCTCTCAAGAAAGAACAAAAACTAGGTATAAAAGTTGTGTATTGGTGTTTCCCAATACCTCCCAATATAAAAGGGGGTGAGATCCACTTATCTCTTCCATACACATGCCTAAGGGGGATAAAACCATGCTCAAAATACCCCTTACATCCTTTTCTAAAGAAAAAGTCGGGACAAGATCATCACAAAAGGTGATGAGGAGCAGAATGCTGAAATATGCATTTATTGCCCGTCAGACGGACTCTATCGATAGAGGTTTGGTCTCTACCGATAGAGCTGCCCATTTGGCCAGACAAAATCTGCCCTCTATTGATAAAAAGGGACCCTCTATCGACAGAAATGTGAACTTTGTCCCTATCGATAGAAACTTCCTCTATCGATAGAGAATGCTCCTATTGATAGGACTATTCTCTATCGATAGAGAGCTCTTTATTCCTGAATCGTTTTAAAGTGAGCTCTATCGATAGGAAAAGTTCTCTATCGATAGAGAATGCCTCTGACTTTCATTTTCAGTTTTTCCTTTTTTTTTGGTCCGACTTCTCTTTTACCCTTCTCGGGCTTTCATTTGGCACCGTCGTCATGGCCCCGAGACTCCTGAGTGATATTGATGCCCTTGGGTATGTAATTGACGCTCGAGAACCTGCAATGATACGGAGACCACCATGCGTGCAATATCAACTAGAACAATAAATTTGTCTAGGCATAGATACTAAAATTGGTGCAATGAGCCACGTTAATGGTACAACATAGTGCGCTCATCATTTGTGGCGTAAATTTCTTCTGTCCTTGACTTTTTATGCCATGTACCGAAGGCCAGATCGAGGAATCTGACTACCAGACCAAAGAAGACGTCTTAACATATGACGATCAGATTATACCACATTGCACCCTGATTTACTTAGTTATTTTAGCTCTTTATTTACAAATTTCCTACTGTAAATTATTTTAATGACTAGTAATTGTAATCAAACTTTAATTTTATACTTTCATAGAGTGAACATCTTTTGTTCGCCTAATTACTTTTTAAATTAATGTCTCCATTAAATCGGGGTCTTGCAATAACACATATACCGAAATACATATGATATGCATGTATGTGATGATGTACAAAAACACAAATTGTAAGTGAACCAAATACGATCAAGAAAATATGTGCGGAAAATAATTAAATTCTTGAAAAATAAAATTTACAATTAAAATTATTTGGGTCTTTACAACTAATATTAAATAAATAAGTTTTGAAATGTATGTACTTCAATCAGTTCTATATTTTACGTTTCCTTTCGCCATCTAATGAGTCCAACTTTAAATTGTTATTTTGGTAAATATTCTACACTTCATTCAACAAATTTAAAATAAATTTCCTTTTTATTTACGCAATTTTGAAATTAAAGACGAACTATTATAAGAAAGTAATTTGCATGTCTCTCAAATTAATTAATGTTGGTCACTTAACTGAAAAGTTTTTTAGATAAAGTTTGCTATTTGTTTTGTATTTTATCTCATTTTGCAATTTTCACTTTTAATTTAAACATTGTGTAACCAAATCAATATGCAACTACAAGTCGGGAAACCGGTAAGAATGACTTGTCCTCTCTCTATACCTTTTAGACCTAGCGAAATACGTTTGAATTGCACACCAGAACGCCAATGGTTTTGTTCTTACGATCTTTGTTGACAAACTCTATTTTTTCTTCTTCTAAACTCGAATTTTTTTCACTGTACTTACATATACTTCTTCAAATTCTACAACGGACATTGCACACATTTGTGTTGCACACTAGTTCAGACCCATTTGCTGCTTCTTATAAACTGTATTTTTTTTAAAGTGTGGATAATTGTGCTTATGTATACCAGTTTTTGAATTCATATATACTTAAAAAAACTGGTATTTAAGGATGATATGAACTTGATAAAGTTTTTCTTAAAATCAAGGATGTTAATTTTTTGCTATTTAAAAACGGGTACGAACTGGTATATGAATTCCTAGGTGGAGGATCATATGAACTTGAATTAATAAAAACTAGTATGAACTTGGATATGAATTTCTTAAAATCAAGGATGATAATCTTAGTGGATCCTCCTATGCGGTCTTATTAGTGGATCCTCCTATGCAATCACAAAAGAGTATAGCCATCCTTGTTCTCAAATAGCCATCTTTTTAAGAACTGTCATCTTTGGTTGTTTGGCCAACGTATGCTGATGATATTCTTGATTATTTGCAGGACTCTTGCTTAAATCTCAGGAACTGACTGTCCTTTTTTTGGCGGTTAAGAGTAGATCTCGACAAGGCCAGTGCCAATTAAAAACTTTGGCTGTTACATGGTGTTAGTCCTAGTGAAATTGTCAATTATACTGAAGTTGGTTGCTTGAGGGATATAGTTTAGGTTTCTGCCATTTCAAAGCCTCAGTCTGTTTCTTAGTCAATGTGCCTTTTTGTCGACAATGTTACACATGTGCTTGTTGCCACAAAAAATGGACCATCTCATATATATGTGAGCATGTTCATTTTTTGTTGCGACTCGTGTCAAATGCATGAGAAAACTACTAGATGGTAATTCTTTTAGTTTCTATGTTGCAGTCAAGAGTGACTGTTTGCATAATTATGAGTCATCTCATGTTTGTTCATTGTGAACACTTTGAATCAACCTAAACTTATCGAAATGTAGACATGATGTTAATGACCGTACATAATATAATTGGAAATTGTTGATCAATTCATGGTTTTCTATTTCAGCTCCTCAAATCTGATTGATGAACCTATTAGAATTTTGGAATGGTGAGGATGAAGCAAGTGGCTCCTCAAAGTGGGGTCAGCTTGGCTGCGCCCCTCAACGGTATCATCAACTCACAGCCATCAATCTCACAAGAATGAAAGTTATTGTCACCTCCAAGCTCACATTTGTTTCTTTGATTGTTGGAATTCCCTTGTAATTATGGAAAATGTCCACATTGTTTCTGTGCACAAGCTATTTTTAGGGCATAAAAATGACATTGAAATGTAATGGGCATCAATTTTGTGTGTATTTTGTTTGTTGTTCTCTCATGATAAATTTGTAATTTTGAGACCATGCTATGCCAATGTGAATTAATGCCATGGAAGATTGTGTATTTTGGGTGGTTGTTCTTTTTTGTTCTTTCCGGCATTGTCTTCAAGGCTTGATCATGTATTTGGAAACGAAAACCTGAATTCTTTTTTGTCAAAGGCAAATGCAAATCTATTAAATATAAAGAATTTAAAAAGATTAAGGTTTCAGACAAAAAAGTATCATAGTTGGTGAGTGACCAACCAAGCAGAAAACGAAGAAAAGATACAAATTAACAAGGCTCTTAGAAAACCAAAACTATAAACATCCTTGAGCACCAAACTTCTGCAGCATTCATGACCTCAACCATATACTTCTAAACTCCAACTTCTGAACTTAAAACAACTAGCTGCACCCTTGAATGATATTGGTCCTGAACACCTTCTCCTTCACAGAGTAAATCAAGAACCCATGCCCATCTCCCTTGTATTCACTCCCACCAGCTACCACAAAACCTTCTTCAACCTGAAACAAAACCTGCATGTGCAATGGATCAAAGGCATTTGCAGTTTTCCTCAATTGGGTTGACCACTAGCAATGTCATGAAACATATTCAACCGGGAAAGAATCTATGCAGACAGAGCCCACAGATGCAATCTCTTGGAGTCAACCGGGAAAGAATCTTGTGATAAAAAACCTCATCACTCAATTGCAGAATTCCACAAGCCCCTCGACTCCTTTGTTGAATGATTGCCAAAAAAATCTCACAGAATTAGATCTACAGCATCACTCCTAGCAAACTCATACTCAATGCCTGACTCACGTGCCGTCGGATACCTCGGCTATCAAAAAAAAAAAATATGAGGAACGAGGTATATTCTAGTCAATCAAGTAGTTATTTCCACAGATGCATTAGGAGCAAAAACAATTATACATAATGCAACCCCGTGATCCTAATGAACACGCACACAATTTTATCCTCCTCCACGAAGGTAAGTGGTAGGGACATCAGAAGCCATAAATCTCACAATGTTTCTTTGTTTACCATGAAGCCAAAAATCCCACAATGTTTCCTTGTTCTCATTTATTTACTTTCGCTACTACACACAATCAGAGACCATTGATGTGCCATGCCTACAATCAATAAGGCCGACCCGCTGTAAGGGTACCAAATTAAGTGAATAAGTGTCAAGAAAATATGATGGGGAAATGTGGCCACCCTAGTTCATTGATGGAAAGTAAGAGATATTTACGTGGTTCACATGCGGATGCTATGGTTCCTACATTTTTTGGACCAACCATGCAAGATTATAACAAAACCAGTAAACTGGTCATCGAAAACTAGACCCAAGAATCAAACCATAATATGTAAACTTGCCAACTTGCGATGGTTTGGGACTGGGATCGAGATCCTGTTACAAAAGCGCTAAGGTTCTGCTCTTGATCTTGTAGTCACTAAGCTGGGTTGAGAGAAATATCGGGCCATCGGGTCCCGTTGGAAGAACCACAACCGATCGGAAGGCCAGTCCGTAGATGACGGCGAATCAGTGGCTTCGGTGATGACGGCAAAACAGAGGCCGTGGTGGCTCCTGATATCGCTGGTTGAAATTGGGGTTTACAGGTATTGGGGAAAAAAAGTTCCAAAACGACGTCGTTTGGACTTGTAAAAAATTGTTCATTTTGCCCTCAAAACGACGTCGTTTTGAGGGCACTACAGCCCTAAGCCCGCTCCCCGTTTTGAGGGCACTATAGCCCTAAGCCCGCTCCCCTGCCGGGGTAGAACTTTTTGAATTTATCAAGTTCAATCAGAAGCGCATACAAAACGAAGGAAAAAGAAAGAGAAGGAACAGCCCTAGCACAGATCTCTCTCGCAACATGTAAACATCGTAGACGTGAAGCAACCGATTCAAAGAACCAGAGGTGAATCCATTAGGAGAGATCTAGCCTACGTCTATGAGATGTTAAAGGACAGAGGATCTTCTCGCTCCAGAACTCTATCGACCGCTAATGAGTTCCTCCCAAGAAAACCATCTTCCTACTCGATCGCACTCTACAGTAGCCTTCTCTTTGCTTTTTCAATCTCATATTTGGCTTCTACAGTTAAGACATTTTGGAAGATGAACAAACTCGGTCAGAAGAGTCTCAATCTCTCCAGGTATACTATGCGTTCATTTGTTGTAAATATTTTGTTTATGGTAATTTGGAGTTCTTGCCCTAGCACAGATCTCTCTCGCAACATGTAAACATCGTAAACGTGAAGCAATCGATTCGAAGAACCAGAGGTGAATCCATTAAGAGAGATCTAGCCTACGTCTATGAGATGTTAAAGAACAGAGGATCTTCTCGCTTCAGAACTCTATCGGCCGCTAATAAGTTCCTTCCAAGAAAACCATCTTCCTACTCGATTGCACTCTACATTATCCTTCTCTTTGCTTTTTCAATCTTCATATTTGGCTTCTATAGTAAAGACATTTTGGAAGATGAACAAACTCCGTCAGAAGAGTCTCAATCTCTGCAGGTATACTATGCGTTCATTTGTTGTAAATATTTTGTTTATGGTAATTTGGAGTTCTTGGTTTTGTTTCTTTGTTGATTTCAGGTTATTTCTTGATATTTGAAAGATTGGTTTTTGTTTTTTCTGTTCTATTTGCTGATGTGTGGCTTGATTTTGTATTTAGTTGTTGGAAGAAAACTGGTTTTATGAATATCTGTTAATTGGTAGTACTGATCTACGTGGACCTTGGCGACCTTGTGGTTTTTCTTTAGATTCTTATGCCATTTGTGTATTGGTTTTAAATTATGTTTTGAACCCACAGTGACTCCCTAATTGGGGCTTATTCTGGAAGTGGTTACCGAATAAGAGAATTGCGTGCAGGTTGATGTGGAGAGAGGGGATACCGAGGACTGATGTATTATCTCTAACCTAGGTGTTGAGGTAAATAACATTCGTAACTCTTATCCTAGGTTGTAAGTGAAATTCAGAAGAGAGGAGATACTGAGGAGTGACAAATTGTCTTTAACCTAGGTGTTGAGGCAAATACATTCGTATCGGTGGAGTCTAAAATGAGGTTTGAAGAAAAAGTATAATGCGCTTCTGTGTCGGTTACGTGCCATATACCAATAATGTAGTCTGTTATTAAATCTCTTGACACAAGCATGTGTTTATTAGTTGCTAGTTTTTGTGTTTGCCCCACATTTAACTGGAAAGTTTAGAAAAAATGGCGAGTCACATTGCTTTTGGAAGTACATGTTTACTTCCTCTTTGTATGTAATTTCAACTCCCAAATGTGGACCAATTCTCTTTGATATGTCAATGCACTTTGATTTGTGTTTACTGTTTTGCAACCTTCTTCTCCAACCACATACACACGAGTCTGAAGTGTTTTTCTACTGTTTCTGTAAGACTTTCACAATTCCAAAATACAAAGTAGACTTGCTTGAACTAGAATAGTAGAATACTATTTGACAGTTTGTAGATAAGCAAATGCATGGACATCTTGTATGCAGTTCTTTCTGCTAATGAGTTTCTGGTTGTATTGGGACCACCTTCTAAGTGTATAAAAGCTAAGAATTGTATGATCCCATGAAATGGAAATTCGGACATATTGGTTATTTGGATGTCAGGCGTAGATGGATGACCTGCAGTCTTGATTGATCAGTGTCTAGTTTCAAATGAAGAAGTATAATGCTTTTTCTTTGAATCAGTTTAGCTTTTGAGCCTCAGGGTCACTTATTCAGTTGGATTCTACAGGTGATACATGCGGCAAAATCAGATTCTAGGCTTTCAAATAACGAGCTACCTCTTGATATCCAGCGGTTGAGATGTCGTGCTCTATATAATGCTCTCCGCTTCTCTCCTTCTATTGAGATTCTAGGGAAGGTTAGAACTGTGGTCTCTCCATCATTGGTTTTAAGTATGTTGTTATCCGGTTTTGAAATTTTGAAATTGATATTTAGTTTAGAGACAATAACACGAACTTCTTGAATTCTAATGCTCCTCAGTATTTCCTTACGTACGTTGGGACTTTCGAATCAATAATGGCTCTATTCATAGTTTCGAACAATTATTCCTTTGAAATGGAATGTCAACTTCTTTGACATCTCATCCACACTAAAGACTTGCTACAAATTTATAATATGTTAGGCATAAAGGGGGATGAAAGATCCCAGTTTGTCGTTGCTTTTCTTTGCATGCATTTAAGAGGCCTCCTATGGTGCTTCCTGTTAAATTAGGTTCTGAGAATACATGACGGTGACACCACAGAAGCTGGTGGAGCGGTTGAGATCAGTTGACTGAAAGAACGTAATTATGTCTTCTGTAAAATCAACCCATTTTCTTTTGAAGTTTATAAAATTAAGTCTTTTGTTTTTTAAGTCATTTCCTATTCTCTCTATAAATGTTATTCATGTAGTTGAAACTATAAAGATTTGGATCCAGAAATAAATATAATTGATTGTTTGCTATGGATACCGCGTCTTGGGCTACTCAGATGCACGTATAGGTGGGTTTCACCTATTGATTAAGGAACGATCCGGTGACAGATCTATAATTTAAAGATCCTGAACTACGTATTTGTTCTAAACTTGGTTTTGCTTCTCATGAAAAGTTAGTCCTTCAATAGGTTCTTTTTCTTGTTGGCCATTGACTTCGATGAGCTGGTGGGGATTGCATGGTGTTGGCCTATAGTCCTTGACAGTGGATGGACAAGCAATTCTAGGGAAAGATGCAACTGCTGTAGAGTTCCACATTCCAGTCCCACTCTCAAAGAAGTACTTTGGCATCCATAAAGTCCAATCCCATCACATACCACTTGTATTTCTAGAAGGCAGAATTCTATTAGGCCCAAGAGCCTTACCTGTTTTGATAGATTTCAGAGCTGCTATGATCTCTGTATCAGTAACAGATTTGATCAGGTCATCCCTTAAACCCCAAGGAAACCTTATGCTTAAGAGCCTTAGGAAGAGCAGCTTTGGCATCCCTTTTCATATCGAAACTAGTCCCTAGAAATTTGTGGTGATACCCCTGGATATCATTCTGAATGGCTATTAGGTTCTCTAGTCTAGCCTCTCCGGCCTTTTGGGCATAACCAAACCCAGAATAGCATTTCCCTTCCTACGTGCATTGATCTTTGTTGAAAATGTTAGTGTTATAATCCCCCAAAGATAATCAATTTACTCTAGATTTCACTATTTTTATGATTCGTCAGCTATTCAATTTAGTTGTTGGAACCTCTAACCAAACGGAGAAGGTTATGTTTGCTCACTCATTTTCATATCCTCTTCGCTAGTATTGAAAATAGCTTATGAAACTATGAAGACATCTGTTTTTCCCCCTCCAAAATGGTTCTTTTTGGGAAAAATCCCAATAATCAAGTTTGGAATACAATGAACCAAAATTCTTTTAGAATCCGGAGAGTAGATTATAAAGACCGTAGGCATATAGGGTTTATAACTGTGGGGAGCAATGTGGGTCACTGATTTATGTTTTCTAAAAATGGACTTATATTGACATAAGTTTTAATCTTTCAATTGTATGTTTTTATGGAAATTACCCCTGCACAAACACATTATATATGGATATATAAGAATCTTAGACTGTACAATAATGTATATTCTCTTTTCCTAAATTTCAAATCAAATCAAATTAAAACTGACACACACATTACAATAATGTATATTATCTTTTACAATAATATATATTCTCTTTTCCTGATGTCATAAAAGTTCATTGTTTTACCTTGACGTAGAAAAGGATTTTGTGAGAGCCAACTAACATAGGACAAAGTCCCCAAGAGTGCTTAATACTAAGAATGCTCCTACACTCATGTTCCAAAGGCGAATTCATTGTATTGTTTGGTCTTTGATTAAAATTGATACTTAGGTGGTTTATTTGCTCCGTTTATTTACTTTGAACATGAAAATTCTTTTTTAGTGTGCTGTTTGTGTGCTGCTGTTTATCAGCAGCTGCTACGACTGCTGATGCATATGGCTGTTGCTGCAATTGCTGCTGTGTGTGGCTACTGCTACAACTGCTGCTAATCTGTTATGAACTCAATTTAGGCTCCAAAGCCCAACCAAGCAGATATAAGTGCTAGCTTCCTGGTTATTTGCACCTTTTTATTTTATCAAATTGATCACTATGCATAGACTGATGCAAGATGCATTTTGCTTTAAGGACAGTGAACATGTACAAAAGTAAATCAATGTTTAATGAGTTTTTTTTTTTATAACCGAGGTGTCTGATCAGCTTGGTCAAGCTAAGGTAAAGCTTGGGAGAGTATTTTGGGTAAGTATTTCCCCTTGTTCTAAATTTTTAATTTCTGAGGTGCTTAAAGCTAATACGTTTATCACTTGTTACATTATAGGTATCACGGATATTAATAGTCATAGATCTATCTTCTCCAACAGCTTACTATCTTGATTCAGTTGACGGTGACAAACTACTTTAAATCCCGTGTTTCGCTTCGATAGTAGATCGTGTTAATGCATATATAGGAAATGAATGTCTCCTGCTTGTGGGAATTTTGAGTAAGAGCTCTTCCTTTGCAAAAGAAGTTAGTGCGTATTAAGTAGACAATATCAATACTAGTTTGTGTTTGAGCGTTGATATTTTGTCCAATCATGTACTAGTGTTTTCTCTTCTTCCGTAGAACAGTTTTGTAGAGTTGGGACCTTGGAGTCGTTAAGTGCCTTGCATCATTAATGCCTGAACAATACGCATCTCTGGATACTACCTACTAGTAGTACTTGAAGGGCATCATAAATGGCCTCATATTGAAAGTTTAAAAGTGAGTTTGCGTTATATTTTTAGAGCTTTAGTCTTTTGGTCATTTGAAATATAATATATTGTAGATGCAATACTTTGGAAACTGGAAACAGTAGGATATTTTCTACATCTTTTTCTACCCAAATTGTATAAGCAATTCATGATTTTTTTATTGAGACATTCGTATGCTAAGTTTCTTCTAAACACAACTTGTTCTTGAATCGTCTATGGGGAACCGATTATAATCCTGATTAATGAGAAACCTTGAATAGAAAACCAGCAATGAGTTAAGCTGGTGATGGTGGGGTGGGGATGGGTTGTGGTAGAATGATTTTTGGAGCTTTCACAATGGTGTTTTCTGGTGATCGGGCGTTGAACATTTTATTAAGTTGGATAGCTAGGTGTATTAGTGCTCCTAATACTAAGATGAGTTAGGGGATCACTGCAGTTTGTGGTGTACCTACAACACTCTTTAACACCTTCAAACAAATAATGGTTCATTTATCTAGGGTCGCCATCAGATTTATTTCTCATGTCTCTCGTATGTAACTTGATTGGGCAAGAGGCCCTTCAAGTCATGGTAATAGTGCACATGGCGATCTTAAATTCCTTGATCTTGAAATCAGTGCCTTTGCACTTGGTTACCTGGACCTCTCTTTCATTTTAGTGGATCCAACTACAGGTAGGAAATCCTCATCCCTAATGAAAGTAGATTCAAGACTGAGGGGTGGTCACAGTTATCTGCAGCTTGGGCATAGTGAAAGTGTACAATTATGCCAAGGGGAGCGCCTCATTTATTTATAGGGAGGATGGGCTTTCGGAGTAATGAAGTTCGTGGATCAGATTTTGCATTTCTACAGTAAGGTTCTCGGTTTTGGTGAATGGGTCTGCTAATAGTTTCTTTTGTCTTTCTAGATGTCTCAGGCACGAAATTCTCTCTCCCATGCTCTTTATCTTTGTGATTGAGGCTCTGAGAAGGTTGATTACAGGTTAAGGGGTTTGCTAAAATGTGTTGAGATTTGTTTGATGTTGTTTCATCGTGTAGATACGGAGCAGTAAGGAACGTGAGGAGTGTGCGAATTCTTTTGAGGTAGTGTGGGGTCTGAAAGTGAATGTTTACATGCAGAACAATTAGGGCAGTTGAGTTCTAGGTTTGGCACTATGTTTCCTATATTTGATGTATTTTGTTTGGTTCTTCAACAAATAGGCCTTGTCAAGGCCTACATTATTACTGCCATTGATGTGTGTTGGAATAAATTGTACCAAAATTAGATTTCTGAAGAGAAGAAAACAGAGCAGAGCTACATAATGGATGTATATATATAACCATGGCAAAATCATTATAAACTATACAAAGGATGAAACAATGGCTGAAGTATTGGCTACTTCTATGCTTGAACTTTGGTATCAAGAGAAAGTGGGAGAGAAGTTGAAGGTGTGCAGTTTCTTGAGTTTCCAGTTATACCTCTAGTCTTCTACATTTATAAATATCAGGTTAAGGTGAAGGAAAGACAAGGTTGTTTGGTGTCTTTCAACATATAGGTTGTTCCTTCTACATCTCCTTGTTTTGGGAGGAGATTTGGACTAGAGATGTTTAGTTGTATTTTCATTGTGGATAGCAAGACTTGGGAAGATTCTGACAACTAGATGCAGAAAGATAAATCATCCATACATACCTAGCAGTTCGTGTAGATGGGATCACTTTTATCTTGGACTGGTTTGTGTCTTTCATAGATGTGCAAATAAAAAATTTGGGATGTTCGTGGTTGGCAATGAACTAGAACTATTGAGTTGAAGCTCTTCGACCTTGAGTTGAAGCTTTTCGACCACTTCTTGATAAACTACATTTTCACTAGTTTCGCCATCAATAAGCATTTTGCAAACTCGGCCCCCAATATTGCAAGTGGTATAGAATATATTGGTTCGCAACCTATCTACTTCACTTTCTTGCATAGAAGTGAGTAAAATCTTTTTGATCATTAAAGCAAATCCTTCTTCATGTTCACCATCACCCCCAATTTCTTCACACAAGGCCTCATCATAAACGGAAATATCATCTTCACAACTTTGCTCCACTACTTCTTCAATGAAAAGTGACTTGTTTCAACCTCCAGAAGACTTCCGGCAATCCGAAGATTTGTGACCCGCCTCCCCACACTTGAAACACTTGAATCCTCCACCTTGTGTTTGATTTCTATTTCCCGAAGCACCGGATTGTGGTTAATTTTGAGAAGGGGTTGAAGCTTTATCCATCCGGTTTTGTTGACTAACCCGGGGAGAAGCAACTTGGCCACCACTGGAGGCGGAACCAACCATAGAATAGGAGTAGAAGGGCTGTCCTGATTTGGAACCCCCTTGATATGGCTGCCCGGACCTTGAGAACTTCTTCTTTGCTTGCATTTCGGCCACTAAGGCCCTATTGTAAGCTTCCGAAACCGTCCACAGAGTTTGTAGGTCAAGGACATCTTGAATCGCAGAGTTCAACCAACTAATGTACCTCGCAACCATTTGATCTTCACTCATTCAATTCAACTCTAGCAACAAGTTGATGGAAGGCCTCCATATACTCATCAACACTTCCATTTTGTTTGAGATTATGCAAGTTCTTGTAGAGGTTATGCGTATAGTTGAAAGGCAAGAATTGTGCCTTGAGCTTCTTCTTTATTTTCTCCCATTCTCTAATCTTTCCCTTTCCTCTCATTTGCCTACTAAGTTGCAATTTCTCTCACTAAGCAGAATCTCTTCCTTTGATGCGGATAGCTACCAACTTCACCTTTTTCTCTTTTGAGACTTCGCCATAATCAAACACCCTTTCAACGGTATTTTGGGTTAAGGCTTCCATTGAACTCGGGAAGCTCAATCTTAAAGTTGTTCTTCCACTTATAAGGAACGTGAATGAGAGGTGGCCTACGCCAATTCGGTTCACCAAATGGATTCTCAAAATGACTTTGAGACGACTAGGATTCTCCACTGCCCACAGGCGACACTCGCATACTTTTCACCATCGCCGTTAGGGTGGTAACTTCTCATCTCAACTCGTCTACCTCATTGTTTTGGTTGCCAAACTCAGGTTCTTCACCATTATTCACCACGAATCCTTTACCTCTACCTTCTCTCCTACCTTTATCATCTCTATGAGCCATCATAACAACAAAGTAAACTCCAACAATCAATTCAACGCCAAATAAGAAATACCCAGACAACTAGGACCCCAAACTTTAACAAGTCACAAGTAATCGCCTCCAAGTAATGACAAATCCCAACAATCGACAGGAAAATGCACAAACCAACATAAAAATTGCTACAATTGAAGCTATTTGTAGCAAATCTATGTGAAATCGAACCTTAGATGGCACTATAAAGGGCTAAAACCACTGGGTCAATCTAGAAAATACTGTTGAAGCTCCGAAAATGTGATTCCAAACAGATCACGGGCTGTCCCGACCACCGAAGGATGGGACGACTTGAAATAGGGCTGGGTTACTCTTGGAAAGTAGAAACGAGTGCAGATATGGGCATTTTGAAGGTTGGAACAGTGATTTAAGCGCTGGTTGAGGGCTATTTGGGATGTTCGAGGGTTGATTTGGTCATTTCAAGCGCCGGCGAGTGTAGTTATGTTGATTTCGAGCTCCAACGAGTGTAAATATGATCATTCCGAGCTTTGGTGAGGTTTTTTGGTGCCTCTTTAGGTTTCTGGCGAAGTTTTCGGTGATGTATTAGGCTCTGGCGAGATGAAGGGCTAGGATCTTTGTTGAACGCTCTGATACCAAATGATGCAAACCAATTTACACAATGGGTTTGTAGAGAGAGAAACTCCCAATTGGGAAATAAAAGATATACTTTCTTTAATATATTGATAAAAGGTTGCACAAAACATTAAAACATACCTATTTATTGTGTACTACTAAAAGACACAATTACCCCTAAAAACATACTACATCATAAATTCACTAGTTCGTGGGGGGAATACATTGGTTCTTTGTGATTATTTGACTTGATATTCAGATTTGTACCAATTATCCTGATATTGAACTTGAGCCAAACAAGGAAAATTTGTTTGCGTAATTACGCGAAGATAAAAAATCAGTTTGGTTTTGTTGCTTGGGTGATCTGTTATTAAGATACTTTCCTACTTACATGAATGATGGAAATTGTTCATGGAAGACAAATTCTTCCTTCTGGTTTTTAATGACTTTCAAGGTGTATAGGAAACTTTGTATGGGCTCAAATCCTTATCCATTTTCTATACTGGGATATTTGGTTTAGCTAACAAGAAAAAATTAGTACGAATATGGTTCAGTGCTGCTTTTGGTGCTTCTCTCATGTATCCTTCGTTAATTCAGTTGTGTAACTATTTGAGTGGAAATAATACTTTCTGTCTTGATGGCACTAACTAATATGTGTTAGATTATGCTTTCCTTAGATATTAGATGCATATGGTAACGATGTCGATGGGGGCTTGGAATTTGTGTTGGATGTGGATGGATTTTCTTTTGAAGATCATATAGGTTTCATCCGCAAGGTGAGTACTATTCTACAACTTCTAACATATTTCCCAATCTCATCTTTTTCAGCTTCTTCGTCGTCTTCACTTTTTTGAAGTCTTGGTGTTAACAAATACCAAGATTAGTTCAAAGTTCTCCTTGTTGTCATAAGGCTTTTTGTCTTGTACTTTTGTGCAATAGCAGTTTTGGAAATTGACAAATATATTTTTTGGTGTATTCTAGATGCTTGGTTGCTTTCAAAAAGTACAATTAAATTCTGAGAACAGTTAAGACAATAGCTTGCCCAAAGACTTTTTTTCTGTCAAAAATAAAACACTATCAGAAAAAGATTTCTTTGAATAAGCCACATACAATATTGTTTTGTAACTCATTCGTGAGATTTAGCTCTTTCTATTGTAAAGAAAATAATACATTTCACCCAGTATTGCATGAATAATATTTACACTACCATTGTTGGCTTTGATGGCTCGTTACCATTGGTGCTTGTGATAGGATTAGTGGGAGTTGACCTGATGTAGAAGACTAGCTTTTAAAGAAGCAACACTTTATATAATCACATTCATAAGCAAATGCAAGTGATAGTCTTTCTTGTCATACAGTTATATCCATTAGTCTTTTGGTGCCAATGGGTGGGGATTGTATTGTATTGGTTGTGTTGTGGCATTGAAATTAGGCTTGTTAATGTTTTGTAAAGTTTATTTTTGAAATGTTTAGGTCCGACATTTTAGAGTAGAAATTTCCTCCCTTGGTCTATAATTTGCATCTCTTTGATTTTATTCCTCATGCCATTTGATTGGATTGTGACACGTCATGACTACCTGCAATCGGTAGCTTTAGTAACTATCTTATGCTTTAATTCTTTTTGTTTCCTTATTATATCGTGTATTGATCTCCATCAAGCGATTATTTATTAGATTAATGTTCTATTCGGTCATCCTGAGAATGTTTATGGGTTGTGAAACTTGAATTTTTTCATCTAAATTTTTTCATCTTTCTCCAATGTAGGTTGACCAACGTGGTTGTGTTGATCTAAGTGGCCTTTTGAGAGTCACAGTGCGCTATGGAAGAAAACGTAAGGACACTGTTCATCTAATATTCTCTTTCAATATTGATCTTTTGCAGACCTCAATGTTTCAGTATAAATTTTGAATTTTGTCATCATTTCCTATTACGACTAAACACTCTTGATTTTGAAAGAGCTTACATCATGCCTTTGACTTGGTGGTGGGCCTATTAACTATTTACCCTGGATTCTTTTCTCTGGAAGTCTAAGTCATAACCTTTTTGATATAGTGTCTCTTTCAATTTTAATCAATGAGGAAATTGTATTCAAGAAAGAATTTGAAACTGAAAAAAGGGAGCTAAGAGCTTTATCGAAGGTTTGGGATTTTTTTCTTCAATTTTCATTTTCTTTATTTCCTTCCACTTTGTTATGTAACTGAGTCCTGAGTATTTCTCCTATTTCCAGTTTTGTTATGTACCTGAATTTTACTGTCATTAACACTGAAGGTGAACTGGATGAAACCATCCACGATGATGAATCATGTGGGCAATCCCTTATGCTCATGATAAAGTCGTAGTCATTGGATACAAATGATTCAGTGAAATACAGTTTCCACCATGGGCGCTGCATAGTTTGTGCTATTTCCCTCCCACGAAAGGAAGGGCTAGTCCGACTTGTAGCTTCTCATTCACGATACCAAGAGCTCCATTTGACGATTGAGGTATCAAATATTTTTGCAGAAATTTTTACCCCTTTTTATTTACTCTTGGAAATTTTTCTTACATGTAGGTGCATGTTGTGCAAGCTCCAATAGTGGAGTCAGAAACTACTCGAACTCCTTATACAGATGGGAAGGTGTTGCTCCTTCAGGACTCATTTGCTCTTAAGATTTCAAAGGTGGGGGGCATGATGGTGTAGATGGTCAATATTCTGATGGCAAGTTATTGCTCCTTCTGGACTCATTAGCTCCTAAAGATATGTAGGGTTTTGTGGTTGCAATCATGAACGATCAGAAGGTACAGAAATAACTCCCAAGGTTTACATAACTTCTCAGGTGGATTTTTGAAATAGAGTTTCAACCAATGTCTGGATGGACCAATTTTCTTTTATTTACCTATATCAAACCAAATGGAGCCTTAAGTCCAATTGGGGTCAATTACATGATCTTTTTTCTTCATTGAGCTTTGTTAAGGGCATCATGTTCATTTACTTATACCAAGACTAGATTTCATGAGACAATATTGGGACAACTCTTTTGAGTGCTAAGTTGTTAGCAAATTTTTGCTAACCATATCAATATGCTAGCTAAGACTTGGGTAGTTAATGGGATAAGAAGAAGGTGCTTCCAAGCTGAGTTGTTATCAATATGCTAGCTAAGACTTGGGTAATTAATGGGATAAAAAGAAGGCGCTTCCAAGCCGAGTTGTTTAGGTTATATGTGGATCGTATAGCAAGATTTGGTTGGTTAGGGGCGTGAAGGGTGAAGCAGTATCTTCATCTTCTATCTTCTGTAACTACATATATACAAATTCCATCTACATGGAAAGAGAGAATATGATTTATATTTGTTTTACTTGCGTGATTGTAATGATGATGAAAAGCTACTCTCTCTAATATTGGTGCCACCTTTTTGCTCTGCTCCATGTTGCTATCAATAACATGAGGTACTTAATTTGTGTCGGAACTTTTTGTCATGTCTTGGGCATGCCTCATGCAGGAACTTGAGAAGGATTTGTTTGAATATGGTTCACGTGTTGGAGTTTGCGAAAAGGCCCTGAAAAGGCTCAGGGAAGAACTGTCTATCTTGCAAGTTTATTATCTCTTTGAGTAAATGCCGAAGATTTTGATTCTAAAAAGCACTCCATTTGTGTGATTCGTTATCGCTAGTAAGCATTAGTTGTTTCTCTTCTTTATGTTTAGCCCACTGATAAGTACTTGGCCATTTTTTTAAGGTCTAGTTGTAGTTCCAAACTTCAGGTTTCAAGTTTTCATTTCAACTTTTATCTATCGTTCGGCGTTCAGCGACCTCCAAGCTTCATCGTTGTCAGGTTCAACTCTCTCTCTTTCTCTCTCTCTTCGCTGCTCTCTTTCTCCCTCTTCGCTGCTACTCTGACTTGTGCTTGATGCTTAGTGTAATGTATTAGTGATTCAGCTATATTTTTATTTCTTTTGACTCATATTTTGTACATAGTACATGATTAATAATTATAAAAAAATTAATTTTTACAGTAATATCCCTTACGTATCCATATCCTACTTTTTTATATTTTGCCGTATCGCTGTATCCGTATTGTATCACATCCGTATCCGTGCTTCATAGGTTTAAGCCAATGAGCTTAGCAGGTCGTCTAGCATTCAAACCTATATTTGACCTTTGTGCACACTTTGTTCGGAATAGCCTGCATTATGATCTTCCTGTACTTGTTTTATGTGCCCAGAAGTTCATCTTTTGAATAACAACCGGGAAACTCACCAAGAATTAGAGCGTAAAGTCTTCCATGTTTCATACTTTTTTCGTTGCTACCTTGGTAGTTCAAATGGTGGGTTGACATCTTTTTAGTTGCTGTTTAGTTTTTATGGTGGCATGTTCAAAAGGAATGGTTTTTTTTTTCTCATCATGATTTTGTTTACCTGTTGTTCCATTTTTACCAGATGTACTTTGCATTCTAAATCTATGCTGCACCTTTTGATTATTTAGTTTAGTTGGTTGTGTTTTAGAATTTCTCTTCTTTAGAGACGCTCATTAAGAAGTCAATGTAAGACCAGAGTCACCAAATAATCTCGAATTTTATGTTAGTGTGTATATAGTAGACAATATCCGTACTAGTTTGGGTTTGAGGGTTGATTTTTTTTCCAATCATCTACTAGTTTTTTCTCTTCTTCTGTAGAACCGTTTTGTAGAGTTGGGACTTAGGAGTCGTTAAGAGGCTTGCATCATTAATGCATGAACAATACACATCTCTGCATACTAGCTGGTAGTAGTACTTGGAGGGCATTGTAAATGGCCTCATATTGAAAGTTTAAAAGTGATTTTGCGTTATATTTTTTGAGCTTTAGCCTTTTGGTCATTTGAAATATAATATATTGTAGATGCAATATTTTGGAAACTGGAAACAGTAGGATATTTTCTACATCTTTTTCTACCCAAATTGTGTAAGCAATTCATGATTTTTTTATTGAGACATTCATATGCTAAGTTTCAAATAAAAACGGCTTGTTCTTGAATCGTCTATGGGGAACCGATTATAATCCTGATTAATAAGAAACCCTGAATACAAAACTAGCAATGAGTTAACGGTGGGAGAGGTATAAGAAGCTAGCGATAGTGGTGATGGTGGTGTTGGGATGGTTGGTAGAATGACTTTTGGAGCTTCCACAATGGTGTTTTCTAGTGATTGGGCATTGAACATTTTATTAAGTTGGCCAGCTGGGTGTATTAGTGCCCCTAATACTAAGATGAGGTAGGGGATCATTGTAGTTTGTGGGGTACCTGCAACACTCAACACCTTCAAACAAATTATGGTTCATTTATCTAGGGCCTCCATTAGATTTATTTCTCACGTCTCCCCTATTAACTTGACTGGGCAAGAGGCCCTTCAAGTCACGGTAATAGTGCACATGGCGATCTTAAATTCCTTGATCTTGAAATCAGTGCCTTTGCACTTGGTTACTTGGACCTCTCTTTCATTTTATTGGACCCAACTGCACGTAGAAAATCCTCATCCCTAATGAAAGTAGATTCAAGACTGAGGGCTGGTCACGGTTATCTGCAGCTTGGGCGTAGTGAAAGTGTACAATTATGCCAAGGGGAGTGCCTCATTTATTTATAGGGAGGATGGGCTTTCGGAGTAATGATGTTCGTGGATCAGATTTTGCATTTCTAGAGTAAGGTTCTCGGTTTTGGTGAATGGGTCCGCTAATAGTTTCTTTTGTATTTCTAGATGTCTTAGGCATGGAATTCTCCCTCCCATGGTCTTTATTTTTGTGATCGAGGCTCTGAGAAGGTTGATTACAGGGTAAGGGGTTTGCTAAAAGGTGTTGAGATTTATGTGATATTGTTTCATCTTGCAGATATGAAGCAGTAAGGAACGTGAGGAGTGTGCGAATTCTTTTGAGGTAGTGTGAGGTCTGAAAGTGAATGTTTGCACTTTGCCAAAGTGAGCTTATCTGTTTAATGAAAGACGATGGACTTTGATACCCTAGGCTCGATGTCGTGATTCCAAGCTCTTAACTGTTATTTTTTCCAATCAAAGTTCAAAAAATTCTTCGCATTTGCATAACTACGTTGAGCATTTTATGAGTTTGAATCTTAAACCTTTGTGGGGGATTTTAAGGAATGGTTTTTGGAAAGCTATTTTGTCTATTACAGAAGCGTGGATGCTTGAATTTCATTATGTACATTTATATTAAAGTTCAATAATATTACTCACACATGTATGTATCCGTGGAGTACCCTTGTGGACTCTACAATTGCCCTTAACTTATTGCATTGGAGGGAGTTGATATGATGTGCACAATATGACAGAGAAGATAAGGAGGTATGGGAATTAAATGGGATGATGGATTACCCATCTATATTAGTGGAGTATTTTGCTTATTCTCCTTCACATCTATCTTGTATATTTACATCACTCCAATGAGAAAGACACGGTGAGTAATCCAAGGAGTGATAAGCTAAGGCAACGTAGTCTGTAAAGCTGTCATCTCCTCCACCATAGCTCATTTCCACTTAGGTATCATTACTGAATCGTGCCATTTCTGTGGAATAGATATAGAAGATAGTGACGAAACAAAAGCATGATATGAAAAAGATAAACGATCATAAGAAACAAACTGGGAAATGGGATGTTGAGTACACGACCTAACACCTTTTCGAAGAGCAATAGGAAGATTATCAGTATCACTGTTAGAATCAATAGAGGGACTTTCAATGAGAGAAGAGTCATTACCAGATGGGTCTGTCGAAGAATTTGGAACTAGTGATTGTGATGGATAAGGTGGTATCACACATGAGGACTTTTTGTTCTTCTGGCTAATGTATGTTTTTAAGTTCGCCGTTTGTAGTCGGTGTATCCGTTCTCCCATATCACCATCAATGTCACGTGTTCTTGCCCCTTCAGCAGATATAGGCTCCACCTCATTGTGGTTAGACATAAGCTTCCCCTCATTGTGGTCAGATATAGGCTCCCCTTCATTATGGTCCCTATGGTTATAGAACAGTGGCTCCCCCTCAATGAGATTATACCAGGTCGACATCTCTTCCTGCCTAGACTCTCCTTAAGGAGAGGAAGGGAATGAGTGTAACATGACTAGGACTCCCAAAAAGTGACCTCCATAGAGACATAAATTTTTTTAGAGGAAGACTCGTAGCATTTGTAGCCCTTCTAGGTAGGAGAGTACCCAATAAAAATGCATTTGTGGGCTTTAGGACCTAACGTGCCACCGAAAGAATGATGGGCATGAACAAAACACACAACCAAAAACCCGTGGAGGAAGGGCGTGACATGGAAACTGCTAGGGAGACACTTTAAAGAGGTTGTGAAAAGGAGAACACTGGAGGGTAAGTGGTTTATAGGGTGGGGAGGTTGCTATCACAAACTTGCATTTCTACAATGGTCCAGAATTTGTTCTACAGCTTCGCTTTTGCAAGGAAACCAGTAGTCCAAGTAAGAAATTATCATTATCAATGTGATTTATCCATTTGTTGTAGTAACATTCCATTTTACCCGAATGCTCTTTTCCCTCACCTGTGCGAGACAAGTAATCGGCGGTTGTTGCTTTTGTTGGCCGAACGCGAGTTTTTTGTACACTTTTAGCTTCTAAAATTTTAACTTCTACAGGACTAAGAGTATCTCAAGATGCAAATGCACGTCTAAGGTTCGTTTATTTTCCTATTGTTGAGGTATATTTGTACTGCGTAAAGTCCCTTGTCTTGTATTTGTATATAGACCTGCTTCAGCGTAACATTTGTGTATGGCTGATTTGTCCTTGCCCTTTCTTTCCTTTTCTTTTGCGCATGTATGAAATCCAAAAGGGAAAGGAGAGTATTGATAGGTTGTTGGGAAAGATGAATGCAAAAGGATGTGGAGTTAGATGAAATTTGAAAGCTTCAGTCGTGTATCTATCTGGCGGCTTGGTCGTCTACTTCCTGATGCTCGTTGGTTGAGTTTAATGTCATTAAGTTTTCTTTATTTGTGGATGTGGAGTGGTTCTATGCCAATAGTTATGTAAGAATCTTCCTTTCAATGTCTATTTGCATAATAACAAGAACGAAGAATGGTGAAACTAATATAAAACACATTGAATTGTGACTGGTGTACATAACATTGGTTGTCGACATTGTGCTTATGGACTCTTATCTGGGGAACATGAGTTGACTCATGTTTATGCAAAAGAAAAACAGCGAGAATTAACAAACAGAAATTAAAGCAAATAATGGTATAGTTTTTTTTTTTTTAAATTTAAAAAATAGAGACCTATAGTTGCTGTCTGTCTAGAATCTAGATGAGGTGGTGTGTCCTCTGTTGGAGTGTGGCATTTTGCTGCGAAGATCGGGTGTGAAGGGTGTGAGGCTCAACTTCCAATGCTGGAGGTATATCAATTGGAGAGTCCAAAACCATAGATTTAATACCTAACTCATTTGAGCGGATGGGTATCCATAAATTAATGAGCAAGGTATATTAGACTAACCATGGTAGCCATGCTGTTTAAGGCCCAACCTGGAGGTCTTGTATCGAACTCCTGCTGGCAATGCCGTGACTTATCTGCTAACAGTGGCTTATTGTGGTTGCCGGTATCCGGAGTTCACCCTGTAACCTGCACTGTGGGTCCATAGTGGCCTTGCCATCTTTTTTATGAGACAAAAAGAACAAAGATACGCTACAACTTTAAAACTCCAAATTTAGAGGTCATGTTTATAAGGACTTGTCTCCTGGTTACCTGAACTATGAAGTTGTGCTATATTCAGTCTATATAGTAGCTTTTATTACCAATTTCTAAGATTGTTCTATTGATTCGCCTATAGACTAGAAATGCAATCATTCTTCGCTCTCTTGCAAGATTCTGGGTGAAGCTGTCTTGTAGCCTTGTATGTATCTTGCTTTTCAGTTGATTGAAGCATGATTTTTATTAGTGTGCTTGTTGTTGGTCAATTGCAGAAAAGGCTGCCTTTTATGGAGGCTTCCATTGCATGTGTCCTTCCTGACCACAATTGTAAAAGACGAATGGCCAGACAGCAGAAGTGCAAGTCTGAGACTAAGGTATCGGCTATGGGCACTCCGCCCTCCTACGGCTAGGTTTCCCACAATTGAAACATATTTCATCTTCACACTAAAAAATTAGGAAAATTGAAGCCAAATCTCATTTTGGTTATGTTTATGTTTGGTGGCAGGAATCGAGAGATGAAAAGGGAATCATATTTCCTGATCTCCCTTGTTTGGCATGCCAGATGTGCTATTCTTGAGTATTCAAACTTGACAAGAACCCCATTATCAAGTATATAGATCCCCACAAGTGATGATGAAGCAAAAGGTGGTAAAGTCAAAAGCTACTCCTATATTTGGGGATGACAAGAGAGAATGCTAAATTTATATGTCGTTGAATCAAAGGTCTAGTACACTATAAGAATTCTACAAACTCAACACATTAAAAGAGTTATTACCCATACTTTATACAGTACTTGTGACTCGAGTCTAATCAAAATAGGTTCCTTATTCCTAGAGCCTCTCCACTGGTTTGGAAAATTCCAAGCTGCAGCTGACAGAAATGAGCAGAAGTGCGTCTCCATGGGCTGGGAAAAAATCCCTCGCAAAAATTGCAAAAGCCATTTCTTGTACCAAATTTGGCACATCAATTGTATATGTTGCATAACTTTTATCTTGTTGGGCCCATTTCCTAACCCCTTAAGCTTTTGGGATAACTGATAACATGAGAGGGATTAAATTATGAAAGGCTATGAAGCACAGATACTCCGAAACTAGTCACATACGCGTATCAGATACTTCTTGGATACCAATACGGGCTTGATATGCCCCAACACGCATCAGATACGCCAAATAAGTATCCAACATTAAAATTAAATTATTTTAATTTCGGACACCTTTCAGATACACGGTGGATACTTATAGGATACGACCGAATACTTTTGGAATACGACAAGGGTAGAAATGAAATTTTAAAAAAATACAAAATAAATATGAGGGGGCAAAGCATAATAACACATGTATATGTAAATAAACATCACATTGTTTACAACAAGAGGAGTAAAAGAGACCCTAACCCCATATCCTTCTTGGCTTCTTCAATTGACATATGCAATCGCCATAGGCTACAGGTTCGATCTCTCTCTCACTCTCACTACTCTACTCTCTACTCTCTCTCTCTATACTCTCTCTCTCGTAGACTGAATAGTTTTCTCACTTAATTAGTACTGTCTCCCATTTCATTCTACTAGACTAAAAATTTGAATTTTTTATAAACATATAAACAAGTCAGACATGTGAATTTTTTTATTTTTTTATAAATGGTGTTGTATTTAGACTATGTAGTAGTAATATAGATGGATTAATAGATTATTCATACTAAATTACTTACATGACTTAAAAAATTAACTTTTGCTAAATGCTTGGTACTATGGCAGTAGCAATTCAATTACTCTTCTATTTCTTTTGACTCATTTTTATGCATAGCACATGACTGATAATTATAAAAAAAAATTAATTTTACAGCCGTATCTTGTCGTATTTGTATCCTATTTTTTTAGGTTTTGTCGTATCGTTGTATCCATATAGTATCGTATCCGTATATGTGCTTCCTAGACGAGAGGTCTGGATTCAAGTCTCTCCATTTGAATTTGTTGCTCGCTTACCTTTTGCTTCTCCTATTTGCATTCTATTTCGCTTTATATATGGACGTATGCATCTCCACATGCAAGACGCCACGTGAGGGAGGGTGTTTGATAACTTGATATGGATTGTTAAGCTCATTTCCTAACAGCTTAAGCTTATGGACAATGGGTAACTTAACAGTATCAATAGAGATGCTCATACAATTTCAAAATGAAAGGGGGGTTTTAAATTACACCTTATTCAGTTCTTGAGCAGCTTATTCATCTAATTTTTTTTCTAGTAACCACTCCAAGACTTTAAAAAAGCGGAACCTCATTCTTAGGTCAAAGTTTTACCATGTCCGACTGCTTGAATAGGAACGACAATGAGAATTATTCCTAGAAATAAGACAACTGTAAATTACACCCATTTCACCATGCTACACACCCAGTTAAATCTCATCACTCAGCTTTAGAAACCATAAAAGAGGTCTCCAGCACAAAAAATTGCAAGATACTAAACCATGTTACATTACAAAAATGATAACAGCAACCTAATCATAAGAAGCCAAGAAAACATAATTTGGTTTAATTCACAAATTAATGAGCCATTAGAAATAAACATCCACCATAAGCGATGTACAAATATATAGACAACCCAGAGAAAAACTTTATAACGATGCATGATCATTGTTTTTGTGTGTTTAACAGAAACTGATATTCATTTACTGTTGTGTTTCCAGGTTGCCTACTAGATTGGTAAACCTGTACCGCTGTCCTCACTACAACCCACAGAGAGAGAGAGAGAGAGAGAGAGAGAGAGAGACCTGGAGAAGGTAGCAAACTGTGGAATAGCCAGCCATGCTTTCGACAAAGTTCCTCTGTAACAAGAATTGCCCAGTCAAAACAAGAAGATATATTCTGTTTCCAAAAAAAAGTCTAGCTTTCACTCCCTTTTTCAGATAACCTAACTTCCATTCTCAAGGACCTCAAGATCATAAGAACGAATATATACATAAAACTTTGAAAGTTCTTGTGCATTGAAAAAAGAAAAAAATCCAAGGCCCTCCCATGCATTTCAGGAAAGGCCCGACATTTCAATGAACAGAAGGAGGCCTAATGTCAGCCAACATTTCAGGAAAGGCCCGACAGTTTCAGCATTTTCCTGGTGTGTTTTTCCGTTTTTAACTTTTTGCATCGTTTATACTTCATTTTTTCTGTTTTGTCGGCGTATTTCTTGGAATAATGGTAGCTTTCCCTTAATTTGTGTACTCGGCTGTGATTTCGGCTCACAATGGCCATTAAGATTGGAAAAACCATCTTACTGGTTTTTGACTTTTCTGGTTAGAGTTAATGGAAAGGCAGCACCGGTGGATTTTCCGCAAATTATGATCACCGAAAGCGAGTGGTGGCTTTGTCATATATTACTAGGTTAGGGATAAGTTGGTCCACTGTACAGGGAATGTCATGGACATGAAGGCTATATATGGAGGGTAAGTAAAATGATTTGGTTTCCAAGTGTTATCGTAGACTATATGTAAGAAAGGAAATGCAATTTTTCTCCATTGTTGGCTTCCCGGTCTATCTTTTCGACAAACACTTGTGAAGTTTTATTGCTATCTTATATTCCAAACTTTCCTGCAAGGATTGCATCCAACGATCTTCATGAAATGGACAGTAATGTTTTTCTGCTAATGTGAATTTTTGCTGCGATCGTATAGAACATGGTAACATGTAGTTAGAGCACAAAAGGTTTGTTAAGTATTAAGGTATAAGTCAAAGTGCCTTCACGACCAAAAAGACAATATTACTCTCCTTAACTCAGTATTATTTTTCAAGGTTTAGCTAAACTTCTTTCTCCTAAACTGAAGTGGGTTATAAATCTCTTTTGATTTGTATGTTGCATTTATTTTATGCATATGTAAATCCACAATACATGTCTTCATTTTGTTAGCTCATATTAGTCTCTTTTGGTCCAATTTCATGCGGGACTGTCATAACTTTCAGAGATTCTCAGTTTGTTTTATTTTATGTTCATATAATCTCTTTTTCCATTTCACTTAATGTTTAAATCCTGATATTTGAATAGCTGCATCGTTTTAGGTGGAATTATTAATCTTGCACATGGACACTGAAGTGGAAAAACAACTTCAATATTTATTAGTCCTAGGCTAAAAATATGTGTCACATTGATTATTTTGATTTAGGAAAATTTTGATGGACCACGATGCAGGGTCTTCATGCGTGGCTCCCAAACTACTGATGGACATCGGTATATTTAAACTTCAAGACTATTTCGTCATCCCATCTCTCATAGGTTTTAAATAATGGTGTTGTTTGAGAGTAATTTGGAGTGCTAAATCATTTTTTCGCTTTATTATGATGGCATTAATTGCGGGTTTTTCTGTGTTAAGGCGCAAGAAGCGAACAAGGTTGCGGTTCAATCTCGTTTCTCCTCAAAACGATCAGTGTTCGCAGTTCAATTATTTGCTGAAACCAGTCTCTCTCTCTTGCTGACATTGGTGTAAATGATGAAGGTGGAGCCCCTGTTCCAGCTACAACTGTGTTTGCGGTAGTAAGTCCCCTTTCCCTCTTCACGTTCTCAATTTTGAATACGTACTCTTGGAGAACTCACTTCTGTTTGGTTTAAGTCAAAATTGATGGGTTTCAATTAAATTGGGCGTTTTCTAAGGCACGAAGTGGGTTTCAATCAAATTGGAGAACCCACTTCATGTTGGTCTCAAAATTGGTGGGTTTCTAACTTTAATAAGTAGTCCCCTTCTCCCTTTACATATTGGGGGTTTCAATCCAAAGTTGATGTTTTATTTTGTGAAACCCACTTTTGGTTTTCCTCAAAGTTTCTATTTTAGAAAGTGAACCCTTTTGTGGTTAGCTTTACATCAAAATTTCAGTTGCTTTTAGTTTGTGATCTCTTTGAAGCATCTATGTATGCAGAACAATTTATCTAACTAGAAGTTGGCATTGGTTTAACATAATTGTTAATATTTAGATGCACATGCTTATGCTCTAATCGTTCCCTAAGCCTGTTGGAAGTAATACCATCATATAGTTTGGTACAACGTCATGTTTAAGCTGGTTTTGATCATATTGGATGTATGAAACCAATGATCTAAGCACCACCAATGAAAAATCCAAATTCCATGGCGTAGTCTCGCAACATTTTGACCTGTATTGGATAGCCTACAGTACTGTCTTGCAAAAAAAAAATGCATGGGTTGATGTTTTATGGTGAAAAATCAACAAACATGTAATGTCGATTGTGTTTTTTCCTATTATCTTTACAAAATTTTCAGCAGAAGTGTGCATGCCTTAGTCTTTTGTTTTTTTAAGTAATTTAGTTTATATTTTATAAAATCTACTCATTTTCTTTAGCAAGTGACCGTTTTTATAAAATCAGAAGTGTTCGGGATTTAATCATTTATTTCGTGGAGAAATCCTTAATTTCATCACAAGTAGTTATGTCCTCTATAAAGTCAACCCATTTTCTTTTAAAATTTTTATAAAATTTAGTCTTTTTTTTAGTCATTTGCTATTATCTCTATAAATTTCATACATGTAGTTGAAACTATAATGATTTGGATCCATCAAAAAATATAATTGATTGTTTGCTATGGATATCCCGTCTTGGTCTAATTAGATGTAGGTACAGGTGGGTTTCACCTATTGATTCAGGAACGATCCTGTGATTGATCTGTATTTTCAGGATCCTCTGAACTAGGTGTTTGTTCTAAACTTGGTTTTGCTTCTCATGAAAGGTTAGCCCTTCAATAGGTTTCTTTTTTTTTTGGTTGATTTTAGAGCCATTGATTTCAATGAGTTGGTGGGGACTACATGGTGTTGGCCTATAGTCCTTGACAGTGGATGGAAAAGCAACTTGAGGGAAATATGCAACTGCTTTACAGTTCCACATTCCATTAACTTCCCTGTCTCAAAGAAGTACTTGATGGTATCCATAAATTCATCTCCCGCCACATACCAGTTATGTTTGTTGGAGGCGGAATTCCATCAGGCCCAGGAGCCTTATTAGTTTTGATAGATTTCAGAGCTGCTCTAATCTCTGCATCAGTAACAGATTTGATTAGGTCATCTCTTAAACCCAAAAGAACCTTATTTTGGCCCTGAGCATCCATTTAGGTCACTAGGTCAAGCGGTGAAAGGTGTTCCAGTGGATGTACAAGGTTGGTCTGCTATGCGAACAGAGGTGATGTTATTTTGTATCTTTCGTGGATTTTAGTCAATTGGTGTAGGATTGAATAGTTTGATGCCAAGTGTTATTGTCATATTATTTGAGCCATACTCTCGTCATTTAGGTTTTTGACATAATTGTGATCAAGGAGCGAAAAGTAAAATTTACTTGGCTATTGTTTGATCCGCTTACATATATGGTGCATCACGTGCATAACCTATGCAGGCCAATTTCATACTTTAAGTTTGGCATCACCGTGTTCTATTGATCTGAAATAAAGGAAGGTCTGTGGTTTGTCACTTTTCTTGGAAGCTAACATGTTTGTCAAATAACAGATAATCTGTTCTAAGTGGGCCAGGTAATTTTACAGAAGCCATACTGTGGATAGCTATGTCTTGGCTGCGCTTCAGAGAATATATATACTGCCAAAACTTGGACAAATGGGTGCAGAAAATTACCAAATGTTCTTGGTAATAGATATGACCGGATCGCCTGGTTTTTAGATGCAACGGCTGCACAGCTGTGTAAATATTTTGCTGGGAAAGTGACAAATATATAAATGGCAAAATTTTGGTAGAATCACAGTTTTTGCTGCGTAATGTAGATATGTGATATCGGGTGGTTTGATTCAACGAATTTGAAAGGCTGTCCCAATTCTTAAGAAAATCTCATGCATGTGATTCAGTTGACTGATAACCTTTTGGGAGAATTACGGTTGAGACTTGACGATGGTAAATGAAACTTCAGGAAAATGGACCACTCTAAAGAATCACTCCATTTCAGGCTTCCCCTTTCGGTAGGCATGAGGCACGTGGAATCCCAACCTTTCCACCTAAGATAAGAGTCGTCAGACTTGATGTACCTGTGGACCAATTTCCAAATGTAAGTAAATGTTTTTACCCAATTTAGGTGGTATTTTATTTATCATCGTTTTTGTCCTCAATTTCAAACAATTGTTTTCCTCGTCATGTTTAACATGGAAACCTGGCACTATAATTTTGTTGGCAGGCTTTTGGGACCGCGTGGGAAGCCCCTTAAAAGGTTTGAAGCCATGGATACTACAACGAGAAATCCTTCTAGCTTCAAGATTTAAAAAAAAATAATTTAAATAAAAATTTGAGTTGATGGATCATCAATATTGGCTTACGGCTGTAGAGTATCCAGTTGCTTACATCCAAGAGAGCAGCATATTTTCACATAACGTACAAATCTGGAACCACAAATTATTCGTGAAAGTAGGGCCAAAAGAATAGTACCACGTGTTGGTCGAATAGGTTCCAAATGAGTTTAGATGGATGCAGCAAATGCGAAGCGTAGCAGCCTCGTGCGAGACAACTGGGTAGTAAGTAGGACATACATCAAACTTTTGGTGGCTGAGCCGGATTCGGGTGACGGCTTAAGCCGAGCCAACCATATGGATTATCAACACCACTGTCCGACAGAATGTGGGGTATATATAAAAGATCGGGGCTCAGTGAAGGACTCTATTAAGGTGTGAAAATTTTCTAGTTACCATGATATTTGTTAATTGGAATTACTTCGAGGTTACTTATCGTGCCTGGAAATATGCGATAAGAGTTTTATCAGTTTAAAGTCCGTTTGTAGTTATCTCAGTTTAAAATTGGAGGTGCATCTGTGCTCATAATTTGTGTACACGTTGAAGTGTTTCTTGTTTGTGTGGTTCTGTTCTAGCAGTTTTGCGCTTTGATTATCTGATGTTATGTTCTGTGGATGTTCTTCTGGTTCTCTTGGCATGGTTATAATTTATCGACTTCATTGTCGGAAGAGAAGTTAAAAGATAAATCTGGATACGAGCATCTTAATGAGCCGCTACACTTGTTATTTGAAGCTGAATTTTCACAGGATATAATAGCTTCACGGTTGGATCATGCAATTGCAATACTAGAAAACCTTTTGAAGCCTGTGGTATGATTCAAAAATACCTCGCTGCCATTGGCTGCTTGCTATTACTCCCTCAGCCCATGTTTGGGACTTGTGCCTTTAATTGGATCAACAAATAGTATCTTTGTGACTAATTAAAATTTTTTTTTTGCCGATTAAAAGATCGCATTGTTCTTTTGATTTGTTTTTTAAGAAAATTTTTTTCAAGAAATACATAAACTGTTGATCCGGTTAATGGCACGACTGCCGAGAATGGATGAACAGAATGGGACAAAGGGAGTACTGCACTCTTTCTAGACTTGTTGACTCTCTCTCTCTCTCTCTCCCCCCACAGGATGAATCTACGGATCCGTATAAGAAGGAACAACTGAAAGAATTGGCTAGGCTAAATGCTACACTGAGGGAAGAAAGCCCAAGCATGAGTCCAAGTATGAGCCCGAGCATGTCCCCCCTTAACAGCATAGGAATGAAACGAGCCAAGACAGGACGATAGCGTATGCAGGTAATCGAGCTTCTTCTAATCACATATTGGTAATATTCTAATCCCGGTATAGCTTGTCCCGAGCCTTTTAAGGGAACCAAACACAGGAAACATTAGGCGCACTTAGTCCAATCACATGTGCCTAATCCACGAATCAACGAGGCTTAAAGGTAAGAGATACACTTGCTAATGGGTCCCGTTGCATTTCATTATTTCTCACATATTCATACAAGTTTGACATAAATGAGTTTATTCAACAAAATAACTAGTTCATCTTCCAACGTGTTGACCCATTGACGATATTTTTGTCATATACTGAGGTGTTTTAGAACCGGAGTTCTTTTTCCAAGCTAAAACACCCAACACGTGTGCTCTTTCCGTGGGATATGCTGAATTATGGTGTTCCGTTTTAATTGTTAACAGAAAACTAGCTGGTACTTGGCAGAATTGTATATGGAGAGGCAAAAATTGGGGCCATTTATGCAACTTCTTCCATTATGCAGCAGGCTTATTAATCTGGGTACTAAAGTCTTCTATGTATTGTTTGCTGCGGTTTAAGGTGTATCCTATGGTTTTCGCCTTGTCTTAACAGTTTGCAGTCTTTTTTAAAGAAAATGGCATGTAAGAATGTAATGTGGCAGAAGTTTAGATTTTATATCCATTAGTGCATCTTAGGTCATCTCTGAGTGTGATCTTTCCAACACTAATGCACCGGATTCCGGAGTGCAATTTTGTTCACCCTCCTTTAAAGAGGGCGAACGTTGCCTTTGCTCTCATTGGTAGAGAGCGTGTAGGTCCTAACTGTGCAATACACTTTTTGATAAAGGTGAGATTGACTCATTTTCTCTCGACCAATGAGATGAGGGTAAGGTTCACCCGAGGGTGAACAAAATTAAATTCCCGGATTCGGTCAAAACTCCACAGTCAAGCATGCTTCGGCAAGAGTAGTATTAGAATGGGTGACCCCAAAGACGTCCTCATGTTGCACCTCTTTTGATTAGGACGGCCCAAGTGCAACTGTAAGGTTGCTGACATGGTGGACACGAGTTCGAGAAGCAGAAGCAGCCTTTCAGCTTGTGAAGGTTAGACTGCGTACATTCAACTCTTGCACAGACTGCAGTAACGGGAGACTCTGCATTGCATAACCCTTTTTTAGTGCATTTTCGGACATGTACTCTAGCCAATAATGCCTTGTGAACACGAGTTTGTAAATCCTTTTTTGCAAACAATTTAATGATTTTGAGATACTTAAAGTAACTACAACATAAGACCTATTAATTTTCCACCAAACCGATCATAGGAAACAAACATTAAAGGAATCCATGAAACTAGATTTGCTACAACACAAAAGTTCATAACTCAAAGTTTGTGCTGAATTTTTGTACATACTTTATAGATTATGACGAGAGTCCTAATGAGGAATTAACACTCATACAATTATGTGCTTACCTGCAATTCAGTGTTGTTCTCTCCCTTATCTTGGTTTGTTACCATGCGATTTGAGTTGCTCCACCAAAAAATTTGAAAGTGGGGCTGATCAGTGGCACTTTCTTGTTATAAGTAGGAAGCTTTTCATATGCATGCATTTTATAGCACTTGCAAAGCTAATATATTGCTTAGTGAGAGACATTGGCTTTTCTTCGATTACCAATCTGAGATTTTGACGCAGGTGATAACGATAAAATGATTTTCTCTGCGTGCAGTTCAATGATGTTCAAGTGATTGAGCAACTCCTGCAATCTGCAGCAGCTCTGGATTTCAATCTATGCCTTCGCTAATGCTTAAATTTTTAATGTCTCAGAACATGAATTAATAGTCCAAATGGAAAATAGGATACGATGGTGTAACTTATCCTTTGTGATGAAACGGTATTTAGATGGTTGCGTCTTCGTACATACTTGATCATTCCATGTTAGACTACTCGAATAAGAGGCGAAAGGAACAATATCACGCAGTTGGTGTTGTTACCATGCAAAACCAAAAAGGGCTAACGTACGTATATTACAAAGGGGAGGGAGTAAATATATAAAGCCCTAATAAAACAAAAGCAACAAAAGACTAAGTTACACTTGACTTAAAAGATAAATAATGAAAGGAATTCGTAATACTAAATATTGCTTCACACCCCCTCCCAATCTCAGGATGCGAGACCAGAGAGTATCAAGAGTTTGCTAAGGAGGAAATGAAAACGAGCCATGGTGTGCGTCTTGGTGAAGAAGTCTGTCATGCCAACTGAAGAGTAGAGGAGACAAATGGTAGAGTAATGGTGTCGGACTGAAGATGATGGCGAACAAAGTGCCAATTAATTTCAAGATGCTTTGTGCATTCTTATTGTCACAGTAAAGAGGCATAGGAGAATAGAGGGGAAACCTCGTATCTGATAAAAGCCAACGAAGTCAAATGAGTTCAGAGGTAGCATGAGCCATGGCACGGTACTCAGGTTCTACTGTAGAACGGGCAATGACAGATTGTTTCTTACTTTTCCATGAAATAAGTCACCCAGAAAGACACATACGCCAGTGGTAGACTAGCGATTAGAGATATCTCTAGCCCAATCAACATAAGCACGGAGAGTCAAATCCGAAGACGACGAGAGAAGTAAGCCTTAAAACGTGGAGCCACGAATATAACGCAGGATACGCAGCAATGCAGCCCAATGTGTAGACCGAGGAGCAGAAACGAACTGACTAACAACATGGAATGCGTAGGCAATATTAGGCTGTGTGACAGTGAGATAAATAGTGCCAACGAGTTCACGATACTCAGTAGAATCAGTAAGAGGAACTCCATCCATAGTAGAAAACTTAGCATGTAGCTCAATAGGGGTATCGACGGTTTTATCATCAGTAAGTTGAGCACGATGAAGAACGTCAGTTGCCTACTTAGTCTGAGTTAAAAAATATTCCTTTGGAGAAGAGGCAACCTCCATGTCAAGGAAATAGCAGAGAGGACCTAAGTCTTTCATTTGAAAATTCCGAAATAAATGAGCAATAATAGCGAAGTCAGAGCCAGTACGAATCATGTCATCAGCATAGAGTAATAGGAGAACCAAATGAAGGGGGGTGCGGCGAACAAAAACTAATCTGTAGGACCGCATCATGAAACCAAGCATACCAAGCGCGAGGAGACTGTTTGAGACCATACAGAGTACGACGAATGCGGCTTACAAGACCTAAAGTAGGAGAGAGCCCCAGAGGAGGCCGCATATAAACTTTCCGACAGATAGCCATTCAGGAAAGCATTTTTAACATCCAACTGAAAAAGAAGCCATTAGTGTGTAGCAACAATAGAAATCAAGGTACAAATAGATGTCATCTTGGCAGCAGGTGCAAAGGTTTCCTCATAATCGATGCTATATTATTGAGAGAATCCTTTGGCAACTAAGCGGACTTTGTATCGCTCCAAAAAACCATCAGAATGAGTCTTTAACTTTATACATCCATTTGTAGCCAATAAGATTTTTGACAGGCGGGAGGGGAACCCAGTCCCAAACTTGAGTATCAGCAAGAGCAGTGAGCCCGTCATTCATAGCATGTACCCAATTAGGATCATTACAAGCATCTTAATTTATACGACTGAGGTTCAAAATAGGTATGCATGCGAGATAAGAAAGAACGATAGGAAAAAGAGAAACAAATATTAGTAAAACCAAGTCTTATTGGTGGGCAATGATCACGAGAAGGATATCGGGGGCAGGCGGATCAGAGTCTTCTAAAGCAGAGGGAGGGTGGGGAGTTGGATTAGTACGACGGAACACAAATTGTTTAAATACAAGGAATGGCAATGCGAACCGAAACCATAATGGCAACGGTGTTTACCATGCAATCTAGACGGAGCGTGTTCTATCATGTTAATCGTGCGAAAACACATTTACAGGAGCTTGACGTCTTTTTTTTTGATGTTTTCTCCTTTTAAATGTATAGTTTCTCTTGATCTAAATTCATTAAATTTGGGTTTTTGCTCCTGAAGAATACAACAACATAATAAATACGATTTTCTTGCATGTGGATTTCTACGTCCACTGTTCTAGAATATAAGTTTACCGCAATCTAGGAAAGGCGTTCCTGCTAACTGTACAAAGGTTTTATGTTGGTCTTTGACATGCTTATGAACCACGTTAGACTGTTTGAAGCAGAATTCACTTGAAATTGCCTTAACCATAAGTGTTGGCACATGTATTATGGTTCCTAGCAACTCTCACTTCTTGGTAAAATGCTTTTTTGGTCCTTTAATTTCAATGTAGAAATCATGCAGATGAGAGGGTTGATATCCGATCAAAGTCTTGTCGATCATGAAAGATTTGGGCCTAAGCATCCATTTAGGTCAGTAGGTCAACAAGTGAATGGTGTACCAGTGAATGTACACGGTTGGTCTGCTATGCAAACAGAGGTGAGGTTATTTTGTATCTTTTGTGGTGTTTAGTCAATTGGGGTAGGATTGAATAGACTTGATGCCAACTGTTATTGTCATATTATTTGACCCATACTCTCGTCATTTAGTTTTTTGACATAACTGTGATCAAGGAGAGAAGTAAAATTTACACGGCTATTGTTTGATCTGCTTACATTTGTGGTGCATCACATGCGTAACGTATGCAAGCCAATTTCATACTTTAAGTTTGGCTTTGCCGTGTTCTATTGACTTAAACCAAAGGAAGGTCTGTGGTCTGTCGCTTACTTTCTAAAAAGAACAATTTATGTTTGCATTTCTCGGAAGCTAACATGGTTGTCAAGTAACAGATAATCTGTCCTAAGTGGGTTATGTAATTTTACAGAAGCCGGATATTTCTATATTGTAGAGAGCTATGCTTTGGCTGCGCTTCAGAGAGTATATATACTGCCAATACTTAGACTAATGGGTGCAAAAAATTACTAGATATTCTTGGCAGTAGATATGGCCGGATTGCTTGATTTCCAACATGCGAAGGCTGCACACCTGTGTAAACATTTTGCCGGGAAAGTGAAGAACATATAAATGGCAAAATTTTGGTAGAATTGTAGTTATTGCTAGGTAATATACATATGTAATATCAGGTTGTCTAACTCAAAGAATGTAAAAGGCTTTGCCAATTCTTAATAAAATCTCATGCATTTGATTTAGTTGACTGATAACCTTTTGGGAGAATTATGTTGAGACTTGACGGTGGTAAATGATACCTCATGGAAATGGACCTCTTCAAAGAATGACTCCGTTTTAGGCTTCCCCTACTGGTTGGCATGGGGCACATGGAATCCGAACCTCTCCTCCTGAGAAAGGAGTTGTCAGACTTGATGTTCCTGTGGACGAATTCCAAAATGTAAGTAAATATTTTTACCCAATTTAAGTGGGATTTTATTTATCATCGTTTTTGTCCTTAGTTTCAAACAAATTTTTGCTCGTCATGTTTAACATGGAAGTCTGGCTGTATAATTTTGTCAGTATACTTTTGGACCGCGTGGGAACTCCCTTGAAAGTTTGAAGCCATGGATACTACAATGAGAAATCCTTTCTAACTTCAAGATTTCAAAAAAGTAATTTAAAATAAAAATTTAAGTTGATGGATCATAAAAAATGACTTACACCGGCCGTAAAGAATCCAGTTGCTTACATCTAAGAGAGCTTATTTTCACATAACGTACATATCTGAACCACAATTATTGGTAGAAGTAGGGCCAAAAGAATAGTACCACGTGTTGGTCAAATAGATTCGAAATGAGGTCAGATGGATGCAGTAAATGCGGAGCGAAGCAGTCTCGTGCGAGGCAGCTGGGTAGTAAGTAGGACATACATCAGACTTTTGGTGGCTGGCCGGATTTGGGTGATGGCTTGATCCGAGCCAACCATATGGATTATTGACACCGCTCCAACAGAATGTAGGGTATATGTAAGAGATCGGGGCTCAGTGAAGGACTCCGTTAAGGATTGACAATTTTCTAGTTACCATGATATTTGTTAATTGGAATTACTTCGAGGTTACTTACGATGCTTAGAAATACGCGATAAGAGTTTTATCAATTTAAAGTCCGTATGTGGTTATCTCAGTTTACAAGTCTGGGTGCATTTGTGCTCATAATTTGTGTATACGTTGATGTGTTTTTTGTTTGTGTGGTTCTGTTCTAGCAGTTTTTAGCTTTGACTATCTGATGTGATGTTCTATGAATGTTCTTCTGGTTCTCTTGGCATGGTTATAATTTCTCGAGTTCGTTGTCGGAAGAGAAGTTAACAGATAAACCTAGATACGAGCATCTTAATGAGCTGCTGCATGTGTTTGTTGAAGCTGAATTTCCAGAGGATATAATAGCTTTACGGTTGGATCATGCAATTGCAATAGCTTTACGGTTGGATCATGCAATTCCAGAGGATATAATAGCTTTACGGTTGGATCATGCAATTGCAATACTGTGGTATGATTCAAAAATACCTTGCTGCCATCGGCTGCTTGGTAGTATTCCCTCAGCCCATTTTCGGTACTTGTGCCTTTAATCAGATCAACAAATAGTATCTTTGTGAGTAATTTAAATTTTTTCCAGCCAATTAAAAGATCGCATTGTGCTTTCTTTTATTTTTTCAAGAAAAAATTATTCAAGGAAATAAACAAACTATGGGTCAGGTTAAAGGCATGACAGTTGAGAATGGATGAATAGTATGGGAAGAAGGGAGTACCGCACTTTTTGTAGACTGTTGACTCTCTCTCTCTTTCTCTCTCCAGAGAATGAATCTATGGATAAGTATAAGAAGGAACAACTGAAAGAATTGGCTGGGCTAAATGATACACTGAGGGAAGAAAACCCAAGTATGAGTCCAAGTATGAGCCCGAGTGTGTGCCCATTTAACAGCATAGGAATGAAACGAGCCAAGACAGGACGATAGTAGTATACAGGTGATCGAGCTTCTTCTAATCACTTGACAACTTCTGATTGATTGATTTTTTTGACGGTTGAACCAATGGAATGCTGCATAAAAGACCCTTCAATGGCCAAAATTACGGGAAGGGTTTGTGCAACTTATGGCCTTGCTTTGGGAATATCTAATGTTTGGCATCTGGCACGGGAATGTGCTTCATGATTCCTAGTTGATATGATTTCTCGTTTGTCGTAAGCAATCACTGCATACATGTTCAAGTTTATTATTCAACAGCTGTTGCTAACTTTAAGCTCCTGTTTGATGTATGCACATCCTGATTATTGGCTAAACATATAGTTTTTGTACTATTCGCAGATTTTTTCACCCATTTCCTATATAACATTAACTGAAAAATAAAGGTGCTTTTTGATATTTTGTTGACGAGATTTTATTCTACATTTTCTTGGCATGTAATGTTTTGCGATTGAATTGCGACAACCCTTGTTTCCAATAACTAATATGTCTAGGGTTTAACGAACTGATTGAATTGAGGAAGAGGTTGAGGAACGAACTGATTGAATTTCATCTCTCACCCTTTCTGATCACAGTTCAAAGGTACTCTCTCTCTGTTGATTGCTGTTTACATTGAACTATCAAAAGCTATTTCACTTCTCTCTCCCGTTCTAATTTTTTTGTCAACTGCTAACTTGTATCTACACTTTCTTGCTGGTTTGATGAATTAAAAGGTACTCTCTCTAATTTGTTTAGATTTAAAAGGTACCTTTGAATCAGTACCTACGCAATTCCATCTCTCTCCTCTTCTATTTAAAGAGCCTTTGATGAATTAAACTTACCATGTCTCTAGTACAATTTTGTACAAAAACTCATAACTACATGTCGACTGCTAGGAACCAAACTGCTCTTCTATAGTTCTACTTCTAATTTCTAATTTGTTTGTTGCTTACCAAAAAAATATCCAGTTTGTTCATTTTGGGGCGATATGGAAGAAAATTCTGTCGAAATAGTTTTAGAATCCCTATAAAATCCTACTGACGACCATAAATGATTCATAGTACAACATCAATAATGTGCATTTGATCCCATGAATCAATCAGAAAGCTCATTGATGATTAATGGGAGTGTATTATTGTGCAGTTGTTATTATACACTCACCTGAACAGCCTCTTGTTTATAAAAATCTTGTTTGGCCTTTCACAACGTAATCCAAAATTTTACAAGCGGTGCACCTAGGAATGGTCAATGCAATGCACTGACTGTCTTAATACGTATAGATTATCTCAGTTTGGATTTGTAACTGTTGATAAATATCGACCCGTCTGTAGTGTGGAGGGGAAGGGTGGTAGTTCGGAACCTTTTTTCTTCATTTCGTTGTCTATGTTTTGTCTTTACTTGTTTCTCTGTCCTTAGTGAGTGTTCCCTTTGTGTTGTTTTATCAGAGGGGTATTGGCTCCATATGAATTGTGGGGGCAGAGAAGTAACTCTTGATGGAAATACCAAGTATGAAGGTGATACTGATCCAGGTGGGCCATCAAATTTCTTCCAAAGTGGAACAAACTGGGCTTCTAGTAGCACTGGGAACTTCTTGGACAATCCTACCACCACAGATTCTTTTACTTGGAAAAGTTCATCACGGCTTTCTGTGAACAATTCCAAGTTGTACATGGATGCACGGCTTTCTGTCATATAACTGACTTATTATGGGTTCTGCCTAGTAAATGGAGACTACACTGTTAACCTTCACTTTGCAGAGATTATGTTTACTGATGGCAAAAACTATGGCAGTCTTGGAAGGCGTATATTTGACATTTACGTTCAGGTAATTTTAATTTTTTCCTTTCCTTGTGTTATGGCTGTAGAATAGGTACTGTTAAGTGAAAGGGTTCATGGTAATTATCTTAATTTTTAAGAGGAGATAGAATTTGTAGGCAATTTAGTACTCCCTCATTTTCTTTGTGTTAGTCCCGTTTGGAGATCCAACTCTGTTAGGAAGCATGCAATTACCGTAGTTGAATTCAAATTCCAAAGCATCAATTCAAGCAATACCCTTTTATTGGAGTGCAACTTTGTTTATCCTAGGGTGAACAAAGTTGAACTCTTTTTATTGTCATTTTTAAAGATTTTTGTAAACACTTATGGGGCTTAGTTTTGGAATATAAACACTGTTTGTCTTTGACTTTTCGATACCTAACATTTTGCCAATTCCAAAATTTAGGGGTCTAAGCGAAAATTGGAAAATCGAGCCGAATCGGCGATTTGGTCCGATTTCTCAACTAATACGGTCCAGTCCAATTTCATTTGTTTAAAAAATGTTCGGTTCTGGTTTATTTTTATGGTTTTGAATACCGGACCGAACCAAACCGAATTGGGCCGAAGCACTTGCAATATATATATTTTTTATTTTCTAAATGTATTTATGATCAACTTGCAACATTTATTTTTTAATTTTCTAAAAGTATTGATGATCGATGTGTTATGTGATGAATATATATTAGATTGTAGACACTTGTATACAAGTTAATATATATATATTATATATATTTTTTTTACATTGGGTTTGGCTCATTCATGGCTTAGCGGCTTATTTGTGTACTAAAAAACTTATATTTTTTTGTTACATTGGGCTTGGACCGTTTGTGCCCCAACCGAAACATAGCAAATCAAAATCAAACCGGACCAGAGTAGTTCGATTTCTATATTCCTAAACCGAACACATCTGTTCGGTCCGAGTTCCCTCCAAACCGGAGCAAACCGAACCGGTTACACCCCTACCCAAAATGGTATAAATTTGGGTGTCAATTCTGATCGAAATCCATGAACTCATCCAAACTCACCCACTCTAAATTCCCTCAAACTCAAACCACATATGAGATTGGTGATTATGGGTCCTGACCTAATTTGGTTCATCTCAAATGAGTTCTAAATGGGTTGGTAAAATGGGTATAATGGGTTAACCTATGTTACCCATTAAGTTATTCATTAATACCTTAACCTACTAGCGTTGTACCAAAATTCACTATTACCTCATCTTATTTACTATCACAACACCATGCCAAGATTTATTAACGCCACAACTTAGTTGCGCCACACAAAAACTACTAATGCCAAACCAAAATTCACCATCACCAACCAAAATTATTATAGCCATCCAAAGTTTACTAGCGCCAGCCAAAATTATTAATGTCACACCACCTTTAATTCATGTAAATGTGTTCAATATGTAATCATGAATATGTATATGCAATTGGGTTAATGGGAGGCTTGCATTTCACCATTTATAAATTGGTCGGGTTGGATATGAGTAATAATTATCTAGCTAATTGGGTTGTAAACAGATTAATGACTCATTCAAGACCCCACCTGTTTACAACTCACCCTAACTTACTCAAACTTTGTGACACCCCAGCCAGGCCATGGAGCCAGCTGTGAGGCCGGCGTCCAAGAGATGGTATCTCGGTGGGACGTCCGGATAGGTGGTCAAGGGTCCCACATCGCTTGGTGGATGCAAGTTCGGTGATATTTATAAGATTATGAACCTTCCTTATACAAGGCATTTTAAAATCGTGATGACGCCAACACCAAATGGAACTTCACAGTTAAGCGTGCTCGTTCTGGAGAAATCCTGAGATGGGTGACCTACTGGGAAGGTCATAGGGTTTGGGCGACAAAAGCGGACAATATTGTACAAGGCGGGAGCGGGTCGTTACAAACTTGCCCAAACTCACTCAAACTAACTTACTCAAACTTGCCCAAACTCACTCAAACTTACACTTTTGACATCCCTAGGTATAGAGGACTAACAATAAGGCGCGGAGGAGTATTTCATTTGTCATCGATGCAACATTTGATTGTTTTTAAGAATCATGAATGCTTACCAAAACAACGTCATGACCTTCTAAGAAAATTGTTGCAGGGGAACCTAGTGTGGAAGGATTTTAACATTGAGGATGAAGCAGGTGGGGTTGGTAAGGAAATCATAAAAAATTATACTGCAGTTGTGACTGTTGGAACACTGGAGATCTGCCTCTATTGGGGTGGAAAAGGGACAATTGCTATCCCCTCTAGAGGAGTTTATGGTCCTCTCATTTCAGTTATTTTTGTGAACAACCTGGTAAGCTGAATAGAACTCCTCTGAATTTCAAGTTTCTTGTGATAATGTTTGGTACCTTATAATTTTTTCAAGTTTTTTAATGTGCTACTTGTTGTAGTAGTTAAGAAGATGGAACAAGGAAAACTAAGTCGTTTTTCATGGCGGACTAATTATGGAACCACATGGAAATCTCACTTATCATTGATTCCATTTTCATTATTCATGTCCATGATGTCGTACGGATTTTCTTGACCTTTTTATTTTCAAAAGTTTGGGATGTTAAGAAATGAACTCTGATCAAGGGAAAAATGTCGGTTGTTTGTGGTTTACTCACTTTCTTTCACTATGAATTGCCTTGAAGTACATAACAGCGCAAATTGTTAGTGGTAATGTTTCCAGAGCTAGGCTGTAGCATTAATCAAGTAAATCATGCCACAAACGAATAATTTTCATGTTCACAATATGTATGGATATGCTTTTACCTTTTGGTTGATACTCTCTCAATTGAATGTTGAACAAAACAGTTAAAAATTTAGTTGTCAAGTTGGGTGACCCATGGTTTCATCTTCCAAGGTATCTCATTAGTAGGGAAGTTATTATCTGATAACAATACCACTATACTTTCATACACGTTAAGACGAAAAAATGCAACTTGGTGTTAATAGGATGCTGGCTCAAAAGTTTTACAAGTCATTTGAAATTTGCAGGGATGTGTATAAATCCATCCAAACGGCACTGGGTGAGTTGGTGTTAAGGTTCGTCTGGGCTGGGTGAGTTTGGAGTGGAGTACAGATTACTCCTCAGTTGACTCTGTGGTGCTTGGGGTCAATCATTGTTGTTGTTGTGATAGGACTTCTAGAAGTTGCTTCGTCAGTTGTTCTAGACAAGTCCACTCTGGTGCTATCGATTCTTGCTATTGTTCCAGATTCTTTTAAAATTTGAGGCCTCCTGCTCCATCAGTAGAGCGCCACCTAAAACTCCCACACAAGTATGTTGTTTTTGCGACATGACATTCCTTCAAATCTGAGGGTTGGGTCCCCTCTCAAACATCCTGGCCCTTGAGGCATTTGTGGGACAAATTCTGGTGCTTGACGAGATAACTTGTCAAATTTGGTGGCATACTCTGTGATGGTCATGGTCGCCTATTTCAAGTTTATGAATTCTTGAATTAAAGCTTGCTTAGCTGGCACGAGAAAGTATTTTGCCAGAAAGAGGGTTTTAAATGTCTCCCATTCAAGGGCTTGTATCTCTTGGGTGGTCTTGACCACATCCCACCAGTGGTCAGCTTCTCTTTGCTTTTGATAAATAGGCAGCATTATCCAATCCCTGTTGTCATGAACTTCCACAATCTCTAGTAACTTTTTCGTTTACTTTAGCCAAGTCTCAGCTATGCCTAGCTTCGTGCCTTACAAAAAGATTGGTGGTAGCCATTTGTAGAACTCATTCAATAATATTTTGGGATTAGGTTGGCCTTTGTGTTGCGGCGATGCTGGTGGTTGAGGTGGAGTTCTTTTTTGCAGATAATGTACGCGGAAGTTGGTTGAATTCATTTACTCCTGGTCCAACATTGAGATTTGGAGGAGGTGGAGGGTGATGGTGTTGATTTGTGTTACTAGATCCGGGTTGATGGCACATATTCGCTCATTTTTTAGTTTCTACAATTCTACTGTTTAAACAATAAAATAAGAAAATTCAGATGAATAACACAAGTGATAATCAAGATCTCCATATATAATAATGGTCATGATGCTTGATGCTATAGATAAGTCATGCATGCGTACAGGATACAAAATGTCTACACGCACCAGTTTCTAACCATACGATAATGTGTGCACTAGTTTTCCTCTCAACTTGTAAAAGTACACTTTACTCCTAACCATATTACATGATGTGAATATGATAAAAACAAACTAAGATGCTCTCGGTGCAGGTGGTACTCTCTCTCCTAAGTAACCTCATAAATGTCATAGCATCTCCAAAATGTCTTGTAACTCCAAAAACTAGACTGCCACGGGGTCATCAGATGGCGATCTTTGATCATGAATGGCAGATCAACATATGTAGAGAGGTTGTAAAAATTGATATCTCCAAGCAAGTCAACGATCCTTTTGTTGTTGTACGGGTGCTGATGTTGTACCTATTTGCAAGGTACACAACTGCCCAATTGCTGCTGGAAACCAATAGGCACATTTACCCCATTATTTCTCATCCTCAAGGCAATCAATGATCACCAGTGGTCCCATATAGTAGGGTACTTTTTTGTCCTTCCAAGCGCAATGAACTAGCGACGCTATCTTTACGTAAACCATGGTCCCGGAATCGTAGTCGTTCTTCCCGCTCTAGCAGCTTCAGGCGAATACATACAATATTTTAATTCAATAAAAATTAAATTGTAAGCAATTTCCATTTCTATATTAATGCATTATTTATTTACATGTATTGGATTCTACCTCATTAGCCCTAATCACTATTTCACCCAAGCCCATTTCAACCCATTTTCCTTTGGCCCATGGTTCCTTGAGCCCAATCAATCCTTTTGATTCATATGGATTTGACCCAAACCCATGCTTGGCCAAAACCATCTTAGATTCTCAGCCAGGTTCATTGGTGGCACACTCACACACCTTAATTTTTCCTTCATCATTAACTCACATGATTCAAATTTGCTCATGTTGAAAGAATTCCCCATGGCTGAGGAAATCTTTGTCTTCCCCTATGTGTTGTTTCCTTAATTTCTTTTTAAAATTAACGTCTCCGTTAAACCAGGGTGTTACAGAGTGGTATCTAGGTTCCCTTTACTAGCGACTTGGGGTAGAATGGATATATCACATTTTGAGATCGTATTTCTCGGATAGTTATTATTATGCGTTTACGTTATTTGATATCATATATCTAACGCATATATTTTTCTCTTAGATGTCGTCCGATTCTGACTTCGATCCAATGGAGCGCTACCATACTGATTTTGCTGAGGATGAGCCAGCTAACAACAACAAAGCACTTGTGCCAGTGGCATAGCGAGAGGACGAGTTACGAGTATCGCCACCAGAGGATGATATACCATAGTTGGAGTGGCATGCGGATGGCAATACTGATGATGAGTGATAAGTGCGCAGATATTACTATTTTCGGCGCCCAATTTACCATTGTTAGTCTTGTTTATATATTATTTGATGATTTACTCGTGTTTTAGAAGTTTCAGAACCTGGAGATGATTGCCGGTGATTTTTGAAAATTTTTAAAAAGAAAAATTAATGAAATAAATCCATCCAAACGGGACTATAGCGCGTCTGGACAAACTGTGTCGGCCAGAATTTTATATTGAAGTGACAAGGGTTCTGTTTTTAGGGCATTCAACAGATTAGAGAGCTGGAGAACGGCTGTACAAAAACCGTAGGAAGAACGGAAGGTTGAAGGAAGGAAAAATCAAGAGGAAACATCATCTAATGGCTGAATAATCTTCTATCTAGGGCGTCGATGAAGTTTCGATTCCAATAAATGTAAGTTTTGTGTGGTTATATTCTAGATTTTTAAACACCAACATGCAACAAAGGCGTAACCAATTTGTGTTTGACCGACATAGGATATGCCTTGTAAGACGTGATGTGCTATCAAACAATCAGTGTCATAGAGACAGATCATGTTGGTAGGATAGTTTGTGCTGAGCAATGATAGTCTATGTCCGTTAGTGATTCACGGATAACCTTTAGTGACATTGTGTGGATTTGCTACCTGCTAAGTGTTCAGTAGACCTGAATAATGAACAATAGTTGAGATAGAATTAACATAGCAAGGATTGGAGTGGATTTCAAACACTAGAATCTTTTCTCTTTAATCTTGAATTAATTTTCATCATTGTTTTGCTTTTCAATACTTAGTTTTCTAAAAACACAACAAAACTCCGTTTTATGGATTGACGTAAATTTAATTAAAATTGTGCGAATTGTTTCTTATTTCCATTGTCCTTGAGGATTGATACTCGACTCACTGCTATACATTAAAATGTATATAGTAAAAAGTTGTAATTTAATTTTGATATAGCAAATACCGCGGTAATTTTGCTTAACCAATTTTTGACGAGTGAAATTTGTTACTAGTTTCTAATTAAGTTTATTTGATTCTTAATTTAGATTTTAATTTGAAATCTAGTTTAATTTTCTCTTGTAGCCATTTTGTTCTAAATTGTTAAGAGTGATACTGACGTAGACAAGGCGTAATTTTTCAAGCACCGTGAGTTTTCTTATTATCTTTGTTCTTAATTATTGTTGTGTTTGTTATAAAAAAAAAAAAAAAAAGAAGAGAAAACCAAACATGTCTTATTTTGGAGAATATTTCCCCATAGTCTATAGTGATGACAAAGCCTGACCATTTTTACTTTCCTGATGGAATAGATTTGTGCCAAAGTTTTGAACCTATGAGCGGCATCATTAGCTCTTTTTGCTATTTACTTGCAATCTTAATTCCACTGTGGACGACCTTTAGCAGGAGTAGTCTTCTACACATGTTTTTCCTCAATAACAAGGTCCATCTGCATCATTTTTTGCAGCCGCCAGATGAAAAGCTTTTGGGAGCTCTTCATAACCACGGTTTAGGCCCATGTGTCGACCCTACTGCTGAATATAAAGGTCCAACTAATAACTTCTCTGATGTATTGATTTTTGGGTTCGATGTTGGAGTTACGTCTCTGCTGCTTCTTTGGGAGCAGAAGTTACTGTGCATTTTATACGGCATGCCCTACGTTCTTGGCCTTTGAGTTCTTGTTTCATTCTTACTATCTTCATCTTATTGTTTCTCTAGGCAATACATGAGCACATATTCATATGGAACTATTTGATTCTAAACATTTAATTTGTTATCGTGCCACTGTCTCTCTCTGTGCCTAAAAACCATTTTTACAATCTCAGCAACACAGACATGGGATTGCTATTTGACTGTAAAGAGTAATGGGGGACTGAATCAGATGCACACTGATGTAAGTAGTGACTTATTCCATTTAAGTGTGTTCCATAATCTGTGTTTATTTCTATGCGGCTAGAAGAATGTGCAGAATCATATGTTGCAGCTTGTACTAGTTTGGCAACCTGATGTTTTTAAGGCAGCTCGTCAGCTCCTTTAAATAAACATGGCATGCTTTATACGCTTCCATGCAATTTTATTTTTTTCCTTGTTCTGCGTCAATTCTCTTATGATTTTATAATGCATTGACGCAAGACGTGAAATATAGTTTGTTCATATCAACAGGAGATTATAGTTATAAACTTTTGTTCATATCAACAGGAGATTAAACTTTTAACTGGTGTTCTCTGGCTGTGAAACTAAGAATATAAATAGTCTCCCTTTGAATAGCACAGGTGATGAAATAGTTTTTTGTCTGGTTCAACAGTGATGTACTCAAAATGTCAAGGAAGAGGGAAAAAATGAAAAAGGAAAATAGAAGTGATGTATTCACATCTAGACACTGCTAGAAGAATAATAAATGTGTTTAATGCCATGGTATTACTGCAAACCTACCACAGAAATTTAAACGAATGTTTGTTAGACATAGAAATGGAGGAACTTGGACATAATGAATAATCCTACTCATAATGTAATTGGTGCTTTTTAGAGAGAAAGAGAAGGTCGAAACTTGAATTGTTTGTGCAGAACTAATGAACAAAGCACCAAGAAAAGAAGCCAAGTTGAGAATCATGCTACATCAGAGTAATGTTTGTAGAACCAAGGGGAAGGACATTTCATAGTGAACTTTAAATCAAGAGATTAGGTGACTGGTATATGGCAGCTTATGATCAAGGCCCTTGGAATGGTAACAAGAACAGTGGGAGGCAACTACAGTTTTAGTTCAAAGCCAATCACATTACTTTTTGGGTCAACATGATAAGTTTACTTCCTCTCCATCAGAAGATACTGTGAAAGATCAGTGGAGATCCTGTTAAGTTATATTTATGTGTAAGACTGTAATTAGATTAGTATTATGTTTTATTTCCACATGTAAATAGAATTATATATTGGCTAGAATTATAGTTAGTTTAGTCTTCTTTTTACTTGTATAAATAGTACACATGATGAATAGAAAAAGTATTCTAGTTTTATCAAATCTAACAGATCCTTTGGTTTAATAAGTGGAATTTAAGTTCTTTGAGAAAATACTACCGTTTACATGCAGGCATGGAAAAGGTAGTACACATCATGCATGACTTTCGAAATGCTGTTGCAACCAATTTGGTGGCAAGAACAGAAATAAAGGGCCGATGATGGCTTATGTGATTTTCTATTTTTTTGGTTCTGTCTTGCCTGGCACACGTCGTTGGGATTTTCCTTCTGGAAGCATTTTTGGTATGCTTTTTAAAAAACACATAGTTTGAGGAAAGTAGGAAGGGTGCAGGGGTTCTGTTGTAGCAATGGGCATAGAGGCGAGATGCCACTGATACTAAAAATGTTGAGGCAAATAAAGAGGCCCGTTCATGAAGTAGGGAAATTGGGCCAGGAAGGGTATCATAGGATTCATAGCTAAGAGGATTAAAGGGAAGTTCGATTTAATGGAATGGATAATTCAAAAATAAAAAATATATCCATTAATGAAGTTGAAGTACAATTACTTTTGGGTGAGAGGAGGTCTCAAAGTGAGCCTGTCCTGATTTTTGAAAACCATGAAAGTAGGCCCGAAACAAAGGATTCTTTGATAGGAGGACAGGGAGTTTTAGGGCTCAAAGCCCAATTGTAATTTTCAAGGAAGTTGGGCCTCTTGCCGGTAAAGCTTTGGGTTAATAACGGATCTGATTCGTCGAGAAAAGAGGGTTAGTCTTCTTAATTATGTAGTCATGATTTCCTTGAGCAGTTGGGTTCGAACACTACGCCTCTCACTCTCTCTTGTATCATAGCCTCACTCTCTCTCATCATATGGCCTAGCACCAGTGGTATGTGAGGCTAAAAGCGAAACCTGTCATTGCTCCTTATGTTTTATTCCAGGGTTTTGTGATTTTTTAGAAGAAATGGGTGATTTTTTGCCGTAGTAACTTTTGGAAATCAGCCCTCTCGGTAACGATTAACTTCATGATAAGAATTGTCCGCCGGATAAGTATGTGTTCTTAAGAGGGTTTCTTGAAAAGCTTTGACTATTGGAGGAAATGACATAATTGATTATTAACATGCCTCTCCCGTGTGGCTAGACTTTCCTTAGCAGGCCAAACACGAGCAAATATTGAACTATTAGGTTAGCACGAGGTTAGAACTAATGGTACTGTTAATCATTAATCACCAACTCAACCCGGAATACTGTATCGTTATGGCTCTGGTTCGATCACATTTAATAATCCTAACTCCTACTCTTCAATGGGAATGTATGGCAGATAAGTATCGGGTATCAATCCCACGTGAAATTATGAAGTTGCAACCTGGCAAATAAGTGTAGCATAGTTTTGGCATTAAGGACACCAATCCTTTTTGTGGTTCGGATTTGAGATTATCGCTAAAGCACAAGGACTACACGAAATAGTGATTAGATAGTGGGAAGGCATGGTCTTTCGAATCCCTTCATCTATAACCTATATCTTCCTTGGTCGGAGAAAATGTTAATGAAACCATTAAGCTCACAAGATGTGTTGGATAATGAAGATGTTCATGAAAAATAGGTCAAAAAATGAAGGACATCGACCTAAGCATTGGATGTCTCAAAAGTAGTTTGAGTACACCCAATTAAAGGTTTAACACTTCACCTAAATTTCAAAAGAGAAAGAACAATCTTCATTTTTCAACAAGATTTGAAAATCCTAGAAGAAGATACCTTGGTTGCCTAGGTCATGAGATGAAGATCATCTCAAGACCAAGCTTAAATAACTAGCCTAGCATTATGTAATGGAAAGACACTATAAAATTAAATAGCAAGAACAACATAACAATGAAAGTTGGTGTTTACCTTGTATTGAAGTAATGCAAAAGATGGAGAACATGAAATATGCTCTTTGATTTCTCAATGAAAATGAATTACAAAGTAGGAGATTACATGAAACTATATATAAAAATGTTCAAGAAGTGGCCATGGAAGCTTGAGGAAGCTCTCTCTTTACTCTCCACTCTCCAAAACGAAAATGCATACAAAACATAATAATGGAGAAGACTCCAAAAATCTAATATTATCCAAGGCCAAAAGTCCCAAAACGTCCCTAGAAAAATGACATAAAGTGCTGCCACTCCCTAGGTGTTAAGGTATCTCTCAAAAGGTCTGGGCACGGGGCTCGAGGTAGCCCAAAACATCATCCATCAGACAGAATAAAGCATCCGTCACAGTCCATGGCCATCTGGATGGCTGATTCATGCCTATCCGGACAAGATAGGTTGCAGCAACTACTGGGTCTTCTTCTTTTCTAGGTCATTCGGATGACTCATTCATGCCCATTCGGACATGATAGGTTGTAGCATCTTCTGGGTCTTCTTCATTTCTAGGCCATCCAGATGGCTCATTCATGCCCATCCGGAAGAGATAGATTGCTGTATTTCAGATTGGTCATCTTGGCTTCTACCCTTGATTCCTCGGCCTTTCATCAAACCTTGACTATTTCCCGAGCCGTCGATAGGTTGAATAACATGCTTCCGGACTTTGGAATTTGATATGAATCTTCGGGCATCATATTGACTACCCAAAAACTCCTTTAATGCTAACCAAGAAATACCTTACGTACAATACGGAATAGAATATGCAACAAAACTCACACGCGCGTGCCAAAATAGAGTGTATGAGCTGAAAGTTATGCAATATTACGTGCTTATCACCAGGAGAAGATGACCTTTATCAAAGAGGGAATTTTGCAACAACGTGATGTCGTCTAGGCCGAAGGACGCGGTGGCCATGTATCAACGCCTCGTCAATAGGATGTTTAGGGAGCAGATCAGGAGAAACATGGAGGTCTACATGGATGAGATCCTGACCAAGAGCAAGATAACCGTCGATCACTTGGCCGATTGGGAAAGACGTTTAGGGTCCTGAGGAAGTATAGGATGAAGTTGAATCTTGCCAAATGCGTGTTTGGGATGGCAGGTGGAAAGTTTTTGGGCTTTTTTGTTAGCTAGACAGGGATTAAGGGCAATCTAGAAAAAATATAGACCATCCTCAACACGCAATTCCCCAGGACGATCAAGGAAGTGCAGTGCCTCACTAGGAGGGTGGCAACGCTGAACAGGTTTGTGAGTCGGGCAACTAATTAGTGCCTATTTTCTTTAAAACTCCAAGAAAAGCTTTCGAGTGGACTTCAAAGTGCAAAGGAGTGTTCGAACAATTGAAGGAATATTTGGCCTTCCTATCTTTAAACGTGACTGCGAGTGTTGCCCAAATCAAAGCGGAAGAGAGAGTTGAAAAGTCGATGTACTATGTCAGTCAGGCACGCAAAATATCAAAGAGCCGATATCCCCAGATCGAGCAGTTGGTATTTGCCTAGCTTACATCGACCCGACGACTTCGGTCATATTTTGGAGCTCATACGATCGTGGTCCTTACTTACCAGCCCTTGAAGCAAGTTCTGCAAAAACCAAAAACCTTTGGGCAATTGGTGAAATGGTTGGTCGATCGATCTTGGGGAATTTGATATCAGGTATGAGCCCAAAAGGGTGATCAATGGTCAGGTGATGGCTGACTTGCTAGCCGAGCATAGATGGAGGAATGGAGGAGAAAACGTAGTCTTAGAAGTTGCAGAACCAATTGTGGAATAAGCTATTGTAGTTGATGCTGAGCAGCTCTAGGTGATCAGTATGGATGTGTCGGCAACCAACAAGGTTAGTGGAGTGGAGATAAAACTGACTTGCCCATAGGGGGACACATTAGAGTACACACTTTGGTTTAAATTTAGGGCCACCAATAACAAAGCTAAGCACAAGGCCGCCATAGCTGGCCTAAAGCTATGTTAGAGCATGGAGGCTAGGCAAGTCAAGTTGTATAGTGATTCACAGCTGGTTGCCTCCTAAGCCAACGGGGTAGCTGAGGTCATGGTAGATAGGATGAAGAAATATAGGGAAGCATTGGACCAAGCAAGAAAAGGCCTTTGAGTTGGTCCAAATCTTTTGCATACCCAGGGAGCAAAACAGCTCAGCGGACACACTAACTTGGCTAGCCAATGCCCTAGAAGGAACACTATGCCTGGACGTTCCCGTCGAACACCTAATGGAGCCAACTATAGTCAGCTTTAGGAGGTAAACACAATTCAGGTGTGCATGATATGGACAGAGCCCATAATTCGATATCTAAGAGATGGGAAGCTGCTAGTTAACCGAGCAGAAGCTAGTAGGGTCAAGTACTAGTCGAGTAGGTATACGTTGAGGAATGGTGTTCTGTACAAAAGATCCTACTCCATGTCGTTTCTCGGATGTGTATCTGAGCATGAAGGCTAGTATGTTCTCCATGAGATAAAGGGATTTCTGGAAACCACTCAGGCGGTAGAGCGTTAAACAATAAGGCCATCCAACTTGTTTTTGGGAATTTCTGGGGTAGTTCGGTACCCAGATTAGGCACGCGTCTCTAGGACACCCGCAGGTGAACGGGAAAATCGAGGTGACCAAAAGGACTTTACTAGGGATGATTAAGACCGGCTAGAAGCTTCTAAGGGACTCTGGGTTATGCAACTGCCCAGTGTTCTTTGGGCGTATCACAATACAGTCCAAACGCAAAGCAAAAGAACACCATTTCTGTTGATTTTTGGCAGTGAGGCAATCATCCCGGTGGTAGTGGGCTTGCCCAACCATCGCATCAACACGTACAATTTCGAGCATAACAAGGAAGCCTTGCAATTGAACCTAGGCCTGTTGGAGTAAGAAAAGGGAAAATCATCAATCTGAGTGGCCTCATACTAGCAAAGGGTGAAAAGGTAGTACGACACAAAGGTAAAGCACATGGTGTTTCAAGTGGGGCACATGGTACTCTGAAAAGTGATTTTTGCAACCAAAAACCCTAGGGGCTGGAAGCTTGGGCCAAACTGGGAATGACCATACCGTGTGGATGAAGTTATGGGACCAAGTGTTTATCGGCTGACCTCTAGCTCCGGCCAACCACTACAGCACAAGCAAAATGCAAAACACCTCCGTAAATATCATAAATAATGCATCTTTTGTATGAAGAAAATTTTTATTTCCCTATAATTTTTTTTGCTTGTGCTAATTCCTCTCAAAGAGCAATGTAACCCATGACTCGACAACAAATGAGAAAATCCTAGGCTTAACATTTTGTCCAAAGTCTTTCATCAGATGGTATTCCAGGGTTGCGGTTGAACTGATTGGATTACACCAAAGTTATCAATCTCCTATTGGTAAGCGTACTATTTTTGTTATTGGTATAATACGTAATACGTATTAGTATCGGTGTATTCCGGCATACCATTTCAGATATATCGTTTAAAAAAATATACATTTTTCAAATAATATTTTCTAACAAAAAAACATGTTTGACATATAAAATAAAGCTTTACAACTTAAAAATAAATCATCAAACATAAAAAATGTTGATTTTATGCCACATGATAACTAAGTTTGAGGGTTAATTACGTTTTTAGTCTTAATTTGTGTATAATTACAAAAAAAAATTCATCCATTGAAAATTTAAAAAACATTTGTACCGATTGGTACCGGTAACAGCCTGGTACAAACTCGCATTGGCCAGACCACTCGGCGTTGCCCGGTTAGTTTTTGTTGCAATACGTGGGATTGACGACAGTATTTTTCTTTTGGTATGGTGACATCACTGGATCAGACTAAAATAGTCTCCGATCAGGTGAAGTTTAGAAATGCTTGATCGGATCAGACTACTTTATAGTATGAGGTTGAGCGGTCTCAAATACCAGAAGCCGATCGGATCAGACTATAAATAGTCCGACTCAGCAAAGTCAGAAAGTGCTTAGATCAGACTACAAATAGTCTCCGATCGAACAAAGTGAGAAGCTGATCGGATCAGACTACAAGTAGTCTCCGACCGAACAAAGCCAGACGCTCATCGGATCAAACTACTTAAATATATTTGATCAAGCAACTCCCAATTTCAAGAAGATGGTCGGATCAGACTTGAATAGTTTCCGACTGGGCAGAATCAAAAGATGATTGGATTAGACTACATAAATAGTCTCCAACCGAGAAAAATTAAAAATCAATTGGGTCAAACTACAAACAAACCATGACCGAGCAAGGTTATAAGTTGATCAGATTAGATTATAAATAGTTTTCGATCCCGCAGGGTAAGCTCTGGTCAAAATCTGAAGGGCACTAAGGTAAGCTCACCCCCTTGCTTGGCAAAGACATGGGTACAACTCACCTAAGAATCAAGCGTTTTATGTCCACTCTAAATAAGTGTTTCATGCTTATTTAGTAAGTGTTTCTTAAATTGCTCCTTTGGTCTCACCCGTTGCAGCTTTTACTAGGGCAAAAACTTATAAAAAATATTTGCACATAACAAGGAATGTTAGTTAGCCTATATTCAAGCTTGGTGTCTTCACTGATCATTCAGGTAGAGCAATGATTAGCAAAGATAAGGGATAAACAGTTGGGCCAAGTGCACAAAAATCACGAAAACACGAGAAATTTAAAAACAAACAAAAAGTAATCAACAACTCAATTGCAAAGAAAGTATCAACAACAAAGAATGTTCCACTGCAAAAGGATCAGTGGTTACTAACGTGTGGGAATTCAAAACACCACAAGTTTGGCAACATAATTACAAGTCTGATCAAGGCTTAAAACGGTGAAGGTTTCAACTCGGCCCGCCATCATCTCCAGATTCCTTAGCATTAGACCCAAAGTCGTCTTCATGCTTGAAATTGAAAAGGTAAATGAAATATCCGGACAAGTAACAATAAGATAATTTAGCTTTCCCACCAAGAGACGATACTCATCTAGACTAGAAAGCAACTCCCTCTGATCAATACATAATTTGACATTAGGATCCATAGGAGTCTCAGCAGGCTTTGATCGTAGTAAATCATTCTCTTCTAGAATATTCAGCGCATACTTCCTCTATGATAGATTAATACCATTCTTAGAACGGGCAACCTCAATACCCAAGAAGTATCTCAGTTTTCCTAAGTTTTTAGTATGGAACTAGCACTGTAGGAAAAGTTTCAAATCATCAATCCTCTTCTTGTTATCACCTGTAATAATAATATCATCTACATAGACAATCAATAAGATTTTTTTTGGTTGAAACAAAGTGGTCACATTGGCACCACTTAATGCCAAAACGCAAGACAGCATCACTGAATTTGCCAAACCAAACCCTCAAAGATTGTTTAAGCCCACAAAGGGCCTTTCAAAGTCGGCATACCTGAGAGCACTTTCCCTGAGCAACAAATCTAGGTGGTTTCTCCATATAAACTTTCTTAACGAGATCCCCATGCAATAAGGCATTTTTAACATCCAGCTAAAAATGGGCCAATCAAGGTTGGCAACAAGAGAAATAAAAATACGAACAGAGCCGAGCTTGGCAACCGGAGAGAAGATTTCAACATAGTCAACACCATAAGTCTGAGTGTAGCCCTTGGCCACAAGACTAGCTTTGTAGGGCTCACCGGTGCTATTAGGATGATACTTCACAATAAATACCCAGCGAAACCCAACAGTAGTCTTTCCGAAAGGAAGAGGGACCAACGTCCACATATGATTGCTATAAATAGCAGTCATCCCTTCCTCCATAGCTGTCCACCACTCAGAAATGGACAACGCCTCCTGAACAATGTTAAGAACAAAAACAGAGGATACGAAAGAAGAAAAAGAGCGGAGAGATGGGAAAAGATGAGCATAAGAAACGAACTGATCAATGGGATGAGAAGTAATACAAGTACGAGTGCCTTTGCGAAGCGCAATGGGTAAAGAAGCTGTGGCGAATATTCTTTTGGATGGCGAACATATATCTGGAAGGGCGGTGAAGGAGGTGTGGTGGGTAATGGAAGGGGTGCCGGGAGATGAAAGGAGACAGGCATGTCTACAGAAGAAGTAGCTCCTGCAAAAAAATGGACAAACTCGTGAAAAGTAACATCAGCACACACAAACTATTGATGAAGAGATGGAGAATAACATTTATATCCCTTTTAAGACGCGAATAGCCAAAAAACACACACTTGATGGACTGGGGGCCAAAGTTGTCCTGATCAGGATCTAAGGCATGAACATAACAGGTGCAGCCTAAAATTTTAGGAGAAAGGGAGTAAAATGGGCGATCAGGACATAGTAAAGCATACGGCGTTTGACTGCCTAAGACAATAGAGGGCATTTGATTAATAAGGTAACCAGTAGTAAAAATGGCATCACTCAGTAAGACTTAGGAACATGCATGTGCAATAGTAAAGCACGAGTGACAGTCAAAATGTGACCTAATTTGCATTTAGCAACTCCATTTTGCTACGGAGTCCGAACACAAGAGGATTGATGTAAGACTCCATGTACAGCCAAAAACTGTGATAAAGTATAATGATAATATTCACGTGCATTGTCATAACGAAAATTTTGAATAGGTATCCCAAATTACTTTTGTATTTCCTTGTAAAAATATGTAAAGACGGAGAGTAATTCAGAACGTTTTGCATAAAATAAATATAAGTAGTACGAGAATAATCATCCATAAAAATAACAAAATACTAAAAGTGAGAACGGGAACGGGACTCGCATAGGGCCTCAAATAGCTGAATGCACTAAATGAAAAGAACTCGACACACGAAAGTCTTCCCTAGAGGGAAAGAAAACATGGCGATACTTACTAAACTCACACGCTTCACCAAGAGCGGACTCAACACGACTACATGATGGGACCATCCATTTAAGGTTGGGAAGCAAGGGATGACCAAGGCGTCAATGATGTCAGTAAGGGAAAACTGTGGATTTGAAGGCAACAGAGGTAGACGACTCGCCATCCAAAAAATAGTAGAGACCACAACATTCAACACCGCCACAAATCTTCGTCTGCGTCCTGAGATCTTGAAAGACACAAGAATCAAGGAAGAAAGTAACTGAACAGTTTAAGGTTTTGGTAATCTTACTAACAGAAATAAGACTAAAAGAAAAGCGGAGGACATGTAAAACAGTATCCAAACTAAGAGAAAAAATCAATGGAATAGAACCCAAACCAGCAATAGAAGTAGTAGACCAGCAGCTAAGGTAACACAAGAAGAAGTCCTAGAGGGATGACAATCAGACAAAATAGTAGGAGTGCCAGTCATATGATCAGGCGCCCCAGAGTCAATGACCCAAGGAGTCTGGAAAGCAAGATAGGCAGAAGGTGGACCTTTCTGAGCAAGCATAGTAGCGGAGGCAAAGGATTGGTGAGTAGACTAATAGTGCTGATACTGTTGATACTCATCCTCGGGAATAGTGACTACACGAGGGGCGGTACTGGAGGATACTGCAAACCATTCTTTAGAAATAGTGACCTGGTGAGTAGACGGGCAACCATGGAGATCCCAACAATAGTCAATAGTATGATTATCAGCATTGCACCAAGTGTAGTGACGAGGCACCCGCCCACGACCATGGCCACCACCGCTTGATGATTGACTTCCACGGCCAGTCACGACCAAAACCACCATGAATGGAACTACCTCGGCCAGAATCACGACTGATACTACCACAGCCAACTCTCCCTGACGTCGAACCACCACGAAAATAATCGCCATGGAAAACCGTAGTGACTAAAGCCGAACAGTCAGAGGATAATGGAGATGCAGAAGTAGAACCACTATCCGAAATGGAAGCCCAACGAATACGACTAAAAACCTCACCAAAAGATGGTAAAGCCTGGTCTCCCAAAAGTTGCGAACGAACAGAATTATACGTGGGAGAAGGCAAACTGGACAGAAAGCGAGTAACAAACAAAGACTAGCGCTGGTGCTCCATAACCTAAGTATCAGCAGAAATAGGCTTAGCAATCTTGATCTCCTCACAAAGGGCACAAAATCGAGCATAATGAGATTCCAAGGACTATTCGTCCATGGTCAGTGAGAAAAAGACCTGATGAATATCATAAGTTGGGCGAAGATTGTTAACCCTGGAATACATCTCCTGAACCTGTTTTCAAATTTGCTTAGCGATGGGTATAAACATCAAAGGACCACTAATTTGGGATTCCATACAATTCCATAGATCAGCGAATGCGTGCATCCTCAGATTTTTAAGCAGCAAATATGAAGCTAACGGGCGCAGAAGGATTATCGGTGAGCCACTATGAGGATGAATCTCCTTCAAAATAGACATCAACAGCCTTGGCCCAAAGAGCAAAAATTTTCTCATTCAAAAGAATGGAAGTAATAGGCCTCCTGTCGCAACAGTGAGAAGAACTAGCAACAGTATGAGTAACAGCAGAGGTAGCAGAGTCAGACTCCTTTGTAGACATAGTTGAAACTCCACCAATAGATCATAGACAACAACCAAAAACGGATCGATAACCGATCAACAAAAAGCCAACCAAAGTAAGGATTAGTAACCACATAAGCTGTCAACATAATGAAATTCCACCAAAGGCAAATAACATATGGGCATGGAGGAAAAATCTCAAAAATCATAAAAACGATATAAAAGTACCAAGAGAGCAAACGAATGGCCTAAAGGCACATAGATCCAACACGAGAGGTATTCTCCTACCCAGAAATACAGTGAACAGTACTCCGATCTATAGTGAACAGTGCCTCCCATGAACAGTGCCTTCGATGAACAGTGAACAATACCTCTCACTACAAGAAAATGCATCTTTGGCAACAAAAATTGCCGACTAAATACATATTCGTCGCTAAAAAAAGCTTTTGGCCGACCAAAATATGTTTTGTCGGCAAATGTTACTGTCTTTGCCGACTAACGCATCTTAGTCGCCATTAGTGAGCACATTCCCCACCCCAAATCAATTCGTCACCGTTGGTGTCACCATTTCCCGACCCAGGAGCATTTAGTCGCTGTTTATTACACCTTTATCGACCAAGATCAATTTAGTCGCCGTTGGTTTAAACTTTTACCGACGAAGAGTAATTTTTGTCGCCGTTGGTGCACAACATTACCGACAAAAGGCACGTTAGTCGCCGTTTCTCAAGCCATGTCCCGACCAGAACGTATTTCGTCGCCCTAGGTCACCAATATTTTAAGCCCGCCAAACTTTTCCCGCGGACGACCGTGTTTGGCGGGAAAATAAATTAATTAAGCAAATATTTTAATAGGAAATATAGTACATTCGGCGACTAAAGCCCTGTTAGTCGGTAAAAGTCCCACAATTGCCGACCAAACCGTTCGTCGGCAAATGTTGTAGGCAAACGACGTCGTTTGACTTGTATTGAAACCCTAGATCTTAAGTTCTCATCAGCCGCGCTCATTTGGTTTTGTGTCAAGCCCCGTTCGTCCTCACGGCCACCGCCCCTTCGCCTCGCCATCGCCCCTTCTCCACTCGCCGCTGACGTCGTAGGTCGCCGTGTCGAGATCGGTCGTTGTCGTCCAGTCCGCTGTGTCCGCGGCTGGTCGCTGTCCCGTATCTCTTGCTGGTTGCGGACCCGTCACGGCTGCTGCTCGCCGACCAGTGGCTGGTGCTGCTCGCCACCGTCAGCCTCCATTTTCCGCCGGTGATTTGCGACCGGCAGACCTTAGGTGATTTCCACTGATCCCCTCTAAGTTTCATCCTCTATGTTTAATTTGGAGTATTTTGAAAAATAGAAATTTATATGGACACTGATTTGGAATATATAATCAATGTATGGACAGTGGTCCCAATTAAAGTTGGAATATCTATGTTGGTATGGACAGTGGTCCCAAAGTTGGAATATCTATGTTGGTATGGACAGTGGTCCCAAATTTATATCGACACTGTGTGTGAATTTTTGGAATTTAGTAGCTTGTATTTTAGTGGATGTACCCAAAAGGCAGACAGGTTCTAGTAATTTAATGGACAGTGGTCCCAAAAGGCATATAAAACAACGATTATATGGTGTACACAACAAATGATATGTTAATCTTAGTTTAACGTGACCAACTCAACTTATTTGGTGATTGCATGTGCTTAGGTGCTTTTGTTGGCATCTGTAATATAATAATCATATGCACATCTCAAGTTGATTACAGGATTTTATTGCTATTGCTTAAACTAGGTTTTATATGCACGGGAATATACTTTTTTTTTTAAATTCTGGTAATCATCTTTTATGAGGCAACTCTAGAGCCTTTTGATTGATACTTTCAGATATCTTTATGTTGTTAGTTGATGCTTACACGTTTCTAAGCGGCTTAGTTTAATAATTCTTAATGAAGGAATGATGAATTGTTTATGTATTATACTAGCGTATAATTATTCGTCTATACAGCACCACCACCAAAATAAAATATGTGTTAGGATACAAATTCAGTAATTATTCAAACCAATGGCTTATGATAATTTTTTTAGATTTTTCTAAAAACAAAATTTGAATTTTTTTTTCTCACTCTGGCCGAATTTTGACTTTAGAGAAATCTCAAAATTTTAATGTAAGTTATTTCAAGTGTGATGAAAAGCATGTTGTAGTTTATTTTTGTAATAGCTAGTGTTCTTTATGTTAAAGAACTATTCAAATACTTCTTGTTCTTTATTGAACTTTTTACATTGTATTACAACAGAGTTGACAAAATATCTTTTGTCTAGGCGCTGACAACGATTTGAAAAAAAATCCGAAGCCATTTGTAGACGTCTTATCGAGCATCAGGTATAACTTTGGCATTCTATTATGGTCTTTAACTGTAATTTGTATCTGGAGCACCTGGTTGCAAGCTCTGCCCCAAAGTTGAAAAGCTAGTTGGAGTAGAGCACCAGGTTGTAAGACTCCTTATTATGCTATGATGCGTATTTATTTATTGCCTGAGCCCCTGGTGTTGACTGTTAGGTTGATTGTGTCAGCATGGATGTGTCATGGTTATTATGTTCTTTAATCGTAACCTATAATTAGAGCACCTGGTTGCAAGCTCTGTCCCAAAGTTGAAAGACTTTTTGGAGCAGAGCACCAGGTTGCAAGACTCCTTATTATGCTATGTTGCATATTTTTTTAATAGCTAGTGTACCTAGTATTGACTCCTGAGTTGATTGTGTGAGATGGATGTGTGTGTAAATTTAATGGTATGTGTAGATTGTGTGAGCACCGTGTACTAACTTTTTAGTAGTCACTTTTTGTTTTACTCAAAACGGCATCGTGTTGTCTCTTGAGTTAATTGTGTGAGCACATGAATTTGACATTGTAATTAATTTGTAGGTGGGAAGTAATGGACAAGAGTTGGATGATGATTAGAAATAGGTGGATTAGTAGGGAATACAAAGAAGGGGTAGAATTATTTTTGAAGTTTGCGATAACAAATTTAGGACATGATGTAGATATTCGGTGTCCGTGTATTGATTGCTTGAATAGTGACCGAATCGGCAAAGTGTGTGTCGTTAAGGTGCCGGCCTCGGGTCAGTGGTTTAATTTCATAAAACAGAACTTATCCTCAAAATATGTAAAATGAGTATAATGGATAGTCCGGAGTATCGATCCACAGGGAAAAGAACGTTGGATTTAAAGAATTCGCAAATTGGTGTTTTCGACGTTTCGGACGTCAACCTCAAATTTGTTTGGTGTGGTTGACAATGATATCAACTAAGTGGGGGATTAAAACTAGATTAAGGAGTGGGGTTAAGTCCTAAAGTTTGGTCGATTCAAATCTTCCGTTGGTCTATCTCTTCTCTTTATAACTCAATCTAGCCCCCGGTCCCGGGTTTTAGATCGGAAAATACTTCGATGAAAATCAGGATTTTAATTCTTAAAATGGTTTTGACGGATCTTTCAAGTTCAAGGAAAAAGGATTAAAAGATGAAGGACATCGATCCAAGTATTAGATATACCAACTCTAGGATGGCTATAACTAAGCAAGGACTTAACTCTTCATTTTTATTTCAATATGAAAAACTTAGAAAGATCCATCAATGGCATTAACAAATATGGAGAAGATATAGACCAACATGGGTTTGAAATCAACTTCACATTTAGACTTAACCCACACTAATTTAGCTACTCATATTTTAACATGAACATGATAGAAGTGATAGAAAACATAATAAAACCAACTTATCTAAGGACAATAAGAAGGAATTAATCAAAACTCTAATAGAATCAGAATTTAAGGTAAGAAAAACAATACTAATGGAAGAAATATAAGTAAAACTTACTAATACTTAAGTGCTTCCAAGAGAATACAAGGATTCATAAGGGGAAGAACACTAAAGGATTAAAAACTTACTCAAAATTTGAAGAACAATGAAGAACAAGTATTCTAAAGCAATAAAATGAAGCAAGAAGAGCTCTCAAAAACTCTGAAATCTGATATGTCTAAGTGTAATGTGTGTGTGTGTGTTTGTGTGTCCCCTTTAGCCAAAGAAACAATCTAAAATAAAATATCCTATAAAACCTAGGTGAAAATACCATTCTACCCTCCACAATGACAAAATGAGAAGCTTCTTATTCCCTGATTTGGCCCAAAATTTGAGTAAAAGTCGGCCCCACAGAATCAGACGTAACTGGGTCTCTATCGATAGGAGGATCTCTCTATCGATAGAGAAGTCCTCTGGTATTGGTTTATCAAGCCTTCTATCGATAGGAGGATCTCTCTATCGACAGAGAAGTCTTCTGGTCTTCTTTGATTCAGCCTTCTATCGATAGGAGTGATCATCTATCGATAGGGAAGTCTTCTGGTCTTCTTTGATTAAGCCCTCTATAGATAGGAGTGATCCTCTATCGATAGGGAAGTCTTCTGGTCTTCTTTGATTAAGCCTTCTATCGATAGGAGTGATCATATATCGATAGGGAAGTCTTCTGGTCTTCTTTGATTAAGCCCTCTATCGATAGGAGTGAGCCTCTATCGATAGAGGTCTCTTTTTCCTGGTTCTTTGCTAGGGCTCTATCGATAGGGATAAACCTCTATCGATAGAGAAGGCTTCTGACTCCAATTTTCAGTTCTTCCTTGTCTCTTTGATTCGGACTCACTTTTACTCCTCCCGAGCCTTCAATTGGTCCTCCATCAATGTCACCAATGGTTCCGAGGCCTTAAGTCATGGTAGAACCTTTTGGGCATTCATTTAGCGCTCGCAAACCTGAAAGGGTACAAAAACAACTACACGTGCAACATTAACTAAATAAACACATTTGCCTACGCATAATTGCCAAAATGAGTATATTGAGCCACGTTATTATGCAATATAGTGCGCTCATCACACCCCCCAACTTGAAGGTTGCTAGTCCCTAGCAACGCATCATACTAACAACAGAAAAGACAGTTTATTTCCCATGCAAGTCTAATTATCAACCATGCTTGATTTCGTAGTTTTCCATGTGTGCTCGGCGTATTTGGCAAGAATGAGCAATGTAAACACGCACAACCATTCATGAACTATAAGGAACAAGTGAGCTTGGAAATCTATTAAGCAATGTTAACTTTGCCTTGATTCCAAATCTCTCAGTTTGCCCTCAAAACGAATTGTGCACTTCATGACTTAAACTTTGCATCCCTAACTTGCGCGAATATACACACTGAAGATGTGGTTATGCATTCAAAGAATAAGCGCAATCACAATGAAAGTATTCTGGTATGCGTTGATGGAACATAGCAAATGTGATATAGGAATGCCAAGTGCTAGAAACATGTAACTACTCAAACATGCATCAAGATAGAATCCAAATTGTAATTAGAATCGATTAGGACTTCAAAAGCTTATAACATTCATGGTTTTTATAGCAAAATTGAGTACAAGACATGACACCGGCTGATATGTGGCTTAGGTCATCTACCCTTTGCCGGTGTCGTGACAATACCAATGTGCACCCGGTGCACCATACCATGACGACTACAATAAAAAGAAAAAGAAACACACAATCCTAGACTCAATGACTCGATTTTTCTGACTCTATCCCCCTTCTACTTGTATTCGCTTTCTTCATCAATGTCCTCTTCTCCCGAGCCTTCCTCACTGTCTGTGCTCACCTCCTCTTCTGTCTCACTCTCCTCTTCCTCAGAAATGTATGGGCGCCCTGTCTGTGCAGCCACATAATCCATGGTGAACCTCTGTCTTCTCAGTATCTTTTTCTGTGTCTTCATTATCTCAGACTGGCGACAGAAGATCTTTTTCATCATTTTCCACATTTTCTTCTTGAAGGAGTCTTCGTCAGGCCTTTCCACAGAGGGGCCAGAAGTTCTTGCACTGACCCGAGAAGCTGAGGGAACGTGAGTTCTAACTGGGGGTGGAGGTCTTACAGCAGCTGGGTCTTTGGAGTGGGCTTTGCTCTTACTTGTAGTGACACCAGAAATGGGTCCCAAACCCTCAGTCCATGCATCATTTGATCTCTCCTCCACTCCCATGTTGAGGCACAGTTGGTTGATCATTGCCAGGTATGGGAAATTCACCCTACGCATCGTGTTGGTCCTGAATTCCACCAACTGTCTGAAGATATACCTCCCAACATCTATCACGTCATCATGCAAGAAGGAGTAGACCAATTGGACCTCCTTTGCCCCAAGAATGTTCTCCACCCCTCGGGGGTAGAGATTGTAATGCAAGATCTTGTTTAGGAGCCTATACTCCTCCTTAAGCCTCCCAACGGGGAATTGGCCATGGAACTCATTTGGATCGGAGAACATCTCATCCGCATAGAAGCGGGGGTCATACACCTCTTCCTCGCGTGGGAAGGTGCAAATACTCTCATCGAATGCAGGACATCCCAAGTAAAATGTAATGACTATTGGAGTGATCAGAATTCGCTTACCGACCATTTCCCTCTCGGGGAGTCGCATATTTGTGAAGAACGCCTTCACAATGGGTTGAATGTACCCCTTGACCGGATCGAACCATTTCTTCAACCCCCGTCTATCAATTACAAGAACTGCCTCTTCTTCCCCAATATCTTCCCGATGAACCATTCTCTCGCACGTGGCCTTGCGGTTTGCCATTGAATTTTCCCACTCTCGTTTGGCCGATGCTTTAGGATCCTCCTTTGATTTTTTCTTTTTCCCCGAACCTTCGGCCGCCTTACGCTTACCCCTTCGGATTTCTTCCCTCCTTTGGGTTTCATCACTCCTTTCTTCTTGAAATTCTTCCTCTTCACTCACATTGGGGATCTTAGAACGAGCCATTTGTGCTTGATTTCGGAGTTTGGGGTTGTAATTTCGGATTGGGAGGGTTAGGGCACGAAATTTCGGATGGAGGAAGGTGGGTGAGGGGTTTTGGGTATAAATAGGGTAGGATTTCGGTTTGATTTGGAAGGGTTGTGAGATTTCGGTGGATTGAGGGGAAAAAATCGTGCCTTTTGGAGGAGGAGGTGTGAATTTCGGATGAGGGAAATGAAATGGTTCGGGTGTTTTTAAAGGGATTTGCCGAATTCTGGGTTCTCTATCGATAGAGAAACCTTCTGTCCATTTTTGGCCTTGTCTCTATCGATAGGAATAATCCTCTATCGATAGAGGATGCTGAAAAAATTGCTCTATCGATAGGAACATTCCTCTATCGATAGAGGTTGAATCTGTCTCAAATTTGCACTGATCCTCTATCGATAGGAACATTGCTCTATCGATAGAGGTTGGTTCTGACTGAACTTTGCTTATGCCCCAAATTCTTCATCTTTTTGACCCCTCTTCTTTCCATCACCCATTCAAACATTCTCAAAACACCTCCTAACATCCGGTTTCCTAATTGTTTCGTGAAAATTGGATGACTCAGACTTGGTTCAAAATTTGGATTATGGGACACTTGTGTGGTTCAATCATGCAAAGATAGCCTAATTTCATTTTCTCCGTACATAATGGATTCCAAATTGATGCATGCAAGATGTTAAGCATGAAAATGAGCATGGCATGGATTTCATACGAAGATTGAGTGCGGGATGCTTTTCAAATTAAATCTCCACTCTATATGATCAAATCACCCAATTACACACTTAGCTCTAAGTGTTCCAAATAGTTCATGTTTATGTGTGTGAATTGACTTTGTTGCTCAATGACAAATACATCGCATGCATGCCTCTTGTACATATCCAAATTATCAAGCATAGGTTTCCACTCTACTTCCATGGGAAATGGAACTACAATTTCAAAAAAAATGGGACTAAAACGACTCAATTAACACTAAAATTGGAACTAACCCTTCCCCCCAACTTGAAAATTGCATTGTCCTCAATGCAAGAAGACAACGCACCATTAAGCATAAAGAGGGACGATCATACCTGCGAGGTGGAATGTCAACCACCATATACCTCGACCAAGTTTGAGGATTTCTCGTCACGTGCACTGTTTGTCATTGGAAGGGCTTCCAAGGTGTACTCTTTCGGCTCCAACTTGTGGACCATAGCTAGTCACATAGGATCATCGCCGGAGCTTTGTTGGACTAACAACCGTAGCACATAGCTACACCCATGACTTTGGGCTCTTGAATGCCGCAATCACCCCGTACTTAGACCCAAACTACCAAGGCTGATGTGGTAGCGTGTACACCTTGCGAAGACTGAACCACCAACTACCTACTAAGAGCAAATATGACTTCATGGGACACAAATTTCATTAGCAGGTTAGTCCAAAAATTACAATAAATGAAAGTAAGCAATAAATCCACCAACTTCTTCACGCGAAGGACACGAGTACTACTTTTCTTCCTTGTCAAAGACTGTGTTTCCCTATTGTTGGAAGGACAGTATGCGTGGGGTTCAACAATATCTTGAGAAGTAGCGCCATCATCTAATAGGCTACCACTCCCTTTGGAGGGGGACCCCCCAAATTCCTTACCCCTTCATTCCGCTTTGAAGCAATCTCCACGGAACTTGACACTAAAGCCGAAAGGGTTCAGACAGATTTCTCATTGTCCACGCGCCTACCGTCAGACCCAACCTCAAGGTACTACATACGTAGCTTGACAAGGTGGCTATACTAGACCGTCTGATGCCGTTCGAGCACGGCAAACACTGGAGGTATCACATACTCCATGGATTTATAGTCTCCTAGACTTCAATTAAAGCTCACGGACCCAAGTGATTGGGGTCCACATTGTTCACATCGGACCCGTTATAGACCGGGTCTCTCAATTCCTCAACGGATTCCTTAGGATCAAATTTTTCAATGTAAGGCTTTAACCGGTGGCCATTCACCTTAAAAGTTGTTCCATTCTTGGGGTTCTCAAGTTCAACCGCTCCATGAGTGGAGACGGTTTTCACAATGTAGGGACCTCCCCACCAGGATCGCAATTTACCCGGAAATAAATGCAACCTCGAATTATACAATAAGACCTTTTGGCCCGGGGTGAATGTTTTCCGGACAATGTTCTTGTCGTGAAAGGCCTTAACCTTACACTTGTAGATGTGGGCATTGTCATAAGCATCCCGGCGGTTTCTTCAAGCTCATCCAATTGGAGCTTGCGGTGGGCACCGGCTTCGGGCTTCGGGCATCCGATAATTCAACCTCGAATTATACAATAAGCCTTGTGCTCCATTTCCACCGGTAAGTGGCAAGCTTTGCCATAAACCAAGCGGTAGGGAGACATGCCCAACACGGTTTTGTAGGCAGTACGGTAAGCCCACAAAGCATCGATGAGTCGTAGAGACCAATCTTTGCGATTCGGGTTCACCGTTTTCTCTAAGATGTGCTTGATTTCACGGTTGGCCAATTCAGCTTGGCCATTGGTCTGTGGGTGGTAGGCAGTGGACACTTTGTGGTTGACCCCATATTTCTTGACTAAGGCTTCCATAAGGCGATTGCAGAAGTGTGTCCCCTGATCACTAATAAGGGCTTTAGGCATCCCAAACCGGGAGAAGATATTCTCCTTAAGGAATCGGACCACAACAGAGTGGTCATTGGTTCGGGTTGGAATGGCTTCCACCCACTTGGACATGTAATCCACGGCTAACAGAATGTAGAGATTCCCAAAAGAATTGGGAAAAGGACCCATGAAATCGATGCCCCAACAATCGAAAACTTCAATGATTAAGATAGGTTGGAGGGGCATCATGTTACGCCGTGATAAAGCACCCAACTCGTGTCCAAGGAAAGAACGAATATCCTTGACACACTTAGGGGTAGGTAACTTAGAGATGAGCTCTATTTTTGATTGATCCACCTTAATCCCCCTCGAAGAAATGATGTGACCGAGGACAATACCGTGAGTGACCATGAAATGACACTTCTCCCAATTTAGAACCAGATTTTTCTCCTCACATCGTACTAGAACCCTCTCAAGATTCTCCAAGCAAGACTCAAAGGAGTCCCCAAACACAGAAAAATCATCCATGAACACCTCTACAATTTTCTCAATCATGTCGCTAAAGATGCCCGTTATACACCGAGAGAAGGTGACAGGGGCATTACAAAGCCCGAAGGGCATGCGACGATATGCAAAGGTGCCGAATGGACATGTGAAAGTTGTCTTTTCTTGGTCTTCCAGAGAGACCTCTATCTGATTATAACCGGAATACCCGTCTAGGAAAGAGTAGAAAGCATGGCCAGCCACCCTTTCTAACATTTGATCAATGAAGGGAAGAGGGAAGTGGTCTTTCCGGGTGCCGGCGTTGAGTTTTCTATAGTCAATGCAGACGCGCCAACCAGTGACCACTCGAGTGGGAATCAACTCCCCACTCTCATTAGGCACAATAGTGACGCCAGACTTTTTTGGCACAACCTGGATGGGGCTGACCCATTTACTATCGGCTATCGGGTATATGATACCCACATCCAGTAACTTTAGAACCTCATCTCTCACCACATCTTGCATGATCGGGTTCAAACGACGTTGGGGTTGGCGAGATGGCTTAACATCATCCTCGAGATAGATGCGGTGAGTACACAGTAGCGGGCTGATCCCGTGAATATCAGCAATGGTCCACCCTAAAACAGATTTGTGGGCCCTCAGAATTTTCAGTAAAGCAGCTTCTTGGGAATTGACCAGGCTGGATGAGATCACAACCGGGAAAGTTTCAGAATTTCCCAAGAAAGCATACTTCAAGGTAGATGGTAAACCTTTGAGCTCGGGCTTGGGTGGTTTAACAGAAGATGGTAGAGCCCGAGCTGTCGGTGGTGGTAGTTTTTCAAAGGTGGGCACCCACTTTTCAGTGCCCAACGCCTCTTCTTCATTCAGGAGGGAGTAAATGTACTCAACCTCGGGAGAATCTAAAAACTCAGTCTCTTCTACAGTAAGCATAGCCTCTAGGGGGTCGGTAAAGAGATGACAATCGACGTGCTCTTGAACAAGTGCGTCAATAACGCTCACATCACGGATGTCATCATCATCCCCCATTTGGCTCCCAATGTTAAAAATGTTGAGCTCAAGGGTCATGTTCCCAAACGTCATTTTAAGTAGCACATTTCGACAATGGATCACCGCGTTGGACGTGGCCAAGAAAGGCCTTCCAAGTATGATGGGCGTTTGGGCTTGAAGATTCGACGTGGGACAAGTATCAAGCACTATGAAGTCCACCGGGTACACAAAGTTGTCCACTTGGACAAGCACATCTTCCACCAATCCCCTCGGTACCCAGACACTACGGTCGGCTAATTGGAGGGTCACCGAGGTTGGTTTCATGTCCTCCAACCCAAGTTGCTCATACACCGAGTATGGCAACAAATTCACACTAGCCCCCAAGTCAAGCAGGGCTTTCTCCACTATCTTCCCCCCAACCCTCACAGAAATTGTAGGACAGCCGGGGTCCTTGTACTTGGGTGCAATGGGGGTTTGGATAATCGAACTCACTTGTTGAGTCAAGAACACCTTCTTTTGCACGTTGTGCTTGCGCTTGATTGTGCACAAGTCTTTCAAAAATTTGGCATAAGAAGGTATTTGCTTGATCGCATCAAGCAACGGGATATTGATTTTAACTTGCTTGAAAAGCTCAAATATCTCGTTAGAGTTCGTCAACTTGGGTAGAGGCCTCAATCTTTGTGGGAATGGGGCCGGCATTGGGCAAGTTGAGACCATGGGTTCTCCCACAGGAACAGATGTGGATGTGGAAATGGGGGGAGATGGAGGCAAAACAGTCACCTGGTCATCATCTTGGGGTTGTGAAGTAGGCACTGGAGGAGGAGTGGGGATTGTTTTTGGGAGAATGGTCTTATCGACCTCTTTCCCACTCCTCAAAGTGGTGATTGCCTTTGCTTGTTCCACATTTGACCCCGAAGGAGAATCTCCTTGTACAAAATGTTGACCTTGGGGGTTTGCTTGAGGTTGGGCTGGAAACTTCCCTTTTTCATGTTGCATGGTCCCCAATGTGGTGGTCAACTTGGTGAGTTGGGAGCAGATGTCCCCAATGGCTTGAGTGTTCTGTTCATTGACATTTGCTTGCCCTTGCATGAACATTTGCAAGGTATCCTCCAAACTTCGCTGGTTAGGCGGTTGGTAAGAGTTGGGACCAGTGGAGGGACCCGGAGGATTGTAGGAATTTGGTGGATACCGCGGTGGTGCCGGCCCTTGTGCATTTTGATGGGCCGGATATTGTCCTTGGAATCCCGGGGGTCCTTGGGTTTGGTCACCCGCCTCATTGTTCCTCCAACTGAAATTGGGATGATTTCTCAATCCCGGATGATAGTTGTTGTTGTTGAAGGGCACATTGGTAGGCTTTTGCCCTTGGTGAAGGGCATGGACCTCAGCTTGGTCCGGACCATGAAGTACCTCTTTGAAAGCAGGTATAGTTGGACAGATGTTGGTGGTGTGGTCCTTGGTGTCACAAATGGCACAGGCCTCCCCGGGCTTAGAAATAGAAGAGACCTCGTTCACACGATTTATCTCCAATTTCTCTAGTTTGCTAGAGAGGTGGTCGAGGCGTTTACTGATGTCATCCTCGTCCCTAGGCACGTATTTGCCCATGGTTCCATGTTGAGTGGGGGGTTTATAAGAGCGGTCATTGGGATCCGAATAATCCCATGATTGATTGTTCTCCGCTAGCTCATCTAGATAAGCTAGAGCTGCGGAGGCCCCTTGGTTCAGAAACTCCCCACTAGTCATGAGGTTGATGAATTGGCGATTGCGGACTGATATGGCTTCATAGAAGAATGCCACAATCTGCCAATCCTCATACCCGTGATGAGGGACAGCGAGGAGACGCTCCTTATATCTCTCCCAACATGAACAGAAAGATTCGTTGGGGATTTCCTCGAAATTTTGGATTTTCTTTTTTAGGGTGGTGGTGCGGTGGAGTGGGAACCATTTTTTTGTGGAATTCTACCTGCATTTCCACCCAACTTGTCACCGAATGAGCTCTCAAGGAGAGAAACCATCGCTTGGCCTTATCCTTGAGAGAAAAGGGAAAGAGCTTCAGACGTGCCGTCTCAAGGTGGGCGGTCACGTTGGTGAAAGTGTTCACCACCTCCTCGAACTCTTTGATATGCACATAGCAGTTCTCCGATTCCATCCCATAGAAGGTAGGTAACATGCCAAGCATGTTAGGCTTAACATGGAATTGTTGCCCTTCGGGAGTATCGGTAGGAAAGCGGATGCACGAGGTGGTGGTGGTGTGAGTGGGGTGCAAGTAATCCCGCATGGTGCGTCCCATGGGTGCGTCATTGGCCTCATGTTGTTCGGCCATTGGGTTGAGAGGAGGGTTGTCTTGGCGGATGAGCCTATTTGTAGCGTCACGAGTGTAGACACTCATACACCGAAGACACTCTCCCAACAATCACGTGTGAGTTAAAAGAAAAGAAAAGAAAATCTGCAAATTACACGTCCCTTTGGCTTGCGTTACACCTTAGGTTTACCAATATGGGTAGGTTAAAGGTTTCCGCCAAAGAAACTTGCACTTTGCAAAATCTGCGATTATTTAAAAACAACTATTCAGATTCCCCGGCAACGGCGCCAAAAACATGACCGAACCGGCAAAGTGTGTGTCGTTAAGGTGTCGGCCTCGGGTCAGTGGTTTAATTTCATAAAACAGAACTTATCCTCAAAATATGTAAAATGAGTATAATGGATAGTTCGGAGTATCGATCCACAGGGAAAAGAACGTTGGATTTAAAGAACTCGCAAATTGGTGTTTTCGACGTTTCGGACGTCAACCTCAAATTTGTTTGGTGTGGTTAACAATGATATCAACTAAGTGGGGGATTAAAACTAGATTAAGGAGTGGGGTTAAGTCCTAAAGTTTGGTCTATTCAAATCTTCCGTTGGTCTATCTCTTCTCTTTATAACTCAATCTAGCCCCCGGTCCCGGGTTTTAGATCGGAAAATACTTCGATGAAAATCAGGATTTTAATTCTTAAAATGGTTTTGACGGATCTTTCAAGTTCAAGGAAAAAGGATTAAAAGATGAAGGACATCGATCCAAGTATTAGATATACCAACTCTAGGATGGCTATAACTAAGCAAGGACTTAACTCTTCATTTTTATTTCAATATGAAAAACTTAGAAAGATCCATCAATGACATTAACAAATATGGAGAAGATATAGACCAACATGGGTTTGAAATCGACTTCACATTTAGACTTAACCCACACTAATTTAGCTACTCATATTTTAACATGAACATGATAGAAGTGATAGAAAACATAATAAAACCAACTTATCTAAGGACAATAAGAAGGAATTAATCAAAACTCTAATAGAATCAGAATTTAAGGTAAGAAAAACAATACTAATGGAAGAAATATAAGTAAAACTTACTAATACTTAAGTGCTTCCAAGAGAATACAAGGATTCATAAGGGGAAGAACACTAAAGGATTAAAAACTTACTCAAAACTTGAAGAACAATGAAGAACAAGTATTCTAAAGCAATAAAATGAAGGAAGAAGAGCTCTCAAAGACTCTGAAATCTGATATGTCTAAGTGTAATGTGTGTGTGTGTGTGTGTGTGTGTGTCCCCTTTAGCCAAAGAAACAACCTACAATAAAATATCCTGTAAAACCTAGGTGAAAATACCATTCTACCCTCCACAATGACAAAATGAGAAGCTTCTTATTCCCTGATTTGGCCCAAAATTCGAGTAAAAGTCGGCCCCACAGAATCAGACGTAACTGAGTCTCTATCGATAGGAGGATCTCTCTATCGATAGAGAAGTCCTCTGGTATTGGTTTATCAAGCCTTCTATCGATAGGAGGATCTCTCTATCGATAGAGAAGTCTTCTGGTCTTCTTTGATTCAGCCTTCTATCGATAGGAGTGATCCTCGATCGATAGGGAAGTCTTCTGGTCTTCTTTGATTAAGCCTTCTATCGATAGGAGTGATCCTCTATCGATAGAGAAGTCTTCTGGTCTTCTTTGATTAAGCCCTCTATCGATATGAGTGATCCTCTATCGATAGAGGTCTCTTTTTCCTGGTTCTTTGCTAGGGCTCTATCGATAGGGATAAACCTCTATCGATAGAGAAGGCTTTTGACTCCAATTTTCAGTTCTTCCTTGTCTCTTTGATCCGGACTCACTTTCACTCCTCCCGAGCCTTCAATTGGTCCTCCATCAATGTCGCCAATGGTTCCGAGGCCTTAAGTCATGGTAGAACCTTTTGGGCATTCATTTAGTGCTCGCAAACCTGAAAGGGTACAAAAATAACTACGCGTGCAACATTAACTAAATAAACACATTTGCCTACGCATAATTGCCAAAATGAGTATATTGAGCCACGTTATTATGCAATATAGTGTGCTCATCAAATAGCAAAACACTTAGCGTTGGAGTTGTTAAGTTTCATTTGATACGGAAAGGAATAGATACTTCTTACAAGACTTGGGTGCACCATGGGGAACTTGTCCAAAATTGTCAGCCTCAAGTACACAATGAAGATGAACATGACCACGATGAAGATAGCGGGGATGACACAGGAGGGGGCACAGAGACTAATGATGACCAATTGCATGATATGTTGAATCAGATTTTTGTGGGTGGCATTATGGACGATGATATCGATGACTTGCCCATTGATTTTGAAAACAAAGATATGCAGAACTTTGATAAGTTGTTTGATGGTGTTCAACGTAGAGTGTATCCCGGATGTGCAAACACCGTGTTAGCATTTATTGTTAAGATGCTTCACATTAAAGTGCATAACAAGTTGAGCAATATTGAATTTGATATGATTATGAACGTGTTTAAAGAGATGTTACCGAAGTGTGATGAGATTGTTCCGTGGAACATTTACGAGGCCAAGAGATTCTTGCGTGATTTGGGTTTGGGATATGTGACAATTCATGCATGCAAAAATGACTGCTGACTTTTTTGGAAGGAAAATAGAAATTTGGAAAGTTGCCCCACGTGTGCACAGTCTAGATACAAAGTTAACGATGGTAAGGGTACAAAAGTTCCTCATAAGATATTGCGATACTTACCATTGATACCGAGATTGCAGAGAATGTATTTCTCAGAGAAAACAGCTCCACATATGAGATGGCACAAAGAGAAACGTGTAGATGATAAAGAATTAAGACATCCAGCGGATGGTCAGGAATGGAAGGACTTTGATGAACGATATCCTGAGTTTGCTGCCGATCCGCGTAATGTGAGACTAGGGTTGGCCACTGATGGTTCCAATCCTTTTGGAAATATGAGTACATCATATAGTATGTGGCCAGTTATCAGTGTTCCTTACAATCTCCCACCATGGAAGTGCATGAAAGAACCCTTTTGCTTCATGTCATTGCTTATTCCAGGTCCATCACAAACCGGTAGAGATATTGACGTTTACCTGCGCCCATTGATTGATGAGTTGAAGGAGTTATGGGAGAATGGTGTTCAAACTTATGATGCAACTAGTAAACAAACTTTTAGAATGCGAGCATGCGTTCTATGGACTATCAACGACTTTCCTGCATACGGCGTCATGTCTGGTTGGTCTACAAAGGGTTATTTGGCTTGTTCCATTTGCAATGAGGACAATTCATCAATTGGTTTAAGAAGTAAGATAGGATATTTGGGCGCGCGTCGCTACTTACCTGAGAATCACATTTGGCGGAGGAGCAAACTATTTAATGGTGAAGTTGAGAATAGGAGCAGACCTTTGGAGTTATCAGGAAAACAAATACGAGAGCAAATTAACTTGGGAACGTACAAGCAATTTGGAAAGTATTCAAACACAATGAAAGGTAAGAAAAGACAACGGGATGAAAATGAAAAGTATTTGAATTGGGGAAAGTGTAGCATAATGTTCGAGTTGCCTTATTGGGAGACTCTCAATCTCCTTGATGTCATGCACATAGGAAAAAATATATGTGAGAATTTGTTGGGGACATTGTTGAGTATGGATGGGAAGAACAAAGACACAGAAAAAGCACGATTAGATTTGGAGGATATGAAAATACGAAAAGAATTGCACCTGAAGAGACGTGCAAATGGGTCTTTTGAGAAGCCTCCAGCCATGTACACATTGTCATCGGTAGAGAGAGAAGGTTTTTGCAAATTTTTAAAATCAATCAAGTACCCCGATGGCTATGCAGCTAACATCTCAAAATGCGTAAGCACTCACGGTGGTAAAGTATTGGGCTTAAAAAGTCACGATTATCATGTTCTTTTACAACGATTGCTTCCAATTGGGATGCGTGGCTATTTGAACAAGGAAATTTGCACTACACTATTTGAGTTTGGTAATTTTTACCAACAATTGTGTTCCAAGACCGTAAAAATGAGCTATTTGGAGAAACTAGAGGAGCACGTTGTACTTGTACTTTGCAAAATGGAGAAAATTTTTCCTCCTGCTTTCTTTGATGTGATGGTGCATTTGGCTATTCACCTACCTCGTGAGGTTAAGCTAGGAGGGCCAGTGCAATATCGATGGATGTACCCGATTAAAAGGTATTAGATGATACTGTTGTTATATTTTCATGGTTAAATTACAGTCGTATATGTAGTAAGTTCTTCTTATTGAATAGGCTACTTGGAGTTCTAAAACGCTTCGTATCCAATAAAGCTCGCCCTGAAGGTTCGATCGTGGAGGCTTATATGTCTAAGGAGTGTACAACTTTTTGCTCTATGTATCTCGATGGAATAGAAACGGTGTTCAATCGAGAAGAAAGAAACGATGATGGTGGTGTGCGTGGAGAAGGACTTGGGGTATTCACTCAAAATGTGCGTCCATTTGGTCTAATCGCAAAGGCACCTAATATACCTGTCGACCAACGCGACATGGCTCATTGGTTTGTCTTGTACAATAGCCCTGAAGTTGAACCCTATCTAGAGTATGTACTTGACATTTCACCGCGTTTTTTGTGTTTATTTTGACATTATATTATTATTCTTAGTCATACATCTGTCAATTAGGATACATAAGAAGTTGTTGGAGACAACCAATGCACGTGATATTGCGACGAGGCAACGTAAAGAGTTTCCCCAATGGTTCAAAGGGCAAGTAAGGCATACAATTTTCATGTTTAACATGTGTCAAATTAAATTATGATTTTATCAAAAGTCACGTAATATATCCTTTTTATGTAGATGAATAAACTGCGGAAGCAAGGGTCTCTGGAATCAACCGATGAGTTATGGTCATTGGCTAATGAACCCGATGCACTAATAAACACATATTCAGGGTGCATTTGTAATGGTGTCCGTTTTCATAGTATTGATCGTGACAACCGACATAAGACTCAGAATAGTGGGTTGGTCGTTGAAGGGGATCATGACGGCCAACCAAATCTCTTTTATGGTTATTTGATCAAAGTATGGGAGATGACATACTTGTTTAGTCATCGGGTTGTTTTGTTCCAATGTGAATGGTTCAACACCGGAAGTAGTAGAACTTTTCGCGTTGATACACATTGTACAAGCATTGACGTAAGAAGCCGATGGTACAAAGATGACTCATTTGTGCTACCAAGTCAAGTTCGACAAGTATTCTACGTTAATGACACCAAATTAGGTGACAATTGGAAAGTTGTTGAACGCATTCAGCGCCGAGGAATTTGGAATTGACCGGAAACAGAGAATTTAGAAGAAACTAATAGCACTCCTACCGAAATTTTCCAACAAGACACAACTATTGACGTTCCACCAATAGTTGTTGATGATCCTATTGCGATCTCTTTGCGTAGAAATGATATGGAATCTGAAATTGTTGGAGAGGATGCAGTTTTACATTTGGCTAGTCGACGAGCACAACCCGAAGGTGTAGGTGATGAAACCTTCATATGTGATGATGAAGATGAAGAAGAAGAAGAAGAAGAAGATGAAGAAGAAGAAGAGTTTCATAGTGATTTTTATATCGACACTGATGTAGAACCTTGATGTAATTTTGATGTATTTCTTTAAATTTCTTTCAATGGATAGAACCTTATTATATTTTTGACTAGCGTATTTGTTATCCAATTTTTGACTAGCGTATTTATTTTATGACAGGTTGCAACATGTCTCCAGGATCTAGAAGGAGTAATGTATCATCATCCTCTACAGGCACATCGTGTAGGTTAGCACCAGTACCATTGGGGACAACATCTACACCATCTCCTCCTAGAAGTGTTCCATCTCCTTCTACCGAGTCTAGTGACGTAGGTAAGTACACACGTTTGTATATTGCAGCATTTTTGTACTTTATTTTTTTTTTACTTGCTTGGTAAATATTGCTTATTGTTCTTTTTAGGAACGCCTCCAGTAAGGCGTGTGCGAGGGCCTACTGTTGGAAAACAAATTAGAAAAATAATCGCTTACAATTATGGGGATAGACTCCAAGTATATGTACACCGAGAAATGAGGGCTTTTGGTGGGATAAATGCAACAAAGGTGGCTAATGAGTTGGGCTAACAAATCCGAAGGGTTTGCCCTCTTGATGGCTTCGCACACTCGTGGAAACTTGTTGATTCAATGCTTAAAGAAGCCATTGTACAGGCTGTTCGGGTAAGACTTTTAACCACTTACAACATACTCGAGTTAGATTGTTTACATTATCTACCAATTGATTTCACTTATTACAATGTTTGTAGGATAAGTTCAAAATCACAGAGGATGGTGAAGAGTATACTCAATTAGTTAAAGAAGTTATTGATGAGAAGACTAATAGGTTGTACAAAGACTGGAAACACAGTATGTCCAAGCATTACACCCAACAAGTAGACCGAGGATTCGATCCATATCAACATCCGTATAAGGGGGCAAACATAGACGGGTGGAGGTTTATGATCGATCACATATTCAAAGACTCAAAACTTAAGGTGATTCATTGTTTATTTAATTTATATTCTCAAGTGTACATTTATATGTAACAAGTACAATTTTTTTTTTTTGCAGGCTCGTAGAGAGGCTTGCCAAAGAAATAGATCCCGCCTACCATATAATCATACTATGGGATCTCAATCATTTCCTGTTGCCATGAGCCTTGTGGTGAGATTTTGTGTTTACTTGTGCGCTTTGTTCATGAAAATGGTAGTGGAGAATATGCAACTGTTTGATAGCAAAATATGTCAGACAGATAGATGATTCTGAAAGTGCCAAGAAGGCAGGTGACCTGTTTCGCTATCCTTTAATTATAAAGAGTAAAAGGCTTACTTATGATGGGCATGGAAATGCTGTTGCTAAGAGGGAAGAGGAGATCTCTTTTGCAGTAAAAGGTAAGATCTTTGCTTCTGTAAACCACTCTAAACTTCTATATAACACGTCTCTTTTGAGTTCTATGATTCTATCCATTCAATTAATCCAGAAACTTGATTTTCACATTTGACGTCATGAAGTGGTAGTATTTTTAGTCCGGCACAGCCATTGACGTTTTTACTAAAAACTCAATTTTCGGTTAATTAGCCACATACTTTTCACATTAAACTTGTACAGTAGATGACTTGTTCTATAGTTTTTTTTTTTGGATAAACAAACTTGTTCTACTGTTGCCAAAAATTCACAGAATCTGGACATCACATTTGAAAGCATCAAACTTTTTGTTGATTCATGAGCTCTAAATTTCTTGTCTCCGACCGCTTGGCTAAAAAAGTTTCGTATCAGTTATCTTACTCTTGCCCTCTAATATGGTAGCCTATTATAATCCCTTCTGTGTTTGATTTTTACAATGCCTTTTCCTATAATTGCAATCCTTTTTTTGTCCTCGCATGTGAATTTACAATATTGTCCTTTCCTTTTTGTCAAAAGTCCATCCATGAAAGGACAATTATATAAAATCACATCCAAGAGGGACTAAAAAAGGCGTGGTGGGACTGTAAAATTCACTATCTGTCTCTGTTGTATAAAATGTTTCTCAAGTCTGTAGTTGTCAAAATCTTGTGGTAACCGATCTCATCCGATGTTTGGGTGAATATTTTGTTCAAAGCAAGATTCACTTCACAGTTTATGATTCATGCAATTCAAAATTGTCACATTTGACCAATTCAATACTTCCCTTAATTTTGTACTTGCCAAAAAGCAAGGATATAAGTTCGTAGAGTGTTTACAAAAAATAACCTCCGTACTCACGTAATTTATTTATCAGTGATTGTTCAAGGTATTCAATAGAACAAAACCATGTTTTGTTACCAGTCCTTTCCTTACTATTTTCCTCACAAATGTGAATATACATATTCTAAAGTTGCTTGACGCCATAATAACTTCTAATTTAACAGAACCATGGGGTTTTTTAACTTGATGATGTGGGTACGTATAGACTACCTTCACTTTTCATTGAGAAAAGGTGTGCAGAAACAAAGCGAGCAGCTAACCGATTTGATAGGTGGAGTCAACAGATGGAGACTACGTTTGTGAAATAACTTTACAAGAAGTTGTGAATCAACTTCTTAGTGAAATGAATATAGTTCATATGATATGGATCGAATCAAATTGACGCTAAGTTTGTAAATTAACTTTACAATAACTTGAAACTTTTTGTATATAATATTCAACATGAATGCATATCTGCTTCAATTTATCTTTTGAATTCTCCCTATCAAACAAACATGCACATATATATACGGACATACATATATATGTTTTGAATTTTTTTTCCTCTTATGCATCTATCATAGCATAGTCAATCCGGCTATAATAGGATCGTGATTACACCTTGAACTCACCTTTCTTGTACGTGAAACGTTTTAGCTCAGATAACATTATCGTAATTTAAAACGAGATTGCAGTCTCATTGTCGAAAACAAGACTGCAATGTCTTCATTTGCTACTCACAACTAGATCTTCATTGTTTTAAAGCCTTAACTTGTCATACTTATGGTGTATTGCAAGTATTTAAAAGCATTGATGTAGTTTTATAGACATTAGGATACTAAACATGTCGGACGATTCACGGCTTAAGGAAAGGAAAATTCGATTCACGATTTGACATCCATGCTCAAGTAGGCTTATGACAATGTACTTTGACATGTACATTATAAAAGTTGTCTATTGAAATCAAGTACAATTCACGGCTTAGAGAAGGAAATTTCAATTCACGATTTGACAATTATGCTCAGGTATGCTTCTACTTTGAAATGGGCATTATACAAGTTGTCTACTCAAATCAAGTTAAACTAGATAACACCAAGTTTATATATTGGCTGGGAAATAATTCTCACAAATTTTCTATGAGCTTGAGGGTTTTTCAGTGTTCTCTCATTTACAAATGGTCGATATATTTTTGGTTCCTTTGGAAACATCCTTGTATAGTATCTTGTGCTTCGCTCTAAATTTGTATGGTGTGGCGCCAATGTAATTAAATTCGTATGACTCGCAATACGTATCATACAGTCTGATTTGATTATCAGATATGATGAATTCGTATGGCGAATCACTCAAAGCACAGATCATGATAGAATCTTACGCTTCGCCATACTTGCAAAATTCAGGTCGATTTCTTAATCACTTGATCTACATTGAAGTTGAATAGTGAGGCGTTCTAAAATTGAGATTGGGTTATTATGAACCACAAATGTTCACAAGCATTATCAGACCGAAACAAGCGAATAGGCACACCAAATTACGTTTTTATTTCCTCATAAAATGATGTAAAAGTGGAGTACAATTCAGACCAGTTTTGCATAAGATAAATATAAGTAGCATGAGAATAATCGTCAACAAATATAACAAAATACTGAAAGTGAGAATGTGAGGGGACCTGCATAGGACCCCAAATATCTGAATGAACTAAATGAAAAGGACTCGACACACGACGCTCTTCTCGTGGAGAGAAGGAAACACGACGATGCTTACTAAACTCACAGGCTTCACAGGGAAGCGACTCAACACGGCTACATGAAGGGACCAGCTTTTTAAGGGTGGAGAGCGACGGATGGCCAAGGCGACAGTGTTATTGATGAGGTGAAATGGTGGATTGAAATGCAACAGAGGGAGACGGCTCGCCATCCAAAAAGTAGTATAGGCCACCGCGTTCAACACCGCCATCAATCTTTGTCCTCGTTCGGAGATCCTGAAAGATACAAGAATCAGGAAAAAAAAGTGACTGAATAGTTTAAAGATTTGGTAATTTGACTCACAGACATAAGACTAAAAGGAAAGCGAGGAACATGTAAAACAGAGTCTAAACAAAGAGAAGAATTTAAAGTAACCGAACCTAAACCAGCAATAGGAGTAGTAGAACCATCAGCTAATGTGACACGAGAAGATGTCCCAGAGGGACGACAATCAGACAAGGTAGTAGAAGCACCGGTCATATGATCAGAAGCCCCAAAGTCAATGACCCATGGAGATTTGGAAGCAAGATAGGCAGAAGGTGGACCTGTCTGAGCAAGCGTAGCTGTGGAGGCGGATGTTAGATGAGAAGTCTGAGCAGACTGATATTGCTGAAATTGCTTATACTCTTCCTCTGGAATAGTAACTACACGAGGGGCGGTACTGGAAGAATACTGCAGACCATCCTCCTCAGAAACTGTGACCTGGTGAGCAGAAGGGCGATCATGAAGATCTCAACAATAGTCAATGGTACGATTATCAGCATTGCACCAAGTGCAATGACGAGGCCCCCGTCCACGGCCTCAGCCCCCTCCGCCAGGTGATTGTCCTCCACGGCCGGCCCGAACCTCGCCCCGAACCACGACTGAATCCTTCTCGGCCTGAATCACGAGGAAAACTACCACGACTAACTCCCCCTGACGGCAAGCCACCACGAGTATAACCACCACAGGAAACTAAAGCGGAGCGATCAGAAGGTAATGGAGCCCCAGAAGTGGAACTAGTGTCAGAGATGGTGGCTTGTCGTATACGACTGAAAACCTCACCAAGAGAAGGTAAGTTTCGGTCTCCCAAAAGCTGTGAACGGATAGAATCATAGGTAGGAGGCAAACTGGATAGAAAACGCGCAACAAAGAGAGACTGTCGCTAGCGCTCCATAACCTGAATATCGACAGAAATAGGCTCGGCGATCTTGAGCTCCTCACAAAGGCCACAAAACCGAGCATAATGAGATTCCAAAGTGTGATCACCCATAGTCAAAGAGAAAAATGTTTGGTGAAGATCATACGTCCGTCTAAGATTATTAACCCCAGAATACATCTCCTGAGTCTATTTCCGTACGTGCTTGGCGGTAGGTAAAAACATCAAAGGACCGCTAACATGGGATTCCATACTATTCCATAAGTCGGTACGAGTGCGAGTATCCTCAGATTTCCAGGCTGAAAACAGGGGACTGGTTTTGATAGGAGGATCATCAATAAGCCACTGCGAGGTTGAATCACCCTCAAAATATACCTCAACAGCTTTAGCACAAAGGGCATAATTCTTGTCATTTAGAAGAATGGAGGTAATAGGTCGCCTGTCACGAAATCAGGAAGAGCTAGGAACAGTAGGAGTCACATGGGAAGTAGCAGACTCAGACTCAGATGCCCGTTCAGTCATGGTGCAAAAAGATAATGAATAAGCCATAAAGCAAAAGAACAATCAAAAGAACCAACAACGGCTTCAATCAAGCAACCTAATCACGAGAGATAACCACATACCAATGGATAAGAAGAGGTAGATCCAATAAAAAAACAGAACATAGATTAGGGAAATCCATAGCAGGGCGCAACGAACAAAAGACCGGATCTACCACCAAGAGTGGAAGCGAACATATCTAATCCATAAAGGCAGCAACAACGGCGATAGAGATCATCAACTGCAGTAGGAACACAGGTCAATAGACCACCGTAAGGGCAGAACAGAGGTCAATAGACCACCGTAAGGGCAACAACAAGTAACAGCAGCAGTGGAGCAGCAAAGAGGGCCGAAGAAAGCAACAACAGAAGCAGCAACATAAGGGACAGGCGGCAGCAGAGGGTGGCTGGGACAGGCGGTAGCAGGGGCTGGACTGGCAGGCGGCTGGGCGTGGAGGCTGGGTAGGCGGCTGTACTGGGTTGGGCAGGCTGGGGTTTTAGATTTAGGGTTAGGGTTAGGGTTTAGATGTAGGGTTAGGGTTTTATCAAGGGTGAAAATAAAATTAGGGTTTTATTTCTAGGGTTAGGGTGGAATACGATTGCGCTCTGATACCATGTTAGCGAGATGGAAAAGAAAGAGAGAGAAAGATAAAAGTGTATTGGATGATTGAACACCCTAACACGAGCTTTATTATATAAAGGCATGGACTACATGATTCCTCACGTAACCAATGTGGGACTAAACTAATGTTCTAACAAGAACTATTAAGTTTATATTCATCATGTGGGTTGGTCCCCTTCCCTCCCAATCCTCTTTTGCTTCGTTTAATTGCAGAATTGAGAAAGCAACGAAAGATGGGTCACATCACTATACTTGGCCATTCTATGGCTGTTGTGGAAGCATGACTCAAATTAATGCTTAGCGAAGAATTATTGGATGGGCATAGTACAGCAGGTCAGTTGAATAGATGGTTTTTTAGCAGTCTGATGCAATTCTGACTCTGGAGTCAGATTAGCGGAATCTGAGTGTCGTTTGGCACAATTATGATCTCAGAAAGACATGAGAAGATAGTCAATAACATTGTCCACTTATTTTGCCAGTAACTACACTTCTACAAATGTGTTACTGTAGATAACATGATCAGTAACATTTCAAATTTATCTTCTAAAACTTATCTTCAGATCTGATAATGACTATAAGAAATCAATTGCTATATACTATTCTATTGTTTGAAAATAAAAGTACAAAATCAATTCCTATACAATTCTTAGGCATTGCCTGGCAATTTCTAGATGTACGGAGACTTCAATTGGCATGAAGCATGTTCTTCAGTCATGAAATAACGTGTCATGTGCAAGTAAAGAAGACATGCCTCAAATGCCTACTACTTCGCACAGTTTGGATGCTTATGTGAAATGTAAAGAAGTAATGAGAGGTGAAATAGATGCCTACTCCGATATACCGTAGGTCCTTATTAATTCCCAGGAATATGTTAAAAGAGTAAGTGAGGTTTCTAAGAGGCAGTGTGCACAGGGAGTTAAAATTGAGAAGATTCTTGACACATCTGCATGAATCATAGTTATCAAAGGTGCACCTAGACACATGACTGGTGCAAGGCGCATGGTTGGCATGTCAAGGAGGTTGGGGCTGGGTGACGACACAAAGGCGAGGCTTAGGCACAAAAGTGTGTGCCTTGTTTGAAGGTGATAGGTGCACCTCTTTAACATGTCAATGAAACACAAAAAAAGAGGAGGTGAAAATGTTAAAACGCAATCCTAATTGACCTAACCTGCTCAATCGACTTCTTTGGAGTTCACTGAACTAGTCGACTTCGACCAAACCTCAATTGACTTCTTCTTATGATGACTTCTCTCCGTGCTTCATTCTGATCTGTGATTTTGGTCCTGCCTCCCGCGCGTGCGGAAAGTTAAAAATATGTATATAAGCTTGTTGTTTTGTTTTCATTATTTGGCTTATCTTGTCTTAGTTGACAGGGTCAAAGAAGTGATTTTCTTTTCTTTTCTTTTTTGAAAATACCTTTTTGCTATACCAAAGTAACAGAAATGGTTGTTGTTTTTCATTTTAATCCCTTATAAATCGGCTGCTGTGTTTCATTTCTTCATGTCAATTCGGATTTCTTCTTCTTCTTCTTCTTCTTCTTCTTATATTATTATGACTTCTCTGTGCTTTATTCTGATCTGTGATTTTGGTCCCAGCCCCCTGCGCTCGTGGAAAATTAAACGATGTATATAAGCTTGTTGTTTTGTTTTCGTTTTGGCTTATCTTGTCTTAGTTCACATAGAGTCAAAGAAGTGATTTGCTTTTCGTTTTTAAAGATACCTTGTTGCTATACCAAAGCAACATAAATTGTTGCTGTTTTTAATTTTAATCACTTATAAATCGGTACTGTGTTTCATTTCTTCACGTCAATATGGATTAGTGTTTCCTATTCGAAGTATTTGTATATGCTATTTTTGTTGTTATCCCTCGCCTAGGTGCGCCTCGATTCAATAAGGCCAGCCCCTGGCCTTGCGCCTAGGCCTCAGTAGACCTTTGCGCCCCGTCATGTGTCTCACCCTAAACAATTATGGTGCCATCGTATCCAAAGATCGAAAATTGTTTTAACAAAAGAAATGATTTTGTGATCAGGTGAATTGGATAGCTGGATCTGCACATGCATGTAAAATACTTATCATAGTCTAAATCGCAGTGGAATTCGTCTACTAGGACAAACGTTTGATATCTGAATTGCATGTGACCACTTGCCTGAGTCTAAAAGACAAAGTCGAGGGATCTTCGGGGTAAATTGTGATATTATTGGTGTGGATTATTTAAGTACAAGATAATATGCACATTTTACCAAAACGAAATTAAAATACCAAAACAGCTATCCCTTCTTACTTCACTCGCGATTATCTGCCTTCATTAATCTTTGTGATACGTAAAGTTTGGGTTCGTGCTGCTCTGCATTATTTTCTTGACAGTTGCACCACGTGTTGGGATCATCATGGGTTCTGATTCTGATCTTCCGGTCATGAAGGATGCAGCAAAGATATTGAATATGTTTGACGTGCCTAATGAGGTCACATATTCATCGACTTAGGACACATTTAGATTTAAAAAAAATAATCATATCTATCTTGTTGCTTATGGTTGATAATTGTATTGATGGATTACCTTATGCAGGTGAGAATAGTCTCAGCACACCGGACCCCTGATCTCATGTTTTCTTATGCATCATCTGCTGGGAGCGAGGGATTCAGGTTATCATTGCTGGTGCTGGTGGTGCTGCCCACTTGCTAAGTTAATATTCATGAGTTGGTTGTTCATTTTACAATTCATTGAATGCTTGATGAGCATTATTGACATGCTCTTGTCCTTGTTTAGGCATGGTAGCTACACTAACACCCTTACCTGTTATTGGCGTTCCTGTACACGCCTCATCACTGGATGGACTTGATTCACTCTTGTCAATTGTGCAGGTATATTTTTTCCAACTTTTCCCGACGTAGGTTTTGAATGCAATGTTGGAAGAATGTTTGAATTTGCGCTACACATAGGTCACATCTTGAAATTGAGAGCTAAAGCTGATGTCTTCATTTCATTGACTTGATACTATTGGGAGAAACGATTTTAACTAGAGAGCATATAAACTTTCCAATTGCCTATACCTAAAAAGTTTCCATGCCTTTAAGGGAGTTGCCTGGTTATGTCATACCCTTGCTTTTCTCTTGAATGTAAACTTGAATAGCATAACTGATTGATAGCATGCGGAGATTGTGAAGGGTGATAAGTAATAACGACAACCACATGCCATAATTATGCGACATGCGACATGCGATAAATGGTTATTGGTTTTGCTTTCTCATTCATACCTCTATTTTCATTCTCACATGTAGTCCATCTGGTATCATATTCAAAAATGTAATTAAAAATTGCTACAAAGAATGGTGGTGTTTTCAATATACAGATGCCAAGGGGAGTTCCTGTTGCAACAGTTGCAATAAACAATGCCACCAATGCAGGTTTGTTGGCAGTAAGAGTGTTGGGGGTTGGTGATACTGATCTACAAGCAAGGTTGGTCTCTCTCTCTCTTTCTCTCCACGTTTATTCTTTCTCTTTCCTTTTATGGGCAAAGCTATCCTATTTCGAGACGTAGATGGATAAGGAAAGCAAATGTGACAATATGTTCACTTGGTGGGATATTTACTGTTGCAGGGCTTTTTGCATCCTAACTAGCACGAAAGCGCGTCTCGACATAAACATGCGGACATCACAGTTTCCAACATACGCAAGACACGATGCGCTTCGATACAGTGTAGACATGTTTATACTAATCTAACAATTCTTGTGTTTGGAAACTGCATGATAGCTCTAGTTAGCCAAAGATTACGGAGCCCAAACACAAGAAGCCCAAACCATTAAAGCCCAAGATGGGAGATACTTTGGCGACTTACTTATCTAGCTTCTGGAAGAAGCCCATAAAGAATATCTGGATATTATTTATGATGAATCTAGATATTTGTTTGATGAAAGAAATATCCATGAATCTTGAATATATTCATGAAAATATGTTGTAGAAAATATCAATGGACTAGAACCATCCATGGAGTATTATATATAGGGAATGAGTCTAGCCATTTTGCATCAATGAAAGTAGAACTCAGCATTTTACTCACTTCTACATAATAAAGATCCTATATTTTGCTTATTCAAATCTCTTCCTTCACTCCAATTACTCCCATTACTTTTCAACTCTCTCCTTGCACGCCAATTGTTATATACAATAATTTGATGACTAATACCCCAGGCAAGAGGAATTGGGATGTGACCAAACTGGCAGAATGAGCAATAAAATGTTCAAATATGAATAAATTTGTCTAATTGCAAAGAAAATGACAAATTGTTTTGTTAATCCATTTGTAGATAGCATACATCATCTACAGCATCCAAATAAGTGATACTACGTGGTGCTTATGTTTCCATCGTATTGCACAATATTAACCATGTCAAATTAGAATGTAATTCGTGTATGTTAAAATGATGAAAATATGTTATCCAATTGTTGAAGGGTGTCCGGGTCAAGAAAACAAAAAAGAAAACTAGACGCATTTGAACAAGTTTTTGACATTACACGCCTCCTTAGAAGTGTTTGTGTTTCTAGTTTGCATCATTTTATAATGAATGCTTTATGTTTTGTGCAGAATGTCCAAATACCTAGAAGACACTAAAAATGATGTTCTTCTGAAGGCAGAGAAGCTAGAAAATGATGGTTGGGAAGCGTACTTAAATTCTTAGGCTCGCCCAGCAAAAGATCTGGTTCATTTTAGCCACTTTTCACGGGTTTTCTTGGTGCTCTCGCTGGGAGTTTGGAGGAAATTCCACCAGGTACTTGTTCAATCTTCTCAACAACAGAAGTTGAGAAAAACAACACTACATCAAACATTCCACCAAACATAGTAATCATCATCAACAGGAGCGATCGTAGTCCGTGCCATCATTTAAATAGCTTCATAGGCCGGTGTTACTTTTGCAGCTGTGTGTAACGGGTATTATATCGAAAATCATTGTCCTGAATCTTTGTCAAACCAAATGCCAAAATACATTCTACTTTTTATTGCTTAAAAGCTGATCAATGAAAGGAGTTTTTGATAGGGCCTTGCATTTTTTTCTCTCTTTATAGTTTTTCTGAATGTCTGATGGCCAGATGAATTTTTTAAAGCTTTGTAACTAAAATCATCCAAGCATCATAGAGACTTATTTCGAAAGTTAGATGGAAGGGAAAGCAAATATGCCCATAATATCCCTTTGTAAGCGAAATACTGTAGTGGGTTCCTTGCATCCTAAGAAGCACAAAAACACAACACCACATAAACATGTCGACACCTCAATTTTGAAAAATGCAAGACACATGTCGAGGAAAATGATAGAGTATATATATGTTTTTAGATCTCACTTGTAAATACTTGTATAGAAAAAATGCATCATAACCCTAGTTATGATTACAAAGACATTATATATGGTAACTAGATGACCGAAACACAATGCAATAACATTGTATACAAGACATTATCAAACAGGACGGGACGTAGTAGGTACTGCGGATGATCGGAAATTGAAATTTTGAATTTTTATCGTGTCATAACTTGGTAAATGGAAATCGTTTTTTTTTCATTGAGCAGTGCATTTCTTTTCTTTTTTTATCATGTTGTCTTTATTTTGTTGATGGATACTTTGATGGCTCCCGAGTATATGACTTTTAAAAATTAGTGGCGAGGACAATACAATATCAAGGATGGTTTGTAGCTATCACCGAGTGGCTATGTTGTATAAAAGTTTAGGTTATTGGACATAGGCAACTTATGTAACTAGAACACATTTTTCTTGAGAAATTACTAGAAATGATCTGGTATATTTACTGTAAATTGAATGTATTCTGATCACATGACTGACAATGTCAGCTTGACCTAAACTTCTACTGCAATCACTAACTCGAACACACAAAGAAGATGAATGGTTTAGATGAAATAGCCGAGTCTAGGGTTCACCCAAAAAAGGGCACACAACCCTCGTTACGAATACATCAACAATTTCAAGGATAAATTACGTCATTTATGTAGGAAAAGAAAAAAGATTATACCTATGTTAAGAAATTTAAATTTGTAGGGCACATTTATGAGAATATCGCTAAAAAAGTGAGGTAAATGAAGTGATTTAGAGGGATGAAGTAAAATGCAGAAAATAGGAAAGACGCATTTGGTTGGTTGTCATGTTCTAGCTATATACCCCTTTTGAGTGCTCTCTCTCTCTCTCTCTCTCTCTCTCTCTCTCTCTCTCTCTCTCTCTTACACACACGTACATCCCAAGGCACTTTCTATCTATAGAAAAGAATGTTCGAAATGAATGTTCTCTCCAGTTTATGCTCTTTGGTAACCCATTCAAATCTGAAGGGACCTATCTTATTTATGGGCTTCTTGAATTAGTACTTGCATCTCTGTCACTACCACCACTATCCCTTCTTCATTTAAGTCACCCACCCACTAAAACACCCCTTATTCTCGTAGGAGGAAGGTAAAAGCCAGCCTCCACTTGCTGCCAATGCATTGACTAAGTGACCATTCGGCCTGTGGTGCTTTTATGTCATTAAAGAAGCACTAATTTAAAGCTTGAAAAAAAACCAAGTTTTCCTTATGCACATCGAAGCAATCTCATCAATTTTGACATTTTGACATACTGTCGAGCTTCTCTAGATCGATGCAAATTAGAGGACATGGCTCTCCTCTAATAAAAAGCCCCTTTTCTGTACGCCCTCTTTGGACATAGAGGACTGTCCTGTTCCACCTCCCTTAATTAACATCCCTCTCTTTGCTTTCAGTTTCTTGATAGAGATATGCCAAACAATGATGTTTCAGGCATTCTGAAGAAGGAAAACATAACTAATCACTCTATTCTACATGAATACGGAGTTGAGTTACTAATTCAATTTGATTTCTAGTTCCACATGAACTCAAATTGTATTGATTTAGAAGCTGTGTCCAAGAGGAGAATCAAATCTTGGACTTGCTGATTCTAACAACCCATGTTCTTCTCCATATGAAACTGTGATGGAAATTTTCGTTCCATCTAGATGACTTTAGTGGGTACGTGACTTCTCGGCTCTCACCCGTGCATGGTAACTTTGCCATCGTAGCGTAAAATTAATTGCGTCTTTCCTATTCTATGCCTTACAACAAGTGTGTGATTTTTTATCAAGTTTCTATCCCTCTTGAGATGTGCTTCAAATAGGTGCATTATACTTTTGCTCTTATTTTTGCAGAGGGAAAAGGTTGAAGAGTTGCTACTTCAAGATGTTCTACTTCGCCTAGACAGAAGTTGCTCTATTATTTGTGATAACTGGAAGAAAGTGTATCTGGGAAAAGATGGAAATGCTACGAAAGTGGTAGTTAATGGGTTGTCTCTAGCTTTGCAACGCGGGAAATGTTTTGGTATGCTCGGCCCAAATGGTGCAGGAAAAAGCACCTTTATCAAGATGGTCTGTATAATAATGGTTTTAGCTCTTCAGATTGATATTTAGGGAGAGGTTATATCCCTAAATTGTGTCCTTAATTCCTGCTATCATCAAATCATGCTTTCATAGTACCACTACCTTCACATTTTTCTTTTTGCTAGACATTGAATTGACATAAGAAGAGAGTTTCCTTTCTCCCTTTCTAACACATCTCCCGCTTAATTTGCAAATTGAACGCGCAAGAGAGAGAGAGAGAGAGAGAGAGAGAGAGAGAGAGAGAGAGAGAGTAACTTTTCTCTTCATTTCTTTTCCTGTCATGAACACATAAGATGTAGTTCATGCTTTATTTTTGTCATTTCCTCCATTACATTCAACTATCATTGTGGTCTTCTTTCTTACCAAACAATCCAAACCAAACTAATCTCAACTTTCTGTTCAGTTCGATTGGCTACACGAGTCACATTTTGTTATTCTGATCCTTCGAGGTTATATGTTAAGTTAAATCACATAGATTGATATTCTTTTTTAGCACAACATCCTATGTCAGTTTAGGTATTCTTCTACCCATAGCATTCCCATTAAATAATGCATTTTATGTTCTTATACAATAGTAAAAATGTTATGAACAAATTTGGCGGGTTTATGTTTTTAAGAAGTGCATCTATCCTTGTTCACAGATGATTAGACTGACAAAGCCGAGCTTTGGGACAGTGTTTGTCGACGGTCTGAACATAGAGACTAACATGGAGAGAGTATATACTAGCATGGGTGTATGTCATCAACATGAGTAAGTTTGATTGATCATCTTTGCTCCAAAATTGGAAAGTACTTTCATTCTCTTGAGCGATCATGCAGCTTGCTCTGGGGAACACGTATGGCGAGAGAGCACCTACTTTTTTATGGTAGACATAAGAATCTTAAAGACAATAGTAAGCTTGCACTCTTCTATTTCTTGTGTTAAGATTCATTTTTATATGGAGAGTAGTTGGGGAAAATCCATAAGGAGAGCCATTTCTCAACTATCAGTCGTGTTAATTTGTTCAGAAGAATAAAGATGGAATGGAATGTTCTTTTAATGCTGATCCCATTGTTTAGTTTGCTAAAATGTGACAAAAATGTACATCAAAATTCTGGGGTATGACCATCAATCTATTGCTTCCCAAAAGGAATCTCATAGAAAGGGTGAGTAAAATCACTCTATTTTATATTGGAAGTTAGACTCATGTTACATTTCAGCAGACCAAGTACTCATTTGTTAGGATATGAACTCAACGTGGAAGAATCATTAAACCTTGCTGCAGTTTAAGAGACATATCTAATATTATCTATAGTGGGACATTTAGTTTAGGTTGCGTCTGGATGCGAAGAGGATCATAATGTCAAGAAAAGAATGAAGGGTGAGAGCGGGGTCTCAATATTGAGAATAATTTAATTTCATGGTCACTCAGGAACCACGGTAAGGATGACAACTTTGAAAATTTCCTAGCATCTCCTATTGTGTACTTTGTAGGCAGTTGAAGAATCTCTTAAAAGTGTCAACCTACTAAATGGAGGGGTTGTTGATAAAGCAAGCTAGTAAATACAATGGAGGTATGAAAAAGAGGCTTAGTGTTGCAATTGCTCTTATTGGAGATCCCAAAGTATGTCCTAACCTATGTAGTTTACCTTGGTAATCAGATCATTTTCCAATATTCTTGTCCTCTGGTCATGCTAATATCATATTCTTTCTATAATAACTCAAACAATACAAGGTTGTCTACATGGATGGAGCCAAGTACAGGACTAGATCCCGCTTCAAGAAACCAATTATGGAATGTTGTGATGCATGCAAAGAGGAACTGAGTAATTATCCTCAACAGTACGTTCCCTCCTCTCTCTCTCTCTCTCTCTCTCTCTCTCTCTCTCAAACTAAAAAATATTCACATTTCAATAGTCTTGTAGACTAATTATATGTCAATTGTTTATGTTCACTTTCACTGAGAATGCTCGATGGTTTTAGCACATTCCATGGAAGAGATGGAACATCTCTGTGACCAATTAGGAATATTTGTGGATGGCGGCTTGCAGTGCATAGGAAATGCAAAACAGGTAATGCTTCATTTGCCTACTACTTGAGATAGAGAGAATTATTTTGTCATTTTGTCATTGATAAGATATATTGTGGGCTTGCGAAGATCCACAAATCTGACTTGATTTGTTGTGAAATATAATTCATTGTTCTACATCTTCATAAAACTGAAGATACTGCAATTTACTTTCTACTACCTCTTTGCATGTCTATTGATGTGAATTAATTTCTGTCCAGTTACAAGAGCGCTCTCTCTCTCTCTCTCTCTCTCTCTCTCTCTCTCTCTCTCTCTCTCTCTCTCTGTGTGTGTGTGTGTGTGTGTATTATATACTAAACAAGTGTAGATCACGTGCCAAGTTCTCACTTTTCTTCTTAAAAAGTATGGAAAACAAGATTAAAAAGAAAAAATCTAACAATTTGTCTGTCTCAGATCAATTTCAAGACCAGCACCCAAATAACCCTATTCCTCCTCCTCTTTCTCCCTCATCTATCACCTCACGTGTGTCGCACTGTCGCTCATACACTATTGATCTCTAGACCTAGGTGAACAAGCATCTAACTAATTGGGCTATCTCACAAGTTTGCAAGAATATTATCTTGTTTTAGTAGTTAAATTCTTCAACATAAGAAACATTATTCCAATCATCTGATGTCCTATAAAACAATGGTTCTGCTCTTGAATTTAACCAAGCAAAACATGCATTCCCCTTTGTAGAGTTTTTTTTTTTTCACCCGGTTGAATTCAAATAACAGGTTGCTATCAAGCTTGCTCCAGATAGGAAGAAGTTCATGGAGTTGATAGGGGGAACCGGGGATATTGATTCTGACATGGAAAAATTTTGCACCACATTCTCACCAACGCTTCAAGAGATCCAAAAGTTTCTGGTAAGAATCATACCTTATCTAATAATTAACCCAGCAGGTTACTCAAACAACCAGAATAGACATAGCTTCAATAGAATCAAAGAGAGGAAATGGCTTCATGTAGCCAACCTGAAGTTCTTGAGACGAAGGCTTGTTGAGTTGAGTTAGTAACTAAAACACTAAGGCTATTGTTTGGACAAATGAATTTTGGAGGAAAAAGAAACTGTAAGAGATTTCTCTATACAAACTCAACATGTGTTTCCCCTGCCTTATCTTGTCCTTTGTTTAATCGTTCCCAAATCTTTGCTCTAAAATCAACCTGACGGGGAAAGAAGAAGAATAAAAGTAACTTCTGAACTTCTTTGTAACGGAGTTTGAGAGACCAAGATATAGTTTAGAGTATGACTAATCCTGTATAAAGAGAAAAATAAGAAAATAAAAGAAAACTGAAGAATAACATTCATAGAATGATGAGTCTGCTTCTAAAGAAACAGCCCATAAAATGCCTTATCATTGCAAGAATGTTGCCGCTAGCACAGTGGTAGAGAACTTACATTTAAAATTTCTATGAAAACCAGCATTTTCTCTATATTTTAGTTTTCCTTGATTAGCACACACACACACACTCTCACTCTCTTGGTGCAGCTAGTGTTGGATTGGATTGAATGAAAGCTTCATGAGGGAATGGGTCCTCTTTATCAGCAACTTCTAACTTTTGTTGACCTGTTTTTCGCTTCTCTCCGATTTTATCTCAGGCGTTCTTCGAGAGTCAAAGTGTTTCCTATCCTAACCTCTTGGTCAGTGACCACTGAATCTTTATACTGCTTTTGTTTCTCTGTAATTTCCATTGTTAGGATATTAATAATAGCTCAATCCCATTTTCATTCAAATTTAGATAGTTTACCCTCCTTGGGCAATTGCACAGCTTCTTGTCCTGTTATTGTTACAAAATCATATGAATCATGTGATTGTTGCGATATTATTCTGTTAAGGATGATTCTCGAGAATCTAGGAGAGATTGTAGGAATTGATTCTTATGTATCCTAGTTA